>LR215993.1:5000-1205000 GCA_000469805.3 Hymenolepis microstoma | reverse complement strand
ACATATTATATTATTTTCCATTTAATTAATTATATAATGATAATAAGGCAACGCATAATTTATTAACCATTAAATTCCATATGATCGAGATAGGTTCCCAATATACTCAAATCTTGACATTTAATTATTAATTACATAATTGTGTTGATTGCTTGTTTATTCAATTATAGTGTCCTTTATCTCCAAAATCTTTCTTTACTGATTTAAGATATTTGTTAGCCATGGCGACAATCATTTTTTAGAAAGAAGTTTCATTTAAAGGCAGCAGACCAAATCAGGAGAACCAAACGCCTCAAAATTGTCCGTCTACTCAATTGTCAAATTTCCCTGGACCTAACTGTATATCAGTATTCCCCACATCAAAACGACTTGTCCAAAGTCCTCCATCTACTCTTCTTTCCAGTGTAAAAACAACTTCGAATGAATCCTCGGTAACGGATCCACCACCAATCAAACTCTCGATTCTTCCCTTGACAAAACTGACAAATACTTCAGGATCCCTTCAGACAATCAGTAAAGATATTGATGGACCGAGTCTCAAACTGAATGATAATAAAAAGAGCTCATTGGATCTTCCAAACATATAAACAAATGGCATACCAATCTTCTTTAAGTGCAGATTTCCTCTCAATAGTTTCTTCTACGACCACATGATTGCTTCCTAGACATTCTAAAACTCCAAACATCTTTCTGATAATTGACTGATTATTAAAATAAAAATAAATTGCATTTGTTAAGAATTGTTTAGTGTAAATAAGTGGACGTGTTGAAACATCATAAATAGCACATTATGATATTTCAATAAATCACTTAAAACCGAACGGCCATTAGTGACTGCCAAAGAATTCAGCAGGGTTGCATCGACTCCACCGAGTTGCAGTTGATTCAAATTTTACATTGTGGACTTATGTCACTTGTGAAAGATGACAATATTGAGCGTGTCCAGTGGAGTAGATCCACAGGCGACTTCAAAGTTTGGTCACGTTTCAGGGATGGATTTCCTCAATTCCTCCGCAATCACATAGCGAGGAGCGAGAAAGTACTTGAAGTGGTAGGAAAGTGGGGAAGAATAATTTGGAGAGAAGCTATCACTACTGTTTCATCAATAAGATGCAAAAAGAGGGGTAGCTACTTATGACTAATTAGTAGCGATTGGTGGTTGACAGATATGTTCATTTGAGCTAACTATATTATTATCAAAGACACATTTGGATTAGTACGCGTGCGTCAAGTGAAAAAGTCGTGTGTTTACCACAAAGCTTACTTTATGTGCTGTTCTTTACTGCAAAAGTGCAAAACGGTTGACTGAAGCGCGGATACCATTTATATTTGAAGAATAAAATGATTGACTTTAAGGTGAAAGGTGGTGAAGTGTATTTAAGAGGAAAATGAGGAACAAGAGGCATAATGGATGCAATTGATGAAAAGAGGCTCTCGTTTGCTTCCTGTCTCTATCCAGAGCGATAACCATCCATGATCAATGGCTTCATAGGGTCTTATACACCACCACCCCCTCCCCTTCCCCCTCTCCTATCTATCCTAGTTATTCATATTAACTGCCCTTGTATACACACACACACACACACACACACACACACACACACACACACACACACACACACACACACACACACACACACACACACACACACACACACACACACACGTTTACTGCTCTCCGGGGTATTCTAACCACCATTCACCTCTGACCTCACTCTTCTGAATTTATGTTTCACTGACGTTTGCTAAAGTTGAATTAGGATGCAACATCTTATTAAATAAAAAGTAGAACGAATGAAAATTACGTGCTCGAATGCTCCTCCCTCAATTCCCCCATCCCCCCACGCCCTCTTATAAATATTTTATTATAATTGATGCATTTTATTTGTTTTAGAAAATTATTGTTAGAATTTAAAAATTTAAAGGATTTTGAATGGAAAGTAATTAATTTTGAGTTATGACTGTCGAGTTCAATGAATCCAACTGGCCGGTACACGAGATGGCTCTTCAAATGAACAATACTCTGAATAACTGAAAGCTGATTGGGACTTTGGAGTGGACAAAAGCCAAGACATTACAAGTCCTCCATGGTCAGGAATAATTATCTGAAGTCACCGTGAGTGAAGATAGGCAGCAAAACATCTGTCGTCCAGCTGCAAGGTTAGAAAATACTACTATTATCTCAATTTGGGTAGGCCAACGAATTAGGATAATTCTGACGTTCTATATTTCTGCACCCCTTCATTATTGCCAATTCGGAAATGATGGGTCAGCGGTTTCACTTTTATTGCCCACCATTATATAGGTCTTCGACGTATCTCTAAAGAGATAATCATTAAGAGACGACTGGGGAGTATATGGATGTCTCTTTAAGTCTAAATTAGACGAATTTGTAGTAGTGGACAGATTAGAGCCTGTTTCTGTTAAATGCGTGGTCAATAATTTGCAAGAGGGAACAGCCGTTGGCAGCTATGACTATCTTCGAAGGTCACAAACTTCTCATGTTTTTCCAACGTGGCATTCAAAAGCGTTATGGGACAAACAATCCACCACCAAAGGGGCTTAAATTACTCGACCGCATGGATTTCTGCTTTCCGGATGAGCATTTTCTGACACCACAACCTTGGGTTTCGCTGTCAAATTTTCGAGGACTATCTTTACGTTGTTTCGTTTCTCCAGGAGGAACTCATGAAAATTCCCATAACATATTGTTAAATGTCCAGATATGTGAAAGAATGGTAAGTATAAAATAATAATCCCTTATTATCATCCTTGTAGTATATTTCAATTTCTTTTGATTCGATTTCGCAACTTCACAAGCCCGGCGCTTTCTCGAATGCCTTAAAAAATTGAGACTGTCCGACAAACTCTGCTTCATGAACTCTGCAGCAGGTCACAGCAATATGACATCACTGATTGCACCCTTCAATGGAATATGGGCCTTCACAACTCCTGCAAATCCTAATGTGCTGATCGTCGAACCTGAGGTGGTTCCGCCAGTTCCTTTTACTTATTTTGCATGTGGCGCGTGTGGTGTGTAATAAGCAAGATAATTTATTCATCTCTTGAACTGGGTAAAGGAACTCTAGGTGTGCTACAATCTGGATTACAACACCTTCATTAATGTGAGTTAGTCTTGAATGTTCTGTTTAATTAGGTCGCCAGTGAACACTAATGAGCCATACAGAATTTTCACTTTCTTCTTTCAAAAGCAGGTCTAAAATAGGTAACGGTCTCACAATTTAAAAAATCGAGAAATATGACTGATAGCTTTAATTTTATTTTGTGAAAATCCTCAAAAGAACATGCCTAGTTGGAGGCACTTCGAATTGGGCAGTAATCCAATTGGAATTTAACTTCAAAATCCAAGGCGGCTTTTGAATTTACCTCTCAATGCACCTTTATTTGAAAAAATAATGGCCAGACTTGCCTCGCTTTTATTAATTGAATACCCTGAGAGTTTTGAATACGGAGCTATCCTTGACACACCCTGTTTATATGTAAAAAGGAATTGACAGAACAAATTTTGGTGGGGGGACATAGATATCCAGAACCATTAATCGAAATTCACTCTGAGATATTTACGCTGATAGCTACCAACGGATACACAAATTGATTCACAAGTAAGTAAATAGCCACACAAAAATTGGTGATTAGCATACCCATGGCGTCCTACGATGAAGTGAATGGCGCTTGTGAATACCTTCGAAAGAAGGTTCCATCCCAACCTCAAATAGGCTTGATCTGCGGCTCAGGATTGAGCAAACTTGCTGATGGCATTCTGAACCCAATTGTGATTCCCTATGAAGAAATTCCTCATTTTCCCAGAACCACAGGTGAGTTATTTGTGGAACTTTCTGAAATAATTTCCATTGTCTACGCTGGTAATATTTCACCTGGTGCTTGTAGTGAAGGGACACATTGGCAATCTGATATTTGGTACTATGGGAGGAAAGTATGTAATGTTGATGCAAGGACGTTTTCACGGCTATGAAGGCTATACACAACAACAGGTAATATTTTCACTTACTATTGCCACATTTTGCTCCATAAAAGTTGTGCTATCATCGCAATTTGCATAAACCTCACTTCAAATGGAGTTAAATTCTTCAAAGTGTACAATTTTCGATGCTTTTTTGTAGATAACTTTGCCAATTCGAGTGATGAAGATGATGGGATGTGAGTACCTGATTGTTACCAATGCCACTGGCACAGTGCATCTGAATTACAATGTTGGCGATCTAATGGTGGTGAGGGATCATATCAGTATTCCTGCTCTTTGTGGTTTCAATCCACTCTGTGGCTCGAATGATGAGAGGTAATCTTTCTTTATTCAATATTTAAAACTTAAAAATAAGTCATTTGTGCACAATGAAAAGTATCATTTAAGCAATGATTACTTTGCCTGATCAACCTTTCAAATTCAATTTTGAAATAATCTTCAAAAAAAACGGGCAACATGGTACATAAATGAATTTTTAAACGGCATTGTTAAATAGAATTCATTGAATATGCAAATGGAAAATGACGAAGCATGTTACCCAAATTGGGACATGTCGAATGTAACATAGAAAATGTCAACCCACGTCGGCTAACCCCGGAAACAGTATTAAATTCGTACAATTCAGTTGCGCGCATAATAATTTGCACAAAAGTGTTA
This sequence comes from Hymenolepis microstoma, assembly GCA_000469805.3. Lineage (NCBI taxonomy): Eukaryota > Metazoa > Platyhelminthes > Cestoda > Cyclophyllidea > Hymenolepididae > Hymenolepis > Hymenolepis microstoma. Next base: position 1,200,340 of record LR215993.1, on the reverse strand, counting down.
GACATGACTGATTTTGCACGTAGAAATATTTGTTTGGATAAATCTAATACTTTCAAGGCTAAACAGGACTTTTTCCAGTGCATTGACTGACTTAAATCACATCCACTTTAAAGAGGGAATGGCAGTTAGCCGACTAGCTTCAACGTCCATCTAACTTCATTTTATGCGCATCAGTCATTCTCGCTTTCGTTTGTCTTTTACTCATCCACCCAATACTAACCTCGTTGACATTTCCGAAGTCTCTTTAGCCCATTAATTCTGAATTCTTGCACAAGTGTGTGTGTGTGAGTGTGTGAAGTGGGATTAAAATATTGTCATTTAGGGCGTATAATATGGAAAAAGAAAGCTATCATGAAATGATACATAGTCTTTAAGGTGTTTGAAGGACTTAATAAGAATCAAGAAGCAAAAATGCGAAACCATGTTGAATAAATGGCCACAATTCTCCGCCTCCGAGTGGAGCATGAATGCGCGTATGTGTTCTGATGGATGCACTGGCACATATGTTTAATTTTGCCATTGGTCCCCTCTCTGCCTGCTGACGTGTTCTGCCTTAGTGGAATTGAGGTGATTGCCGACTTATAAAGTTGCAAACGCCCTTTCCTGATATTTTTTTTCACTTTTTCTTTAAATTGAGCCAATTTCTCAAACTAATTTCAGATTTGGACTCCGCTTTCCAGCTCTGTCTGATATTTACACAAAGGAGTTACGACAGCTGGCCCTCAAAGTTGCTGATCAGATGGGCATCATGGATATCATGCATGAGGGTCTCTACGTCTGTATCAGTGGTCCAACATACAACACTCCAGCAGAGGACCGAGCCCTTCATCTACTCGGTGCTGACGTCGTGGGCATGAGTTTGACAGCTGAAGCAACTGTAGCCCATCATTGTGGAATGAAAGTGTTAGCCATCTCGCTTATTACTGATCGTTGTAGTTTCGAAAACGGCGGGCATCATTCGAATCACGAGGAGGTGCTTAGAGCAAGTCTGGAGAGCAGTGAAACCATCACCATGATGATTACTCAAATTCTGGAGAAATTATAAAAACAAATTCCAGGTTTAAGCAGATTATTTCGACAGAAACGGTCAAGTTGCTTGAGCTAGTTTGAGTATGAAATGTTAATAGAATCAATTTCGTCTTCTTCAAATGCCGTTATAAATTACCATTTGAATTAATATGCGTTTTACTAGATTCTCTTATAAATTACATGAATGACTAATGTGACCAGAACAAGAGTCAAAATAAGAAATAAAAATGGTGATAAAAGAAGACCGTAGTTTTTAAATACCTCAAGTCGACTATTCATTAATCTCCATACAATTTGGGCCATTTAATCGAATTCTCACAAGCGCTGTAAGGAGTTGGGGGAAAACAAAAGTCCACTTTCACGAAGACCTGAAATCTTCTCGTTGGATGCAACAGGAGTGTAAAGAAGAAGAAGAAGAAGAAGGTGGCCATGCAACCACTCTTCGTATATTTCGCACTCTCGGATGTGCACTTTCATACAATTGTTCCTGAATTCAAGGCTTCCATTTGCTACGCATACTTCTAACATTGATAACATTCAGTAGAGTTCAGCCCCAGACAATTGAACCAGCATACACTTTGGAGCGCCCTTTCACGCTCGAAGAAAATAAGTCTATTCTGGTCTACGGAGTCTTGATAATTGTGATGCAAAACTTGTAAGTCCTTGGATATTAAGGAATCAAGTTTCAGGAAGGCTTTTTGATAAGCCTAACAACTAAATCAGGCTTCTCTAACAATTCGAGGTTGTTTTCAATATGCTACAGACCAAAGGAATTTCATATCTTTGGTGCTTACTTATGAAGCAGGGATATAAAAAAATCTATTCTTCATGGCTTGCCTGCGTCGACGACCAAATCTGAAGACATTGGCTCTGCTTTTATGATAAAAGCTTAAGCCTACAAACCAGCAGTTTGTTAGGCATTATATTATTGATAATGCGTCCCAAACTGGGCTTAGCACTGATATACATTTGATACAAAATCAAAAGATTATATTGGGCTTATTAATAAAAATTTTATATGAATTCATCTAATGTTCTTTCCATCACATGCTTTACCCAAAATCCCAGAAACATATAGTTAAGAAATTTTAGGGAATCGATTTGCTGAATTCCTGACAATACAGCTTACAGTTTTTTCCAGCAATTTCCTATTGGAATACAGAAAATATTAGTACGGGAGTGAAATCATTAAATAGAATAAATTTTAATAGTTTATATTGGATAAATTAATACATATTCCGCTCTCTAGTTTCGTACACTTGTTCCCAACTGAAGAGAGTATACTTCCTTGGATATTATCTTCAGAAGTTCCAGGAATTGTTCATTGGAATACAGAGCATATTAACGTAATAAACACATAACCATTTCCTACTATCTGTTGAAGTGTAAGTTGATCTCTTTTATGAATCCGATTTATGGTGTTATATGCAAAGAATACAGATTTCCATTGCAATTAACATAATTGTGACCATCACTGTAAAAGTTCAAATTAGTAAGCAGAATTCATAACCGAAATTTGACAGCTTAGAGTCATGAGTTAAAATTTCTATCAATTTATGAGTTAGATACTAAGCAAGTAAGCAATCCTCTTGGATATCAGAATAGCTGGAAAAATACAAATGGTCTTTTGAAATTTGTCAAATGTAATATTGCCCCAAATTAGTGAATCTACGTCAGCAGCTGTGAGAACACAGAATGCAAATAGTGAAGAGGGTTTATTTTAATTACTTAAAACTGTCAACATGATTAATCATTAAATACAATTAACTTTATGCTACTTTAGATTAAACTTGATGGCTGAGGGGTTTCGGCACACACCGCAATATCTAGAATGCTACTGTAACCTGACAATCACTTAGTCAGCAAATGGCATTAGAGAAAATTTATTTTTATTATGTTTAAAAAGATAATAATAAGAAATTATTGTTTGAATTATAAATATTTACGATATGAACTTAGGTGGTCTTTTACTAAAATAGAAAAAAACATCCCATAAGCAAGTTACTTATGAGCTTTAGCCAAAGTACTACCTTTTTAATTTAAAATTTTGCTAAGAAAAGTCACCAAAATGCTCAATATTTGCTTAAACCACATATTCCGAGTAATAGCTGGCAAATGCCAATCCAGTATTTTTTGAAAATGAATAATTTAAAAATTAAAATTCATAGAGATAATAGAAGCACAACAAACAAATTTGAATAACTCCACAGGCAAAATTGAAATATTTGTTACTGAAAGTGAAGGGGATAATTCTTTGGTGAGCGACCAAAATTAACATTGACCTTAATTTGTTTAAGCTATCGAAATAAGCGCAGTACAAACCGCACAATATCAATTGCTGACCTGTAGACGGTGTTTAAGACACAAAGAAAGGTAATTGAAATTCATCTCCTCTTTGATGGTGCATGAAGTCCAAAAAATGTCATCAGATTTGCTAAGAAGAAGGAAATTTCATTCGCGTGTTCAAATGTGCAAGAGTTTGCGAAATGTCTAACAATGACACAACCAAATAGTCTCTGCTCCTTTTTGGCTAAATTTGATTATATTATTCCTCCAATTAAATGACAAAAAGGCAAAATAAATTGCAATAAAAGAATAATTTCTTTTGTTTGTTTTATTTAGGAGGCTTTAGATCAACTTGCTCAGGATTTTGTAGAAAATTGTGTTAACAAAGGCAGCCATTGCTATATTGAGCCCAGATTTTGTCCTTTCCTTTTTGCTCACGATATAATAATTGTTGAATAGGCCACTGCAACCGTTCTTAATTCAATGGCAAAAGCTGGGCACCAGTATAAGCTTCGATGGCGCAAAATGCTGGAGTGGTCAGACGGAATTGTTGACTTGGCTTTGGCTAACCTTTCAAATGGCGTTGTGGCTGTCGATGTTGCTGATAACTTCTATGATGTTAAATTGTGATTTTTTATTTTGTGTCCGCCATTTTTGTATTATCCTAAAAACTTTCCAATTGTTTCAGACGACATTTCTAAGCGCATATTGAATTTACCGTTAAATTTTGTAAAATTCTTAGAAGACGCAAGTTTTTAAACCACGTTGAGTTATGTCGTAAAAAAATAAATTCTGAATTGATAAGTTTTCGCCTGCCTCATTTAGTACTAATTTTTAAAAGTGTTTTCAATTTTGCTCCTTGTTAAAATGCACCAAATGTAACCATCTTTGATGAGTCCTGATATAATTAGCTCAACAAACGTGGCAAAGATGAATTTAAACAGAACGAATGTCTCACATGCTTCCCATCCTTCTTGAATTCAGCATAGAAAACCATATAATTAATGGACGAAATTCAAATCCACACAGAGTAGATCTAAATATCATTGATTGGCAAATTTGAAATTCGCTGTTTCTGACGACATGGCTCCTCCTTCACTGTTTTCTAGTTCCGGACCCAAACTGACGAAATTTAGTCAGAGTTTTCGATTATTTATTTCAGACTACGATAAATCAACTGATGGAAAGAACACCGACAAACGCATTAAGGACGCTCTCCAAAGAGCCCACGATGCTGGTCTACATTGTATTGCACACACTGGTGAAAAGGGATGTGCAGCATCAGTGAGGGAAGCTGTTCATGACATGTATGCCGAGGATAGTGGTCATGTTTACCATATTCTTGGCGATGAAAATATCTACAGGGAGATGAAGGAGAGGAATGTTCATTTCAAAGTGAATTCCTTACACCCAAATTATTCAGAACCTAAACAACGCCATTTAAAGAATTGCCTTGATTTATGCACCACAATATAACTCTGATGGGTTTTAGTCACAATTGTCCGAAAATTTTTTGGCCCCATCACAAACATATAGCACTTCATTTCATTCGATCAGTGGTTTGTGTCACTCCTCAGTGGTAACGAGACCAATACCTATGAGAATAGAATAAGAAAGGCAAATTCTGTGTAAGGAGCATAAAATGAAGTCGTGAATAAGCATCCATCTGGTCTTGAGTTTTGCTTGACAGTTGTTGGTAGACATTGCACCTTTCTAAACATCCATTTTCTCCAACGTGTGCAATGCAATGCAGACCAGCTTGATGGTCTCTTACGAAGGTGTCCTCAATTCGTTTGTCGATATTCTTTCCATAAGTTGGTTTATCATCAGCTGAATTAAAGATTCAGCGATGCTGACTAACTTTCACTCATCTGCAAGTAAAGTACACGATTGCATTTTGGTACGCCCAAATACATGGAACGAGTTTTCTCCAGTGACCATTAGTAGCATCCAGTTAAAGGAGACTTGGAGCACTTCATCTCTTTGCGTATGTTACTGGACGTAATGCAATACGTAATGTCAGTACTTGACCAGCATTTGCTGAACTGCATTTCTACCGATTGGCGTTGTTTCCCACCACTATATTTCGTCAAATTGTGAAATACAAAGAAGACTACGAGTTAAAAGTGCTCACAAAGCACAAACCAACCCAATTATCACAAATTGTGCTTTATAACAAGGCTAGGAAATAGGAAAATCGTCTTGGTGGCTAAATATGCTTAGTACAAATCCCACTGTTCAGCAAAATACAACTTCATTTCTCCCTGTAGTAAGCATTTGTAGTAACTAATGCATTAGCTCACACTCCAACCCTCACCTCTCCACCACCCCACATGGCTATGAGCACTACGAAGAAGGCCTCCACAAGGTCACCTTTCTCTGAGGGTAGCTAAAGTTGAAATCAATGACACCGCACAAAAGCTATATTTTGGATATTTAAGATAAGTCAAAATAGGCGGTGGTATGAGGGAGTGCTTGAAGGCATTTTCAAACTTTCATGAATGAGCAGTTTGACTCAGAAATGTAATTCCACTGGAATGTTGGTTGACGACGTGTACTCGTCTGGTTAGTTTCATCCATGTCTTGTTTAAATACTAATGCCTTTCGATCCCCGGTGCAGGTGACTAAAACCACGAACATTTCTTGACTGAACTTTCGAAGAGGACTAGATTTGAAGAATATGTTTACGTATTGTATAAATACACAGCAATCGGAATATATTCGTAGTGTTTAACTTACGCCAACAGTAGATCCCCAGTACAGTTACTGACAAAGTAAAGTTGCACAGGTTCTGTGCTTCGACAGAGGGCACTGACTTATCCGTTGGCGACGGTGGCTTTCCATGCCCCATTCAATGGTAGAGGTAGCAGAGATTGTAGCCGAAATGTACCTAGCCTTGTTGTCTCATCTAAATAAACGTGTGAAAGTGTTAAGCAAGTGGAGTTACTTGATGAGCCGACATTTCTCATGTTGAAAGTGATATTACGAGGGGTAATTTGGCAGCACCAAACGTGGTAAACTAGAAGCAGACTTAGGAGAAACGATGCTAGCGATTTGTTCATGGCTATGAATTGGCGTGATGGCGCTAACAGAAACCAGGTCTTATATATTTACTCAAATGCGTGATTTCTCACCTGCACTAGCTCCCATAACCCTACAATCATTAAGAGGACTATGCGGGCCAAACGCCTTTCATCTTCTCCCCAACCTGCCGCTTCTTGCTTCAATTGGGTCCAGAAATGTGTGCTTGAACTTGTGGATTAATCCCACATCATTAATTTGGCAAACACGAGACGCTGTTCGTAATGCTAGATATTTGACAATAAATTTTCCATTCACTACTGCCTCATTTCCCATTATTCTAAGCACTTTCAATCTGTTCTGTTCCCAAAGATAGCTTCACTCCTAACAGGCCCAATCCTGTGATACAACTAAACTCAATTGAACATACCAACCTAGTGCCACAAGTGCTCATACAAGCGTCTGAACTCGGCTTCAAAACAGGCCCGGCTCAAATACGAGCTGTGAATTCGTGAAGAGTGAAGAATATGGCTAGAGAGGACTCCGCTAATCAAGTCTCTGCCAAGTTGCAGTGAAGAAGTTGAAGACAAGTGCTCGATTAAGAGGTTGCCGAATTTGGTCGTATCAATAAAACAAGTTTTCTGGTACACAAACTTCAAGGCCAGTATTTATTAAAACTCCTTTTGTTTTCAACATACCTTACACCAGAGAGAAAGTGTGATTTATGTGAGCTTTGCACTAAGTAAATTGCGTTTATTGTTCTGAAGCCTAATAGAATATTTTTGTGGCATTCGCAGGAATAGAGATTGTGCATAATTGAATTCCCGCTTACACTTGGATATGTATCAACACCAGTGAAGAATCCATTGCAACAATGATTGGCCAACCAGACGGTTAGTTATTTGCCACATATTCAAGTTTGCAAACGCAAATTCTGCTTCAAGTCAACTGTCACATTACTTGTGTGACATCGTTATCATCGTTATCATCATTATCTACATCAACATCACCATCAGTGTTACGGTCGAAGAATGTGTGGGAAATTGCAGTTGGCCAATTCATATCGAAGAAAGTACTGTCGCCTTGCTCCGTCTGATTTTCACCTATTTCTCCCAATGGCACACCTCCTGGCTGACCAGCACTTCAGCTTGTATAAAGAAGTGAAAAATTGCATCTATTCATGGATATTATCAAAAGGTGAAAAGTTCGTTCTCTGCGGGATTCGCCCAAGGTGGTAGTTAACGATGGAGAATACATTGGAACTTAATGTATGTAATCGTTTGTTTTAGTAAAGCCTCAAATTAAAAAACATGCGGTAGCATAGTTGTAGACCTATTAATAATTATTATCAGCAGCGTCGAAATTTGTGGATAGTCAAAACTTACACGCATCATTTCATTCCCAACTGCCGGTTATTTGACACTGTGGGACTGAAAACATTTGAGGATAAATTTCGGTAACGCACATTGCAGCATTGCAGGAGTACAAGCAATGTTGGCACAAAACAAGCACCGTTCTCTGCCTGACGAGCTTTCTGTATGATCTTGTCTTTGCATTGAGCTAAATATTCAAATACACTTCCCTCATTTCTCTCCAAATATAGACGCCGATTTAATTCTACTACTTCCACTACTACAGGCAGTAATCGGAAGAACAGACATCCCATTTCTTAAACATGAGCACTGGTAAAATTACCTCTCAGAAGGTTCTTAAAACAATTCTTAACTCACTAGAAAATTAGTGAGAAGTAGGAATGTGGGAAATTTACCTCCACATCTTCACTGTAACTTGGCAGAGACTTGAGTAGTGGTGTCTACGCTAGCCATATTCTACTCTCCTAACGAATTCACAGCTCGTATTTGAGCCGAGCCTGTTTTGAGGCCGAGTTCAGACGCCTGTATGAGCACTTGTGGCACTAGGTTGGTATGTTCAATTGAGTTTAGTTGTATCACAGGATTGGGCCTGTTAGGAGTGAAGCTATCTTTGGGAACAGAACAGATTGAAAGTGCTTAGAATAATGGGAAATGAGGCAGTAGTGAATGGAAAATTTATTGTCAAATATCTAGCATTACGGACAGCGTCTCGTGTTTGCCAAATTAATGATGTGGGATTAATCCACAAGTTCAAGCACACATTTCTGGACCCAATTGAAGCAAGAAGCGGCAGGTTGGGGAGAAGATGAAAGGCGTTTGGCCCGCATAGTCCTCTTAATGATTGTAGGGTTATGGGAGCTAGTGCAGGTGAGAAATCACGCGTTTGAGTAAATATATAATACCTGGTTGAACGTAAGAATCCGTAGCCATCAAGTGTTCCTGTGCTGCTGATCACATTAGTGAGCGTGTGCAGTCATGAGCCCAGAGACCTCTCAGCCGCTCAACAGTCAATGGTCACGGCATGGTCGACGTAGCCAAAATAGTATTTAATGACTAAGCTCTCTGTCAGTGACAACAGCCCAGGTGAACGCGTTCCAAGGTATACGTCTGTTTCCACTATATCGTTGAGGTAGCTTAGCTAACTTCGGGGCCCTGTCCATACTTGTGTACCTTGCCATATTGATAACTGAAGATAAGTCAAGGCTCATTCCTATAGCAATCCGACATGCAATTCGTGAGAGCCTCGTAGTCAAGGTCTAAAAGGCGAAGTATAGACTATATGAACAGGACATAGATGAAGAAGTTATAAATCTGAATAGCAAAATGAAACTTAGTTTAAGAAATAACCTCATTCAGTATGTTGCTATTGATTCCTAACCAGTTCTCTCTGAAACCATTGGCCAGATCAAGCTGGACAGTCATCTAACATTACCGTGGTTGGTAAGGATTTCGTAGTCATTGTCGCGATGTCTGTTGTCGTTCCTCCTCTGCACCTACTGCTTTGTGGTTCCTACTCCATCCCCACCCCACCCCTCCCCTCCCCCACCCCCCTCCTCACATTTCAAACATCTTTTAGACTTTATGTGAGCCAAATCACCTTGCTTCGTCTCAATCCTATATGTCTGCATGCGTTAATAAAGATCTATTTAGACTACACTTCCTAAATCTTATTCACCAATGCAATTTTGAAAGTTGCTGGTAACCTGGAGTGGCGAGACGTCGACGACATTCTCCAACATATTAATACAGATGAGTGCATTGAAACCGTGATGTCAACCAAACACTATGTGAAAAATCGACTATTGGAGTTATTTGTTCTCGCATGAAGAAATCTCTATGCACATTTAATGCCTCTTCTGATAGTGTGTTCATTTTCACGGCCTAGGACTAAGAACTACCAAATCCATTCTTTCTACGCCATTGCAAATGCACTTTCAGCATTCAAGGTGGCCATGCAATAAAAGCATCCGGAGTGGTATCAGGAGAAGATGTTTTCTAAACGAACTCTCGCAGAATAAGTACTTCGAGAAAATCAGATTCAATAGTGGAAAATGTCAAAATTGGGAGTGGGTACTCACATTAGATTAGGAATGACAATTAAATTAATTAGAAATGACCTATCACAGTTACTTTGGTGTAAAAGTGTCCCAAATGCAAACGCCTGCAAACACAACTAGAAATTCTAAAATAAAATAAAATGTAGACTGATGAGGGGTTCTGTAATGATGTAAACCATCACTTGTTCGAAAGCAAATATCAGTGACAATATCACTAATTGTTAAACTATACGACTGTGTTTCATAATAGAATAAAGCTAACTAGGAGGTAAAGTGTTGAAGCGAATTGATTGAATTTAGGCTCAAATTGCTTTAAAATTCAAATTCGATCGCAAATCTAATGAGTTCACATGGCTTTGATCCATTTAGTTTAGATTGACAATAATTAATTACCATCAAAGTCATGAGCCTTACCGCAGGTTATGGAATCAAGGTTTACGGTTTTAATTTAGAATGTGTGGTCCTTTGGCAAATTGCATTATAATTACAGAGATCAACAATCTTCGCATCAGCTGTACCAATCTAAACTACAATAAACTCGATTAAATCCGTCATCTTAGCGGCACTTCTCACATTTATCAGGAATGGTAGTGCTTTATAGCAATCATTACTCTTTTGACCTTCCAGAATGGAAATATAGGCAAGCTTAAGTGAAGGGTTTAGTGTAGTCATTCTTGGCTTTCATAACGGTATGAAATATTGAGTGTTTATATGAAGAGGTATCAGCAAACTGGTCGACCCTCGTTTCGAAAGTACTCAAACGTCATTGCAAACTGGTCAGGCATATAATCCTAATGGCAGGTGAACTAATCTGCAGTTGCGTCAACTGTCACAATGAGGCGCTTGAAAAGTACATTCTCTGCTTGTCTGTCAGCTTGTCAGTTTTCTGCTGGTAAGTTTCGCTCCCTACTCTACACTTTGCTCTCTCTCTCTCTCTCTCGCCTTCTTACTTCCACTCAAATTTATAAAAACTGCTGTAAATTGCATTCCAATTGCACTCAGTTCATTATATTCTGAGCCTATGGAAACTGCGACTGCCCCTCAGAGCTGATGGCGATCATGGCTCTGCTTTGTTCCTCAAGCCTTACTCCACCCAAATTTTGGAGTCATTGTGTTGTTGACTGTATTAACGATGCTATCATTTACCGTACAAGGACCCATATTCATAGTGCATAATTTAGCTCTCACGCTTATGTCCACGATGACCAAACCTGTTAGACAGATTGATTTAACTTTGTGATAGGTAAGCCAAGTGAGATTTGTGTTAATGTTTTGTATGTAATGATAATTAGATTTGACTGACTGGGCTGGGCAGAACCAAATCAAGTACATTTGAAAAATAAACACTTTACAGAGTGTTGCAGCGATTCTTGTGAGATAAAAATCATGCGAATTAAGAAAGGTGGTTGTATTAGTTATAACATACTTCGTTCCAATTCCTGCCCATTTACGGATAGAGAATTGCTTTCTCAGGATACTATTTATTGGCAATTTCGCAAATGGTCTGGCTTCGCATTACTCCCGACGGGTGTGTGGGAAATTGCGAATGGCTTATTCATATCTTAGCGTATACTACTGCTTTGTGTTATAATTGGCAGCATATTCGTCGAGGTAAATGACAAGGTAGGACATTTGCGAAATTGCCATCAAACAGCATGTTGAGAAAGCTGCACTTCTAGCAATCAAATCACCACTTGCAACCCTCCGTCGCCCTGCATCTCTGTCCACTTCGCCAGCATTCTCTCCTGACCACATGTCAGCGCAACAATAAGAAGAAGGACAGCAACTCACCTTCAAAACATTGCATCCTTCATTTCCAAGAATACAAAAATTAATGAAGTGCTCCAATTCTCGTTTAAAAGTGGATGTTGCCAATGGTCACTGGGGAAACTTTGCTTCATGCATTTAGGTGCACCAATAAGAAATCGTGAATATTTTAAGTGCAAGTGTCTACGTTCACTTTGTGTTCTAACACGGTGGTGGAACCAACTATGCAAGCATTTTCTGAGCAAACAAATTTGTCTACACTATGTACGGGGAATCAATTCCAGTGCATCGTTATGCTTGAAGGTGTGCAAAGTCCAAAGTAGACAGAGAGTATGTCAGACAGACGACGATGATGCTCTTTTGATGCTCAGGTCTTGAACGCCAGCAATAATGCAAAGCCATTACCAAAATGTATCTCCAAGCGTTTGAAGTCCCGCGACGCCAATTTCGGTTCAATGGAATTAAAACAAGCATTAGGGATTGAAATGATGTGCGAAAGTGAGAACTATCTCTCAATTCTGATGCACCTGCTGCAGCTACTGATGATGATAATGATAATGATGGTGATGTTGATGACGATGGTGATAACGATGAAGATGTACCAGAATCCTTGATTGAACCATGACATCGAATAACCATGGATGGTCCGAGAGTCGCATCGTTTACGACAATGTCAGTTGGAAAAGGCCAATGGTTGCCTTAGAATCGAACACTAATTTCATCCACACAAGAGAACTCAGGGTGGAATATAAGTGGTGTAGTGCATTAAGTCCTAGTACATTCTCTGAGAGGAGAACAGTTCGGAAGCACTACTTAGATGATTTAATAGATCTCAAACAAGATTGTTCATTTCGTCCCAGTACCCTACTTCAAGAGATGGAGTGCTCCAAGTCTCCTTTAACGGGATGATGCTAATGGTCACTGGGGAAAACTCATTTCATGGATTTAGGGGTATCAAAATGCAATCGCGTACTTTACTTGCAGATGTGTGAAAGTTAGTCAACGTCGCCGATTCTTTATTTCAGCTGATGATAATCCAAGTTATAGAAAGAATATTGAAAAACGAATTGAGGACACCTTTCTAAGAGACCACCAAGTTGGTTTGCATTGCGGTGCATACATTGGAGAAAGCGGATATGTAGCAACAGTGAGGGAAGCTGTTCATGACATGTGTGCCGAGAGAATTGGTTATGGTTACCATATTCTTGGCGACGAAAATATCTATCAATGGATCAACGAGAGGAGCGTCCATTTTGTGCCGAACATTTTACCTCCAACTCTTTTCATAAACTACACGACGCCACTATAAATGTTTGTCTTTATTTGTGTACATTAATACTATTTGTGCTGGGATTTGTTCACCATTTCCTGGAAATATTTTGGCCCTTTCACAACCACATTGCACTTCATTCCTTTCGATCAGTGGTTGGGGTTACTACAGAGTGGTGTTCACACTCGATTTCTTATGCCCTACCTAAATATGGGGAGTTCACGAATGTAGATGAGAATTGAATTCTTTAGTGGGTTCAATGCACCCATCTCTCCTCCAAATGTAGTGGATGTGAAAGGCAATTTTCGGCCTACCCTTGCCATACCGGAATTAGTGAACAGACATCTCCCCATCATAAATATCTCATTTAACTTAAAGAATAAAGTATTTCAATATGGACTTCAGAAAATTCCGTCTAATTCACTGTAGTCTCTTGTCCAATTCCCGTAAAATTGAAAGTGTTGATGAAAGTATGATGAAAACAAAAGGAGTTTTAATAAATACTGGCCTTGAAGTGATTTTGCTAGAAAACTTGTGTTATTGATAAGACCAAATTTAGCAACCTCTTAATTGAGCATTTGCCCTCCACCTCTTCACTGTAACTTGGCAGAGGCCTGAGAAGTGGCGTCTTAGCTAGCCATTTTCTACTCTCCTAACGATTTCGGAGCTCGTATTGGTCAGTTTCGAGGCCGAGTTCAGACACTTGTATGAGCACTTGTGGCACTAGGTTGGTATGTTCAATTGAGTTCAGTTATATCATAGGATTGGGCCTGTTAGGAGTAAAGCTATCTTTGGGAACAGAACAGATTGAAAGTGCTTAGAATAATAGGGAATGGGGCAGTAGTGAATGGAAAATTTATTGTCAAATATCTAGCATTATGAAAAGCGTCTCGTTTTTGCCAAATTAATGATGTGGGATTAATCCACAAGTTCAAGCACATATTTCTGGACCCAATTGAAGCAAGAAGTGGCAGGTTGGGGAGAAGATGAAAGACGTTTGGACCGCGCAATCCATTTAATGATTGTAGGGTTATGGGAGCTAGTGCAGGTGAGAGATCACGCGTTTGAGTAAAAATATAAGACCTGGTTTCTGTTAGCATCATCACGCCACTTCATAGCCATGAACAAATCGCTAGCATCGTTTCTCCTAAGTCTGCTTGTAGTTTACCAAGTAAGGTGCTGCCAAAATAATCCTCATGATATCACTGTCAACATAAGGTATGTCAGTTCATCAAGTAATTCCACTTGCTTAATTATTTCACAGGTTTATTTAGATGAGACCACAAGGATAGGTACATTTCGGCTAAAACCTCAGCTACGTCAAAAAGTGAAAACGGCATGGATAGCCACGGTCGCCAACAGAGAAGTCAGTGCTCTCTGTCAAAGCACAGAATCTGTGCAATTTTACATTGTCACTAACTGTACTGGGGGTCCACAATTGGCGTAAGTTGAACTCTACGATTATATCTCAATTGCTGCGAATTTTTACAATACGTGAACAATTTCTCCAAATCTAGTGTTCCTCCTGAGGTCAGTCAAGACATATTCAGTGTTTTGGTCACCTGCACTGGAGATCGAAAGACATTAGTATTTAAACAAGTCATGAATAAAACTAGGCAGTCGAGGAGAGTTCGTCGACCAACATTCCAGTGGGATGACATTTCTGAGTCGAAATGCTCATTCAATCCTGTTTGAAAATGTGATCAAGCACTCCCTCTACCACCGCCTACTTTGACTTATCTTAAATATTCAAAATATAGCTTTTGTGCGGTGTCATTGATTTGAATTTTAGCTACACTCAGAGAAAAGTGACCTTGTGGAGGCCTTCTTCGTAGTGCTCATAGCCATGTGGGGTGGTGGTGGAGTGAGTGTTGGAATGTGAGCTAATGCATTAGTTACTGCAAATGCTTACTACAGGGAGAAAGGAAGTTGGATTTTGCTGAACAGTGGCACTTGTACTAAGCACCTTTAGCCACCAAGACATTTGTCAAGATGTCAAAGCCATTGACATTTGAAGGAAAGCCTATGAATATTGGACCTATATTGTTAGGTTATAGGTCTTTTCGTTCGATACGACACGACATGATGCTGAAATGGTAAGGCGCATTGTTGGGAAACATCACTGATTAACTAATTTGAGTTACATGGCAAGAGAGACTCGTCTAAGTGGGAATAGTTAGAGGTGATATGACGAAGCTTTTCCCGATTTTATCGTCGTTATCTCGACTTTGATGTGGAACCTGGCATTTCTCGATACACTGATTAATCTCGCGTCCTCCATTAACTGATATAGACCACCATTAATTTTCTTTCTCAAGAATTCGCAGCTGCACACAGCGTTTCAATTGACACTGGAAATTGACAATCAAGACGGTGTTAATTACTCAATTGCTTCTGATGCTCCCACTATTTCTACACAGTGACTGCAATCTGAAAAGTTCATGTTGTCTACGAATCGAAATTTGGGAATAGAACAATTCCAGTACGCAAATATTCGTGTTGCAGAAGCCTGCTTCTTGGACGATGTTATCAAACAAATGCTCATCCGACACCTGAAATAGGTCTAAAGCAGTGCTTAGGTGGATTCAGTGTGCACTAATAATTACATTACTTTCATTGGTTGGTGTGGAACTTGATTGATTTAATATGCAACTTTGAATGCTATAATGAATGAAAACCTCTATTTTAGATCAATTTCATTCTGAAGCAATTGTATTTAACATCTCAGAAGTCCTCAAATGCGTTGAAAATCGTAATGGTATGAGTTTAAATACCGTAATTGTGTTAGAATTGAGCGTTTGCATTTGTCAAGCCAGAGCACAAAATGCCAAATTTCGAGATGGTGGCAGGGACGAAATTAATGCAATTAATAGTTTGTGTTGAGGACAGAAGCAAGAAGCGCCTGAATTGATTGTATGAAGAAGTCAATCGACTTGATGGCTTTAAAAACAATTAGAAAACTCAATCGATTTAGAAGAAATACACCTGAGACGAGTTCTCAAAATGCGTTAATTTACTTTGCTATAATCTAACATAATCTGCTCATGAATCAAATATCTGCAGAGGCCTAACTGAAAAATTTTGAACTTTGGGTACTATAAAGTAATTTTTAGAATCATGAACAAATTTGAAATTTGAAATTCAAATTTCCATTGCACACACACATTCACTTTTAACTTAACAGTGTTAGAGACATGATCTTTTGGATAAGAAATAGTCGAGTTGAGTTCAAGCCCATGGCGATGTCAAGTTCAGACGCAAACGACTGCCAAATGTGCGAAAAAGCATTAAGCACCAGGAAGGCAATCCCAATTTCTTGCGATCACGTGTTCCATATAAAATGCATCGAGAAGTGGGTGAAAGACAATCGAGATGTAGACGGTCGATGTCAATGTCCCGTGAGGAATTGCAAAGAGAGTTTCAGCGAAGTTGCGGTATTTCAGAAGAAGTCAGGAAATAAGTGTTATAGCATCACAATTAAGGCCAAATCCGGTACTTGTGGAATTTGTTTTGCCTCACTTACCCAGTGTTATGCTAGTCCAGCATGCTGTGTGCACAAATTTTGTCGCAATTGCCTCACAAAATGGGCAGCCAATAATCCAACCTGTCCCATGTGTCGTGGAGAGTTCCAGGAAATGCTCGTCCATGACAGAAATGGATCCAGACAGGAAAAAGTAGTAAGTCTTCATTTGATGTAATTTCTCCCTCCCTTACCAAGTAGCTATTGCAACAAATTTTAGCCTCATCGTCTAATGTAGATTAAACTGGATGGTTTTGAAATAGTTGTGCCCATTCTTCCTCCACTCGAATAGTGGTCTCATGGTATTTTGCGCCACAGTTGTCGACCACGGTGTTTATTTCAGCAATTGAAGCGTCGGTTTACTAATTTAGGGGTACTGCAAATGACTGATCACTTACATTTGAGCTTAATTCGTTTATTCGAGAAGCTTTTCACAACTTCACCTTCTCTCCTCAGATTCACGTTCTAACTTTATATTCTAATTTATCGCAAGTATATGAAAGGCCTTTTTTAACGCCTGCCTACTCTACTGCAAATTGGCAAAAGCGAGTTTATTTGTGATATTAGTCACAATTCTTCGTTGATGCACTGAAGACTTGGGAATGTTAAGTGCGCTCACAAAAGATAAACTACACAGCCACGAATAATCTACTTGTTCTAAATCCGCATTTTAGATGACCAGATTACCCCAGGCCATGCCAACCACGACTGTGGACTTTACTGTAACTCGAACTCCCAGTGCTATAGTGATAACATTCTTGCAGGGCTAAATGAATTAAGCAATATTTATTCCAGCACGCCACAGAACATTCCTAATTGAATGCTAAATCTCAATTTTATTCCATAACATTGGCCAATTACCCAATCCCTTCCACACATAAACGAGTCTATCAAACTACTCACGTGTTACAATTGGAGTCTTCCTTTTACCACTTCCAACTTGTGTCTGTGTCACAGGACCCAGGTGCACCCTTCAATACTGCCATATCCACTCCTATTCTCACAAATCCAATGTCTTCGAATTTCTTCGACAGCAGCCAAGATCTCATCTCTCCAGCATGAGCACATTTCTAACCACACCAAAGTCCATCCGCTTGTCTGTCGCACTCCATGCCGTATCCAGGTTCCTCCATTCCTCCTCTTTCCCCTTTTTAATTTGTGAATACATTATTTGACATTTTTAATATGGATTTTCTTTCTCTCTCTTTACACATTCGGTGATGCAAGTATTTAGCTACCAACACCTCTGCATTATACAAAAATTCATTTAATTTCAATACTTCCAAATTATATTACAATTGTTCATTAATTGATTTGTCTTCAAAATATAGTCCCTCGATATGACTTCAATTTCCAGCAGTTAGCTTGAAATTCGAAGGAACCATATCGTGCATGAATAGAGTAGTGGACTTATTGTCAATTTGTAGTGTCAAGTGAAACGCTGTGTGCAGCTGAAAATTCTTGAGAAAGAATATCAATGGTGGTCTATATCAGTTAACGGAGGACGCGAGATTAATCAGTGTATCGAGAAATGCCAGGTTCCACATCAAAGTGGAGATAACGACGATAAAATCGGGAAAAGCTTCGTCATATCACCTCTAACTATTCCCACTTAGACGAGTCTCTCTTGCCATGAGACTCAAATTAGTTAATCAGTGGTGTTTCCCAACAATGCGCCTTACCATTTCAGCATCATGTCGTATCGTATCAAACGAAATGTTCAACAATATGATTGGTGCGTCACTCCTTGAGACATCCCATTATTACAAATGTGAGCGGAGAAACACTTGCATTTCTTTGTGGTCCTGTACTTTTGCTACCAATTCGTGCTTCTGCCCATAATTACATCGTTCTCGACAATTTCAGTGAGTAAAGAACAATGGTTGCCAATGGTTGAATCGAACACCGATTTCATCCACACAAGAAAACTCAAGGTGGAATATAAGTGGCGTAGTGCATTACGTCCATTAACATTCTCTGAGAGGAGAAGAGTTTGAAACCACCACTTAACGGTTTTAATAGATGTAAAAAGAGGTTGGTTCAAACCGTGATGAAAAAACTACACGTGGACGCATGGCATGAGGTAATGGACACCTGGAGTTCTGTAAGAGTGTGAAAATGTAATTCCACATTTTTGGATGTTTATGTTATAATCCAGGAGTATGAATTCCATGTCTTGTGACTTGATCATTATTAACGCAGCTGCATGTAATGTGACACAAGGGAGAGGATGGGAGTGGAATTATTGCCCAAAAATTCGATTTCCAATTAACGAAATAAATTTGCATTTACAAACTTGAATATGTGGCAAATGACTGGTCGTCGGGTTGGCCAATCATTGTTGCAATGGTTTCCTCACTGGTGTTGATACATATCCGAGTGTAAGCGGGAATTCAATTATGCACAATCTCTTTTCTTGCGAATGCCACAAAAATATTCTATTAGGCTTCAGAACAATAAACGCAATTTTCTTAGTGCAAAGCTCACATAAATCACACTTTCTCTCTGGTGTAAGGTATGATGAAAACATAGCGGGTTTTAATAAAAACGGACGTTGAAGTGATTATACTAGAAAACTTGTGTGATTGATAAGACCAAATACAGCAACCCGTTAATCGAGCAATTTCCCTCAAATTCTTCACTGTAAATTGGCAGAGACTTGAGAAGTGGAGTCTTCGCTAGCCATATTCTACTCTCATAACGAATTCAGAGCTCGTATTGACCAGCTTTGAGGCCGAATTCAGACCCTTGTATGAGCACTTGTGGCACTAGGTTGGTATGTTCAATTGAGTTTAGTTGTATCACAGGATTGGGCCTGTTAGGAGTGAAGCTATCTTTGGGAACAGAACAGATTGAAAGTGCTTAGAATAATAGGGAATGGGGCAGTAGTGAATGGAAAATTTATTGTCAAATATCTAGCATTATGAAAAGCGTCTCGTTTTTGCCAAATTAATGATGTGGGATTAATCCACAAGTTCAAGCGCACAGTTCTGGACCCACTTGAAGCAAAAAGCGGCAGATTAGGGAGAAGATGAAAGGCGTTTGGACCGCGCAATCCATTTAATGATTGTAGGGTTATGGGAGCTAGTGCAGGTGAGAGATCACGCGTTTGAGTAAATATATAAAACCTGGTTTCTGTTAGCATCATCACGCCACTTCATAGCCATGAACAAATCGCTAGCATCGTTTCTCCTAAGTCTGCTTGTAGTTTACCAAGTAAGGTGCTGCCAAAATACCCTCATGATATCACTGTCAACATGAGGAATGTCGGTTCATCAAGTAACTCCACTTGCTTAACACTTTCACACGTTTATTTAGATGAGACAACAAGGCTAGGTACATTTCGGCTTCAATCTCGACTACCTGAGCCAATGAAGAGGGCATGGGAAGCCAATATTCTCAACGGAAATGTCAGTGCTCTCTGTCAAAGCAAAGAACCTGCGCAACTTTACTTTGTCAGTAACTGTACTGGGGGCCCCCAATTGGCGTAAGTTAAACACTACGATTATATCTCAATTGCTGTGCATTTATACAATACGTGAACAATTTCTCCAAATCTAGTGCTCCGAGGGAGGTCGGTCAAGACATATTCAGTGTTTTATTCACCTGCACCGGAGATCGAAAGATATTCGATTTTAAACAAGGCATGGGTGAAACTAGCCAGACGAGGACAGATCGTCGACCAAAATTCCAGTGGGACGACATTTCTGAATCAAACTGGTCATTGAAGAAGTTTTGAAAATGTCTTCAAGCTCTCCTCCATAACACCGCCTATTTTGACTTATCTTAAATATTCAAAATACAGCTTTTGTGCGGTGTCATTGATTTTAATTTTAAAAACTCTCAGATAAAAGTGACCTTGTGGAGGCCTTCTTCGTAGCGCTCATAGCCATGTGGGGTGGTGGATGGGTGAGGGTTGGAGTGTGAGCTAATGCATCAGTTACTACAAATGCTTACTACACGGAGAAAGGAAGTTGGAATTTGCTGAACAGTGGCATTTTTACTAAGCACCTTTAGCCACCAAGACGATTTTCGTATTTGTTAGCCTTGTTATAAAGCGCACTTTGTGATAATTGAGTTGGGTTGTGCTGTGTGAGCACTTTTAACTCGTAACATTTTTTGCATTTTACAACTTGACAAATCATAGTGGTGGGAAACAACGCCAATCGGTAGAAATGCAGTTCAGCCCGGATACATGAGTGCAGAAAGAAGTTGCACCTTTGAAAAATATGTGCTGAGCATTCCAAACTCCATCGACCTGTTATTTTTGAGCAAGTGGAACAACTTCATTTGTGAGCGTGAATAACTGGAGAGTACTTGACAGATTGTAACACAAAGTGGCAGTATTCGCTTAGATATGAGTACGTCATTTGTCATTTCCCACACATTCGTTGAGGTGAATGACAAGGTAGGACATTTGCGAAATTGCCAATAAACAGGATACTGAAAAAGCTGCACTTCTTGCAACCCTCCATCGCCCTGCATCTCTATTCACTTCGCCAGCATTCTCTCCTGACCACATGTCAGCGCAACAATAAGAAGAGGAACAGCAACCTACCTTCAAAACATTGCATCCTTCATTTCTAAGAATACAAAATTAATGAAGTGCTCCAATTCTCGTTTAAAAGTGGATGTTGCCAATGGTCACTGGGGAAACTTTGCTTCATGCATTTAGGTGCACCAATAAGAAATCGTGAATATTTTAAGTGCAAGTGTCTACGTTCACTTTGTGTTCTAACACGGTGGTGGAACCAACTATGCAAGCATTTTCTGAGCAAACAAATTTGTCCACATTGTGTATGGGGAATTTATTCCAATTCATCGCTATGCTTGAAGTTGTGCAAAGTCCAAAGCGGACTGAGAATATGTCAGATGATGATGCTCTTCTGACATCAGGTCTTGAACGCCTGCAATATTGCAAAGCCATTACCAAAATGTATCTCCAAGCGTTTGAAGTCCCGCGACGCCAATTTCGGTTCAATGGAATTAAAACAAGCATTAGGGATTGAAATGATGTGCGAAAGTGAGAACTATCTCTCAATTCTGATGCACCTGCTGCAGCTACTGATGATGATAATGATAATGATGGTGATGTTGATGACGATGGTGATAACGATGAAGATGTACTAGAATCCTTAATTGAACCATAACATCGAATAACCTTGGATGGTCCGAGAATCACATCGTTCACGACAATGTCAGGTGGAAAAGTGCAATGGTTGCCTTAGAATCGAATACTAATTTCATCCACCCACGAAAACCCAGGGTGGAATATAATTGACCTAGTGCATGACGTCACAGTAGCATTCTCTAAGAGGAGAACAGTTTGGGACCACGACCTAGATGATTTAATAGATGCAAAAACAAGATTGTTCGTTACGTCCCAGTAACATACTTCAAGAGATGGAGTGCTCCAAGTCTCCTTTAACTGGATGCTGCTAATGGTCACAGAGGAATACTCTTTCCATGGATTTTGGCGTACCAAAATGCAATCGCGTACTTTACTTGCAGATGTGTGAAAGTTAGTCAACGTCGCCGATTCTTGATTTCAGCTGATGATAGACCAACTCATAGAAAGAACACCGACAAACGAATTGAGGACACAATCCTAAGAGATCACTAAGTTGGTCTGCAATGCATTGCACACGTTGGAGAAAACGGATGTGTAGCATCAGTGAGGGAAGCTGTTCGTGATATGTGTGACGAGAGAATTGGCTATAGTTACCATAGCCTTGACAACGAAAATATCGATCAAGGGAGATGAAGGAGATGAATGGTCATTTTGAAGTAAACTCATTACCTCCAATTCAGCGAGTCTGGTTTCTAAACGTGTGCGGAGAAGAGGAAAACAATGTGGAGTGAAATCTGATCTGTAAACTTCACTCAATTGACGTAAATTGATGGTAGTAACTGTCAAGATGCAACTCTCTCAATGACGAAGTGACATATAATGAGGAGGTGAAATAATGTGTGCTTGAATAAAATGAGTAGGTCAATTTTTCCACCATTTCGGTCATTTATTTATATTCTCCTGTAAAATGATATTTATCTTCGCATATAATGTAGCATTCCAATGACTGCAAAGAATATATAAACATATGTGGGTGTGTGTGTGAGTGTAGCCTTGAGCTGTAGAGCACTTACATTATTATTAGGTTATAGGTCTTTCCGTTCGATACGACACGACATGATGCTGAAATGGTAAGGCGCATTGTTGGGAAACACCACTGATTAACTAATTTGATTCTCATGGCAAGAGAGACTCGTCTAAGTGGGAATAGTTAGAGGTGATATGACGAAGCTTTTCCCGATTTTATCGTCGTTATCTCCACTTTGATGTGGAACCTGGCATTTCTCGATACACTGATTAATCTCGCGTCCTCCGTTAACTGATATAGACCACCATTGATATTCTTTCTCAAGAATTTTCAGCTGCACACAGCGTTTCACTTGACACTACAAATTGACAATAAGTCCACTACTCTATTCATGCACGATATGGTTCCTTCGAATTTCAAGCTAACTGCTGGAAATTGAATTTATATTGATAAATAAAGTAATGAACTGTTGTCATTCCGAGTAATGCCTGCCAAATGCCTCTTCAGTGTATTGGGAAAATGAATAATTTAAAAATTAAAATTTGTAAAGATAATAGAAACACAACAAACAAAAATGTGAATAACTCCACAGGCAAAAATTGAAATATTGGTCACTCTAAGTGAAGGTGATATGTTTCAGGTGGGCGACCAAAATTAACATTGACCTTAATTTGTCTAAGCTTTCATAATAAGCACAGTACAAACCGCAAAATATCAATTGCTGACCTGTAGACGATGTTTAAGGCACAAAGAAAGGTAATTGAATGTCATCTCCACTTTGGTGGTGCATGGCGTGCAGAAAATGTCTTCATATTAGCTAAGTAGAAGGAAATTTCATTCGCGTGTTCAAATGCACAAAAGTTTGCGAAATGTCTAACAACGACACGACCAAATAGTCTCTGCTCCTCTTTGGCTAAATTTGATTATCTTATTCCTCCAATTAAATGAGAAATGGCAAAATAATTGACCATAAAAGAATAACTCCTTTTGTTTGTTTTGTGGGACATGTCAGTGCACGCGGTCGTTAAGGTGCGGCGTGCAACTGCGCGTACGAATCGGGTGCAGTGAACACATAGCCAATCAGGAACTGCCGTTTGTTTTAGTCATTCCGCAATTTTGATTATGACTAAGCTTCCTGTAACTCATAACGCGCCATATTGACTCGGCGAATAAACGTGTCCCCCACCTCACGTCTGCTTCTTGACTTTAAAGTAGCTTAGATACTTCGGTGGGACACACTAATTAGGATAATCCGTGCTAGAGGTTTCTGAGTTTAGTCGGGCTTAGTTAGGTAGGTAATCCGCCACATTTTATTTTAGGAGACTCTAGATCAACTTGCTCAGGAGTTTGTAGAAGATTGCGATAACAAAGTCGGCCATCGGTATATTGAGCCCAGATTTGTCCTTTCCTTTTTGCTCACGACATACTAAGTGTTGAATAGGCCACTGCAACCGTTCTTAATTCAATGGCAAAAGCTGAGCACCAGTATAAGCTTCAATGGCGCCAAAAGCCAGAGTGGTCAGACAGAATTGTTGACTTGGCTTTGGCTAACCGTTCAAATGGAGTTATTTTTTGCGTCCGCCATTTTTGTATTATCTTACAAATTTCTCAATTGTTTTACTAGCGTTGATTTTAGTATTTCACTCTTATTCTTCCCTTTTCTTTCTGAGATGCTCGACAATTTGATATTATTTTCATTTTACTTCATTTTGTCATTATTCGACACTACTCGTAAGTAATAACTTGTGTGGATTTTGCTAAAAGTAAGATTTTTGCTCCACTGTAAAATAAGACATTGTAGCGGTCATTAGAGCCAAAACGTTGAGGAATAAACTCTTTATGCTGTGCACTATATTATGTAAAACGTGAAAATTTACTGTGGTGTAGGAATGCCTTCAAATATTCATTGATGTGAGTCATGCGTTAATTTAGTCAAGTTTGATTTACATTTCCTGTCTCATTTTCCTTAATACCAACTTATTTTACTAATTTTATAGCATATTTTGTGGAATTCGTTTCCTTGTTTATGTCGAGTTGTGGCAAAAGTATCATCAATAATGTGGCAACATTCAGACGACATTTCTAAGCACATATTGAATTTCCCGTCAAATTTTGCAAAATTCTTAGAACACGCAAGTTTTTAAACCGCGTTGAGTTATGTCGTAGAAAAAATAAATACTGAATTGATAAGTTTTCGCCTGCCTCAGTTAGTACGCATTTTTTATAAGCGCTTTCATTTCTGCTTATTGTTAAAGTGCACCAAATGCAACCAACAAACGTGGCAAAGATGAATTTAAACAGAACGAATGTCTCACATGCTTCCCATCCTTCTTGAATTCAGCATACAAA
The DNA here is from genome assembly GCA_000469805.3 of Hymenolepis microstoma. Classification (NCBI taxonomy): domain Eukaryota; kingdom Metazoa; phylum Platyhelminthes; class Cestoda; order Cyclophyllidea; family Hymenolepididae; genus Hymenolepis; species Hymenolepis microstoma. The sequence goes on along the minus strand of LR215993.1, from coordinate 1,175,570 downwards.
ACCGCATAATTAATGGGCGAAATTCAAATCCACACAGAGTAGATCTAAATATCATTGATTGGCAAATTTGAAATTTGCTGTTTCAGACGACATGGCTCCTCCTTCACTGTGTTCACTGTGTGTCCCTCTTGCCATGTAACTCAAATTTGGTAATCAGTGATTTTTCCCAACAATGCGCCTTACCATTTCAGCATCATGTCGTGTCGTATCGAACGGAATGCTACATTATATGCGAAGATAAATATCATTTCATAGGAGAATATAAATAAATGACCGAAAATGTGAAATAAATGACCTACTCATATTATTCAACCACAAATTATTTCACACCTTCATTATATGTCAATTCGTCATTGAGAGAGTTGCATCTTGACAGTTACTACCATCAATTTACGTCAATTGAGTGTTGTTTACAGATCAGATTTCATTCCACATTGTTTTCCTATTCTCCGCACCCTTTTTGATATTATAATAGCCGATTTGTTTATGAAGAATATATATAATTTGATATACATATGTACATATATGTATAGTAAAGTGGATTTTGCGGCATGGTAAAATGATGCAGTGAATTGCCAACTACTCAAGGAATCCATTCCCTGGGTCAAAGTTGAGGATCTAGGACTTTTCAGAACTTCTCACTCATATCAATTTGATTTAATGAAACCCCGTGTAAAGATCTATCTAATAGTGCAAAACGGTATTCACTTATCGGCACAGGTGGGAGTGAAAGGAAGGCGATGAGTCATAACAGAAGTTCATGTTTAGAAAGGTGCAATGTCTACCAACAACTGTCAAGCAAAACTCAAGACCAGATAGATGCTTATTTCCGATTTCATTTTATCCTCCCAACACAGCATTTGCCTTTCCAATTTCTAAGCAGATACGGTTACTGAAGAAACTTATGTCCAATTGCATCATTCTCTTGTAGTCTTGGCAACACTTTCAATCTTACGGGAATTGAGCAAGAGACTACAACGAATTATAAGAAATATTCAAAAGTCTATATTGAATTAATTTACTCTTTAAGTTAAATGAGATATTTATGATGGGAAGATGTCTAATCACCAATTCCATTATGACAAGTGTAGTCAGAAAATTGCCTTTCACATGTACTACATTTGGAGGTGAGATGGGTGCACTGAACCCACAAAAGAATTCAATTCTCATCTGCACTCTTGAACTCCCCATAGGGCATAAGAAATCGAGTGTGAACACCACTCTGTAGTAACCCCAACCACTGATCGAAAGGAATGAAGTGCAATGTGGTTGTGAAAGGGCCAAAATATTTCCAGGAAATGGTGACCAAATCCCAGCACAAATAGTATTAAGGTACACAAATGAAGAATAACATTTAAAATGGCGTTGTGTAGTGTTTGTAAAAATTTGGAGGTAAAATGTTTGCCACAAAATGAACGCTCCTCTCGTTCATCCATTGATAGATACTTTAATTGTCAAGGCTATGGTAACTATAGCCAATTCTCTCGGCACACATGTCATGAACAGCTTCCCTCACTGTTGCTACATATCCGTTTTCTCCAACGTGTGCAATGCAATGCAGACCAGCTTGATGGTCTATTAGGAAGGCGTCCTCAATGGGTTTGTCGATATTCTTTCCATAAGTTGGTTTATCATCAGCCGAATTAAAGATTCAGCGATGCTGACTAACATTCACTCATCTGCAAGTAAAGTACGCGATTGCATTTTGGTACGCCTAAATCCAAGGAAAGAGTTTTCTCCAGTGACCATTGGCAAAATCCACTTTTGTACGAGAATTGGAGCACTTCATTAATTTCTGCATTCTTAGAAATGAAGGATGCACTGTTTTGAAGGTAGGTTGCTGTTCCTCTCCTTATTGTTGCGCTGACATGTGGTCAGAAGAGAATGCTATCGAAGCGGACAGAGATGCAGGGCGATGGAGGGTTGCAAGTAGTGATTTGATTGCTAGAAGTGCAGCTTTCTCAGCATCCTGTTTGATGGCAATTTCGCAAATGTCCTACCTTGTCATTCACCTCAACGAATGTGTGGGAAATGACAAATGACGTACTCATATCTAAGCGAATACTGCCACTTTGTGTTACAATTTGTAAAGTACTCATCTATTTATTCACGCTCACAAAAGGAGTTGCTCAATTTGCTCGAAAATAACAGGTCGATGTAGTTTGGAATTCTCAGCACATATTTTTCTCACAAAGTGTGCTTTATAACAAGGCTAGGAAATAGGAAAATCGTCTTGGTGGCTAAATATGGTTAGTACAAATCCCACTGTTCAGCAAAATCCAACTTCCTTTTCCCCTGTAGTAAGCATTTGTGGTAACTAATGCATTAGCTCACACTCCAACACTCACCCCTCTACCACCCCACAGAGCTATGAGCACTACAAAGAAGGCCTTCACAAGGTCACTTTTACCCGAGGGTAGCTAAAATTCAAGTCAATGACACCGCACAAAAGCTGTATTTTGAATATTTAAGATAAGTCGAAATAGGCGGTGGTAGAGGGAGTGTTTGAAGACATTTTCAAACTTTCTTGAATGAGCAGTTTGACTCAGAAATGTCGTTCCAATTGAATGTCGGTTGACGATCTGTCCTCGTCTCGCTAGTTTCATCCATGTCTTGTTTAAATACTAGTGCATTTTGATCTCCTCTGCAGGTGACTAAAAGACTGAATATGTCTTGACTGACCTCTCGAGGAGCACTAGATTTGGAGAAATTGTTCACGTATTGTATAAATGCACAGCAATTGGGATATAATCGTGGTGTTTAACTTACGCCAACTGGGGACCCCCAGTACAGTTACTGACAAAGTAAAGTTGCGCAGGTTCTTTGCTTTGACAGAGAGCACTGACATTTCCGTTGAGAATATTGGCTTCCCATGCCCTCTTCATTGGCTCAGGTAGTCGAGATTGAAGCCGAAATGTACCTAGCCTTGTTGTCTCATCTAAATAAACGTGTGAAAGTGTTAAGCAAGTGGAGTTACTTGATGAACCGACATTCCTCATGTTGACAGTGATATTACGAGGGGTATTTTGGCAGCACCTTACTTGGTAAACCACAAGCAGACTTAGGAGAAACGATGCTAGCGATTTGTTCATGGCTATGAAGTGGCGTGATGATGCTAACAGAAACCAGGTCTTATATATTTACTCAAACGCGTGATCTCTCACCTGCACTAGCTCCCATAACCCTACAATCATTAAATGGATTGCGCGGTCCAAACGTCTTTCATCTTCTCCCCAACCTGCCGCTTCTTGCTTCAAGTGGGTCCAGAAATATGTGCTTGAACTTGTGGATTAATCCCACATCATTAATTTGGCAAACACGAGACGCTGTTCGTAATGCTATATAATTGACAATAAATTTTCCATTCACTACTGCCTCATTCCCTATTATTCTAAGCACTTTCAATCTGTTCTGTTCCATAAGATAGCTTCACTCCTAACAGGCCCAATCCTATGATATAACTGAACTCAATTGAACATACCAACCTAGTGCCACAAGTGCTCATACAAGTGTCTGAACTCGGTCTCGAAACTGGCCAATACGAGCTCCGCATTCGTTAGGAGAGTAGAATATGGCTAGCGTAGACACCACTACTCAAGTCTCTGCCAAGTTACAGTGAAGAGGTGGAGGGCAATTGCTCCATTAAGGGTCTTTTTAATAAAACAAATTTTCTGGTACAATAACTTCAAGGCCAGTATTTATTAAAACTCGCTATGTTTTCATCATACCTTACACCAGAGGGAAAGTTTTATTTATGTGAGTTTTGCACTAATTAAATTGCGTTTATTGTAAGAAAGGCGAATGGATTATTTTTGTGGCATTCGCAAGAAAAGAGAATTTGCATTATTGAATTCCCGCTTACAATTGGATATGTATCAACACCAGTGACGAATACATTGCATCAATGATTGGCCAACCCGACTACCAGTCAAATTTATAAATGCAAATTTATTTTGTTAATTGGAAATCGAATTTTTGGGCAATAATTCCACTCCCATCCTCTCCCTTGTGTCACATTACATGCAGCTGCGTTAATAATGATCAAGTCACAAGACATGGAATTCATACTCCTGGATTATAACATAAACATCCAAAAATGTGGAATTACATTTTCACACTCTTACAGAACTCCAGGTGTCCATTACCTCATGCCATGCGTCCACGTGTAGTTTTTTCATCACGGTTTGAACCAACCTCTTTTTACATCTATTAAAACCGTTAAGTGGTGGTTTCAAACTCTTCTCCTCTCAGAGAATGTTAATGGACGTAATGCACTACGCCACTTATATTCCACCTTGAGTTTTCTTGTGTGGATGAAATCGGTGTTCGATTCAACCATTGGCAACCATTGTTCTTTACTCACTGAAATTGTCGAGAACGATGTAATTATGGGCAGAAGCACGAATTGGTAGCAAAAGTACAGGACCACAAAGAAATGCAAGTGTTTCTCCGCTCACATTTGTAATAATGGGATGTCTCAAGGAGTGACGCACCAATCATATTGTTGGCGTTGGTGTGTTTCAAGAAGTAGTTTGCCTATTTATACACGTGAATGGGAGTTTGAGAGATGAGCCATCCATGTCAATTCTGGGATTAGCAACAAACATGGATTCTAGTACACCATTATCATAATCACGCATCATTTCATTCCATACAGCCAGGTTTAAATTGCAACTGTGTGACTGAAAACATTTGAGGATAAATTTCGGTAATCCCCATTGCAGTATTGCAGGCGTTCAAGTCCCGACGACGCCAAACCAGCATCGGTGTCTGCCTGAAGAGCTCTCTGTATGATTTTGGCTCTGCATTAAACTGAATATTCAAATAAACTGCCCTCATTTCTCTCCACTTCCACTACTACACGCAGTAGTAGGAAGAACAGGTATTGCATTCTTGAACATAAGCAGTGATAAAATTATCTCACAGAGCGATCGCAACGCATTTCCACATTCACCAGTTACACATTGTAAGGGGAAGGAATGTGCGAAATTGCCATCCACTTCTTCACTGTAACTTGGCAGAAACTTGAGTAGTGGAGTCTTCGCTAGCCATATTCTACTTTCCTAACGAATGCGGAGCTCGTATTGGCCAGTTTCGAGACCGAGTTCAGACGCTTGTATAAGCGCTTTTGGCACTAGGTTGGTATGTTCAATTGAGTTCAGTTATATCATAGGATTGGGCCTGTTAGGAGTGAAGCTATCTTATGGAACAGAACAGATTGAAAGTGCTTAGAATAATAGGGAATGGGGCAGTAGTGAATGGAAAATTTATTGTCAATTATATAGCATTACGAACAGCGTCTCGTGTTTGCCAAATTAATGATGTGGGATTAATCCACAAGTTCAAGCACATATTTCTGGACCCAATTGAAGCAAGAAGCGGCAGGTTGGGGAGAAGATGAAAGACGTTTGGACCGCGCAATCCATTTAATGATTGTAGGGTTAGGAGACCTAGGGCAGGTTAGACATCACACATTTGACTAAATATATAAGACCTGGTTTATGTCAGGAACTGGTAATGGTTACCATTTTGAGCTAAACCTTTTACCTCTTCCTTTATTTCTGATGATGATAAACGGACTTATGGAAAGAACATCGAAATTACTATAGATTAACGACGTGATTTATTGAATAGACAATGAATGGAACCATGAAGGATAGTATTTATTCTGTCGGGTTTACAGTTCTGCTTTTAAATATGACGCTTGTACTCATTGATCCTGATATTAGAGACGTTGTTGGCAAAGAAACTATACGAAAACTGGTTACGCATTTGAGTGCACTCCATGTTGCTCATCGATATGGACTCTCAGCAGCACTTTATTTCATAATTGGCAGATATTTCCTAGAAACCTTATGAAAAAATCGTAAATATATTATAATTAGGATAATTTCTACTTTTATTAGCATTTGATTATTTGGATTGTGTTCACTTAATATTTGGGCTGTTTGAAAGGAAACGAAATGATATTACCAGACATTAGAATTATATGAAAATTGAGGTGTGAAAATTAATGGTCAAAAGTGTGTGAAGAATCCCACGCTCACGTTGTCGAACGTAAGAACCCGTAGCCATCAAGTGTTCCTGTGCTGCTGATCACATTAGTGAGCGTGTGCAGTCATGAGCCCAGAGACCTCTCAGCCGCTCAACAGTCAATGGTCACGGCATGGTCGACGTAGCCAAAATAGTATTTAATGACTAAGCTCTCTGTCAGTGACAACAGCCCAGGTGAACGCGTTCCAAGGTATACGTCTGTTTCCACTATATCGTTGAGGTAGCTTAGCTAACTTCGGGGCCCTGTCCATACTTGTGTACCTTGCCATATTGATAACTGAAGATAAGTCAAGGCTCATTCCTATAGCAATCCGACATGCAATTCGTGAGAGCCTCGTAGTCAAGGTCTAAAAGGCGAAGTATAGACTATATGAACAGGACATAGATGAAGAAGTTATAAATCTGAATAGCAAAATGAAACTTAGTTTAAGAAATAACCTCATTCAGTATGTTGCTATTGATTCCTAACCAGTTCTCTCTGAAACCATTGGCCAGATCAAGCTGGACAGTCATCTAACATTACCGTGGTTGGTAAGGATTTCGTAGTCATTGTCGCGATGTCTGTTGTCGTTCCTCCTCTGCACCTACTGCTTTGTGGTTCCTACTCCATCCCCACCCCACCCCTCCCCTCCCCCACCCCCCTCCTCACATTTCAAACATCTTTTAGACTTTATGTGAGCCAAATCACCTTGCTTCGTCTCAATCCTATATGTCTGCATGCGTTAATAAAGATCTATTTAGACTACACTTCCTAAATCTTATTCACCAATGCAATTTTGAAAGTTGCTGGTAACCTGGAGTGGCGAGACGTCGACGACATTCTCCAACATATTAATACAGATGAGTGCATTGAAACCGTGATGTCAACCAAACACTATGTGAAAAATCGACTATTGGAGTTATTTGTTCTCGCATGAAGAAATCTCTATGCACATTTAATGCCTCTTCTGATAGTGTGTTCATTTTCACGGCCTAGGACTAAGAACTACCAAATCCATTCTTTCTACGCCATTGCAAATGCACTTTCAGCATTCAAGGTGGCCATGCAATAAAAGCATCCGGAGTGGTATCAGGAGAAGATGTTTTCTAAACGAACTCTCGCAGAATAAGTACTTCGAGAAAATCAGATTCAATAGTGGAAAATGTCAAAATTGGGAGTGGGTACTCACATTAGATTAGGAATGACAATTAAATTAATTAGAAATGACCTATCACAGTTACTTTGGTGTAAAAGTGTCCCAAATGCAAACGCCTGCAAACACAACTAGAAATTCTAAAATAAAATAAAATGTAGACTGATGAGGGGTTCTGTAATGATGTAAACCATCACTTGTTCGAAAGCAAATATCAGTGACAATATCACTAATTGTTAAACTATACGACTGTGTTTCATAATAGAATAAAGCTAACTAGGAGGTAAAGTGTTGAAGCGAATTGATTGAATTTAGGCTCAAATTGCTTTAAAATTCAAATTCGATCGCAAATCTAATGAGTTCACATGGCTTTGATCCATTTAGTTTAGATTGACAATAATTAATTACCATCAAAGTCATGAGCCTTACCGCAGGTTATGGAATCAAGGTTTACGGTTTTAATTTAGAATGTGTGGTCCTTTGGCAAATTGCATTATAATTACAGAGATCAACAATCTTCGCATCAGCTGTACCAATCTAAACTACAATAAACTCGATTAAATCCGTCATCTTAGCGGCACTTCTCACATTTATCAGGAATGGTAGTGCTTTATAGCAATCATTACTCTTTTGACCTTCCAGAATGGAAATATAGGCAAGCTTAAGTGAAGGGTTTAGTGTAGTCATTCTTGGCTTTCATAACGGTATGAAATATTGAGTGTTTATATGAAGAGGTATCAGCAAACTGGTCGACCCTCGTTTCGAAAGTACTCAAACGTCATTGCAAACTGGTCAGGCATATAATCCTAATGGCAGGTGAACTAATCTGCAGTTGCGTCAACTGTCACAATGAGGCGCTTGAAAAGTACATTCTCTGCTTGTCTGTCAGCTTGTCAGTTTTCTGCTGGTAAGTTTCGCTCCCTACTCTACACTTTGCTCTCTCTCTCTCTCTCTCGCCTTCTTACTTCCACTCAAATTTATAAAAACTGCTGTAAATTGCATTCCAATTGCACTCAGTTCATTATATTCTGAGCCTATGGAAACTGCGACTGCCCCTCAGAGCTGATGGCGATCATGGCTCTGCTTTGTTCCTCAAGCCTTACTCCACCCAAATTTTGGAGTCATTGTGTTGTTGACTGTATTAACGATGCTATCATTTACCGTACAAGGACCCATATTCATAGTGCATAATTTAGCTCTCACGCTTATGTCCACGATGACCAAACCTGTTAGACAGATTGATTTAATTTTGTGATAGGTAAGACAAGTGAGATTTTAGTTACCCTCAGAGGAAAGTGACCTCTGTGCTGTGTGAGCACTTTTAACTCGTAACCTTATTTGTATTTTAAAATTTGGCGTATCATCGTGGTGGGAAATACAGTTCAGCAAACGCTGGTCAAGTTGTTGTTAAGGAAATGGGAGTGGCCACTTGCAATCTGCAAGGTATATCCAATTAGAAGTCTTGGTTGCATGCAATTGACTAAATTTGGCGCTACGCACATCCCCCTATGACACGGAAATGCAAGAAATTATTGAGTTGGCAATCGAAGGTTTGTATCGGCAAATGCATTTGTCAAGATCTCAAAGCTATTGAAATTTGAAGCAAAGCCTATGAATATTGGACTCTGATTAACGTGTACACCGTTGCAATGACATTGGAATATTGGATCCTTTTACAATCAATTCGTAGTAACTGATATTACCTAGTTGAGAACATTGTTAGGTTATAGGTCTTTTCGACCGGCACGATACGACATTATGAGGGTAGCGAACGATCCATGGATGAGAACTATCATTGGGAATCAAAGTTGCGTTTAGAGTCTATAGGGCACGCCCGGATACATGAGTGCAGAAAGAAGTTGCATCTTTGAAAAAAATGTGCTGAGCATTCCAAACTCCCTCGACCTGTTATTTTCGAGCAAGTGGAACAACTTCATTTGTGAGCGTGAATAAATAGATGAGTACTTTACAGATTGTAACACAAAGTGGCAGTATTCGCTTAGATATGAGTACGTCATTTGTCATTTCCCACACATTCGTTGAGGTGAATGACAAGGTAGGACATTTGCGAAATTCCCAATAAACAGTATGCCGAGAAAGCTGCACTAGTGGTCACTTTGGAAAACTCTTTCTATGGATTTAGGCGTTCCAAAATGCAATCGCGTACTTTACTTGCAGATGAGTGAAAGTTAGTCAGCATCGCTGAATCTTTAATTCAGCTGATGATAAACCAACTTATGGAAAGAATATCGACAAACGAAATGAGTACGCCTTCCTAAGAGACCATTAAGCTGGTCTGCAATGCATTGCACACGTTGGAGAAAACGGATATGTAGCAACAGTGAGGGAAGCTGTTCATGACATGTGTGCCGAGAGAATTGGTTATGGTTACCATAGTCTTGACAACGAAAATATCTATCAATGGATGAACGAGAGGAGCGTTCATTTTGTGCCAAACATTTTACCTCCAACTTTTTTCAAAAACTACACTATGCCACTTTAAATGTTTGTCGTCATTTGTGTACCTTAATACTATTTGTGCTGGGATTTGGTCACCATTTTCTGGAAATATTTTGGCCTTTCTACGACCACATTACACGCATTATTTGAACTCTTCTCAGGTGTATTTCTTCTAAATCGATTGAGTTTTCTAACTGTTGTTTAAATCCTCAATTTGGTTTGACTTTTTCATACCTTCAATTCAGGCGTTTCTTGCTTCTGTCCTCAACACAAACTATTAATTGCATTAATTTCGTCCCTGCCACCATCTCGAAATTTGGCATTTTGTGCTCTGGCTTGACAAATGCAAACGCTCAATTCTAACACAATTACGGTATTTAAACTCATACCATTACGATTTTCAACGCATTTGAGGACTTCTGAGATGTTAAATACAATTGCTCCAGAATGAAATTGATCTAAAATAGAGGTTTTCATTCATTATAGCATTCAAAGTTGCATATTAAATCAATCAAGCTCCACACCAACCAATGAAAGTAATGTAATTATTAGTGCGCACTGAATCCACCTAAGCACTGCTTTAGACCTCTTTCAGGTGTTGGAAGAGTCTTTGTTTGACAGCATTGTCCAAGAAGCAGGCTTTTGCCACACGAATGTTTGCGTATTGGAATTGTTCTATTTCCAAATTTCGATTCGTGGCCAACATGAATTTTTCAGCTTGCATCCACTGTCCAGTAATTGTGGGAGCATCAGAAGCAATTGAGTAATTTACACCATCTTCTACGAGCTTAAAAACGGGATGGTCTGTCCAGTTGTCTACCACTGCACTCGTGAGACGGCTAATTATTGGACAAACCTGAAAGTGTGAAATAAAAGACCTACTCATTTTATTCAAGCACGAATTATTTCACCTCCTCACTATATGTCACTTCGTCATTGAGAGATTTACATCTTGACGCTTAATACCATCAATTTACGTCAATTGAATGTTGTTTACAGATCAGATTTCATTCCACATTGTTTTCCTCTTCTCTGCACCATTTTGGAAACCATAATAGTCGAATTGTTTATGAAGAATATATATTTTCACATACATATGTACATACAGCATAGTAAAGTGGATTTTACGGCATGGTAAAATGATGCAGTGAATTGCCAACTACTCAAGGAATCCATTCCCTGGGTCAAAGTTGAGGATCTAAGACTTTTCAGAACTTCTCACTCATATCAATTTGATTTAATGAAACCCCGTGTAAAGATCTATCTAATAGTGCAAAACGGTATTCACTTATCGGCACAGGTGGGAGTGAAAGGAAGGCGATGAGTCATAACAGAAGTTAATGTTTAGAAAGGTGGAATGTCTACCAACAACTGTCAAGCAAAACTCAAGACCAGATAGATGCTTATTTCCGATTTCATTTTATCCTCTTAAAACGGCATTTGCCTTTCCAATATCTAATCAGATACAGATACCGGAGAAACTTATGTCCAAATGAATCATTCTCTTGTAGTCTTTGCAACACTTTCGATCTTACGGGAATTAGGCAAGAGACTACAGTGAATTAGACGAAATTTTAAAAGGTCTAAATTGAATTAGTTAATTCATTAAGTTAAATGAGGTAAAGTGTTTAGCTCAAAATGGTGGCGCCTCTCGTTCATCCATTGATAGATATTTTCGTTGTCAAGACTATGGTAACCATAACCAATTCTCTCGGCACACATGTCATGAACAGCTTCCCTCACTGTTGCTACATATCCGTTTTCTCCAACGTGTGCAATGCATTGCAGACCAGCTTGATGGTCTCTTAGGTAGGCGTACTCATTTCGTTTGCCGATGTTCTTTCCATAAGTTGGTTTATCATCAGCTGAAATCAAGAATCGGCGACGTTGACTAACTTTCACAAATCTGCAAGTAAAGTACACGATTGCATTTTGGAACGCCTAAATCCATAGAAAGAGTTTTCCAAAGTGACCACTAGTGCAGCTTTCTCGGCATACTGTTTATTGGGAATTTCGCAAATGTCCTACCTTGTCATTCACCTCGACGAATGTGTGGGAAATGACAAATGACGTACTCATATCTAAGCGAATACTGCCACTTTGTGTTACAATCTGTAAAGTACTCATCTATTTATTCACGCTCACAAATGAAGTTGTTCCACTTGCTCGAAAATAACAGGTCGAGGGAGTTTGGAATGCTCAGCACATTTTTTTCAAAGATGCAACTTCTTTCTGCACTCATGTATCCGGGCTGAACTGCATTTCTACCGATTGGCGTTGTTTCCCACCACTATGATTCGCCAAGTTGTAAAATACAAAAAATATTACGAGTTAAAAGTGCTCACACAGCACAAACCAACCCAATTATCAAAAAGTGCGCTTTATAACAAGGCTAGGAAATAGGAAAATTGTCTTGGTGGCTAAATATGCTTAGTACAATTGCCACAAACGAATTGTGGACACCTTCCTAAAAGACCACCAAGCTGGTCTGCATTGCACTACACGCGTTGGATAAAATGTATGTGTAGCATCAGTGAGTGGAGCTGTTTATGACGAGAGAATTGGCTATAGTTACCATAGCCTTGACAACGAAAATATCGATCAAGGGAGATGAAGGAGATGAATGGTCATTTTAAAGTAAACTCATTACCTCCAATTCAGCGAGTCTGGTTTCTAAACGTGTGCGGAGAAGAGGAAAACAATGTGGAGTGAAATCTGATCTGTAAACTTCACTCAATTGACGTAAATTGATGGTAGTAACTGTCAAGATGCAACTCTCTCAATGACGAAGTGACATATAATGAGGAGGTGAAATAATGTGTGCTTGAATAAAATGAGTAGGTCAATTTTTCCACCATTTCGGTCATTTATTTATATTCTCCTGTGAAATGATATTTATCTTCGCATATAATGTAGCATTCCAATGACTGCAAAGAATATATAAACATATGTGGGTGTGTGTGTGAGTGTAGCCTTGAGCTGTAGAGCACTTACATTATTATTAGGTTATAGGTCTTTCCGTTCGATACGACACGACATGATGCTGAAATGGTAAGGCGCATTGTTGGGAAACACCACTGATTAACTAATTTGAGTCTCATGGCAAGAGAGACTCGTCTAAGTGGGAATAGTTAGAGGTGATATGACGAAGCTTTTCCCGATTTTATCGTCGTTATCTCCACTTTGATGTGGAACCTGGCATTTCTCGATACACTGATTAATCTCGCGTCCTCCGTTAACCGATATAGACCACCATTGATATTCTTTCTCAAGAATTCTCAGCTGCACACAGCGTTTCACTTGACACTGCAAATTGACAATAAGTCCACTACTCTATTCATGCACGATATGGTTCCTTCGAATTTCAAGCTAACTGCTGGAAATTGAAGTCATATCGAGGGACTATATTTTGAAGACAAATGAATTAATGAACTATTGTCATATAACTTGGAATAATTTAAATTAAATGAATTTTTGTGTAATGACAGAGGTGTTGGTAGCTAAATACTCGCATCACCGAATGTGTAAAGAGAGAGAAAGAAAATCCATATTAAAAGATGTCAAATAATGTATTCATAAAGTACAAGGGGAAAGAGGTGGAATGGAGGAACCCGAATACAGCATGGAGTGCGACAGACAAGCGGATGGACTTTGGTGTGGTTAGCAATGTGTTCATGCTGGAGAGATGAGATCATGGCTGCTGTCGAAGAAATTCGAAGACATTGGATTTGTGAGAATAGGAGTGGATATGGCAGTATTGAAGGGTGCACCTGGGTCCTGTGACACAGACACAAGTTGGAAGTGGTAAAAGGAAGACTCCAATTGTAACACGTGAGTAGTTTGATAGACTCGTTTATGTGTGGAAGGGATTGAGTAATTGGCCAATGTTATGGAATAAAATTGAGATTTAGCATTCAATTAGGAATGTTCTGTGGCGTGTTGGAATAAATATTGCTTAATTCATTTAGCCCTGCAAGAATGTTATCACTATAGCACTGGGAGTTCGAGTTACAGTAAAGTCCACAGTCGTGGTTGGCATGGCCTGGGGTAATCTGGTCATCTAAAATGCGGATTTAGAACAAGTAGATTATTCGTGGCTGTGAAGTTTATCTTCTATGAGCGCACTTAACATTCCCAAGCCTTCAGTGCATCAACGAAGAATTGTGACTAATATCACAAATAAACTCACTTTTGCCAATTTGCAGTAGAGTAGGCAGGCGTTAAAAAAGGCCTTTCATATACTTGCGATAAATTAGAATATAAAGTTAGAACGTGAATCTGAGGAGAGAAGGTGAAGTTGTGAAAAGCTTCTCGAATAAACGAATTAAGCTCAAATGTAAGTGATCAGTCATTTGCAGTACCCCTAAATTAGTAAACCGACGCTTCAATTGCTGAAATAAACACCGTGGTCGACAACTGTGGCGCAAAATACCATGAGACCACTATTCGAGTGGAGGAAGAATGGGCACAACTATTTCAAAACCATCCAGTTTAATCTACATTAGACGATGAGGCTAAAATTTGTTGCAATAGCTACTTGGTAAGGGAGGGAGAAATTACATCAAATGAAGACTTACTACTTTTTCCTGTCTGGATCCATTTCTGTCATGGACGAGCATTTCCTGGAACTCTCCACGACACATGGGACAGGTGGGATTATTGGCTGCCCATTTTGTGAGGCAATTGCGACAAAATTTGTGCACACAGCATGCTGGACTAGCATAACACTGGGTAAGTGAGGCAAAACAAATTCCACAAGTACCGGATTTGGCCTTAATTGTGATGCCATAACACTTATTTCCTGACTTCTTCTGAAATACCGCAACTTCGCTGAAACTCTCTTTGCAATTCCTCATGGGACATTGACATCGACCGTCTACATCTCGATTGTCTTTCACCCACTTCTCGATGCATTTTATATGGAACACGTGATCGCAAGAAATTGGGATTGCCTTCCTGGTGCTTAATGCTTTTTCGCACATTTGACAGTCGTTTGCGTCTGAACTTGACATCGCCATGGGCTTGAATTCAACTCAACTATTTCTTATCCTAAAGCTCCAGTCTCTAACCCCTTTAAGTTAAAAGTGAATGTGTGAGTGCAATGGAAATTTGACTTCCAAATTTCAAATTCGTTCATGATCCTAAAAATTACTTTATAGTACCCAAAGTTCAAAATTTTTCAGTTAGGCCTCTGCAGATATTTGATTCATGAGCAGATTATGTTAGATTATAGCAAAGTAAATTAACGCATTTTGTGAACTCTTCTCAGGTGTATTTCCTCTAAATCGACTGAGTTTCCTGATTGTTGTTTAAGCCATCAAGTCGATTGACTTCTTCATACCTCCAATTCAGGCGCTTCTTGCTTCTTTCATCAACACAAACTATTAATTGCATTAATTTCTCACCTGCAGCTATCTTGAAATTTGGTTTTTTGTGCTTTTGCTTGACAAATGCAAACGCTCAATTGCAACACAATAACGGTACTTAAACTCACATTATTACGATTTTCAACACATTATTTCACGCCTTCATTATATGTCGCTTCGTCATTGAGAGAGTTGCATCTTGACAGTTACTACCATCAATTTACGTCAATTGAGTGGTGTTTACAGATCAGATTTCTTTCCACGTTGTTTTGCTCTACTACACACCTTCTGGAAACCACGATAGCTGAATTGTTTATGTAGAATTCATTTGAGTGATGCAGTGAATTGCCAACTCCTCAAGGAATCCATTCCCTGGGTGAAGGAGGAGGGTGGAGG
Organism: Hymenolepis microstoma; assembly: GCA_000469805.3. Lineage (NCBI taxonomy): Eukaryota > Metazoa > Platyhelminthes > Cestoda > Cyclophyllidea > Hymenolepididae > Hymenolepis > Hymenolepis microstoma. Next base: position 1,160,161 of record LR215993.1, on the reverse strand, counting down.
ACTTGTCAGAACTTCTCATTCATATCGAGGAGATTTAATGAAACCCTGTGTAAAGATCCATCTAATAGTGCAAAGCGGTATTCACTTATCGGCACAATTGAGAGTGAAATGAAGGCCATGAGTCATAATAGAAGTTCATGTTTAGAAAGGTGCAATGTCTACCAACGACAGTCAAGCAAAACTCAAAACCAGATGGATGCTTATTTACAATTTCATTTTATCCTCCTAACACAGCATTTGCCTTTACAATTTCTAATCAGATACAGTTACCGAAGAAACTTATGTCCTATTGCATCATTCTCTTGTAGTCTTGGCAACACTTTCAATCTTACGGGAATTGAGCAAGAGACTGCAGCGAATTATAAGAAAAATTCAAAAGTCTATATTGAATTAATTTACTCTTTAAGTTAAATGAGATATTTATGATGGAGAGATGTCTGTTCACTTATTCCGGTATGACAAGGGTAGGCTGAAAATTGCCTTTCACATCTACTACATTTGGGGGAAAGATGGACGCATTGAACCCACTAAAGAATTCAATTCTCATCTTCATTCGTGAAATCCCCATATTTAGGTAGGGCATAAGAAATCGAGTGGGAACACCACTCTGTAGTAACCCCAACCACTGATCGAAAGGAATGAAGTGCAATGTGGTTGTGAAAGGGCCAAAATATTTCCAGGAAATGGTGACCAAATCCCAGCACAAATAATATTAAGGTGCACAAATGAAGACAAACATTTAAAGTGTTTGTGTAGTTTTGAAAAAAGTTGGAGATAAAATGATCGGCACAAAATGGACGCTCCTCTCGTTCATCCATTGATAGATATTTTAATTGTCAAGACTATGTAAATAAGACCAATTCATGGTTGAGGTAGCACAGATTGCAGCCGAAATGTACCTACACTTGTGGTCTTATCTAAATAAACGTGAGAAAGAGTCGAATAAGTGGAGTTACTTGATGAACGGAAATTCCTCATGTTGACAGTGATATCACGAGGGGTGATTTGGCAGCACCTTACGTGGTAAACTACAAGCAGACTTAGGAGAAACGATGCTAGCAATCTGTTCATGGCTATGAAGTGGCGTGATGGCGCTAGCAGAAACCAGGTCTTATATATTTACTCAAACGCTTGATCTCTCACCTGCCCTGGCTACCATAACTCTATAATCATTAAATGGGTTGCGCGGGCCAAACGCCTTTCATCTTCGCCCTAATCTGCCGCTTCTTGCTTCAGTTGGGTCCAGAAATGTGTGCTTGAACTTGTGGATTAATCCCACATCATTAATTTGGCAAACACGAGACGCTGTTCGTAATGCTAGATAATTGACAATAAATTTTCCATTCACTACTGCCTCATTCCCTATTATTCTAAGCACTTTCAATCTGTTCTGTTCCCAAAGATAGCTTCACTCCTAACAGGCCCAATCCTGTGATACAACTAAACTCAATTGAACATACCAACCTAGTGCCACAAGTGCTCATACAGGCGTCTGAACTCGGCCTCAAAACTTGCCCGGCTCAAATACGAGCTGTGATTTCGTTAGGAGAGTAGAATATGGCTAGCGTAGACACCACTACTCAAGTCTCTGCCAAGTTACAGTGAAGATGTGGAGGTAAATTTCCCACATTCCTACTTCTCACTAAGTTTCTGGTGAGTTTAGAATTGTTTTAAGAACCTTCTGAGAGGTAATTTTACCAGTGCTCATGTTTAAGAAATGGGATGTCTGTTCTTCCGATTACTGCCTGTAGTAGTGGAAGTAGTAGAATTAAATCGGCGTCTATATTTGGAGAGAAATGAGGGAAGTGTATTTGAATATTTAGCTCAATGCAAAGCCAAGATCATACAGAGAGCTCTTCAGGCAGACAGCGGTGTTGGTTTGGCGTCATGAGGACTTGAACGCCTGCAATACTGCAATGTGCATTACCGAAATTTATCCTCAAATGTTTTCAGTCTCACAGTGTCAAATAACCGGCAGTTGGGAATGAAATGATGCGTGTAAGTTTTGACTATCCACAAATTTCGACGCTGCTGATAATAATTATTAATAGGTCTACAACTATGCTACCGCATGTTTTTTAATTTGAGGCTTTACTAAAACAAACGATTACATACATTAAGTTCCAACGTACTCCCCATCGTTAACTACCACCTTGGGCGAATCCCGCAGAGAACGAACTTTTCACCTTTTGATAATATCCATGAAAAGATGCAATTTTTCACTTCTTTATACAAGCTGAAGTGCTGGTCAGCCAGGAGGTGTGCCATTGGGAGAAATAGGTGAAAACCAGACGGAGCAAGGCGACAGTACTTTCCTCGATGTGAATTGGCCAACTGCAATTTCCCGCACATTCTTCGACCGTAACACTGATGGTGATGTTGATGTAGATAATGATGATAACGATGTACTGGACCAAATAATCGAATGAAAATGGGTGTCCAATCGCGCAAATTTCAAAGCCCGTAAACGACTAGGCAAACTTCTACTTGAAACACATATGTAATGTGACAGAATTTGCGTTTGCAAACTTGAATAGTTGGCAAATAACTGGCCGTCTGGTTGGCCAATCATTGTTGTTATGGATTCTTCACTGGTGTTGATACATATCCAAGTGTAAGCGAGAATTCAATTATGCACAATCTCTATTCTTGCGAATGCCACAAAAATATTCTATTAGGCTTTAGAACAATAAACGCAATTTACTTAGTACAAAGCTCACATAAATCACACTTTCTCTCTGGTGTAAGGTATGTTGAAAACAAAAGGAGTTTTAATAAATACTGGCCTTGAAGTTTGTGTACCAGAAAACTTGTTTTATTGATACGACCAAATTCGGCAACCTCTTAATCGAGCACTTGTCTTCAAATTCTTCACTGCAACTTGGCAGAGGCTTGATTAGCGGAGTCCTCGCCAGCCATATTCTTCACTCTTCACGAATTCACAGCTCGTATTTGAGCCGGGCCTGTTTTGAAGCCGAGTTCAGACGCTTGTATGAGCACTTGTGGCACTAGGTTGGTATGTTCAATTGAGTTTAGTTGTATCACAGGATTGGGCCTGTTAGGAGTGAAGCTATCTTTGGGAACAGAACAGATTGAAAGTGCTTAGAATAATAGGGAATGAGGCAGTAGTGAATGGAAAATTTATTGTCAATTATCTAGCATTACGAACAGCGTCTCGTGTTTGCCAAATTAATGATGTGGGATTAATCCACAAGTTCAAGCACACATTTCTGGACCCAACTGAAGCAAGAAGCGGCAGATTAGGGCGAAGATGAAAGACGTTTGGCCCGCGCAACCCATTTAATGATTATAGAGTTATGGTAGCCAGGGCAGGTGAGAGATCAAGCGTTTGAGTAAATATATAAGACCTGGTTTCTGCTAGCGCCATCACGCCACTTCATAGCCATGAACAGATTGCTAGCATCGTTTCTCCTAAGTCTGCTTGTAGTTTACCACGTAAGGTGCTGCCAAATCACCCCTCGTGATATCACTGTCAACATGAGGAATTTCCGTTCATCAAGTAACTCCACTTATTCGACTCTTTCTCACGTTTATTTAGATAAGACCACAAGTGTAGGTACATTTCGGCTGCAATCTGTGCTACCTCAACCATTGAAGGGGGCATGGAAAGCCACCATCCCCAACGGAGAAGTCGGTGTCCTCTGTCAAAGTACAAAATCTGTGCAACTTTACTTTTTCAGTAACTATACTGGGGGTCCACAGTTGGCGTAAGTTAAACACTATGATTATATCCCAATTGCTGCGAACTTATACAATACGTGAACAATTTCCCCAAATCTAGTGCTCTTCGGAAGTTCAGTCAAGACATATTCATTGTTTTAGTCACCTGCAGCGGAGATCGAAAGGCATTAGTATTTGAGCAAGAAATGGCTGAAACTAGCCAGACGAGTACACGTCGTCGACCAAAATTCCAGTGAAATGACATTTCTGGGACGAATTGCTCATTCAATCAAGTTTGAAAATGTCTTCAGCACTCCCCTATACCACCGCCTATTTTGAATTATCTTAAATATCCAAAATAGAGCTTTTTGCGGTGTCATTGATTTGAATTTTAACTACCCTCAGGGAAAAGTGACCCTGTGGAGGCCTTCTTCGTAGTGCCATAGCTCTGTGGGGTGGTGGAGGGGTGAGGATTGGCGTGTGAGCTAATGCATTAGTTACTGCAAACGCATACTACAGGAAGAAAGGACGTTGGATTTTGCTTAACCGTGGCATTTGTACAAAGCATAGTTAGCCACCAAGACGATTTTCCTATTTTTCTGGCCTTGTTATAAAGCACAACTTGTGATAATAGGGTTGATTTATGTTGTGTGAGCACTTTTAACTCGTAAACTTCTTTGTATTTTACAATGTGGAGTATCATAGTGGTGGGAAACAACGCCAATCGGTAGAAATACAGTTCAGCCCGGATACATGAGTGTAGAAAGAAGTTGCATCTTTGAAAAAAATATGTGCTGAGCATTCCAAACTCCCTCGACCTGTTATTTTCGAGCAAGTGGAACAACTTCATTTGTGAGCGTGAATAACTGGAGAGTACTTTACAAATTGTAACACAAAGTGGCAGTATTCGCTTAGATATGAGTACGTCATTTGTCATTTCCCACACATTCGTTGAGGTGAATGACAAGGTAGGACATTTGCGAAATTGCCAATAAACAGGATGCTGAGAAAGCTGTACTTCTAGCAATCAAATCACTACTTGTGTGTGTGTGTGTGCGAGTGTAGCCTTGAGCTGTAGAGCAATTATATTACCAGGTTATAGGTCTTTCCGTTTGAGACATGATGCTGAAATGCTTAGGCGCATTGTTGGGAAACACCACTGATTAACTAATTTGAATCTTATGGCAAGAGAGACTCGTCTAAGTGGGAATAGTTAGAGGTGATATGACGAAGCTTTTCCCGATTTTATCGTCGTTATCTCCACTTTGATGTGGAACCTGGCATTTCTCGATACACTGATTAATCTCGCGTCCTCCGTTAACCGATATAGACCACCATTGATATTCTTTCTCAAGAATTCTCAGCTGCACACAGCGTTTCACTTGACACTGCAAATTGACAATAAGTCCACTACTCTATTCATGCACGATATGGTTCCTTCGAATTTCAAGCTAACTGCTGGAAATTGAAGTCATATCGAGGGACTATATTTTGAAGACAAATGAATTAATGAACTATTGTCATATAACTTGGAATAATTTAAATTAAATGAATTTTTGTGTAATGACAGAGGTGTTGGTAGCTAAATACTCGCATCACCGAATGTGTAAAGAGAGAGAAAGAAAATCCATATTAAAAGATGTCAAATAATGTATTCATAAAGTACAAGGGGAAAGAGGTGGAATGGAGGAACCCGAATACAGCATGGAGTGCGACAGACAAGCGGATGGACTTTGGTGTGGTTAGCAATGTGTTCATGCTGGAGAGATGAGATCATGGCTGCTGTCGAAGAAATTCGAAGACATTGGATTTGTGAGAATAGGAGTGGATATGGCAGTATTGAAGGGTGCACCTGGGTCCTGTGACACAGACACAAGTTGGAAGTGGTAAAAGGAAGACTCCAATTGTAACACGTGAGTAGTTTGATAGACTCGTTTATGTGTGGAAGGGATTGGGTAATTGGCCAATGTTATGGAATAAAATTGAGATTTAGCATTCAATTAGGAATGTTCTGTGGCGTGTTGGAATAAATATTGCTTAATTCATTTAGCCCTGCAAGAATGTTATCACTATAGCACTGGGAGTTCGAGTTACAGTAAAGTCCACAGTCGTGGTTGGCATGGCCTGGGGTAATCTGGTCATCTAAAATGCGGATTTAGAACAAGTAGATTATTCGTGGCTGTGAAGTTTATCTTCTATGAGCGCACTTAACATTCCCAAGCCTTCAGTGCATCAACGAAGAATTGTGACTAATATCACAAATAAACTCACTTTTGCCAATTTGCAGTAGAGTAGGCAGGCGTTAAAAAAGGCCTTTCATATACTTGCGATAAATTAGAATATAAAGTTAGAACGTGAATCTGAGGAGAGAAGGTGAAGTTGTGAAAAGCTTCTCGAATAAACGAATTAAGCTCAAATGTAAGTGATCAGTCATTTGCAGTACCCCTAAATTAGTAAACCGACGCTTCAATTGCTGAAATAAACACCGTGGTCGACAACTGTGGCGCAAAATACCATGAGACCACTATTCGAGTGGAGGAAGAATGGGCACAACTATTTCAAAACCATCCAGTTTAATCTACATTAGACGATGAGGCTAAAAGTTGTTGCAATAGCTACTTGGTAAGGGAGGGAGAAATTACATCAAATGAAGACTTACTACTTTTTCCTGTCTGGATCCATTTCTGTCATGGACGAGCATTTCCTGGAACTCTCCACGACACATGGGACAGGTGGGATTATTGGCTGCCCATTTTGTGAGGCAATTGCGACAAAATTTGTGCACACAGCATGCTGGACTAGCATAACACTGGGTAAGTGAGGCAAAACAAATTCCACAAGTACCGGATTTGGCCTTAATTGTGATGCTATAACACTTATTTCCTGACTTCTTCTGAAATACCGCAACTTCGCTGAAACTCTCTTTGCAATTCCTCATGGGACATTGACATCGACCGTCTACATCTCGATTGTCTTTCACCCACTTCTCGATGCATTTTATATGGAACACGTGATCGCAAGAAATTGGGATTGCCTTCCTGGTGCTTAATGCTTTTTCGCACATTTGACAGTCGTTTGCGTCTGAACTTGACATCGCCATGGGCTTGAATTCAACTCAACTATTTCTTATCCTAAAGCTCCAGTCTCTAACCCTGTTAAGTTAAAAGTGAATGTGTGTGTGCAATGGAAATTTGACTTCCAAATTTCAAATTTGTTCATGATCCTAAAAATTACTTTATAGTACCCAAAGTTCAAAATTTTTCAGTTAGGCCTCTGCAGATATTTGATTCATGAGCAGATTATGTTAGATTATAGCAAAGTAAATTAACGCATTTTGTGAACTCTTCTCAGGTGTATTTCCTCTAAATCGACTGAGTTTCCTGATTGTTGTTTAAGCCATCAAGTCGATTGACTTCTTCATACCTCCAATTCAGGCGCTTCTTGCTTCTTTCATCAACACAAACTATTAATTGCATTAATTTCTCACCTGCAGCTATCTTGAAATTTGGTTTTTTGTGCTTTTGCTTGACAAATGCAAACGCTCAATTGCAACACAATAACGGTACTTAAACTCACATTATTACGATTTTCAACACATTATTTCACGCCTTCATTATATGTCGCTTCGTCATTGAGAGAGTTGCATCTTGACAGTTACTACCATCAATTTACGTCAATTGAGTGGTGTTTACAGATCAGATTTCTTTCCACGTTGTTTTGCTCTACTACACACCTTCTGGAAACCACGATAGCTGAATTGTTTATGTAGAATTCATTTGAGTGATGCAGTGAATTGCCAACTCCTCAAGGAATCCATTCCCTGGGTGAAGGAGGAGGGTGGAGGACTTGTCAGAACTTCTCATTCATATCGAGGAGATTTAATGAAACCCTGTGTAAAGATCCATCTAATAGTGCAAAGCGGTATTCACTTATCGGCACAATTGAGAGTGAAATGAAGGCCATGAGTCATAATAGAAGTTCATGTTTAGAAAGGTGCAATGTCTACCAACGACAGTCAAGCAAAACTCAAAACCAGATGGATGCTTATTTACAATTTCATTTTATCCTCCTAACACAGCATTTGCCTTTACAATTTCTAATCAGATACAGTTACCGAAGAAACTTATGTCCTATTGCATCATTCTCTTGTAGTCTTGGCAACACTTTCAATCTTACGGGAATTGAGCAAGAGACTGCAGCGAATTATAAGAAAAATTCAAAAGTCTATATTGAATTAATTTACTCTTTAAGTTAAATGAGATATTTATGATGGAGAGATGTCTGTTCACTTATTCCGGTATGACAAGGGTAGGCTGAAAATTGCCTTTCACATCTACTACATTTGGGGGAAAGATGGACGCATTGAACCCACTAAAGAATTCAATTCTCATCTTCATTCGTGAAATCCCCATATTTAGGTAGGGCATAAGAAATCGAGTGGGAACACCACTCTGTAGTAACCCCAACCACTGATCGAAAGGAATGAAGTGCAATGTGGTTGTGAAAGGGCCAAAATATTTCCAGGAAATGGTGACCAAATCCCAGCACAAATAATATTAAGGTGCACAAATGAAGACAAACATTTAAAGTGTTTGTGTAGTTTTGAAAAAAGTTGGAGATAAAATGATCGGCACAAAATGGACGCTCCTCTCGTTCATCCATTGATAGATATTTTAATTGTCAAGACTATGTAAATAAGACCAATTCATGGTTGAGGTAGCACAGATTGCAGCCGAAATGTACCTACACTTGTGGTCTTATCTAAATAAACGTGAGAAAGAGTCGAATAAGTGGAGTTACTTGATGAACGGAAATTCCTCATGTTGACAGTGATATCACGAGGGGTGATTTGGCAGCACCTTACGTGGTAAACTACAAGCAGACTTAGGAGAAACGATGCTAGCAATCTGTTCATGGCTATGAAGTGGCGTGATGGCGCTAGCAGAAACCAGGTCTTATATATTTACTCAAACGCTTGATCTCTCACCTGCCCTGGCTACCATAACTCTATAATCATTAAATGGGTTGCGCGGGCCAAACGTCTTTCATCTTCGCCCTAATCTGCCGCTTCTTGCTTCAGTTGGGTCCAGAAATGTGTGCTTGAACTTGTGGATTAATCCCACATCATTAATTTGGCAAACACGAGACGCTGTTCGTAATGCTAGATAATTGACAATAAATTTTCCATTCACTACTGCCTCATTCCCTATTATTCTAAGCACTTTCAATCTGTTCTGTTCCCAAAGATAGCTTCACTCCTAACAGGCCCAATCCTGTGATACAACTAAACTCAATTGAACATACCAACCTAGTGCCACAAGTGCTCATACAGGCGTCTGAACTCGGCCTCAAAACTTGCCCGGCTCAAATACGAGCTGTGATTTCGTTAGGAGAGTAGAATATGGCTAGCGTAGACACCACTACTCAAGTCTCTGCCAAGTTACAGTGAAGATGTGGAGGTAAATTTCCCACATTCCTACTTCTCACTAAGTTTCTGGTGAGTTTAGAATTGTTTTAAGAACCTTCTGAGAGGTAATTTTACCAGTGCTCATGTTTAAGAAATGGGATGTCTGTTCTTCCGATTACTGCCTGTAGTAGTGGAAGTATTAGAATTAAATCGGCGTCTATATTTGGAGAGAAATGAGGGAAGTGTATTTGAATATTTAGCTCAATGCAAAGCCAAGATCATACAGAGAGCTCTTCAGGCAGACAGCGGTGTTGGTTTGGCGTCATGAGGACTTGAACGCCTGCAATACTGCAATGTGCATTACCGAAATTTATCCTCAAATGTTTTCAGTCTCACAGTGTCAAATAACCGGCAGTTGGGAATGAAATGATGCGTGTAAGTTTTGACTATCCACAAATTTCGACGCTGCTGATAATAATTATTAATAGGTCTACAACTATGCTACCGCATGTTTTTTAATTTGAGGCTTTACTAAAACAAACGATTACATACATTAAGTTCCAACGTACTCCCCATCGTTAACTACCACCTTGGGCGAATCCCGCAGAGAACGAACTTTTCACCTTTTGATAATATCCATGAATAGATGCAATTTTTCACTTCTTTATACAAGCTGAAGTGCTGGTCAGCCAGGAGGTGTGCCATTGGGAGAAATAGGTGAAAACCAGACGGAGCAAGGCGACAGTACTTTCCTCGATGTGAATTGGCCAACTGCAATTTCCCGCACATTCTTCGACCGTAACACTGATGGTGATGTTGATGTAGATAATGATGATAACGATGTACTGGACCAAATAATCGAATGAAAATGGGTGTCCAATCGCGCAAATTTCAAAGCCCGTAAACGACTAGGCAAACTTCTACTTGAAACACATATGTAATGTGACAGAATTTGCGTTTGCAAACTTGAATAGTTGGCAAATAACTGGCCGTCTGGTTGGCCAATCATTGTTGTTATGGATTCTTCACTGGTGTTGATACATATCCAAGTGTAAGCGAGAATTCAATTATGCACAATCTCTATTCTTGCGAATGCCACAAAAATATTCTATTAGGCTTTAGAACAATAAACGCAATTTACTTAGTACAAAGCTCACATAAATCACACTTTCTCTCTGGTGTAAGGTATGTTGAAAACAAAAGGAGTTTTAATAAATACTGGCCTTGAAGTTCGTATACCAGAAAACTTGTTTTATTGATACGACCAAATTCGGCAACCTCTTAATCGAGCACTTGTCTTCAAATTCTTCACTGCAACTTGGCAGAGGCTTGATTAGCGGAGTCCTCGCCAGCCATATTCTTCACTCTTCACGAATTCACAGCTCGTATTTGAGCCGGGCAAGTTTTGAGGCCGAGTTCAGACGCCTGTATGAGCACTTGTGGCACTAGGTTGGTATGTTCAATTGAGTTTAGTTGTATCACAGGATTGGGCCTGTTAGGAGTGAAGCTATCTTTGGGAACAGAACAGATTGAAAGTGCTTAGAATAATAGGGAATGAGGCAGTAGTGAATGGAAAATTTATTGTCAATTATCTAGCATTACGAACAGCGTCTCGTGTTTGCCAAATTAATGATGTGGGATTAATCCACAAGTTCAAGCACACATTTCTGGACCCAACTGAAGCAAGAAGCGGCAGATTAGGGCGAAGATGAAAGGCGTTTGGCCCGCGCAACCCATTTAATGATTATAGAGTTATGGTAGCCAGGGCAGGTGAGAGATCAAGCGTTTGAGTAAATATATAAGACCTGGTTTCTGCTAGCGCCATCACGCCACTTCATAGCCATGAACAGATTGCTAGCATCGTTTCTCCTAAGTCTGCTTGTAGTTTACCACGTAAGGTGCTGCCAAATCACCCCTCGTGATATCACTGTCAACATGAGGAATTTCCGTTCATCAAGTAACTCCACTTATTCGACTCTTTCTCACGTTTATTTAGATAAGACCACAAGTGTAGGTACATTTCGGCTGCAATCTGTGCTACCTCAACCATTGAAGGGGGCATGGAAAGCCACCATCCCCAACGGAGAAGTCGGTGTCCTCTGTCAAAGTACAAAATCTGTGCAACTTTACTTTTTCAGTAACTATACTGGGGGTCCACAGTTGGCGTAAGTTAAACACTATGATTATATCCCAATTGCTGCGAACTTATACAATACGTGAACAATTTCCCCAAATCTAGTGCTCTTCGGAAGTTCAGTCAAGACATATTCATTGTTTTAGTCACCTGCAGCGGAGATCGAAAGGCATTAGTATTTGAGCAAGAAATGGCTGAAACTAGCCAGACGAGTACACGTCGTCGACCAAAATTCCAGTGAAATGACATTTCTGGGACGAATTGCTCATTCAATCAAGTTTGAAAATGTCTTCAGCACTCCCCTATACCACCGCCTATTTTGAATTATCTTAAATATCCAAAATAGAGCTTTTTGCGGTGTCATTGATTTGAATTTTAACTACCCTCAGGGAAAAGTGACCCTGTGGAGGCCTTCTTCGTAGTGCCATAGCTCTGTGGGGTGGTGGAGGGGTGAGGATTGGCGTGTGAGCTAATGCATTAGTTACTGCAAACGCATACTACAGGAAGAAAGGACGTTGGATTTTGCTTAACCGTGGCATTTGTACAAAGCATAGTTAGCCACCAAGACGATTTTCCTATTTTTCTGGCCTTGTTATAAAGCACAACTTGTGATAATAGGGTTGATTTATGTTGTGTGAGCACTTTTAACTCGTAAACTTCTTTGTATTTTACAATGTGGAGTATCATAGTGGTGGGAAACAACGCCAATCGGTAGAAATACAGTTCAGCCCGGATACATGAGTGTAGAAAGAAGTTGCATCTTTGAAAAAAATATGTGCTGAGCATTCCAAACTCCCTCGACCTGTTATTTTCGAGCAAGTGGAACAACTTCATTTGTGAGCGTGAATAACTGGAGAGTACTTTACAAATTGTAACACAAAGTGGCAGTATTCGCTTAGATATGAGTACGTCATTTGTCATTTCCCACACATTCGTTGAGGTGAATGACAAGGTAGGACATTTGCGAAATTGCCAATAAACAGGATGCTGAGAAAGCTGTACTTCTAGCAATCAAATCACTACTTGTGTGTGTGTGTGTGCGAGTGTAGCCTTGAGCTGTAGAGCAATTATATTACCAGGTTATAGGTCTTTCCGTTTGAGACATGATGCTGAAATGCTTAGGCGCATTGTTGGGAAACACCACTGATTAACTAATTTGAATCTTATGGCAAGAGAGACTCGTCTAAGTGGGAATAGTTAGAGGTGATATGACGAAGCTTTTCCCGATTTTATCGTCGTTATCTCCACTTTGATGTGGAACCTGGCATTTCTCGATACACTGATTAATCTCGCGTCCTCCGTTAACCGATATAGACCACCATTGATATTCTTTCTCAAGAATTCTCAGCTGCACACAGCGTTTCACTTGACACTGCAAATTGACAATAAGTCCACTACTCTATTCATGCACGATATGGTTCCTTCGAATTTCAAGCTAACTGCTGGAAATTGAAGTCATATCGAGGGACTATATTTTGAAGACAAATGAATTAATGAACTATTGTCATATAACTTGGAATAATTTAAATTAAATGAATTTTTGTGTAATGACAGAGGTGTTGGTAGCTAAATACTCGCATCACCGAATGTGTAAAGAGAGAGAAAGAAAATCCATATTAAAAGATGTCAAATAATGTATTCATAAAGTACAAGGGGAAAGAGGTGGAATGGAGGAACCCGAATACAGCATGGAGTGCGACAGACAAGCGGATGGACTTTGGTGTGGTTAGCAATGTGTTCATGCTGGAGAGATGAGATCATGGCTGCTGTCGAAGAAATTCGAAGACATTGGATTTGTGAGAATAGGAGTGGATATGGCAGTATTGAAGGGTGCACCTGGGTCCTGTGACACAGACACAAGTTGGAAGTGGTAAAAGGAAGACTCCAATTGTAACACGTGAGTAGTTTGATAGACTCGTTTATGTGTGGAAGGGATTGGGTAATTGGCCAATGTTATGGAATAAAATTGAGATTTAGCATTCAATTAGGAATGTTCTGTGGCGTGTTGGAATAAATATTGCTTAATTCATTTAGCCCTGCAAGAATGTTATCACTATAGCACTGGGAGTTCGAGTTACAGTAAAGTCCACAGTCGTGGTTGGCATGGCCTGGGGTAATCTGGTCATCTAAAATGCGGATTTAGAACAAGTAGATTATTCGTGGCTGTGAAGTTTATCTTCTATGAGCGCACTTAACATTCCCAAGCCTTCAGTGCATCAACGAAGAATTGTGACTAATATCACAAATAAACTCACTTTTGCCAATTTGCAGTAGAGTAGGCAGGCGTTAAAAAAGGCCTTTCATATACTTGCGATAAATTAGAATATAAAGTTAGAACGTGAATCTGAGGAGAGAAGGTGAAGTTGTGAAAAGCTTCTCGAATAAACGAATTAAGCTCAAATGTAAGTGATCAGTCATTTGCAGTACCCCTAAATTAGTAAACCGACGCTTCAATTGCTGAAATAAACACCGTGGTCGACAACTGTGGCGCAAAATACCATGAGACCACTATTCGAGTGGAGGAAGAATGGGCACAACTATTTCAAAACCATCCAGTTTAATCTACATTAGACGATGAGGCTAAAATTTGTTGCAATAGCTACTTGGTAAGGGAGGGAGAAATTACATCAAATGAAGACTTACTACTTTTTCCTGTCTGGATCCATTTCTGTCATGGACGAGCATTTCCTGGAACTCTCCACGACACATGGGACAGGTGGGATTATTGGCTGCCCATTTTGTGAGGCAATTGCGACAAAATTTGTGCACACAGCATGCTGGACTAGCATAACACTGGGTAAGTGAGGCAAAACAAATTCCACAAGTACCGGATTTGGCCTTAATTGTGATGCTATAACACTTATTTCCTGACTTCTTCTGAAATACCGCAACTTCGCTGAAACTCTCTTTGCAATTCCTCATGGGACATTGACATCGACCGTCTACATCTCGATTGTCTTTCACCCACTTCTCGATGCATTTTATATGGAACACGTGATCGCAAGAAATTGGGATTGCCTTCCTGGTGCTTAATGCTTTTTCGCACATTTGACAGTCGTTTGCGTCTGAACTTGACATCGCCATGGGCTTGAATTCAACTCAACTATTTCTTATCCTAAAGCTCCAGTCTCTAACCCTGTTAAGTTAAAAGTGAATGTGTGTGTGCAATGGAAATTTGACTTCCAAATTTCAAATTTGTTCATGATCCTAAAAATTACTTTATAGTACCCAAAGTTCAAAATTTTTCAGTTAGGCCTCTGCAGATATTTGATTCATGAGCAGATTATGTTAGATTATAGCAAAGTAAATTAACGCATTTTGTGAACTCTTCTCAGGTGTATTTCCTCTAAATCGACTGAGTTTCCTGATTGTTGTTTAAGCCATCAAGTCGATTGACTTCTTCATACCTCCAATTCAGGCGCTTCTTGCTTCTTTCATCAACACAAACTATTAATTGCATTAATTTCTCACCTGCAGCTATCTTGAAATTTGGTTTTTTGTGCTTTTGCTTGACAAATGCAAACGCTCAATTGCAACACAATAACGGTACTTAAACTCACATTATTACGATTTTCAACACATTATTTCACGCCTTCATTATATGTCGCTTCGTCATTGAGAGAGTTGCATCTTGACAGTTACTACCATCAATTTACGTCAATTGAGTGGTGTTTACAGATCAGATTTCTTTCCACGTTGTTTTGCTCTACTACACACCTTCTGGAAACCACGATAGCTGAATTGTTTATGTAGAATTCATTTGAGTGATGCAGTGAATTGCCAACTCCTCAAGGAATCCATTCCCTGGGTGAAGGAGGAGGGTGGAGGACTTGTCAGAACTTCTCATTCATATCGAGGAGATTTAATGAAACCCTGTGTAAAGATCCATCTAATAGTGCAAAGCGGTATTCACTTATCGGCACAATTGAGAGTGAAATGAAGGCCATGAGTCATAATAGAAGTTCATGTTTAGAAAGGTGCAATGTCTACCAACGACAGTCAAGCAAAACTCAAAACCAGATGGATGCTTATTTACAATTTCATTTTATCCTCCTAACACAGCATTTGCCTTTACAATTTCTAATCAGATACAGTTACCGAAGAAACTTATGTCCTATTGCATCATTCTCTTGTAGTCTTGGCAACACTTTCAATCTTACGGGAATTGAGCAAGAGACTGCAGCGAATTATAAGAAAAATTCAAAAGTCTATATTGAATTAATTTACTCTTTAAGTTAAATGAGATATTTATGATGGAGAGATGTCTGTTCACTTATTCCGGTATGACAAGGGTAGGCTGAAAATTGCCTTTCACATCTACTACATTTGGGGGAAAGATGGACGCATTGAACCCACTAAAGAATTCAATTCTCATCTTCATTCGTGAAATCCCCATATTTAGGTAGGGCATAAGAAATCGAGTGGGAACACCACTCTGTAGTAACCCCAACCACTGATCGAAAGGAATGAAGTGCAATGTGGTTGTGAAAGGGCCAAAATATTTCCAGGAAATGGTGACCAAATCCCAGCACAAATAATATTAAGGTGCACAAATGAAGGCAAACATTTAAAGTGTTTGTGTAGTTTTTGAAAAAAGTTGGAGATAAAATGATCGGCACAAAATGGACGCTCCTCTCGTTCATCCATTGATAGATATTTTAATTGTCAAGACTATGTAAATAAGACCAATTCATGGTTGAGGTAGCACAGATTGCAGCCGAAATGTACCTACACTTGTGGTCTTATCTAAATAAACGTGAGAAAGAGTCGAATAAGTGGAGTTACTTGATGAACGGAAATTCCTCATGTTGACAGTGATATCACGAGGGGTGATTTGGCAGCACCTTACGTGGTAAACTACAAGCAGACTTAGGAGAAACGATGCTAGCAATCTGTTCATGGCTATGAAGTGGCGTGATGGCGCTAGCAGAAACCAGGTCTTATATATTTACTCAAACGCTTGATCTCTCACCTGCCCTGGCTACCATAACTCTATAATCATTAAATGGGTTGCGCGGGCCAAACGTCTTTCATCTTCGCCCTAATCTGCCGCTTCTTGCTTCAGTTGGGTCCAGAAATGTGTGCTTGAACTTGTGGATTAATCCCACATCATTAATTTGGCAAACACGAGACGCTGTTCGTAATGCTAGATAATTGACAATAAATTTTCCATTCACTACTGCCTCATTCCCTATTATTCTAAGCACTTTCAATCTGTTCTGTTCCCAAAGATAGCTTCACTCCTAACAGGCCCAATCCTGTGATACAACTAAACTCAATTGAACATACCAACCTAGTGCCACAAGTGCTCATACAGGCGTCTGAACTCGGCCTCAAAACTTGCCCGGCTCAAATACGAGCTGTGATTTCGTTAGGAGAGTAGAATATGGCTAGCGTAGACACCACTACTCAAGTCTCTGCCAAGTTACAGTGAAGATGTGGAGGTAAATTTCCCACATTCCTACTTCTCACTAAGTTTCTGGTGAGTTTAGAATTGTTTTAAGAACCTTCTGAGAGGTAATTTTACCAGTGCTCATGTTTAAGAAATGGGATGTCTGTTCTTCCGATTACTGCCTGTAGTAGTGGAAGTAGTAGAATTAAATCGGCGTCTATATTTGGAGAGAAATGAGGGAAGTGTATTTGAATATTTAGCTCAATGCAAAGCCAAGATCATACAGAGAGCTCTTCAGGCAGACAGCGGTGTTGGTTTGGCGTCATGAGGACTTGAACGCCTGCAATACTGCAATGTGCATTACCGAAATTTATCCTCAAATGTTTTCAGTCTCACAGTGTCAAATAACCGGCAGTTGGGAATGAAATGATGCGTGTAAGTTTTGACTATCCACAAATTTCGACGCTGCTGATAATAATTATTAATAGGTCTACAACTATGCTACCGCATGTTTTTTAATTTGAGGCTTTACTAAAACAAACGATTACATACATTAAGTTCCAACGTACTCCCCATCGTTAACTACCACCTTGGGCGAATCCCGCAGAGAACGAACTTTTCACCTTTTGATAATATCCATGAATAGATGCAATTTTTCACTTCTTTATACAAGCTGAAGTGCTGGTCAGCCAGGAGGTGTGCCATTGGGAGAAATAGGTGAAAACCAGACGGAGCAAGGCGACAGTACTTTCCTCGATGTGAATTGGCCAACTGCAATTTCCCGCACATTCTTCGACCGTAACACTGATGGTGATGTTGATGTAGATAATGATGATAACGATGTACTGGACCAAATAATCGAATGAAAATGGGTGTCCAATCGCGCAAATTTCAAAGCCCGTAAACGACTAGGCAAACTTCTACTTGAAACACATATGTAATGTGACAGAATTTGCGTTTGCAAACTTGAATAGTTGGCAAATAACTGGCCGTCTGGTTGGCCAATCATTGTTGTTATGGATTCTTCACTGGTGTTGATACATATCCAAGTGTAAGCGAGAATTCAATTATGCACAATCTCTATTCTTGCGAATGCCACAAAAATATTCTATTAGGCTTTAGAACAATAAACGCAATTTACTTAGTACAAAGCTCACATAAATCACACTTTCTCTCTGGTGTAAGGTATGTTGAAAACAAAAGGAGTTTTAATAAATACTGGCCTTGAAGTTCGTATACCAGAAAACTTGTTTTATTGATAAGACCAACTTCAGCAACCTCTTAATCGAGCACTTGTCTTCAACTTCTTCACTGCAACTTGGCAGAGGCTTGATTAGCGGAGTCCTCGCCAGCCATATTCTTCACTCTTCACGAATTCACAGCTCGTATTTGAGCCGGGCAAGTTTTGAGGCCGAGTTCAGACGCCTGTATGAGCACTTGTGGCACTAGGTTGGTATGTTCAATTGAGTTTAGTTGTATCACAGGATTGGGCCTGTTAGGAGTGAAGCTATCTTTGGGAACAGAACAGATTGAAAGTGCTTAGAATAATAGGGAATGAGGCAGTAGTGAATGGAAAATTTATTGTCAATTATCTAGCATTACGAACAGCGTCTCGTGTTTGCCAAATTAATGATGTGGGATTAATCCACAAGTTCAAGCACACATTTCTGGACCCAACTGAAGCAAGAAGCGGCAGATTAGGGCGAAGATGAAAGGCGTTTGGCCCGCGCAACCCATTTAATGATTATAGAGTTATGGTAGCCAGGGCAGGTGAGAGATCAAGCGTTTGAGTAAATATATAAGACCTGGTTTCTGCTAGCGCCATCACGCCACTTCATAGCCATGAACAGATTGCTAGCATCGTTTCTCCTAAGTCTGCTTGTAGTTTACCACGTAAGGTGCTGCCAAATCACCCCTCGTGATATCACTGTCAACATGAGGAATTTCCGTTCATCAAGTAACTCCACTTATTCGACTCTTTCTCACGTTTATTTAGATAAGACCACAAGTGTAGGTACATTTCGGCTGCAATCTGTGCTACCTCAACCATTGAAGGGGGCATGGAAAGCCACCATCCCCAACGGAGAAGTCGGTGTCCTCTGTCAAAGTACAAAATCTGTGCAACTTTACTTTTTCAGTAACTATACTGGGGGTCCACAGTTGGCGTAAGTTAAACACTATGATTATATCCCAATTGCTGCGAACTTATACAATACGTGAACAATTTCCCCAAATCTAGTGCTCTTCGGAAGTTCAGTCAAGACATATTCATTGTTTTAGTCACCTGCAGCGGAGATCGAAAGGCATTAGTATTTGAGCAAGAAATGGCTGAAACTAGCCAGACGAGTACACGTCGTCGACCAAAATTCCAGTGAAATGACATTTCTGGGACGAATTGCTCATTCAATCAAGTTTGAAAATGTCTTCAGCACTCCCCTATACCACCGCCTATTTTGAATTATCTTAAATATCCAAAATAGAGCTTTTTGCGGTGTCATTGATTTGAATTTTAACTACCCTCAGGGAAAAGTGACCCTGTGGAGGCCTTCTTCGTAGTGCCATAGCTCTGTGGGGTGGTGGAGGGGTGAGGATTGGCGTGTGAGCTAATGCATTAGTTACTGCAAACGCATACTACAGGAAGAAAGGACGTTGGATTTTGCTTAACCGTGGCATTTGTACAAAGCATAGTTAGCCACCAAGACGATTTTCCTATTTTTCTGGCCTTGTTATAAAGCACAACTTGTGATAATAGGGTTGATTTATGTTGTGTGAGCACTTTTAACTCGTAAACTTCTTTGTATTTTACAATGTGGAGTATCATAGTGGTGGGAAACAACGCCAATCGGTAGAAATACAGTTCAGCCCGGATACATGAGTGTAGAAAGAAGTTGCATCTTTGAAAAAAATATGTGCTGAGCATTCCAAACTCCCTCGACCTGTTATTTTCGAGCAAGTGGAACAACTTCATTTGTGAGCGTGAATAACTGGAGAGTACTTTACAAATTGTAACACAAAGTGGCAGTATTCGCTTAGATATGAGTACGTCATTTGTCATTTCCCACACATTCGTTGAGGTGAATGACAAGGTAGGACATTTGCGAAATTGCCAATAAACAGGATGCTGAGAAAGCTGTACTTCTAGCAATCAAATCACTACTTGTGTGTGTGTGTGTGCGAGTGTAGCCTTGAGCTGTAGAGCAATTATATTACCAGGTTATAGGTCTTTCCGTTTGAGACATGATGCTGAAATGCTTAGGCGCATTGTTGGGAAACACCACTGATTAACTAATTTGAATCTTATGGCAAGAGAGACTCGTCTAAGTGGGAATAGTTAGAGGTGATATGACGAAGCTTTTCCCGATTTTATCGTCGTTATCTCCACTTTGATGTGGAACCTGGCATTTCTCGATACACTGATTAATCTCGCGTCCTCCGTTAACCGATATAGACCACCATTGATATTCTTTCTCAAGAATTCTCAGCTGCACACAGCGTTTCACTTGACACTGCAAATTGACAATAAGTCCACTACTCTATTCATGCACGATATGGTTCCTTCGAATTTCAAGCTAACTGCTGGAAATTGAAGTCATATCGAGGGACTATATTTTGAAGACAAATGAATTAATGAACTATTGTCATATAACTTGGAATAATTTAAATTAAATGAATTTTTGTGTAATGACAGAGGTGTTGGTAGCTAAATACTCGCATCACCGAATGTGTAAAGAGAGAGAAAGAAAATCCATATTAAAAGATGTCAAATAATGTATTCATAAAGTACAAGGGGAAAGAGGTGGAATGGAGGAACCCGAATACAGCATGGAGTGCGACAGACAAGCGGATGGACTTTGGTGTGGTTAGCAATGTGTTCATGCTGGAGAGATGAGATCATGGCTGCTGTCGAAGAAATTCGAAGACATTGGATTTGTGAGAATAGGAGTGGATATGGCAGTATTGAAGGGTGCACCTGGGTCCTGTGACACAGACACAAGTTGGAAGTGGTAAAAGGAAGACTCCAATTGTAACACGTGAGTAGTTTGATAGACTCGTTTATGTGTGGAAGGGATTGGGTAATTGGCCAATGTTATGGAATAAAATTGAGATTTAGCATTCAATTAGGAATGTTCTGTGGCGTGTTGGAATAAATATTGCTTAATTCATTTAGCCCTGCAAGAATGTTATCACTATAGCACTGGGAGTTCGAGTTACAGTAAAGTCCACAGTCGTGGTTGGCATGGCCTGGGGTAATCTGGTCATCTAAAATGCGGATTTAGAACAAGTAGATTATTCGTGGCTGTGAAGTTTATCTTCTATGAGCGCACTTAACATTCCCAAGCCTTCAGTGCATCAACGAAGAATTGTGACTAATATCACAAATAAACTCACTTTTGCCAATTTGCAGTAGAGTAGGCAGGCGTTAAAAAAGGCCTTTCATATACTTGCGATAAATTAGAATATAAAGTTAGAACGTGAATCTGAGGAGAGAAGGTGAAGTTGTGAAAAGCTTCTCGAATAAACGAATTAAGCTCAAATGTAAGTGATCAGTCATTTGCAGTACCCCTAAATTAGTAAACCGACGCTTCAATTGCTGAAATAAACACCGTGGTCGACAACTGTGGCGCAAAATACCATGAGACCACTATTCGAGTGGAGGAAGAATGGGCACAACTATTTCAAAACCATCCAGTTTAATCTACATTAGACGATGAGGCTAAAATTTGTTGCAATAGCTACTTGGTAAGGGAGGGAGAAATTACATCAAATGAAGACTTACTACTTTTTCCTGTCTGGATCCATTTCTGTCATGGACGAGCATTTCCTGGAACTCTCCACGACACATGGGACAGGTGGGATTATTGGCTGCCCATTTTGTGAGGCAATTGCGACAAAATTTGTGCACACAGCATGCTGGACTAGCATAACACTGGGTAAGTGAGGCAAAACAAATTCCACAAGTACCGGATTTGGCCTTAATTGTGATGCTATAACACTTATTTCCTGACTTCTTCTGAAATACCGCAACTTCGCTGAAACTCTCTTTGCAATTCCTCATGGGACATTGACATCGACCGTCTACATCTCGATTGTCTTTCACCCACTTCTCGATGCATTTTATATGGAACACGTGATCGCAAGAAATTGGGATTGCCTTCCTGGTGCTTAATGCTTTTTCGCACATTTGACAGTCGTTTGCGTCTGAACTTGACATCGCCATGGGCTTGAATTCAACTCAACTATTTCTTATCCTAAAGCTCCAGTCTCTAACCCTGTTAAGTTAAAAGTGAATGTGTGTGTGCAATGGAAATTTGACTTCCAAATTTCAAATTTGTTCATGATCCTAAAAATTACTTTATAGTACCCAAAGTTCAAAATTTTTCAGTTAGGCCTCTGCAGATATTTGATTCATGAGCAGATTATGTTAGATTATAGCAAAGTAAATTAACGCATTTTGTGAACTCTTCTCAGGTGTATTTCCTCTAAATCGACTGAGTTTCCTGATTGTTGTTTAAGCCATCAAGTCGATTGACTTCTTCATACCTCCAATTCAGGCGCTTCTTGCTTCTTTCATCAACACAAACTATTAATTGCATTAATTTCTCACCTGCAGCTATCTTGAAATTTGGTTTTTTGTGCTTTTGCTTGACAAATGCAAACGCTCAATTGCAACACAATAACGGTACTTAAACTCACATTATTACGATTTTCAACACATTATTTCACGCCTTCATTATATGTCGCTTCGTCATTGAGAGAGTTGCATCTTGACAGTTACTACCATCAATTTACGTCAATTGAGTGGTGTTTACAGATCAGATTTCTTTCCACGTTGTTTTGCTCTACTACACACCTTCTGGAAACCACGATAGCTGAATTGTTTATGTAGAATTCATTTGAGTGATGCAGTGAATTGCCAACTCCTCAAGGAATCCATTCCCTGGGTGAAGGAGGAGGGTGGAGGACTTGTCAGAACTTCTCATTCATATCGAGGAGATTTAATGAAACCCTGTGTAAAGATCCATCTAATAGTGCAAAGCGGTATTCACTTATCGGCACAATTGAGAGTGAAATGAAGGCCATG
Organism: Hymenolepis microstoma; assembly: GCA_000469805.3. Lineage (NCBI taxonomy): Eukaryota > Metazoa > Platyhelminthes > Cestoda > Cyclophyllidea > Hymenolepididae > Hymenolepis > Hymenolepis microstoma. The sequence continues at coordinate 1,137,465 of LR215993.1, read as the reverse complement.
AGTCATAATAGAAGTTCATGTTTAGAAAGGTGCAATGTCTACCAACGACAGTCAAGCAAAACTCAAAACCAGATGGATGCTTATTTACAATTTCATTTTATCCTCCTAACACAGCATTTGCCTTTACAATTTCTAATCAGATACAGTTACCGAAGAAACTTATGTCCTATTGCATCATTCTCTTGTAGTCTTGGCAACACTTTCAATCTTACGGGAATTGAGCAAGAGACTGCAGCGAATTATAAGAAAAATTCAAAAGTCTATATTGAATTAATTTACTCTTTAAGTTAAATGAGATATTTATGATGGAGAGATGTCTGTTCACTTATTCCGGTATGACAAGGGTAGGCTGAAAATTGCCTTTCACATCTACTACATTTGGGGGAAAGATGGACGCATTGAACCCACTAAAGAATTCAATTCTCATCTTCATTCGTGAAATCCCCATATTTAGGTAGGGCATAAGAAATCGAGTGGGAACACCACTCTGTAGTAACCCCAACCACTGATCGAAAGGAATGAAGTGCAATGTGGTTGTGAAAGGGCCAAAATATTTCCAGGAAATGGTGACCAAATCCCAGCACAAATAATATTAAGGTGCACAAATGAAGACAAACATTTAAAGTGTTTGTGTAGTTTTTGAAAAAAGTTGGAGATAAAATGATCGGCACAAAATGGACGCTCCTCTCGTTCATCCATTGATAGATATTTTAATTGTCAAGACTATGTAAATAAGACCAATTCATGGTTGAGGTAGCACAGATTGCAGCCGAAATGTACCTACACTTGTGGTCTTATCTAAATAAACGTGAGAAAGAGTCGAATAAGTGGAGTTACTTGATGAACGGAAATTCCTCATGTTGACAGTGATATCACGAGGGGTGATTTGGCAGCACCTTACGTGGTAAACTACAAGCAGACTTAGGAGAAACGATGCTAGCAATCTGTTCATGGCTATGAAGTGGCGTGATGGCGCTAGCAGAAACCAGGTCTTATATATTTACTCAAACGCTTGATCTCTCACCTGCCCTGGCTACCATAACTCTATAATCATTAAATGGGTTGCGCGGGCCAAACGTCTTTCATCTTCGCCCTAATCTGCCGCTTCTTGCTTCAGTTGGGTCCAGAAATGTGTGCTTGAACTTGTGGATTAATCCCACATCATTAATTTGGCAAACACGAGACGCTGTTCGTAATGCTAGATAATTGACAATAAATTTTCCATTCACTACTGCCTCATTCCCTATTATTCTAAGCACTTTCAATCTGTTCTGTTCCCAAAGATAGCTTCACTCCTAACAGGCCCAATCCTGTGATACAACTAAACTCAATTGAACATACCAACCTAGTGCCACAAGTGCTCATACAGGCGTCTGAACTCGGCCTCAAAACTTGCCCGGCTCAAATACGAGCTGTGATTTCGTTAGGAGAGTAGAATATGGCTAGCGTAGACACCACTACTCAAGTCTCTGCCAAGTTACAGTAAAGATGTGGAGGTAAATTTCCCACATTCCTACTTCTCACTAAGTTTCTGGTGAGTTTAGAATTGTTTTAAGAACCTTCTGAGAGGTAATTTTACCAGTGCTCATGTTTAAGAAATGGGATGTCTGTTCTTCCGATTACTGCCTGTAGTAGTGGAAGTAGTAGAATTAAATCGGCGTCTATATTTGGAGAGAAATGAGGGAAGTGTATTTGAATATTTAGCTCAATGCAAAGCCAAGATCATACAGAGAGCTCTTCAGGCAGACAGCGGTGTTGGTTTGGCGTCATGAGGACTTGAACGCCTGCAATACTGCAATGTGCATTACCGAAATTTATCCTCAAATGTTTTCAGTCTCACAGTGTCAAATAACCGGCAGTTGGGAATGAAATGATGCGTGTAAGTTTTGACTATCCACAAATTTCGACGCTGCTGATAATAATTATTAATAGGTCTACAACTATGCTACCGCATGTTTTTTAATTTGAGGCTTTACTAAAACAAACGATTACATACATTAAGTTCCAACGTACTCCCCATCGTTAACTACCACCTTGGGCGAATCCCGCAGAGAACGAACTTTTCACCTTTTGATAATATCCATGAATAGATGCAATTTTTCACTTCTTTATACAAGCTGAAGTGCTGGTCAGCCAGGAGGTGTGCCATTGGGAGAAATAGGTGAAAACCAGACGGAGCAAGGCGACAGTACTTTCCTCGATGTGAATTGGCCAACTGCAATTTCCCGCACATTCTTCGACCGTAACACTGATGGTGATGTTGATGTAGATAATGATGATAACGATGTACTGGACCAAATAATCGAATGAAAATGGGTGTCCAATCGCGCAAATTTCAAAGCCCGTAAACGACTAGGCAAACTTCTACTTGAAACACATATGTAATGTGACAGAATTTGCGTTTGCAAACTTGAATAGTTGGCAAATAACTGGCCGTCTGGTTGGCCAATCATTGTTGTTATGGATTCTTCACTGGTGTTGATACATATCCAAGTGTAAGCGAGAATTCAATTATGCACAATCTCTATTCTTGCGAATGCCATAAAAATATTCTATTAGGCTTCAGCATCATGTCGTGTCGTATCGAACGGAAAGACCTATAACCTAATAATAATGTAAGTGCTCTACAGCTCAAGGCTACACTCACACACACACCCACATATGTTTATATATTCTTTGCAGTCATTGGAATGCTACATTATATGCGAAGATAAATATCATTTCACAGGAGAATATAAATAAATGACCGAAATGGTGGAAAAATTGACCTACTCATTTTATTCAAGCACACATTATTTCACCTCCTCATTATATGTCACTTCGTCATTGAGAGAGTTGCATCTTGACAGTTACTACCATCAATTTACGTCAATTGAGTGAAGTTTACAGATCAGATTTCACTCCACATTGTTTTCCTCTTCTCCGCACACGTTTAGAAACCAGACTCGCTGAATTGGAGGTAATGAGTTTACTTCAAAATGACCATTCATCTCCTTCATCTCCCTTGATCGATATTTTCGTTGTCAAGGCTATGGTAACTATAGCCAATTCTCTCGGCACACATGTCACGAACAGCTTCACTCACCGATGCTACACATTCGTTTTCTCCAACGTGTGCAATGCATTGCAGACCAACTTAGTGATCTCTTAGGATTGTGTCCTCAATTCGTTTGTCGGTGTTCTTTCTATGAGTTGGTCTATCATCAGCTGAAATCAAGAATCGGCGACGTTGACTAACTTTCACATATCTGCAAGTAAAGTACGCGATTGCATTTTGGTACCCCTAAATCCATGAAATGAGTTTTCCCCAGTGACCATTAGCATCATCCCGTTAAAGGAGACTTGGAGCACTCCATCTCTTGTAGTATGTTACTGGGACGTAACGAACAATCTTGTTTTTGCATCTATTAAATCATTTAGGTCGTTGTTCCAAACTGTTCTCCTCTTAGAGAATGCTACTGTGACGTCATGCACTACGTCAATTATATTCCACTCTGGGTTTTCGTTGGTGGATGAAATTACTATTCGATTCTAAGGCAACCATTGCGCTTTTCCACCTGACATTGTCGTGAACGATGTGATTCTCGGACCATCCAAGGTTATTCGATGTTATGGTTCAATTAAGGATTCTAGTACATTTTCATCGTTGTCACCATCTTCATCAACATCGCCATCATTATCATTATCATCATCAGTAGCTGCAGCAGGTGCATCAGAATTAAGAGATTGTTCTCGCCTTCGCACATCATTTCAATCCCTAATGCTCGCTTTAATTTCTTTGAATCGAAATATGCATCTCGGGACTTCAAACGCTTGGAGATACATTTTGGTAATGGCTTTGCATTATTGCAGGCGTTCAAGGCCTGACGTCAGAAGAGCATCATCGTCTGACATATTCTCAGTTTGCTTTGGACTTTGCACACCTTCAAGCATAACGATGCACTGGAATAAATTCCCCATACACAATGTGGACAAATTTGTCTGTTCAGAAAATGCTTGCATAGTTGGTTCTACCACCGTGTTAGAACACAAAGAGAACGTAGACACCTGCACTTAAAATATTCACGATTTCTTATTGGTGCACCTAAATGCATGAAGCAAAGTTTCCCCAGTGACCATTGGCAACATCCACTTTTAAACGAGAATTGGAGCACTTCATTAATTTTTGTATTCTTAGAAATGAAGGATGCAATGTTTTGAAGGTGAGTTGCTGTCCTTCTTCTTATTGTTGCGCTGACATGTGGTCAGGAGAGAATGCTATCGAAGCGGGCAGAGATGCAGGGCGACGGAGGGTTGCAAGTGGTGATTTGATTGCTAGAAGTGCAGCTTTCTCAGCATCCTGTTTATTGGCAATTTCGCAAATGTCCTACCTTGTCATTCACCTCAACGAATGTGTGGGAAATGACAAATGACGTACTCATATCTAAGCGAATACTGCCACTTTGTGTTACAATTTGTAAAGTACTCTCCAGTTATTCACGCTCACAAATGAAGTTGTTCCACTTGCTCGAAAATAACAGGTCGAGGGAGTTTGGAATGCTCAGCACATATTTTTTTCAAAGATGCAACTTCTTTCTGCACTCATGTATCCGGGCTGAACTGCATTTCTACCGATTGGCGTTGTTTCCCACCACTATGATTTGTCAAGTTGTAAAATACAAAAAATGTTACTAGTTAAAAGTGCTCACACAGCACAAACCGACTCAATTATCACAAAATGCGCTTTATAACAAGGCTAGGAAATAGGAAAATCGTCTTGGTGGCTAAAGGTGCTTAGTAAAAATGCCACTGTTCAGCAAATTCCAACTTCCTTTCTCCGTGTAGTAAGCATTTGTAGTAACTGATGCATTAGCCCACACTCCAACCCTCACCCATTCACCACCCCACATGGCTATGAGCACTACGAAGAAGGCCTCCACAAGGTCACTTTTATCTGAGAGTTGTTAAAATTAAAATCAATGACACCGCACAAAAGCTGTATTTTGAATATTTAAGATAAGTCAAAGTAGGCGGTGGTATGGAGGAGAGCTTGAAGACATTTTCAAACTTTCTTGAATGAGCAGTTTGACTCAGAAATGTCATCCCACTGGAATGCTGGTCGACGACCTTTACTCGTCTCGCTAGTTTCATCCATGTCTTGTTTAAATACTAGTGCATTTTGATCTCCGCGGCAGGTGACTAAAAGACTGAATATGTCTTGACTGACCTCCCGAGGAGCACTAGATTTGGAGAAATTGTTCACGTATTGTATAAATGCACAGCAATTGGGATATAATCGTGGTGTTTAACTTACGCCAACTGGGGGCCCCCAGTGCAGTTACTGATAAAGTAAAGTTGTGCAGGTTCTGTGCTTCGACAGAGGGCACCGACATTTCCGTTGAGAATAGTGGCTTCCCATGCCTCCTTCATTAGCTCAGGTAGTCGAAATTGAAGCCGAAATGTACCTAGCCTTGTTTTCCCATCTAAATAAACGTGTGAAAGTGTTAAGCAAGTGGAGTTACTTGATGAACCGACATTCCTCATGTTGACAATGATATCATGAGGGGTATTTTGGCAGCACCTTACTTGGTAAACCACAAGCAGACTTAGGAGAAACGATGCTAGTAATTTGTTCATGGCTATGAAGTGGCGTGATGGCGCTAGCAGAAACCAGGTCTTATATATTTACTCAAACGCGTAATCTCTCACCTGCACTAGCTCCCATAACCCTACAATCATTAAATGGATTGCGCGGTCCAAACGCCTTTCATCTTCTCCCCAACCTGCCGCTTTTTGCTTCAAGTTGGTCCAGAAATGTGTGCTTGAACTTGTGGATTAATCCCACATCATTACTTTTGCTAACAGGAGACGCTTTTCATAATGCTAGATATTTGGCAATAAATTTTCCATTCACTACTGCCTCATTCCCTATTATTCTAAGCACTTTCAATCTGTTCTGTTCCCAAAGATAGCTTCACTCCTAACAGGCCCAATCCTGTGATACAACTAAACTCAATTGAACATACCAACCTAGTGCCACAAGTGCTCATACAAGCGTCTGAATTTGGCCTCAAAGCTAGGCAATAAGAGATCTGAATTCGTTATGAGAGTAGAAAATGGCTAGCGAAGACTCCACTTCTCAAGTCTCTGCCAAGTCAAAGTGAAGAATTTGAGGGAAATCGCTCGATTAAGGGGTTGCTGTATTTGGTCTTATCAATAACACAAGTTTTCTCGTATAATCACTTCAACGCCCGTTTTTTTTAAAACTCGCTTTGTTTTCATTATACCATACACCAGCAAGAAAGTTTGATTTATGTGAGTTTTGCACTAATTAAATTGCAATTATTGTTCTGAAGCCTAATAGAACATTTTTGTGGCATTCGCAAGAAAAGAGATCGTGCATAATTGAATTCCCGCTTACACTTGGATATGTGCGTTTCGAGTAGAAGTTTGCTTATTCGTTTACGGGTTTTGAAATTTGCGTGATGGGACACCCATTTTCATTGTTTTATTTGGTGCCATACATCGTTATCGTCATCATCATCATCATCAACATCACCATCAGTGTTACGGTCGAAGAATGTGTGGGAAATTGCAGTTGGCCAATTCATATCGAAGAAAGTACTGTCGCCTTGCTCCGTCTGATTTTCACCTATTTCTCCCAATGGCACACCTCCTGGCTGACCAGCACTTCAGCTCGTATAAAGAAGTGAAAAATTGCATCTATTCATGGATATTATCAAAAGGTGAAAAGTTCGTTCTCTGCGGGATTCGCCCAAGGTGGTAGTTAACGATGGAGAATACTTTGGAACTTAATGTATGTAATCGTTTGTTTTAGTAAAGCCTCAAATTAAAAAACATGCAAGAGCGTCGAAATTTGTGGATAGTCCCAACTTACACGCATCATTTCATACCCAACTGCCGGCTTCAACACCGTTGAAACTTATTTGACACTGTGGGACTGAAAGTATTTGGGGTAAATTTCGATAATGCCCATTGCAGATTTTGGTGGAATGACTTCTCTAAGGTGTACTGCTCATACAGGGCCGCTTGAAAAGGGCCTTAAGCACACCCCTATTTCATCGCCTACTTTGGCTTATCTTAAATATCCAAAATAGAGCTTTTGTGCGCTGTAATTGACTTCAATTTTAACACCCCTAAGAGAATAGTGACCTTGTCGAGGCCTTCTTCTTAGTGCGCATGTCTTTTTAATAGGTTCTACGGCATAAATCTGTTTCCACTATATCGTTGAGGTAGCTTAGCTAACTCCGGAGTCCTGTCCATACTTGTGTACCTTGCCATATTGATTACTGAAGATAAGTCAAGGCTCGTTCCCATAGCAATCCGCCACGCAATTCATGAGAGCCCTGTAATCAAGGTCTAAATGGCGAAGTATAGACTATAAGGACAGAACAGAGTTGAAAAAGTTATAAATCTGAATAGCAAAATGAAACTTAGTTTAAGAAATAACCTCATTCAGTATGTTGCTATTGATTCCTAACCAGTTCTCTCTGAAACCATTGGCCAGATCAAGCTGGACAGTCATCTAACATTACCGTGGTTGGTAAGGATTTCGTAGTCATTGTCGCGATGTCTGTTGTCGTACCTCCTCTGCACCTACTGCTTTGTGGTTCCTACTCCATCCTCACACCCCTCCTCACATTTCAAACATCTTTAAGACTTTATGTGAGCCAAATCACCTTGCTTCGTCTCAATCCTATATGTCTGCATGCGTTAATAAAGATCTATTTAGACTACACTTCCTAAATCTTAATCACCAATGCAATTTCGAAAGTTGCTGGTAACCTGGAGTGGCGAGACGTCGACGACATTCTCTAACATATTAATACAGATGAGTGCATTGAAACCGTGATGTCAACCAAACACTATGTGAAAAATCGACTATTGGAGTTATTTGTTCTCGCATGAAGAAATCTCTATGCACATTTAATGCCTCTTCTGATAGTGTGTTCATTTTCACGGCCTAGGACTAAGAACTACCAAATCCATTCTTTCTACGCCATTGCAAATGCACTTTCAGCATTCAAGGTGGCCATGCAATAAAAGCATCCGGAGTGGTATCAGGAGAAGATGTTTTTCTAAACGAACTCTCGCAGAATAAGTACTTCGAGAAAATCAGATTCAATAGTGGAAAATGTCAAAATTGGGAGTGGGTACTCACATTAGATTAGGAATGACAAATTAATTAATTAGAAATGACCTATCACAGTTACTTTGGTGTAAAAGTGTCCCAAATGCAAACGCCTGCAAACACAAATAGAAATTCTAAAATAAAATAAAATGTAGACTGATGAGGGGTTCTGTAATGATGTAAACCATCACTTGTTCGAAAGCAAATATCAGTGACAATATCACTAATTGTTAAACTATACGACTGTGTTTCATAATAGAATAAAGCTAACTAGGAGGTAAAGTGTTGAAGCGAATTGATTGAATTTAGGCTCAAATTGCTTTAAAATTCAAATTCGATCGCAAATCTAATGAGTTCACATGGCTTTGACCCATTTAGTTTAGATTGACAATAATTAATTACCATCAAAGTCATGAGCCTTACCGCAGGTTATGGAATCAAGGTTTACGGTTTTAATTTAGAATGTGAGGTCCTTTGGCAAATTGCATTATAATTACAGAGATCAACAATCTTCGCATCAGCTGTACCAATCTAAACTACAATAAACTCGATTAAATCCGTCATCTTAGCGGCACTTCTCACATTTATCAGGAATGGTAGTGCTTTATAGCAATCATTACTCTTTTGACCTTCCAGAATGGAAATATAGGCAAGCTTAAGTGAAGGGTTTAGTGTAGTCATTCTTGGCTTTCATAACGGTATGAAATATTGAGTGTTTATATGAAGAGGTATCAGCAAACTGGTCGACCCTCGTTTCGAAAGTACTCAAACGTCATTGCAAACTGGTCAGGCATATAATCCTAATGGCAGGTGAACTAATCTGCAGTTGCGTCAACTGTCACAATGAGGCGCTTGAAAAGTACATTCTCTGCTTGTCTGTCAGCTTGTCAGTTTTCTGCTGGTAAGTTTCGCTCCCTACTCTACACTTTGCTCTCTCTCTCTCTCTCTCGCCTTCTTACTTCCACTCAAATTTATAAAAACTGCTGTAAATTGCATTCCAATTGCACTCAGTTCATTATATTCTGAGCCTATGGAAACTGCCACTGCCCCTCAGAGCTGATGGCGATCATGGCTCTGCTTTGTTCCTCAAGCCTTACTCCACCCAAATTTTGGAGTCATTGTGTTGTTGACTGTATTAACGATGCTATCATTTACCGTACAAGGACCCATATTCATAGTGCATAATTTAGCTCTCACGCTTATGTCCACGATGACCAAACCTGTTAGACAGATTGATTTAACTTTGTGATAGGTAAGCCAAGTGAGATTTGTGTTAATGTTTTGTATGTAATGATAATTAGATTTGACTGACTGAGCTGGGCAGAACCAAATCAAGTACATTTGAAAAATAAACACTTTACAGAGTGTTGCAGCGATTCTTGTGAGATAAAAAATCATGCGAATTAAGAAAGGTGGTTGTATTAGTTATAACATACTTCGTTCCAATTCCTGCCCATTTACGGATAGAGAATTGCTTTCTCAGGATACTATTTATTGGCAATTTCGCAAATGGTCTGGCTTCGCATTACTCCCGACGGGTGTGTGGGAAATTGCGAATGGCTTATTCATATCTTAGCGTATACTACTGCTTTGTGTTATAATTGGCAGCAAATTCGTCGAGGTGAATGACAAGGTAGGACATTTGCGAAATTGCCATCAAACAGCATGTTGAGAAAGCTGCACTTCTAGCAATCAAATCACCACTTGCAACCCTCCGTCGCCCTGCATCTCTGTCCACTTCGCCAGCATTCTCTCCTGACCACATGTCAGCGCAACAATAAGAAGAAGGACAGCAACTCACCTTCAAAACATTGCATCCTTCATTTCTAAGAATACAAAAATTAATGAAGTGCTCCAATTCTCGTTTAAAAGTGGATGTTGCCAATGGTCACTGGGGAAACTTTGCTTCATGCATTTAGGTGCACCAATAAGAAATCGTGAATATTTTAAGTGCAGGTGTCTACGTTCTCTTTGTGTTCTAACACGGTGGTGGAACCAACTATGCAAGCATTTTCTGAGCAAACAAATTTGTCCACACTATGTACGGGGAATCAATTCCAGTGCATCGTTATGCTTGAAGGTGTGCAAAGTCCAAAGTAGACAGAGAGTATGTCAGACAGACGACGATGATGCTCTTCTTGATGCTCAGGTCTTGAACGCCAGCAATAATGCAAAGCCATTACCAAAATGTATCTCCAAGCGTTTGAAGTCCCGAGATGCCAATTTCGGTTCAAAGGAATTAAAACAAGCATTAGGGATGGAAATGATGTGCGAAAGTGAGAACTATCTCTCAATTCTGATGCACCTGCTGCAGCTACTGATGATGATAATGATAATGATGGCGATGTTGATGACGATGGTGATAACGATGAAGATGTACCAGAATCCTTGATTGAACCATGACATCGAATAACCATGGATGGTCCGAGAGTCGCATCGTTTACGACAATGTCAGCTGGAAAAGGCCAATGGTTGCCTTGGAATCGAACACTAATTTTACTCACACAAGAGAACTCAGGGTGGAATATAAGTGGTGTAGTGCATTAAGTCCTAGTACATTCTCTGAGAGGAGAACAGTTCGGAAGCACTACTTAAATGATTTAATAGATCTCAAACAAGATTGTTCATATCGTCCCAGTACCCTACTTCAAGAGATGGAGTGCTCCAAGTCTCCTTTAACGGGATGATGCTAATGGTCACTGGGGAAAACTCATTTCATGGATTTAGGGGTACCAAAATGCAATCGCGTACTTTACTTGCAGATGTGTGAAAGTTAGTCAACGTCGCCGATTCTTTATTTCAGCTGATGATAATCCAAGTTATAGAAAGAATATTGAAAAACGAATTGAGGACACCTTTCTAAGAGACCACCAAGTTGGTTTGCATTGCGGTGCATACATTGGAGAAAGCGGATATGTAGCAACAGTGAGGGAAGCTGTTCATGACATGTGTGCCGAGAGAATTGGTTATGGTTACCATATTCTTGGCGACGAAAATATCTATCAATGGATCAACGAGAGGAGCGTCCATTTTGTGCCGAACATTTTACCTCCAACTCTTTTCATAAACTACACGACGCCACTATAAATGTTTGTCTTTATTTGTGTACATTAATACTATTTGTGCTGGGATTTGTTCACCATTTCCTGGAAATATTTTGGCCCTTTCACAACCACATTGCACTTCATTCCTTTCGATCAGTGGTTGGGGTTACTACAGAGTGGTGTTCACACTCGATTTCTTATGCCCTACCTAAATATGGGGAGTTCACGAATGTAGATGAGAATTGAATTCTTTAGTGGGTTCAATGCACCCATCTCTCCTCCAAATGTAGTGGATGTGAAAGGCAATTTTCGGCCTACCCTTGTCATACCGGAATTAGTGAACAGACATCTCCCCATCATAAATATCTCATTTAACTTAAAGAATAAAGTATTTCAATATGGACTTCAGAAAATTCCGTCTAATTCACTGTAGTCTCTTGTCCAATTCCCGTAAAATTGAAAGTGTTGACAAGACTACAAGAGAATGATGCAATAGGACATAAGTTTCTTCGGAAACTGTATCTGATTAGAAATCGGAAAGGCAAATGCTGTGTTGGGAGGATAAAGTGAAATTGTAAATAAGCATCTATCTGTTCTTGAGTTTTGCTTGACAGTTGTTGGTAGACATTGCACCTTTCTAAACATGAACTTCTATTATGACTCCTCGCCTTCATTTCACTCTCAATTGTGCCGAAAGTGAATACCGCTTTGCACTATTAGATGGATCTTTACACAGGGTTTCATTAAATCTTCTCGATATGAATGAGAAGTTCTGACAAGTCCTCCACCCTCCTCCTTCACCCAGGGAATGGATTCCTTGAGGAGTTGGCAATTCACTGCATCAAATTACTATGCAGCAAAACTCAGTTTATCATATATATATATATATATATATATATGTATATATGTATATATGTACACCCCACCACCCCACATGGCTATGAGCACTACGAAGAAGGCCTCCACAAGGTCACTTTTATCTGAGAGTTGTTAAGATTAAAATCAATGACACCGCACAAAAGCTGTATTTTGGATATTTACGATAAGTCAAAATAGGCGGTGGAATGGGGGAGTGATTGAAGACATTTTCAAACTTTCTTGAATGAGCAGTTTGACTCAGAAATGTCGTTCCAATTGAATGTCGGTTGACGATCTGTCCTCGTCTCGCTAGTTTCATCCATGTCTTGTTTAAATACTAATGCCTTTCGATCTCCGCGGCAGGTGACTAAAAGACTGAATATGTCTTGACTGACCTCCCGAGGAGCACTAGATTTGGAGAAATTGTTCACGTATTGTATAAATGCACAGCAATTGGGATATAATCGTGGTGTTTAACTTACGCCAACTGGGGACCCCCAGTACAGTTACTGACAAAGTAAAGTTGCGCAGGTTCTGTGCTTCGACAGAGGGCACTGACATCTCCGTTGAGGATGGTGGCTCTCCATCCCGTATTCATTTGTTCAGGTAGTCGAGATTGAAGCCGAAATTTACCTAACCTTGTTGTCTCATCTAAATAAACGTGTGAAAGTGTTAAGCAAGTGGAGTTACTTGATGAACCGACATTCCTCATGTTGACAGTGATATCATGAGGGGTATTTTGGCAGCACCTTACTTGGTAAACCACAAGCAGACTTAGGAGAAACGATGCTAGTAATTTGTTCATGGCTATGAAGTGGCGTGATGGCGCTAGCAGAAACCAGGTCTTATATATTTACTCAAACGCGTGATCTCTCACCTGCACTAGCCCCCATAACCCTACAATCATTAAATGGATTGCGCGGTCCAAACGCCTTTCATCTTCTCCCCAACCTGCCGCTTTTTGCTTCAAGTTGGTCCAGAAATGTGTGCTTGAACTTGTGGATTAATCCCACATCATTACTTTTGCTAACAGGAGACGCTTTTCATAATGCTAGATATTTGCCAATAAATTTTCCATTCACTACTGCCTCATTCCCTATTATTCTAAGCACTTTCAATCTGTTCTGTTCCCAAAGATAGCTTCACTCCTAACAGGCCCAATCCTGTGATACAACTAAACTCAATTGAACATACCAACCTAGTGCCACAAGTGCTCATACAAGCGTCTGATTTCGACCTCAAAACAGGCTCGGCTCAAATACGAGCTGTGAATTCGTGAAGAGTGAAGAATATGGCTAGCGAGGACTCCACTAATCAAGTCTCTGCCAAGTTGCAGTGAAGGAGTTGAAGACAAGTGCTCGATTAAGAGGTTGCTGAAGTTGGTCTTATCAATAAAACAAGTTTTCTGGTATACGAACTTCAAGGCCAGTATTTATTAAAACTCCTTTTGTTTTCAACATACCTTACACCAGAGAGAAAGTGTGATTTATGTGAGCTTTGCACTAAGTAAATTGCGTTTATTGTTCTGAAGCCTAATAGAATATTTTTGTGGCATTCGCAGGAATAGAGATTGTGCATAATTGAATTCCCGCTTACACTTGGATATGTATCAACACCAGTGAAGAATCCATTGCAACAATGATTGGCCAACCAGACGCCCAGTTATTTGCCACATATTCAAGTTTGCAAACGCAAATTCTGCTTCAAGTCAACTGTCACATTACTTGTGTGACATCGTTATCATCGTTATCATCATCATCTACATCAACATCACCATCAGTGTTACGGTCGAAGAATGTGTGGGAAATTGCAGTTGGCCAATTCATATCAAGGAAAGTACTGTCGCCTTGCTCTGTCTGATTTTCACCTATTTCTACTAATGGCACACCTCCTGGCTGACCAGCACTTCCGTTCGTATAAAGAAGTGAAAAATTGCATCTTTTCATGGATCTTATCAAAAGGTGAAAAGTTCGTTCTCTGCGGGATTCGCCCAAGGTGTTAGCTAACGATGGAGAATACGTTGGAACTTAATGTATGTAACCGTTTGTTTTAGTAAAGCCTCAAATTAAATAACATGCGGTAGCATAGTTGTAGACCTATTAATAATTATTATCAGCAGCGTCGAAATTTGTGGATAGTCAAAACTTACACGCATCATTTCATTCCCAACTGCCGGTTATTTGACACTGTGAGACTGAAAACATTTGAGGATAAATTTCGGTAATGCACATTGCAGTATTGCAGGCGTTCAAGTCCTCATGACGCCAAACCAACACCGCTGTCTGCCTGAAGAGCTCTCTGTATGATCTTGTCTTTGCATTGAGCTAAATATTCAAATACACTTCCCTCATTTCTCTCCAAATATAGACGCCGATTTAATTCTACTACTACCACTACAATTCAAAGTAATAGGAAGACCAGATGTTCTCTCTCTTAAACATAGACATTGTTAAAATAATCTCATAGAAGGTCCCCAACATATTTCTACACTTAATATATACATAGTGAGAAGTAGGTATGTGAGCAATTGCCCTCAATTTCTTCACTGTAACTTGGCAGAAACTTGAGTAGTGGAGTCTTCCCTCACCATATTCTACTCTCTTAACGAATGCGGAGCTCGTATTGGCCAGTTTTGAGGCCGAGTTCAGACGCTTGTATGTGTGGTTTTGGCACAAGGTTGGTATGTTCAATTGAGTTTAGTTATATCATAGTATTGACATGCAATTCATACTCCTGGATTATAATGTAAACATCCAGAAATGTGGAATTACATTTTCACACTCTTACAGAACTCCAGTTGTCCATTACCTCATGTCAAGCGTCCACATGTAGTTTTTTCATCACGGTTTTGAACAAACCTCTTTTACATCTATTAAACCCGCTAAGTGGTGGTTTCAAACTCTTCTCCTCTCAGAGAATGTTAATGGACGTAATGCACTACGCCACTTATATTCCACCTTGAGTTTTCTTGTGTGGATGAAATTGGTGTTCGATTCAACCATTGGCAACCATTGTTCTTTACTCACTAAAATTGTCGAGAACGATGTAATTATGGGCAGAAGCACGAATTGGTAGCATCGAATTACTATGCAGCAAAACTCAGTTTATCATATATATATGTACGCAGATCAATTCTTCATAAACAGAAGGTGTGTAGTAGAGCAAAACAACGTGGAAAGAAATCTGATCTGTAAACACCACTCAATTGACGTAAATTGATGGTAGTAACTGTCAAGATGCAACTCTCTCAATGACAAAGTGACATATAATGAAGGAGTGAAATAATTCGTGCTTGAATAAAATGAGTAGGTCTCTTATTTCACACTTTCAGGTTTGTCCAATAACTAGCCGTCTCACGGGTGCAGTGGTAGACAACTGGACAGACCATCCCGTTATTAAGTTCGAAGAAGACGGTGTTAATTACTCAATTGCTTCTGATGCTCCCACTATTACTGCACAGTGGCTGCAAGCTGATAAACTCATGTTGGCTACGAATCGAAATTTGGAAATAGAACAATTCCAGTACGCAAACATTCGTGTTGCAGAGGCCTGCTTCTTGGACAATGTTGTCAAACGACTGCTCATCCAACACCTAAAAGAGGTCTAAAGCAGTGCTTAGGTGGATTCAGTGTGCACTAATAATTACATTACTTTCATTGGTTGGTGTGGAGCTTGATTGATTTAATATGCAACTTTGAATGCTATAATGAATGAAAACCTCTATTTTAGATCAATTTCATTCTGGAGCAATTGTATTTAACATCTCAGAAGTCCTCAAATGCGTTGAAAATCGTAATGGTATGAGTTTAAATACCGTAATTGTGTTAGAATTGAGCGTTTGCATTTGTCAAGCCAGAGCACAAAATGCCAAATTTCAAGATGGCTGCAAGGGAGAAATTAATGCCTGTTAGGAGTGAAGCTATCTTTGGGAACAAAACAGATTGAAAGTGCTTAGAATAATAGGGAATGAGGCAGTAGTGAATGGAAAATTTATTGTCAAATATCTAGCATTATGAAAAGGGTCTCGCGTTTGTAAAATTAATGATGTGGGATTAATCCACAAGTTCAAGCACACATTTCTGGACCCACTTGAAGCAAAAAGCGGCAGATTGGAGAGAAGATGAAAGGCGTTTGGACCGCGCAATCCATTTAATGATTGTAGGGTTATGGGAGCTAGGGCAGATGAGAGATCACGCGTTTGAGTAAATATATAAGACCTGGTTTCTGCTAGCGCCATCACGCCACTTCATAGCCATGAACAGATTGCTAGCATCGTTTCTCCTAAGTCTGCTTGTGGTTTACCACGTAAGGTGCTGCCAAAATACCCCTCATGATATCACTGTCAACATGAGGAATGTCAGTTCATCAAGTAACTCCACTTGCTTAACACTTTCACACGTTTATTTAGATGAGACAACAAGGTTAGGTAAATTTCGGCTTCAATCTCGACTACCTGAACAAATGAATACGGGATGGAGAGCCACCATCCTCAACGGAGATGTCAGTGCCCTCTGTCGAAGCACAGAACCTGCGCAACTTTACTTTGTCAGTAACTGTACTGGGGGTCCCCAGTTGGCGTAAGTTAAACACCACGATTATATCCCAATTGCTGTGCATTTATACAATACGTGAACAATTTCTCCAAATCTAGTGCTCCTCGGGAGGTCAGTCAAGACATATTCAGTCTTTTAGTCACCTGCCGCGGAGATCAAAATGCACTAGTATTTAAACAAGACATGGATGAAACTAGCGAGACGAGTAAAGGTCGTCGACCAGCATTCCAGTGGGATGACATTTCTGAGTCAAACTGCTCATTCAAGAAAGTTTGAAAATATCTTCAAGCACTCCACTTTTCCATCGCCTATTTTGACTTATCTTAAATATACAAAATACAGCTTTTGTGCGGTGTCATTTATTTGAATTTTAACTACTCTCAGAGGAAAGTGACCTTGTGGAGGCCTTCTTCGTAGTGCTCATAGCCATGTGGGGTGGTGGAGGGGTGAGTGTTGGAGTGTGAGCTAATCCACTAGTTACTACAAATGCTTACTACACGGAGAATGGAAGTTGGAATTGGCTGAGCAGTGGCATTTGTACTAAGCATATTTAGCCACCAAGACGATTTTCCTATTTTCTAGCCTTGTTATAAAGCGCACTTTGTGATAATTGGGTTGATTTGTGTTGTGTGAGCACTTTTAACTAGTAACATTCTTTTTATTTTACAATTTGGCGAAACATAGTGGTGGGAAACAACGCCAATCGGTAGAAATACAGTTCAGAACGGGTGCATGAATGCAGAAAGAAGTTGCACATTCAAAAACACTGTGATGAGCATTCCGAACTCCCTCGACTTGTTATTTTCGAGCAAGTGGAACAACTTCATTTGTGAGTGTGAATAAATAGATGATTACTTGACAGATTGTAACACAAAGTGACAGTATTCGCCTAGATATGAGTACGTCATTTGTCATTTCCCACACATTCGTCGAGGTGAATCACAAGGTAGGACATTTGCGAAATTGCCATCAAACAGCATGCTGAGAAAGCTGCACTTCTAGCAATCAAATCACCACATGCAACCCTCCATCGCCCTGCATCTCTGTTCACTTCGCCAGCATTCTCTCCTGACCACATGTCAGCGCAACAATAAGAAGAAGGACAGCAACTCACCTTCAAAACATTGCATCCTTCATTTCTAAGAATACAAAAATTAATGAAGTGCTCCAATTCTCGTTTAAAAGTGGATGTTGCCAATGGTCACTGGGGAAACTTTGCTTCATGCATTTAGGTGCACCAATAAGAAATCGTGAATATTTTAAGTGCAGGTGTCTACGTTCTCTTTGTGTTCTAACACGGTGGTGGAACCAACTATGCAAGCATTTTCTGAGCAAACAAATTTGTCCACACTATGTACGGGGAATCAATTCCAGTGCATCGTTATGCTTGAAGGTGTGCAAAGTCCAAAGTAGACAGAGAGTATGTCAGACAGACGACGATGATGCTCTTCTTGATGCTCAGGTCTTGAACGCCAGCAATAATGCAAAGCCATTACCAAAATGTATCTCCAAGCGTTTGAAGTCCCGAGATGCCAATTTCGGTTCAAAGGAATTAAAACAAGCATTAGGGATGGAAATGATGTGCGAAAGTGAGAACTATCTCTCAATTCTGATGCACCTGCTGCAGCTACTGATGATGATAATGATAATGATGGCGATGTTGATGACGATGGTGATAACGATGAAGATGTACCAGAATCCTTGATTGAACCATGACATCGAATAACCATGGATGGTCCGAGAGTCGCATCGTTTACGACAATGTCAGCTGGAAAAGGCCAATGGTTGCCTTGGAATCGAACACTAATTTTACTCACACAAGAGAACTCAGGGTGGAATATAAGTGGTGTAGTGCATTAAGTCCTAGTACATTCTCTGAGAGGAGAACAGTTCGGAAGCACTACTTAAATGATTTAATAGATCTCAAACAAGATTGTTCATATCGTCCCAGTACCCTACTTCAAGAGATGGAGTGCTCCAAGTCTCCTTTAACGGGATGATGCTAATGGTCACTGGGGAAAACTCATTTCATGGATTTAGGGGTACCAAAATGCAATCGCGTACTTTACTTGCAGATGTGTGAAAGTTAGTCAACGTCGCCGATTCTTTATTTCAGCTGATGATAATCCAAGTTATAGAAAGAATATTGAAAAACGAATTGAGGACACCTTTCTAAGAGACCACCAAGTTGGTTTGCATTGCGGTGCATACATTGGAGAAAGCGGATATGTAGCAACAGTGAGGGAAGCTGTTCATGACATGTGTGCCGAGAGAATTGGTTATGGTTACCATATTCTTGGCGACGAAAATATCTATCAATGGATCAACGAGAGGAGCGTCCATTTTGTGCCGAACATTTTACCTCCAACTCTTTTCATAAACTACACGACGCCACTATAAATGTTTGTCTTTATTTGTGTACATTAATACTATTTGTGCTGGGATTTGTTCACCATTTCCTGGAAATATTTTGGCCCTTTCACAACCACATTGCACTTCATTCCTTTCGATCAGTGGTTGGGGTTACTACAGAGTGGTGTTCACACTCGATTTCTTATGCCCTACCTAAATATGGGGAGTTCACGAATGTAGATGAGAATTGAATTCTTTAGTGGGTTCAATGCACCCATCTCTCCTCCAAATGTAGTGGATGTGAAAGGCAATTTTCGGCCTACCCTTGTCATACCGGAATTAGTGAACAGACATCTCCCCATCATAAATATCTCATTTAACTTAAAGAATAAAGTATTTCAATATGGACTTCAGAAAATTCCGTCTAATTCACTGTAGTCTCTTGTCCAATTCCCGTAAAATTGAAAGTGTTGACAAGACTACAAGAGAATGATGCAATAGGACATAAGTTTCTTCGGAAACTGTATTTGATTAGAAATCGGAAAGGCAAATGCTGTGTTGGGAGGATAAAGTGAAATTGTAAATAAGCATCTATCTGTTCTTGAGTTTTGCTTGACAGTTGTTGGTAGACATTGCACCTTTCTAAACATGAACTTCTATTATGACTCCTCGCCTTCATTTCACTCTCAATTGTGCCGAAAGTGAATACCGCTTTGCACTATTAGATGGATCTTTACACAGGGTTTCATTAAATCTTCTCGATATGAATGAGAAGTTCTGACAAGTCCTCCACCCTCCTCCTTCACCCAGGGAATGGATTCCTTGAGGAGTTGGCAATTCACTGCATCAAATTACTATGCAGCAAAACTCAGTTTATCATATATATATATATATATATATATATATATATATATATATATATATATATATGTATATATGTATATATGTACACCCCACCACCCCACATGGCTATGAGCACTACGAAGAAGGCCTCCACAAGGTCACTTTTATCTGAGAGTTGTTAAGATTAAAATCAATGACACCGCACAAAAGCTGTATTTTGGATATTTACGATAAGTCAAAATAGGCGGTGGAATGGGGGAGTGATTGAAGACATTTTCAAACTTTCTTGAATGAGCAGTTTGACTCAGAAATGTCGTTCCAATTGAATGTCGGTTGACGATCTGTCCTCGTCTCGCTAGTTTCATCCATGTCTTGTTTAAATACTAATGCCTTTCGATCTCCGCGGCAGGTGACTAAAAGACTGAATATGTCTTGACTGACCTCCCGAGGAGCACTAGATTTGGAGAAATTGTTCACGTATTGTATAAATGCACAGCAATTGGGATATAATCGTGGTGTTTAACTTACGCCAACTGGGGACCCCCAGTACAGTTACTGACAAAGTAAAGTTGCGCAGGTTCTGTGCTTCGACAGAGGGCACTGACATCTCCGTTGAGGATGGTGGCTCTCCATCCCGTATTCATTTGTTCAGGTAGTCGAGATTGAAGCCGAAATTTACCTAACCTTGTTGTCTCATCTAAATAAACGTGTGAAAGTGTTAAGCAAGTGGAGTTACTTGATGAACCGACATTCCTCATGTTGACAGTGATATCATGAGGGGTATTTTGGCAGCACCTTACTTGGTAAACCACAAGCAGACTTAGGAGAAACGATGCTAGTAATTTGTTCATGGCTATGAAGTGGCGTGATGGCGCTAGCAGAAACCAGGTCTTATTTATTTACTCAAACGCGTGATCTCTCACCTGCACTAGCCCCCATAACCCTACAATCATTAAATGGATTGCGCGGTCCAAACGCCTTTCATCTTCTCCCCAACCTGCCGCTTTTTGCTTCAAGTTGGTCCAGAAATGTGTGCTTGAACTTGTGGATTAATCCCACATCATTACTTTTGCTAACAGGAGACGCTTTTCATAATGCTAGATATTTGCCAATAAATTTTCCATTCACTACTGCCTCATTCCCTATTATTCTAAGCACTTTCAATCTGTTCTGTTCCCAAAGATAGCTTCACTCCTAACAGGCCCAATCCTGTGATACAACTAAACTCAATTGAACATACCAACCTAGTGCCACAAGTGCTCATACAAGCGTCTGATTTCGACCTCAAAACAGGCTCGGCTCAAATACGAGCTGTGAATTCGTGAAGAGTGAAGAATATGGCTAGCGAGGACTCCACTAATCAAGTCTCTGCCAAGTTGCAGTGAAGGAGTTGAAGACAAGTGCTCGATTAAGAGGTTGCTGAAGTTGGTCTTATCAATAAAACAAGTTTTCTGGTATACGAACTTCAAGGCCAGTATTTATTAAAACTCCTTTTGTTTTCAACATACCTTACACCAGAGAGAAAGTGTGATTTATGTGAGCTTTGCACTAAGTAAATTGCGTTTATTGTTCTGAAGCCTAATAGAATATTTTTGTGGCATTCGCAGGAATAGAGATTGTGCATAATTGAATTCCCGCTTACACTTGGATATGTATCAACACCAGTGAAGAATCCATTGCAACAATGATTGGCCAACCAGACGCCCAGTTATTTGCCACATATTCAAGTTTGCAAACGCAAATTCTGCTTCAAGTCAACTGTCACATTACTTGTGTGACATCGTTATCATCGTTATCATCATCATCTACATCAACATCACCATCAGTGTTACGGTCGAAGAATGTGTGGGAAATTGCAGTTGGCCAATTCATATCAAGGAAAGTACTGTCGCCTTGCTCTGTCTGATTTTCACCTATTTCTACTAATGGCACACCTCCTGGCTGACCAGCACTTCCGTTCGTATAAAGAAGTGAAAAATTGCATCTTTTCATGGATCTTATCAAAAGGTGAAAAGTTCGTTCTCTGCGGGATTCGCCCAAGGTGTTAGCTAACGATGGAGAATACGTTGGAACTTAATGTATGTAACCGTTTGTTTTAGTAAAGCCTCAAATTAAATAACATGCGGTAGCATAGTTGTAGACCTATTAATAATTATTATCAGCAGCGTCGAAATTTGTGGATAGTCAAAACTTACACGCATCATTTCATTCCCAACTGCCGGTTATTTGACACTGTGAGACTGAAAACATTTGAGGATAAATTTCGGTAATGCACATTGCAGTATTGCAGGCGTTCAAGTCCTCATGACGCCAAACCAACACCGCTGTCTGCCTGAAGAGCTCTCTGTATGATCTTGTCTTTGCATTGAGCTAAATATTCAAATACACTTCCCTCATTTCTCTCCAAATATAGACGCCGATTTAATTCTACTACTACCACTACAATTCAAAGTAATAGGAAGACCAGATGTTCTCTCTCTTAAACATAGACATTGTTAAAATAATCTCATAGAAGGTCCCCAACATATTTCTACACTTAATATATACATAGTGAGAAGTAGGTATGTGAGCAATTGCCCTCAATTTCTTCACTGTAACTTGGCAGAAACTTGAGTAGTGGAGTCTTCCCTCACCATATTCTACTCTCTTAACGAATGCGGAGCTCGTATTGGCCAGTTTTGAGGCCGAGTTCAGACGCTTGTATGTGTGGTTTTGGCACAAGGTTGGTATGTTCAATTGAGTTTAGTTATATCATAGTATTGACATGCAATTCATACTCCTGGATTATAATGTAAACATCCAGAAATGTGGAATTACATTTTCACACTCTTACAGAACTCCAGTTGTCCATTACCTCATGTCAAGCGTCCACATGTAGTTTTTTCATCACGGTTTTGAACAAACCTCTTTTACATCTATTAAACCCGCTAAGTGGTGGTTTCAAACTCTTCTCCTCTCAGAGAATGTTAATGGACGTAATGCACTACGCCACTTATATTCCACCTTGAGTTTTCTTGTGTGGATGAAATTGGTGTTCGATTCAACCATTGGCAACCATTGTTCTTTACTCACTAAAATTGTCGAGAACGATGTAATTATGGGCAGAAGCACGAATTGGTAGCATCGAATTACTATGCAGCAAAACTCAGTTTATCATATATATATGTACGCAGATCAATTCTTCATAAACAGAAGGTGTGTAGTAGAGCAAAACAACGTGGAAAGAAATCTGATCTGTAAACACCACTCAATTGACGTAAATTGATGGTAGTAACTGTCAAGATGCAACTCTCTCAATGACAAAGTGACATATAATGAAGGAGTGAAATAATTCGTGCTTGAATAAAATGAGTAGGTCTCTTATTTCACACTTTCAGGTTTGTCCAATAACTAGCCGTCTCACGGGTGCAGTGGTAGACAACTGGACAGACCATCCCGTTATTAAGTTCGAAGAAGACGGTGTTAATTACTCAATTGCTTCTGATGCTCCCACTATTACTGCACAGTGGCTGCAAGCTGATAAACTCATGTTGGCTACGAATCGAAATTTGGAAATAGAACAATTCCAGTACGCAAACATTCGTGTTGCAGAGGCCTGCTTCTTGGACAATGTTGTCAAACGACTGCTCATCCAACACCTAAAAGAGGTCTAAAGCAGTGCTTAGGTGGATTCAGTGTGCACTAATAATTACATTACTTTCATTGGTTGGTGTGGAGCTTGATTGATTTAATATGCAACTTTGAATGCTATAATGAATGAAAACCTCTATTTTAGATCAATTTCATTCTGGAGCAATTGTATTTAACATCTCAGAAGTCCTCAAATGCGTTGAAAATCGTAATGGTATGAGTTTAAATACCGTAATTGTGTTAGAATTGAGCGTTTGCATTTGTCAAGCCAGAGCACAAAATGCCAAATTTCAAGATGGCTGCAAGGGAGAAATTAATGCCTGTTAGGAGTGAAGCTATCTTTGGGAACAAAACAGATTGAAAGTGCTTAGAATAATAGGGAATGAGGCAGTAGTGAATGGAAAATTTATTGTCAAATATCTAGCATTATGAAAAGGGTCTCGCGTTTGTAAAATTAATGATGTGGGATTAATCCACAAGTTCAAGCACACATTTCTGGACCCAACTGAAGCAAGAAGCGGCAGATTAGGGCGAAGATGAAAGACGTTTGGCCCGCGCAACCCATTTAATGATTATAGAGTTATGGTAGCCAGGGCAGGTGAGAGATCAAGCGTTTGAGTAAATATATAAGACCTGGTTTCTGCTAGCGCCATCACGCCACTTCATAGCCATGAACAAATTGCTAGCATCGTTTCTCCTAAGTCTGCTTGTGGTTTACCACGTAAGGTGCTGCCAAAATACCCCTCATGATATCACTGTCAACATGAGGAATGTCGGTTCATCAAGTAACTCCACTTGCTTAACACTTTCACACGTTTATTTAGATGAGACAACAAGGTTAGGTAAATTTCGGCTTCAATCTCGACTACCTGAACCACTGAAGGGAGCATGGGAAGCCACTATTCTCAACGGAGATGTCGGTGCCCTCTGTCGAAGCACAGAACCTGCGCAACTTTACTTTGTCAGTAACTGTACTGGGGGTCCCCAGTTGGCGTAAGTTAAACACCACGATTATATCCCAATTGCTGTGCATTTATACAATACGTGAACAATTTCTCCAAATCTAGTGCTCCTCGGGAGGTCAGTCAAGACATATTCAGTCTTTTAGTCACCTGCAGCGGAGATCAAAATGCACTAGTATTTAAACAAGACATGGATGAAACTAGCGAGACGAGTAAAGGTCGTCGACCAGCATTCCAGTGGGATGACATTTCTGAGTCAAACTGCTCATTCAAGAAAGTTTGAAAATATCTTCAAGCACTCCACTTTTCCATCGCCTATTTTGACTTATCTTAAATATACAAAATACAGCTTTTGTGCGGTGTCATTTATTTGAATTTTAACTACTCTCAGAGGAAAGTGACCTTGTGGAGGCCTTCTTCGTAGTGCTCATAGCCATGTGGGGTGGTGGAGGGGTGAGTGTTGGAGTGTGAGCTAATCCACTAGTTACTACAAATGCTTACTACACGGAGAATGGAAGTTGGAATTGGCTGAGCAGTGGCATTTGTACTAAGCATATTTAGCCACCAAGACGATTTTCCTATTTTCTAGCCTTGTTATAAAGCGCACTTTGTGATAATTGGGTTGATTTGTGTTGTGTGAGCACTTTTAACTAGTAACATTCTTTTTATTTTACAATTTGGCGAAACATAGTGGTGGGAAACAACGCCAATCGGTAGAAATACAGTTCAGAACGGGTGCATGAATGCAGAAAGAAGTTGCACATTCAAAAACACTGTGATGAGCATTCCGAACTCCCTCGACTTGTTATTTTCGAGCAAGTGGAACAACTTCATTTGTGAGTGTGAATAAATAGATGATTACTTGACAGATTGTAACACAAAGTGACAGTATTCGCCTAGATATGAGTACGTCATTTGTCATTTCCCACACATTCGTCGAGGTGAATCACAAGGTAGGACATTTGCGAAATTGCCATCAAACAGCATGCTGAGAAAGCTGCACTTCTAGCAATCAAATCACCACATGCAACCCTCCATCGCCCTGCATCTCTGTTCACTTCGCCAGCATTCTCTCCTGACCACATGTCAGCGCAACAATAAGAAGAAGGACAGCAACTCACCTTCAAAACATTGCATCCTTCATTTCTAAGAATACAAAAATTAATGAAGTGCTCCAATTCTCGTTTAAAAGTGGATGTTGCCAATGGTCACTGGGGAAACTTTGCTTCATGCATTTAGGTGCACCAATAAGAAATCGTGAATATTTTAAGTGCAGGTGTCTACGTTCTCTTTGTGTTCTAACACGGTGGTGGAACCAACTATGCAAGCATTTTCTGAGCAAACAAATTTGTCCACACTATGTACGGGGAATCAATTCCAGTGCATCGTTATGCTTGAAGGTGTGCAAAGTCCAAAGTAGACAGAGAGTATGTCAGACAGACGACGATGATGCTCTTCTTGATGCTCAGGTCTTGAACGCCAGCAATAATGCAAAGCCATTACCAAAATGTATCTCCAAGCGTTTGAAGTCCCGAGATGCCAATTTCGGTTCAAAGGAATTAAAACAAGCATTAGGGATGGAAATGATGTGCGAAAGTGAGAACTATCTCTCAATTCTGATGCACCTGCTGCAGCTACTGATGATGATAATGATAATGATGGCGATGTTGATGACGATGGTGATAACGATGAAGATGTACCAGAATCCTTGATTGAACCATGACATCGAATAACCATGGATGGTCCGAGAGTCGCATCGTTTACGACAATGTCAGCTGGAAAAGGCCAATGGTTGCCTTGGAATCGAACACTAATTTTACTCACACAAGAGAACTCAGGGTGGAATATAAGTGGTGTAGTGCATTAAGTCCTAGTACATTCTCTGAGAGGAGAACAGTTCGGAAGCACTACTTAAATGATTTAATAGATCTCAAACAAGATTGTTCATATCGTCCCAGTACCCTACTTCAAGAGATGGAGTGCTCCAAGTCTCCTTTAACGGGATGATGCTAATGGTCACTGGGGAAAACTCATTTCATGGATTTAGGGGTACCAAAATGCAATCGCGTACTTTACTTGCAGATGTGTGAAAGTTAGTCAACGTCGCCGATTCTTTATTTCAGCTGATGATAATCCAAGTTATAGAAAGAATATTGAAAAACGAATTGAGGACACCTTTCTAAGAGACCACCAAGTTGGTTTGCATTGCGGTGCATACATTGGAGAAAGCGGATATGTAGCAACAGTGAGGGAAGCTGTTCATGACATGTGTGCCGAGAGAATTGGTTATGGTTACCATATTCTTGGCGACGAAAATATCTATCAATGGATCAACGAGAGGAGCGTCCATTTTGTGCCGAACATTTTACCTCCAACTCTTTTCATAAACTACACGACGCCACTATAAATGTTTGTCTTTATTTGTGTACATTAATACTATTTGTGCTGGGATTTGTTCACCATTTCCTGGAAATATTTTGGCCCTTTCACAACCACATTGCACTTCATTCCTTTCGATCAGTGGTTGGGGTTACTACAGAGTGGTGTTCACACTCGATTTCTTATGCCCTACCTAAATATGGGGAGTTCACGAATGTAGATGAGAATTGAATTCTTTAGTGGGTTCAATGCACCCATCTCTCCTCCAAATGTAGTGGATGTGAAAGGCAATTTTCGGCCTACCCTTGTCATACCGGAATTAGTGAACAGACATCTCCCCATCATAAATATCTCATTTAACTTAAAGAATAAAGTATTTCAATATGGACTTCAGAAAATTCCGTCTAATTCACTGTAGTCTCTTGTCCAATTCCCGTAAAATTGAAAGTGTTGACAAGACTACAAGAGAATGATGCAATAGGACATAAGTTTCTTCGGAAACTGTATCTGATTAGAAATCGGAAAGGCAAATGCTGTGTTGGGAGGATAAAGTGAAATTGTAAATAAGCATCTATCTGTTCTTGAGTTTTGCTTGACAGTTGTTGGTAGACATTGCACCTTTCTAAACATGAACTTCTATTATGACTCCTCGCCTTCATTTCACTCTCAATTGTGCCGAAAGTGAATACCGCTTTGCACTATTAGATGGATCTTTACACAGGGTTTCATTAAATCTTCTCGATATGAATGAGAATTTCTGACAAGTCCTCCACCCTCCTCCTTCACCCAGGGAATGGATTCCTTGAGGAGTTGGCAATTCACTGCATCAAATTACTATGCAGCAAAACTCAGTTTATCATATATATATATATATATATATATATATATATATATATATATGTATATATGTATATATGTACACCCCACCACCCCACATGGCTATGAGCACTACGAAGAAGGCCTCCACAAGGTCACTTTTATCTGAGAGTTGTTAAGATTAAAATCAATGACACCGCACAAAAGCTGTATTTTGGATATTTACGATAAGTCAAAATAGGCGGTGGAATGGGGGAGTGATTGAAGACATTTTCAAACTTTCTTGAATGAGCAGTTTGACTCAGAAATGTCGTTCCAATTGAATGTCGGTTGACGATCTGTCCTCGTCTCGCTAGTTTCATCCATGTCTTGTTTAAATACTAATGCCTTTCGATCTCCGCGGCAGGTGACTAAAAGACTGAATATGTCTTGACTGACCTCCCGAGGAGCACTAGATTTGGAGAAATTGTTCACGTATTGTATAAATGCACAGCAATTGGGATATAATCGTGGTGTTTAACTTACGCCAACTGGGGACCCCCAGTACAGTTACTGACAAAGTAAAGTTGCGCAGGTTCTGTGCTTCGACAGAGGGCACTGACATCTCCGTTGAGGATGGTGGCTCTCCATCCCGTATTCATTTGTTCAGGTAGTCGAGATTGAAGCCGAAATTTACCTAACCTTGTTGTCTCATCTAAATAAACGTGTGAAAGTGTTAAGCAAGTGGAGTTACTTGATGAACCGACATTCCTCATGTTGACAGTGATATCATGAGGGGTATTTTGGCAGCACCTTACGTGGTAAACCACAAGCAGACTTAGGAGAAACGATGCTAGTAATTTGTTCATGGCTATGAAGTGGCGTGATGGCGCTAGCAGAAACCAGGTCTTATTTATTTACTCAAACGCGTGATCTCTCACCTGCACTAGCCCCCATAACCCTACAATCATTAAATGGA
This sequence comes from Hymenolepis microstoma, assembly GCA_000469805.3. Classification (NCBI taxonomy): domain Eukaryota; kingdom Metazoa; phylum Platyhelminthes; class Cestoda; order Cyclophyllidea; family Hymenolepididae; genus Hymenolepis; species Hymenolepis microstoma. The sequence goes on along the minus strand of LR215993.1, from coordinate 1,108,939 downwards.
TTGCGCGGTCCAAACGCCTTTCATCTTCTCCCCAACCTGCCGCTTTTTGCTTCAAGTTGGTCCAGAAATGTGTGCTTGAACTTGTGGATTAATCCCACATCATTACTTTTGCTAACAGGAGACGCTTTTCATAATGCTAGATATTTGCCAATAAATTTTCCATTCACTACTGCCTCATTCCCTATTATTCTAAGCACTTTCAATCTGTTCTGTTCCCAAAGATAGCTTCACTCCTAACAGGCCCAATCCTGTGATACAACTAAACTCAATTGAACATACCAACCTAGTGCCACAAGTGCTCATACAAGCGTCTGATTTCGACCTCAAAACAGGCTCGGCTCAAATACGAGCTGTGAATTCGTGAAGAGTGAAGAATATGGCTAGCGAGGACTCCACTAATCAAGTCTCTGCCAAGTTGCAGTGAAGGAGTTGAAGACAAGTGCTCGATTAAGAGGTTGCTGAAGTTGGTCTTATCAATAAAACAAGTTTTCTGGTATACGAACTTCAAGGCCAGTATTTATTAAAACTCCTTTTGTTTTCAACATACCTTACACCAGAGAGAAAGTGTGATTTATGTGAGCTTTGCACTAAGTAAATTGCGTTTATTGTTCTGAAGCCTAATAGAATATTTTTGTGGCATTCGCAGGAATAGAGATTGTGCATAATTGAATTCCCGCTTACACTTGGATATGTATCAACACCAGTGAAGAATCCATTGCAACAATGATTGGCCAACCAGACGCCCAGTTATTTGCCACATATTCAAGTTTGCAAACGCAAATTCTGCTTCAAGTCAACTGTCACATTACTTGTGTGACATCGTTATCATCGTTATCATCATCATCTACATCAACATCACCATCAGTGTTACGGTCGAAGAATGTGTGGGAAATTGCAGTTGGCCAATTCATATCAAGGAAAGTACTGTCGCCTTGCTCTGTCTGATTTTCACCTATTTCTACTAATGGCACACCTCCTGGCTGACCAGCACTTCAGTTCGTATAAAGAAGTGAAAAATTGCATCTTTTCATGGATCTTATCAAAAGGTGAAAAGTTCGTTCTCTGCGGGATTCGCCCAAGGTGTTAGCTAACGATGGAGAATACGTTGGAACTTAATGTATGTAACCGTTTGTTTTAGTAAAGCCTCAAATTAAATAACATGCGGTAGCATAGTTGTAGACCTATTAATAATTATTATCAGCAGCGTCGAAATTTGTGGATAGTCAAAACTTACACGCATCATTTCATTCCCAACTGCCGGTTATTTGACACTGTGAGACTGAAAACATTTGAGGATAAATTTCGGTAATGCACATTGCAGTATTGCAGGCGTTCAAGTCCTCATGACGCCAAACCAACACCGCTGTCTGCCTGAAGAGCTCTCTGTATGATCTTGTCTTTGCATTGAGCTAAATATTCAAATACACTTCCCTCATTTCTCTCCAAATATAGACGCCGATTTAATTCTACTACTACCACTACAATTCAAAGTAATAGGAAGACCAGATGTTCTCTCTCTTAAACATAGACATTGTTAAAATAATCTCATAGAAGGTCCCCAACATATTTCTACACTTAATATATACATAGTGAGAAGTAGGTATGTGAGCAATTGCCCTCAATTTCTTCACTGTAACTTGGCAGAAACTTGAGTAGTGGAGTCTTCCCTCACCATATTCTACTCTCTTAACGAATGCGGAGCTCGTATTGGCCAGTTTTGAGGCCGAGTTCAGACGCTTGTATGTGTGGTTTTGGCACAAGGTTGGTATGTTCAATTGAGTTTAGTTATATCATAGTATTGACATGCAATTCATACTCCTGGATTATAATGTAAACATCCAGAAATGTGGAATTACATTTTCACACTCTTACAGAACTCCAGTTGTCCATTACCTCATGTCAAGCGTCCACATGTAGTTTTTTCATCACGGTTTTGAACAAACCTCTTTTACATCTATTAAACCCGCTAAGTGGTGGTTTCAAACTCTTCTCCTCTCAGAGAATGTTAATGGACGTAATGCACTACGCCACTTATATTCCACCTTGAGTTTTCTTGTGTGGATGAAATTGGTGTTCGATTCAACCATTGGCAACCATTGTTCTTTACTCACTAAAATTGTCGAGAACGATGTAATTATGGGCAGAAGCACGAATTGGTAGCATCGAATTACTATGCAGCAAAACTCAGTTTATCATATATATATGTACGCAGATCAATTCTTCATAAACAGAAGGTGTGTAGTAGAGCAAAACAACGTGGAAAGAAATCTGATCTGTAAACACCACTCAATTGACGTAAATTGATGGTAGTAACTGTCAAGATGCAACTCTCTCAATGACAAAGTGACATATAATGAAGGAGTGAAATAATTCGTGCTTGAATAAAATGAGTAGGTCTCTTATTTCACACTTTCAGGTTTGTCCAATAACTAGCCGTCTCACGGGTGCAGTGGTAGACAACTGGACAGACCATCCCGTTATTAAGTTCGAAGAAGACGGTGTTAATTACTCAATTGCTTCTGATGCTCCCACTATTACTGCACAGTGGCTGCAAGCTGATAAACTCATGTTGGCTACGAATCGAAATTTGGAAATAGAACAATTCCAGTACGCAAACATTCGTGTTGCAGAGGCCTGCTTCTTGGACAATGTTGTCAAACGACTGCTCATCCAACACCTAAAAGAGGTCTAAAGCAGTGCTTAGGTGGATTCAGTGTGCACTAATAATTACATTACTTTCATTGGTTGGTGTGGAGCTTGATTGATTTAATATGCAACTTTGAATGCTATAATGAATGAAAACCTCTATTTTAGATCAATTTCATTCTGGAGCAATTGTATTTAACATCTCCGAAGTCCTCAAATGCGTTGAAAATCGTAATGGTATGAGTTTAAATACCGTAATTGTGTTAGAATTGAGCGTTTGCATTTGTCAAGCCAGAGCACAAAATGCCAAATTTCAAGATGGCTGCAAGGGAGAAATTAATGCCTGTTAGGAGTGAAGCTATCTTTGGGAACAAAACAGATTGAAAGTGCTTAGAATAATAGGGAATGAGGCAGTAGTGAATGGAAAATTTATTGGCAAATATCTAGCATTATGAAAAGCGTCTCCTGTTAGCAAAAGTAATGATGTGGGATTAATCCACAAGTTCAAGCACACATTTCTGGACCAACTTGAAGCAAAAAGCGGCAGGTTGGGGAGAAGATGAAAGGCGTTTGGACCGCGCAATCCATTTAATGATTGTAGGGTTATGGGAGCTAGGGCAGATGAGAGATCACGCGTTTGAGTAAATATATAAGACCTGGTTTCTGCTAGCGCCATCACGCCACTTCATAGCCATGAACAAATTGCTAGCATCGTTTCTCCTAAGTCTGCTTGTGGTTTACCACGTAAGGTGCTGCCAAAATACCCCTCATGATATCACTGTCAACATGAGGAATGTCGGTTCATCAAGTAACTCCACTTGCTTAACACTTTCACACGTTTATTTAGATGAGACAACAAGGTTAGGTAAATTTCGGCTTCAATCTCGACTACCTGAACCACTGAAGGGAGCATGGGAAGCCACTATTCTCAACGGAGATGTCGGTGCCCTCTGTCGAAGCACAGAACCTGCGCAACTTTACTTTGTCAGTAACTGTACTGGGGGTCCCCAGTTGGCGTAAGTTAAACACCACGATTATATCCCAATTGCTGTGCATTTATACAATACGTGAACAATTTCTCCAAATCTAGTGCTCCTCGGGAGGTCAGTCAAGACATATTCAGTCTTTTAGTCACCTGCCGCGGAGATCAAAATGCACTAGTATTTAAACAAGACATGGATGAAACTAGCGAGACGAGTAAAGGTCGTCGACCAGCATTCCAGTGGGATGACATTTCTGAGTCAAACTGCTCATTCAAGAAAGTTTGAAAATATCTTCAAGCACTCCACTTTTCCATCGCCTATTTTGACTTATCTTAAATATACAAAATACAGCTTTTGTGCGGTGTCATTTATTTGAATTTTAACTACTCTCAGAGGAAAGTGACCTTGTGGAGGCCTTCTTCGTAGTGCTCATAGCCATGTGGGGTGGTGGAGGGGTGAGTGTTGGAGTGTGAGCTAATCCACTAGTTACTACAAATGCTTACTACACGGAGAATGGAAGTTGGAATTGGCTGAGCAGTGGCATTTGTACTAAGCATATTTAGCCACCAAGACGATTTTCCTATTTTCTAGCCTTGTTATAAAGCGCACTTTGTGATAATTGGGTTGATTTGTGTTGTGTGAGCACTTTTAACTAGTAACATTCTTTTTATTTTACAATTTGGCGAAACATAGTGGTGGGAAACAACGCCAATCGGTAGAAATACAGTTCAGAACGGGTGCATGAATGCAGAAAGAAGTTGCACATTCAAAAACACTGTGATGAGCATTCCGAACTCCCTCGACTTGTTATTTTCGAGCAAGTGGAACAACTTCATTTGTGAGTGTGAATAAATAGATGATTACTTGACAGATTGTAACACAAAGTGACAGTATTCGCCTAGATATGAGTACGTCATTTGTCATTTCCCACACATTCGTCGAGGTGAATCACAAGGTAGGACATTTGCGAAATTGCCATCAAACAGCATGCTGAGAAAGCTGCACTTCTAGCAATCAAATCACCACATGCAACCCTCCATCGCCCTGCATCTCTGTTCACTTCGCCAGCATTCTCTCCTGACCACATGTCAGCGCAACAATAAGAAGAAGGACAGCAACTCACCTTCAAAACATTGCATCCTTCATTTCTAAGAATACAAAAATTAATGAAGTGCTCCAATTCTCGTTTAAAAGTGGATGTTGCCAATGGTCACTGGGGAAACTTTGCTTCATGCATTTAGGTGCACCAATAAGAAATCGTGAATATTTTAAGTGCAGGTGTCTACGTTCTCTTTGTGTTCTAACACGGTGGTGGAACCAACTATGCAAGCATTTTCTGAGCAAACAAATTTGTCCACACTATGTACGGGGAATCAATTCCAGTGCATCGTTATGCTTGAAGGTGTGCAAAGTCCAAAGTAGACAGAGAGTATGTCAGACAGACGACGATGATGCTCTTCTTGATGCTCAGGTCTTGAACGCCAGCAATAATGCAAAGCCATTACCAAAATGTATCTCCAAGCGTTTGAAGTCCCGAGATGCCAATTTCGGTTCAAAGGAATTAAAACAAGCATTAGGGATGGAAATGATGTGCGAAAGTGAGAACTATCTCTCAATTCTGATGCACCTGCTGCAGCTACTGATGATGATAATGATAATGATGGCGATGTTGATGACGATGGTGATAACGATGAAGATGTACCAGAATCCTTGATTGAACCATGACATCGAATAACCATGGATGGTCCGAGAGTCGCATCGTTTACGACAATGTCAGCTGGAAAAGGCCAATGGTTGCCTTGGAATCGAACACTAATTTTACTCACACAAGAGAACTCAGGGTGGAATATAAGTGGTGTAGTGCATTAAGTCCTAGTACATTCTCTGAGAGGAGAACAGTTCGGAAGCACTACTTAAATGATTTAATAGATCTCAAACAAGATTGTTCATATCGTCCCAGTACCCTACTTCAAGAGATGGAGTGCTCCAAGTCTCCTTTAACGGGATGATGCTAATGGTCACTGGGGAAAACTCATTTCATGGATTTAGGGGTACCAAAATGCAATCGCGTACTTTACTTGCAGATGTGTGAAAGTTAGTCAACGTCGCCGATTCTTTATTTCAGCTGATGATAATCCAAGTTATAGAAAGAATATTGAAAAACGAATTGAGGACACCTTTCTAAGAGACCACCAAGTTGGTTTGCATTGCGGTGCATACATTGGAGAAAGCGGATATGTAGCAACAGTGAGGGAAGCTGTTCATGACATGTGTGCCGAGAGAATTGGTTATGGTTACCATATTCTTGGCGACGAAAATATCTATCAATGGATCAACGAGAGGAGCGTCCATTTTGTGCCGAACATTTTACCTCCAACTCTTTTCATAAACTACACGACGCCACTATAAATGTTTGTCTTTATTTGTGTACATTAATACTATTTGTGCTGGGATTTGTTCACCATTTCCTGGAAATATTTTGGCCCTTTCACAACCACATTGCACTTCATTCCTTTCGATCAGTGGTTGGGGTTACTACAGAGTGGTGTTCACACTCGATTTCTTATGCCCTACCTAAATATGGGGAGTTCACGAATGTAGATGAGAATTGAATTCTTTAGTGGGTTCAATGCACCCATCTCTCCTCCAAATGTAGTGGATGTGAAAGGCAATTTTCGGCCTACCCTTGTCATACCGGAATTAGTGAACAGACATCTCCCCATCATAAATATCTCATTTAACTTAAAGAATAAAGTATTTCAATATGGACTTCAGAAAATTCCGTCTAATTCACTGTAGTCTCTTGTCCAATTCCCGTAAAATTGAAAGTGTTGACAAGACTACAAGAGAATGATGCAATAGGACATAAGTTTCTTCGGAAACTGTATCTGATTAGAAATCGGAAAGGCAAATGCTGTGTTGGGAGGATAAAGTGAAATTGTAAATAAGCATCTATCTGTTCTTGAGTTTTGCTTGACAGTTGTTGGTAGACATTGCACCTTTCTAAACATGAACTTCTATTATGACTCCTCGCCTTCATTTCACTCTCAATTGTGCCGAAAGTGAATACCGCTTTGCACTATTAGATGGATCTTTACACAGGGTTTCATTAAATCTTCTCGATATGAATGAGAATTTCTGACAAGTCCTCCACCCTCCTCCTTCACCCAGGGAATGGATTCCTTGAGGAGTTGGCAATTCACTGCATCAAATTACTATGCAGCAAAACTCAGTTTATCATATATATATATATATATATATATATATATATATATGTATATATGTATATATGTACACCCCACCACCCCACATGGCTATGAGCACTACGAAGAAGGCCTCCACAAGGTCACTTTTATCTGAGAGTTGTTAAGATTAAAATCAATGACACCGCACAAAAGCTGTATTTTGGATATTTACGATAAGTCAAAATAGGCGGTGGAATGGGGGAGTGATTGAAGACATTTTCAAACTTTCTTGAATGAGCAGTTTGACTCAGAAATGTCGTTCCAATTGAATGTCGGTTGACGATCTGTCCTCGTCTCGCTAGTTTCATCCATGTCTTGTTTAAATACTAATGCCTTTCGATCTCCGCGGCAGGTGACTAAAAGACTGAATATGTCTTGACTGACCTCCCGAGGAGCACTAGATTTGGAGAAATTGTTCACGTATTGTATAAATGCACAGCAATTGGGATATAATCGTGGTGTTTAACTTACGCCAACTGGGGACCCCCAGTACAGTTACTGACAAAGTAAAGTTGCGCAGGTTCTGTGCTTCGACAGAGGGCACTGACATCTCCGTTGAGGATGGTGGCTCTCCATCCCGTATTCATTTGTTCAGGTAGTCGAGATTGAAGCCGAAATTTACCTAACCTTGTTGTCTCATCTAAATAAACGTGTGAAAGTGTTAAGCAAGTGGAGTTACTTGATGAACCGACATTCCTCATGTTGACAGTGATATCATGAGGGGTATTTTGGCAGCACCTTACGTGGTAAACCACAAGCAGACTTAGGAGAAACGATGCTAGTAATTTGTTCATGGCTATGAAGTGGCGTGATGGCGCTAGCAGAAACCAGGTCTTATTTATTTACTCAAACGCGTGATCTCTCACCTGCACTAGCCCCCATAACCCTACAATCATTAAATGGATTGCGCGGTCCAAACGCCTTTCATCTTCTCCCCAACCTGCCGCTTTTTGCTTCAAGTTGGTCCAGAAATGTGTGCTTGAACTTGTGGATTAATCCCACATCATTACTTTTGCTAACAGGAGACGCTTTTCATAATGCTAGATATTTGCCAATAAATTTTCCATTCACTACTGCCTCATTCCCTATTATTCTAAGCACTTTCAATCTGTTCTGTTCCCAAAGATAGCTTCACTCCTAATAGGCCCAATCCTGTGATACAACTAAACTCAATTGAACATACCAACCTAGTGCCACAAGTGCTCATACAAGCGTCTGATTTCGACCTCAAAACAGGCTCGGCTCAAATACGAGCTGTGAATTCGTGAAGAGTGAAGAATATGGCTAGCGAGGACTCCACTAATCAAGTCTCTGCCAAGTTGCAGTGAAGGAGTTGAAGACAAGTGCTCGATTAAGAGGTTGCTGAAGTTGGTCTTATCAATAAAACAAGTTTTCTGGTATACGAACTTCAAGGCCAGTATTTATTAAAACTCCTTTTGTTTTCAACATACCTTACACCAGAGAGAAAGTGTGATTTATGTGAGCTTTGCACTAAGTAAATTGCGTTTATTGTTCTGAAGCCTAATAGAATATTTTTGTGGCATTCGCAGGAATAGAGATTGTGCATAATTGAATTCCCGCTTACACTTGGATATGTATCAACACCAGTGAAGAATCCATTGCAACAATGATTGGCCAACCAGACGCCCAGTTATTTGCCACATATTCAAGTTTGCAAACGCAAATTCTGCTTCAAGTCAACTGTCACATTACTTGTGTGACATCGTTATCATCGTTATCATCATCATCTACATCAACATCACCATCAGTGTTACGGTCGAAGAATGTGTGGGAAATTGCAGTTGGCCAATTCATATCAAGGAAAGTACTGTCGCCTTGCTCTGTCTGATTTTCACCTATTTCTACTAATGGCACACCTCCTGGCTGACCAGCACTTCAGTTCGTATAAAGAAGTGAAAAATTGCATCTTTTCATGGATCTTATCAAAAGGTGAAAAGTTCGTTCTCTGCGGGATTCGCCCAAGGTGTTAGCTAACGATGGAGAATACGTTGGAACTTAATGTATGTAACCGTTTGTTTTAGTAAAGCCTCAAATTAAATAACATGCGGTAGCATAGTTGTAGACCTATTAATAATTATTATCAGCAGCGTCGAAATTTGTGGATAGTCAAAACTTACACGCATCATTTCATTCCCAACTGCCGGTTATTTGACACTGTGAGACTGAAAACATTTGAGGATAAATTTCGGTAATGCACATTGCAGTATTGCAGGCGTTCAAGTCCTCATGACGCCAAACCAACACCGCTGTCTGCCTGAAGAGCTCTCTGTATGATCTTGTCTTTGCATTGAGCTAAATATTCAAATACACTTCCCTCATTTCTCTCCAAATATAGACACCGATTTAATTCTACTACTACCACTACAATTCAAAGTAATAGGAAGACCAGATGTTCTCTCTCTTAAACATAGACATTGTTAAAATAATCTCATAGAAGGTCCCCAACATATTTCTACACTTAATATATACATAGTGAGAAGTAGGTATGTGAGCAATTGCCCTCAATTTCTTCACTGTAACTTGGCAGAAACTTGAGTAGTGGAGTCTTCCCTCACCATATTCTACTCTCTTAACGAATGCGGAGCTCGTATTGGCCAGTTTTGAGGCCGAGTTCAGACGCTTGTATGTGTGGTTTTGGCACAAGGTTGGTATGTTCAATTGAGTTTAGTTATATCATAGTATTGACATGCAATTCATACTCCTGGATTATAATGTAAACATCCAGAAATGTGGAATTACATTTTCACACTCTTACAGAACTCCAGTTGTCCATTACCTCATGTCAAGCGTCCACATGTAGTTTTTTCATCACGGTTTTGAACAAACCTCTTTTACATCTATTAAACCCGCTAAGTGGTGGTTTCAAACTCTTCTCCTCTCAGAGAATGTTAATGGACGTAATGCACTACGCCACTTATATTCCACCTTGAGTTTTCTTGTGTGGATGAAATTGGTGTTCGATTCAACCATTGGCAACCATTGTTCTTTACTCACTAAAATTGTCGAGAACGATGTAATTATGGGCAGAAGCACGAATTGGTAGCATCGAATTACTATGCAGCAAAACTCAGTTTATCATATATATATGTACGCAGATCAATTCTTCATAAACAGAAGGTGTGTAGTAGAGCAAAACAACGTGGAAAGAAATCTGATCTGTAAACACCACTCAATTGACGTAAATTGATGGTAGTAACTGTCAAGATGCAACTCTCTCAATGACAAAGTGACATATAATGAAGGAGTGAAATAATTCGTGCTTGAATAAAATGAGTAGGTCTCTTATTTCACACTTTCAGGTTTGTCCAATAACTAGCCGTCTCACGGGTGCAGTGGTAGACAACTGGACAGACCATCCCGTTATTAAGTTCGAAGAAGACGGTGTTAATTACTCAATTGCTTCTGATGCTCCCACTATTACTGCACAGTGGCTGCAAGCTGATAAACTCATGTTGGCTACGAATCGAAATTTGGAAATAGAACAATTCCAGTACGCAAACATTCGTGTTGCAGAGGCCTGCTTCTTGGACAATGTTGTCAAACGACTGCTCATCCAACACCTAAAAGAGGTCTAAAGCAGTGCTTAGGTGGATTCAGTGTGCACTAATAATTACATTACTTTCATTGGTTGGTGTGGAGCTTGATTGATTTAATATGCAACTTTGAATGCTATAATGAATGAAAACCTCTATTTTAGATCAATTTCATTCTGGAGCAATTGTATTTAACATCTCCGAAGTCCTCAAATGCGTTGAAAATCGTAATGGTATGAGTTTAAATACCGTAATTGTGTTAGAATTGAGCGTTTGCATTTGTCAAGCCAGAGCACAAAATGCCAAATTTCAAGATGGCTGCAAGGGAGAAATTAATGCCTGTTAGGAGTGAAGCTATCTTTGGGAACAAAACAGATTGAAAGTGCTTAGAATAATAGGGAATGAGGCAGTAGTGAATGGAAAATTTATTGTCAAATATCTAGCATTATGAAAAGGGTCTCGCGTTTGTAAAATTAATGATGTGGGATTAATCCACAAGTTCAAGCACACATTTCTGGACCCACTTGAAGCAAAAAGCGGCAGATTGGAGAGAAGATGAAAGGCGTTTGGACCGCGCAATCCATTTAATGATTGTAGGGTTATGGGAGCTAGGGCAGATGAGAGATCACGCGTTTGAGTAAATATATAAGACCTGGTTTCTGCTAGCGCCATCACGCCACTTCATAGCCATGAACAGATTGCTAGCATCGTTTCTCCTAAGTCTGCTTGTGGTTTACCACGTAAGGTGCTGCCAAAATACCCCTCATGATATCACTGTCAACATGAGGAATGTCGGTTCATCAAGTAACTCCACTTGCTTAACACTTTCACACGTTTATTTAGATGAGACAACAAGGTTAGGTAAATTTCGGCTTCAATCTCGACTACCTGAACAAATGAATACGGGATGGAGAGCCACCATCCTCAACGGAGATGTCAGTGCCCTCTGTCGAAGCACAGAACCTGCGCAACTTTACTTTGTCAGTAACTGTACTGGGGGTCCCCAGTTGGCGTAAGTTAAACACCACGATTATATCCCAATTGCTGTGCATTTATACAATACGTGAACAATTTCTCCAAATCTAGTGCTCCTCGGGAGGTCAGTCAAGACATATTCAGTCTTTTAGTCACCTGCAGCGGAGATCAAAATGCACTAGTATTTAAACAAGACATGGATGAAACTAGCGAGACGAGTAAAGGTCGTCGACCAGCATTCCAGTGGGATGACATTTCTGAGTCAAACTGCTCATTCAAGAAAGTTTGAAAATATCTTCAAGCACTCCACTTTTCCATCGCCTATTTTGACTTATCTTAAATATACAAAATACAGCTTTTGTGCGGTGTCATTTATTTGAATTTTAACTACTCTCAGAGGAAAGTGACCTTGTGGAGGCCTTCTTCGTAGTGCTCATAGCTATGTGGGGTGGTGGAGGGGTGAGTGTTGGAGTGTGAGCTAATCCACTAGTTACTACAAATGCTTACTACACGGAGAATGGAAGTTGGAATTGGCTGAGCAGTGGCATTTGTACTAAGCATATTTAGCCACCAAGACGATTTTCCTATTTTCTAGCCTTGTTATAAAGCGCACTTTGTGATAATTGGGTTGATTTGTGTTGTGTGAGCACTTTTAACTAGTAACATTCTTTTTATTTTACAATTTGGCGAAACATAGTGGTGGGAAACAACGCCAATCGGTAGAAATACAGTTCAGAACGGGTGCATGAATGCAGAAAGAAGTTGCACATTCAAAAACACTGTGATGAGCATTCCGAACTCCCTCGACTTGTTATTTTCGAGCAAGTGGAACAACTTCATTTGTGAGTGTGAATAAATAGATGATTACTTGACAGATTGTAACACAAAGTGACAGTATTCGCCTAGATATGAGTACGTCATTTGTCATTTCCCACACATTCGTCGAGGTGAATCACAAGGTAGGACATTTGCGAAATTGCCATCAAACAGCATGCTGAGAAAGCTGCACTTCTAGCAATCAAATCACCACATGCAACCCTCCATCGCCCTGCATCTCTGTTCACTTCGCCAGCATTCTCTCCTGACCACATGTCAGCGCAACAATAAGAAGAAGGACAGCAACTCACCTTCAAAACATTGCATCCTTCATTTCTAAGAATACAAAAATTAATGAAGTGCTCCAATTCTCGTTTAAAAGTGGATGTTGCCAATGGTCACTGGGGAAACTTTGCTTCATGCATTTAGGTGCACCAATAAGAAATCGTGAATATTTTAAGTGCAGGTGTCTACGTTCTCTTTGTGTTCTAACACGGTGGTGGAACCAACTATGCAAGCATTTTCTGAGCAAACAAATTTGTCCACACTATGTACGGGGAATCAATTCCAGTGCATCGTTATGCTTGAAGGTGTGCAAAGTCCAAAGTAGACAGAGAGTATGTCAGACAGACGACGATGATGCTCTTCTTGATGCTCAGGTTTTGAACGCCAGCAATAATGCAAAGCCATTACCAAAATGTATCTCCAAGCGTTTGAAGTCCCGAGATGCCAATTTCGGTTCAAAGGAATTAAAACAAGCATTAGGGATGGAAATGATGTGCGAAAGTGAGAACTATCTCTCAATTCTGATGCACCTGCTGCAGCTACTGATGATGATAATGATAATGATGGCGATGTTGATGACGATGGTGATAACGATGAAGATGTACCAGAATCCTTGATTGAACCATGACATCGAATAACCATGGATGGTCCGAGAGTCGCATCGTTTACGACAATGTCAGCTGGAAAAGGCCAATGGTTGCCTTGGAATCGAACACTAATTTTACTCACACAAGAGAACTCAGGGTGGAATATAAGTGGTGTAGTGCATTAAGTCCTAGTACATTCTCTGAGAGGAGAACAGTTCGGAAGCACTACTTAAATGACTTAATAGATCTCAAACAAGATTGTTCATATCGTCCCAGTACCCTACTTCAAGAGATGGAGTGCTCCAAGTCTCCTTTAACGGGATGATGCTAATGGTCACTGGGGAAAACTCATTTCATGGATTTAGGGGTACCAAAATGCAATCGCGTACTTTACTTGCAGATGTGTGAAAGTTAGTCAACGTCGCCGATTCTTTATTTCAGCTGATGATAATGTGAGTTTAAGTACCGTTATTGTGTTGCAATTGAGCGTTTGCATTTGTCAAGCAAAAGCACAAAAAACCAAATTTCAAGATAGCTGCAGGTGAGAAATTAATGCAATTAATAGTTTGTGTTGATGAAAGAAGCAAGAAGCGCCTGAATTGGAGGTATGAAGAAGTCAATCGACTTGATGGCTTAAACAACAATCAGGAAACTCAGTCGATTTAGAGGAAATACAGCTGAGAAGAGTTCACAAAATGCGTTAATTTACTTTGCTATAATCTAACATAATCTGCTCATGAATGCCATGAATATTCAAAGAAATTAGAATCAAATCTCTATAGAGTCTTAATTGAAAAAGTGGGAACTTTTGCTACCATAAAGTAATTTTTAGGATCTTGAACAAATTTGAAATTTGAAATTCAAATTTCCATTGCGCACACACATTCACTTTTAACTTAACAGTGTTAGATACCGGAACTTTTGGATAAGAAATAGTTGAGTTGAATTCAAGCCCATGGCGATGTCAAGTTCAGACGCAAACGACTGCCAAATGTGCGAAAAAGCATTAAGCACCAGGAAGGCAATCCCAATTTCTTGCGATCACGTGTTCCATATAAAATGCATCGAGAAGTGGGTGAAAGACAATCAGGATGAGGACGGTCGATGTCAATGTCCCGTGAGGAATTGCAAGGGGAGTTTCAGCGAAGTTGCGGTATTTCAGAAGAAGTCAGGAAATAAGTGTTATAGCATCACAATTAAGGCCAAATCCGGTACTTGTGGAATTTGTTTTGCCTCACTTACCCAGTGTTATGCTAGTCCAGCATGCTGTGTGCACAAATTTTGTCGCAATTGCCTCACAAAATGGGCAGCCAATAATCCCACCTGTCCCATGTGTCGTGGAGAGTTCCAGGAAATGCTCGTCCATGACAGAAATGGATCCAGACAGGAAAAAGTAGTAAGTCTTCATTTGATGTAATTTCTCCCTCCCTTACCAAGTAGCTATTGCAACAAATTTTAGCCTCATCGTCTAATGTAGATTAAACTGGATGGTTTTGAAATAGTTGTGCCCATTCTTCCTCCACTCGAATAGTGGTCTCATGGTATTTTGCGCCACAGTTGTCGACCACGGTGTTTATTTCAGCAATTGAAGCGTCGGTTTACTAATTTAGGGGTACTGCAAATGACTGATCACTTACATTTGAGCTTAATTCGTTTATTCGAGAAGCTTTTCACAACTTCACCTTCTCTCCTCAGATTCACGTTCTAACTTTATATTCTAATTTATCGCAAGTATATGAAAGGCCTTTTTTAACGCCTGCCTACTCTACTGCAAATTGGCAAAAGTGAGTTTATTTGTGATATTAGTCACAATTCTTCGTTGATGCACTGAAGGCTTGGGAATGTTAAGTGCGCTCATAGAAGATAAACTTCACAGCCACGAATAATCTACTTGTTCTAAATCCGCATTTTAGATGACCAGATTACCCCAGGCCATGCCAACCACGACTGTGGACTTTACTGTAACTCGAACTCCCAGTGCTATAGTGATAACATTCTTGCAGGGCTAAATGAATTAAGCAATATTTATTCCAACACGCCACAGAACATTCCTAATTGAATGCTAAATCTCAATTTTATTCCATAACATTGGCCAATTACCCAATCCCTTCCACACATAAACGAGTCTATCAAACTACTCACGTGTTACAATTGGAGTCTTCCTTTTACCACTTCCAACTTGTGTCTGTGTCACAGGACCCAGGTGCACCCTTCAATACTGCCATATCCACTCCTATTCTCACAAATCCAAGGTCTTCGAATTTCTTCGACAGCAGCCAAGATCTCATCTCTCCAGCATGAGCACATTGCTAACCACAGCAAAGTCCATCCGCTTGTCTGTCGCACTCCATGCTGTATTCGGGTTCCTCCATTCCACCTCATTCCCCTTGTACTTTATGAATACATTATTTGACATCTTTTAATATGGATTTTCTTTCTCTCTCTTTACACATTCGGTGATGCGAGTATTTAGCTACCAACACCTCTGTCATTACACAAAAATTCATTTAATTTCAATTATTCCAAGTTATTTGACAATAGTTCATTAATTCATTTGTCTACAAATACAGTCCCTCGATATGACTTCAATTTCCAGCAGTGAGCTTGAAATTCGAAGGAACCATATCGTGCATGAATAGAGTAGTGGACTTATTGTCAATTTGCAGTGTCAAGTGAAACGCTGTGTGCAGCTGAGAATTCTTGAGAAAGAATATCAATGGTGGTCTATATCAGTTAACGGAGGACGCGAGATTAATCAGTGTATCGAGAAATGCCAGGTTCCACATCAAAGTGGAGATAACGACGATAAAATCGGGAAAAGCTTCGTCATATCACCTCTAACTATTCCCACTTAGACGAGTCTCTCTTGCCATGAGACTCAAATTAGTTAATCAGTGGTGTTTCCCAACAATGTGCCTTACCGTTTCAGCATCATGTCGTGTCGTATCGAACGGAAAGACCTATAACCTAATAATAATGTAAGTGCTCTACAGCTCAAGGCTACACTCACACACACACCCACATATGTAGATATATTCTTTGCAGTCATTGTTATGCTACATTAGATGCGAAGATAAATATCATTTCACAGGAGAATATAAATAAATGACCGAAATGGTGGAAAAATTGACCTACTCATTTTATTCAAGCACACATTATTTCACCTCCTCATTATATGTCACTTCGTCATTGAGAGAGTTGCATCTTGACAGTTACTACCATCAATTTACGTCAATTGAGTGGAGTTTACAGATCAGATTTCATTCCACATTGTTTTCCTCTTCTCCGCACACGTTTAGAAACCAGACTCGCTGAATTGGAGGTAATGAGTTTACTTTAAAATGACCATTCATCTCCTTCATCTCCCTTGATCGATATTTTCGTTGTCAAGGCAATGGTAACTATAGCCAATTCTCTCGGCACACATGTCATAAACAGCTTCACTCACCGATGCTACATATCCGCTTTCTCCAATGTATGTAATGCATTGCAGACCAACTTAGTGATCTCTTAGGATTGTATCCTCAATTCGTTTGTCGGTGTTCTTTCTATGAGTTGGTCTATCATCAGCTGAAATAAAGAATCGGCGACGTTGACTAACTTTCACACATCTGCAAGTAAAGTACGCGATTGCATTTTGGTACGCCAAAATCCATGGAAAAAGTATTTCTCTGTGACCATTAGCAGCATCCAGTTAAAGGAGACTTGGAGCACTCCATCTCTTGAAGTATGTTACTGGGACGTAACGAACAATCTTGTTTTTGCATCTATTAAATCATTTAGGTCGTGGTTCCAAACTGTTCTCCTCTTAGAGAATGCTACTGTGACGTCATGCACTAGGTCAATTATATTCCACCCTGGGTTTTCGTGGGTGGATGAAATTAGTATTCGATTCTAAGGCAACCATTGCACTTTTCCACCTGACATTGTCGTGAACGATGTGATTCTCGGACCATCCAAGGTTATTCGATGTTATGGTTCAATTAAGGATTCTAGTACATTTTCATGGTTATCACCATCGTCATCAACATCACCATCATTATCATTATCATCATCAGTAGCTGCAGCAGGTGCATCAGAATTGAGAGATTGTTCTCGCCTTCGCACATCATTTCAATCCCTAATGCTTGTTTTAATTTCTTTGAACCGAAATTAGCATCTCGGGACTTCAAACGCTTGGAGATACATTTTGGTAATGGCTTTGCATTATTGCTGGCGTTCAAGACCTGAGCATCAAGAAGAGCATCATCGTCGTCTGTCTGACATACTCTCAGTCCGCTTTGGACTTTGCACACCTTCAAGCATAACGATACATCGGAATTTATTCTCCATACATAATGTGGACAAATTTGTTTGCTCAGAAAATGCTTGCATAGTTGGTTCCACCACCGTGTTAGAACACAAAGAGAACGTAGACACCTGCACTTAAAATATTCACGATTTCTTATTGGTGCACCTAAATGCATGAAGCAAAGTTTCCCCAGTGACCATTGGCAACATCCACTTTTAAACGAGAATTGGAGCACTTCATTAATTTTTGTATTCTTAGAAATGAAGGATGCAATGTTTTGAAGGTGAGTTGCTGTCCTTCTTCTTATTGTTGCGCTGACATGTGGTCAGGAGAGAATGCTGGCGAAGTGAACAGAGATGCAGGGCGATGGAGGGTTGCATGTGGTGATTTGATTGCTAGAAGTGCAGCTTTCTCAGCATGCTGTTTGATGGCAATTTCGCAAATGTCCTACCTTGTGATTCACCTCGACGAATGTGTGGGAAATGACAAATGACGTACTCATATCTAGGCGAATACTGTCACTTTGTGTTACAATCTGTCAAGTAATCATCTATTTATTCACACTCACAAATGAAGTTGTTCCACTTGCTCGAAAATAACAAGTCGAGGGAGTTCGGAATGCTCAATGCTTTTTCGCACATTTGACAGTCGTTTGCGTCTGAACTTGACATCGCCATGGGCTTGAATTCAACTCAACTATTTCTTATCCTAAAGCTCCAGTCTCTAACCCTGTTAAGTTAAAAGTGAATGTGTGTGTGCAATGGAAATTTGACTTCCAAATTTCAAATTTGTTCATGATCCTAAAAATTACTTTATAGTACCCAAAGTTCAAAATTTTTCAGTTAGGCCTCTGCAGATATTTGATTCATGAGCAGATTATGTTAGATTATAGCAAAGTAAATTAACGCATTTTGAGAACTCGTCTCAGGTGTATTTCCTCTAAATCGACTGAGTTTCCTGATTGTTGTTTAAGCCATCAAGTCGATTGACTTCTTCATACCTCCAATTCAGGCGCTTCTTGCTTCTTTCATCAACACAAACTATTAATTGCATTAATTTCTCACCTGCAGCTATCTTGAAATTTGGCACTTTGTGCTCTGGCTTGACAATTGGCAAACGCTAAATTGTAATATAATTACGGCATTTACTCTGAGGAAGGCGTACTCATTTCGTTTGTCGATATTCTTTCCATAAGTTGGTTTATCATCAGCTGAATTAAAGATTCAGCGATGCTGACTAACTTTCACTCATCTGCAAGTAAAGTACGCGATTGCATTTTGGAACGCCTAAATCCATAGAAAGAGTTTTCAAAGTGACCACTAGTGCAGCTTTCTCGGCATACTGTTTATTGGCAATTTCGCAAATGTCCTACCTTGTCATTCACCTCGACGAATGTGTGGGAAATGACAAATGACGTACTCATATCTAAGCGAACACTGCCACTTTGTGTTACAATTTGTAAAGTACTCATCTATTTATTCACGCTCACAAATGAAGTTGTTCCACTTGCTCAAAAATAACAGGTCGAGGGAGTTCGGAATGCTCAGCACATATTTTTCAAAGATGCAACTTCTTTCTGCACTCATGTATCCGGGCGTG
Source organism: Hymenolepis microstoma (assembly GCA_000469805.3). Lineage (NCBI taxonomy): Eukaryota > Metazoa > Platyhelminthes > Cestoda > Cyclophyllidea > Hymenolepididae > Hymenolepis > Hymenolepis microstoma. Next base: position 1,089,958 of record LR215993.1, on the reverse strand, counting down.
CCCTATAGCCTCTAAACGCAACTTTGATTCCCAATGTCGTATCGTGCCGGTCGAAAAGACCTATAACCCAACAATGTTCTCAACTAGGTAATATCAGTTACTACGAATTGATTGTAAAAGGATCCAATATTCCAATGTCATTGCAACGGTGTACATGTTAAACTGAGTCCAATATTCATAGGCTTTCCTTCAAATGTCAATGGCTTTGACATCTTGACAAATGTATTTGCCGATACAAACCTTCGATTGCCAACTCAGTAATTTTTGCATTTCCGTGCCATAGGGGGATGTGCGTAGCTTCAAAGTTAGTCAATTTCATGCAACTAAGACTTCTAACCTTATATACCTTACAGATTACAAGTGGCCACTGTCTTGAACAGCATTTGCTGAACTGTATTTCCCACCACGATGATACAACAAATTGTAAAATACACAGAAGGTTACGAGTTAGAAGTGCTCACACAGCGCAAATCAACCCAATTATCACAAAGTGTGCTTTATAACAAGGCTAGGAAATAGGAAAATCGTCTTGGTGGCTAAAGGTGCTTAGTACAAATGCCACTGTTCAGCCAATTCCAACTTCCTTTCTCCCTGTAGTAAGCATTCGTAGTAACTAATGCATTAGCTCACATTCCAACACTCAACCCTCCACCACCCCACATGGGTATGAGCACTAAAAAGAAGGCCTCCACATGGTCACTCTCCTCTGAGGGTAATTAAAATTCAAATCAATGACACGCACAAAAGCTGTATTTTGAATATTTAAGATAAGTCAAAGAAAGCGGTGGTGTAGGGGAGTTTGTGGAATAATTTTCAATGTTTCGTGAATAAGCAGTTCGACTCAGAAATATCATCCCACTGGAATGTTGGTCGACGACCTTTACTCGTCTCGCTAGTTTCATTCGTGTATTGTTTAAATACGAATACCTTGCGATCTTCGGTGCAGGTGATAAAAACAGTGAATCTGTCTTGATTGATCTCCCGAGGAGCACTAGATTTGGAGAAATTATCACGTATTGTATAAACGCACAGCAATTGAGATATAATCGTAGTGTTTAACTTACGCCAACTGTGGACCCCCAGTACAGTTACTGACAACGTAAAGTTGCACAGGTTCTGTGTTTCGACAGAGGACACTGAAATCTCCGTTGAGGATGGTGGCTACCCAAGCCCACTTCACTGGTTCAGGTAGTCGAGATTGAAGCCGAAATGTACCTAGCCTTGTTGTCTCATCTAAATAAACGTGTGAAAGTGTTAAGCAAGTGGAGTTACTTGATGAACTGACATTCCTCATGTTGACAGTGATATCATGAGGGGTATTTTGGCAGCACCTTACGTGGTAAACCACAAGCAGACTTAGGAGAAACGATGCTAGCAATTTGTTCATGGCTATGAAGTGGCGTGATGGCGCTAGCAGAAACCAGGTCTTATATATTTACCCATAACCCTACAATCATTAAATGGATTGCACGGTCCAAACGCCTTTCATCTTCTCTCTAATCTGCCGCTTTTTGCTTCAATTGGGTCCAGAAATGTGTGCTTGAACTTATGGATTAATCTCACATCATTAATTTTGCAAACACGAGACGATTTTCATAATGCTAGATGTTTGACAATAAATTTTCCATTCACTACTGCCTCATTCCCTTTTATTTTAAGCACTTTCAATCTGTTCTATTCCAAAAGAGAGCTGCACTCCTAACAGGCCCAATCCTATGATATAAACAAACTCGATTGAATATACCAACCTAGTGCCACAAGCGCACATACAAGGGTCTGAACTCGGCCTCAAAAGTGTCCAATACGAGCTCCAAATTCGTGAAGAGTGAAGAATATGGCTAGCGAAGACCTCACTACTCAAATCTCTGCCCTGTTACAGTGAAGAAGTGGAGAGAATTGGGGGAAATTTATTTGAATATTTATTTCAATTCGAAGCCAAAATCATACAGAGAGCTCGTCAGGCAGACTGTGGTGCTGGTTTGGCGTCATGAGGACTTGAACGGCTGCAATACTGCAATGGGCATTACCGAAATTTATCCTCAAATGTTTTCAGTCACACAGTGGCAATTTCGAACTGGCTGTATGGAATGAAATGATGCGTGATTATGATAATGGTGTACTAGAATCCATGTTTGTTGCTAATCCTAGAATTAACATGGATGGCACATCTCTCAAACGCCCATTCCCGTGTATAAATAGGCAAACTACTTCTTGAAACACACCAACGCCAACAATATGATTGGCGCGTCACTCCTTGAGACATTCCATTATTACAAATGTGAGTGGAGAAACACTTGCGTTTCTTTGTGGTCCTGTACTTTTGCTACCAATTCGCGCTTCTGCCCATAATTACATCGTTCTCGACAATTTTAGTGAGTAAAGAACAATGGTTGCCAATGGTTGAATCGAACACCAATTTCATCCACACAAGAAAACTCAAGGTGGAATATAAGTGGCGTAGTGCATTACGTCCATTAACATTCTCTGAGAGGAGAAGAGTTTGAAACCACCACTTAGCGGGTTTAATAGATGTAAAAGAGGTTTGTTCAAAACCGTGATGAAAAAACTTCCATTCTTTACTGTAACTTGGCAGAAACTTGAGTAGTGAGGTCTTCGCTAACCATATTCTCCGCTCCTAACGAATTCGGAGCTCATATTGACAAGCTCTCTTTTGGAACAGAACAGATTGAAAGTGCTTAGAATAATAGGGAATGAGGCAGTAGTGAATGGAAAATTTATTGTCAAATATCTAGCATTATGAAAAGGGTCTCGTGTTTGTAAAATTATTGATGTGGGATTAATCCACAAGTTCAAGCACACATTTCTGGACCCACTTGATGCAAAAAGCGGCGGATTGGGGAGAAGATGAAAGGCGTTTGGACCGCGCAATCCATTTAATGATTGTAGGGTTATGGGAGCTAGTGCAGGTGAGAGATCACGCGTTTGAGTAAATATATAAGACCTGGTTTCTGCTAGCGCCATCACGCCACTTCATAGCCATGAACAAATTGCTAGCATCGTTTCTCCTAAGTCTGCTTGTGGTTTACCACGTAAGGTGCTGCCAAAATACCCCTCATGATATCACTGTCAACATGAGGAATGTCAGTTCATCAAGTAACTCCACTTGCTTAACACTTTCACACGTTTATTTAGATGAGACCACAAGGCTAGGTACATTCCGACTAAAATCTCTTCCACCTCATCCAGGGATGACGGGATGGAAAGTCACCATACTCAACGGAGAAGTCAGTGTCCTCTGTCAAAGCACAGAACCTGTGCAACTTTACGTTGTCAGTAACTGTACTGGGGGTCCCCAGTTGGCGTAATTTAAACACCACGATTATATCTCAATTGCTGTGCATTTATACAATACGTGAACGATTTCTCCAAATCTTGTGCTCCTCAGGAGGTCAGTCAAGACATATTCAGTCTTTTATTCACCTGCAGCGGAGATCAAAATGCACTAGTATTTAAACAAGAGGTGGATGAAACTATCCAGACGAGGACAAGTCGTCGTCCATCACAGCAGTGGGATGACATTTCTGAGTCAAACTGCTCATTCAAGAAAGTTTGAAAATGTCTTCAATCACTCCCCTATACCTCCGCCTATTTTGACTTATCTTAAATATACAAAATACAGCTTTTGTGCGGTGTCATTGATTTGAATTTTAACTACTCTCAGAGAAAATGATCTTGTTGAGGCCTTCTTTGTAATGCTCATAGTCATGTTTGGTTTTGGAGCGGTGAGGGTTGGAGTGTGAGATAATCCACTAGTTACTACAAATGCTTACTACACGGAGAATGGAAGTTGGAATTGGCTGAACAGTGGCATTAGTACTAAGCATATTTAGCCACCAAGACGATTTTCCTATTTTCTAGCCTTGTTATAAAGCGCACTTTGTGATAATTGGGTTGATTTGTGTTGTGTGAGCACTTTTAACTCGTAACATTCTTTGTATTTTACAATTTGGCGAAACATTGTGGTGGGAAACAACGCCAATCGGTAGAAATACAGTTCAGCAAAAGCTGGTCAAGTGCAGGCGTAGTGCATTACGTCCCAGTAACATACTTCATGAGTTGAAGTGCTCCAAGTGTTTTTTAACTCTGTGACACACGAATGAGCCCTGACAAACGTGTTTTGAAGCCATTTGAGCTTAAATTCAATCAATTTGCTTCAACAATTTTCCTCCTAGTTAGCTATAATGTATTACGAATCACAGCCCTATAATTTCACAATCAGTAAAATTGTCACTGATATTTGCTTTTGAACAAGCAATGGTTTAAATCATTACAGAACCTCTCATCAGTCTACATTTTATTTTATTTTATTTTAGAATTTCTGGTTGTGTTTGCAGGATTTTGCATTTGGGACGCTTTTACACCAAAGTAACTGCGATAGGTCATTTCTAATTAATTGAATTGTCATTCCTAATCTAATGAGCACCCACTCCCAATTTTGACATTTTCCACTATTGAATCCGATTTTCTCGAAGTACTTATTCTGCGAGAGTTCGTTTAGAAAACATCTTCTCAACAACACAACAAATGAGTACATTATGTTAAAAATTGCATTTATTGCGACACCAAAATGATATTACGATATTGAAGTGCTGTAAAGCACTCTATCCCCTTCTGCTCAGTCACATTTTCTATGTCAAAATCTCTACAATCCAAATTTTGTAGGTGGTATGCCCTCTTCAACTTCTGCAAACATTCTATATTTGCAATCTTGTGGGCTAACTACGCTAACGCAGCTGCGAACCTAAAATCCTTATTGAAACATTTCTTTCAACTTTGCTGGTTTCAACGGTCGAACATTTTGCTGTTCCTAACTTGCTTAACTAAATGGTAAGTAGCAACATAGTTAATGGCTATATTTGAAACACTATCAAGTTTTAGACAAGCGTGATTTCAATTGATCTAGAGGTTCACCTACTATCGGCTTTCATAGGTGTCGATAGCTGTCGTAGCCAAGAAACCGTGCGATATGGTGCATTTTGCCCTTATTTTCGGAGAATTTACTGACTTAGCCCACGATTAATCCTAACATGTTGTCGGTGAATTATTTGGGAGTAATGGTAAGGTAGTTGGGCGGTTCGAGGGGGTGGGGGCGCTCGTGAGTAACCGTTTGGTTTGTCTCACACCTTTTAATGCTCTCTTCACTGACACTGCCCGAATGAATATTGGTAAATACAATGTGAAGAAATTTCTGTTCTTCAGAAGATATGCAGCATGTTTTCTGAGTAAATGATTGCCAAATCACGTATGATAGGAGCCATTTTAACAGCCTTTTAGTCATTTATTGCATTACATTTTGCCATTTCTTCCCAGCCGAATTAACAGACGTTTTCACCCTGGCAACCAAGACTTTGCACGAGGTTCAGAGATGCAAAGAAAACCTTTGATTTGTTCTCCTTTTTAGGTGGTCAGACTGGAAGTCATATCATTATTAAATTTTACAAATTTGCAAATTTATATAAACACTCAACACGATAGATCAGAAATTGGAAGCAGTTAAAATATGTCTGAAGAAAGTCGAGCGTTGGCCATGAACCTCTTGTAGCTGAGACTACTGAATTCCTTGGGCAGGACGAATTTTCAGTAACGTACGTATATTCCACAGGACCAAGCTTCCTGACAAGGCAAATAACTCTTGTTATCTGGCTTCAATTGACAAACTTCTCTGCGTGCAGAAAGAATTTGACCGATTCCGGATCATGACTGAACTGGGGAATAATTTAGCGATATCTTCAGCTTGATTGTCAGGAAGTTCACCAGTAGCAGAAACTATAGTAAAATAAATGATGGAACAGATGGAGCAGAGGAATTAGAATTACACACGTGTTTGGACCCTTCAAGTTTGGCTGGAAGAGGTTTTACTTTTGCGATTAGGCTGTCGAACACCTCAAACAATAACAAAAATTACTTGTCATCGAGACACTTGTGAAACTTTCAGTTTCCACATTGAAGTAACTGACAAAGAATTCGACAACTGCTTCTTGTCCGTCCCCGGAATAGTCCAAAATCACCAGATTGAATATTGCACACTTCCTATTTTCTCCACCCAATATTCATCGACGACCCCTAATTTTAGCACATTGAACTAATTATATAAAATAGTAATACGGTTAATAACCTTATAAAACTGTTGTGTTAGCTTCTCTTACATTGAAAATTGTCTATTTCAACAAAAAGGGACTGTATTGAAGTTGGTGAATTGGTAAATGGTGAGTGCTCAATGTCACCAAGGTTTGATCAAATTAGTCTCAGGTGCACTCAACCAGCCTGAGGGATGCGCCCATGCTACTGATCGCTTATCGATTAAGGGCATCCTGAGTGCAGAGTCCTCCAACCCAACTAGAAGTCAATAGTCGTTCAATACGTTCTGTCTTCTCGATACTCAAGAGATAGCTTGACTAATTTCATAGGCAATTTCAAACAGGATGACTTTTCAAGATGGTGCTTGTTGGGGTGTGATCAGGTCCTTTTGATGTTATACCTGCGACAACTGTTACATTGCCACAAGTATACGAGAAGGTCGTGCATTCCTCGAAGATAAGGGTGAACAAACAAACACACTGGGTTTGAACACTCAAGTACTCCACCAAATGTTAATGATTATAACCTAATATCTCTTTCTCTTCAAATTAATTCTCAATTATGAGAACTAGGTAATATATATATATAGGTGCTGTAGAGTCTGTCATTCAATTTCATAACTTGACCTACCCTTATGCTGGCTAATCATTGCGTGTAGGTTCCTTGCCATGGTCAGCCAAAAGAATTGCGTCGGCGTAGACTTGCGTAATTGGTCATTTGCACATCCCAAGTTGAAATCAATGCCCTGCGATACACATTCAGCACTAGGAGTGGACAACAGCACAGATTGATTATGGTCGGCAATGAATGTGTTATTACCCGGTGTCTTTAACACTTTCCATAATGGATTGGGAATGCGTGGCTTCAATTATTGTCACACCTCAAAGTCTAATAAGATCTGACACTTATTTGATATATATGCGATTTAAAATTAACGCCATCTGTAGAGTCACGATAAGTGGGCCAAATGATTGACCTGACTTTGAGCTATACTTTTTGCTCCTACACGAGTGGAGGCAGAGTGTGGCTCGCCGTTTGCTACCATGACAGCAGGATTTTTCTGCCCTCCAATTGGAGTGAAATTCACGAGCCACGTCTATGCACTAAGGCGAGTATAGAACCTATGTATTGGCCAAAATTCAAAATCCATGCGTTTACTTCTCTAACTGTTAATTATGCACACTTTAACTAGTGGGATTTAAGTTGAGGCCAATAGTGAGTCATAGGTCAAGGAGAGAATAATGTGAATGCTTTGAAATGTCTGATTGAAAACCACAAAATATCAATTATTTCCAACTTAATTCTCTATGTGCTATTTCACCACTGCAATATAACATGGGCCGACTAAGAACTGAATGGACTTTCACGAAGTCAGCACCCGACCGCAAATCCCTAAGAGTATGGACATTTATGGTAGTTAAAATACAAAAAACTCAAACTATTGAATGCCTCGATTTCGGTAACAGCAGACTAAGAATTTGGACTCTGCCGAATTTTGAGACCCTTTAAATACCTGTTTGCTTGTATTACACTATTCTAACACGCTGCCACTTAGAAAGAAGTCGTAGGAGTCGGAGTTTGGGATTTGCTGATTATTTGTAGAGTCATCGCAACAGTGAGAGATGTGAGAAAAAGAAACAGAAGAGATGGAGAAGAAAAAATCTGCCCAGGATCTTGCCAGTGTATATTGTGGAATTTGACATCACGCATTCGTAAAGCAAATCTTCCAAACTCCTAGAGAACTTCGTAAATCTGTTACATCTTACCACTTTCGACGTTTAAGCATTGGACGCACAAAGAATTAATCACGATGATAGGCTCATATGTGATTGGCTTCTCAACTGTACTTTGTATATTCGCATGGTCCTATATTGACAGTAAACCATATGCACGGTTCTCACATGAACGCCTGTTGTGGATATTATGACATCAGGGTGATCAATTTAGTTTTATTTCAAACAATAGAACTGTCAAAAACCTATGAATTCCAAACAAAACACTTAAATTTGGTCCACTTAAATCTAATCAAAATAAAGTCTCTTAATCGGCAGTCGACTTCAGACTACCATGATCCGACTGTGTGCCATATTTGGCCACTCCCACTTCCGCAGTACTCACATCAACTTACCTTTAGCTCTACCTTTGTGCCTGCCTCTTCTACATCCGTGAATCACTCTTCTGTTCCCCCTCTCCACCATTTCTGTGTCTTTGATGTTCCTACCCCCTGTGAAGCCCCAAGTCAGCTAAATGGCTTATGATAAATATCATAAGGTCTGCCATTTGATGTAACCAAATATTTTACTTTGAAATAACAACATAAAACTCTTCGAATAGCTTGATCTTCCTTTGAAGAGTGTTTTTTGATCAACTGACGACAATCGCCCACAGCCTGCTCAGAAGTTGAAATTTAAACACTTCCGGTCATTAGCAGTAATTATGCCTTTGATAATTATTTCAAATGAAGCTAGAATGAGGTGAGGGCTGTGAGGGAGACAGTCGTTTCTCACTCTGGTAATTTGTGAAGAGAGTATAAAAGGCACACTAGGAGGTGCTGGAAATCAGAATCAGCACTTCGTCAAAACTCCACGATGTACACCACTGTTGCATTATTTGCCCTTGTAGTTATCTCTACTCTCAGTGAAGGTCAGTTTCTGACTCGATTGCTTTCCGTTAGATTCAAACACCTTTGAATTCTAACTGTCCATCTTCCTCTCTCTCCACAGCTCGTATTAACCCCTGTGGTATGCCAATCGATGGAGGCCTCTGTAGGGCCTATTTTCCATCATGGGGCTACGACAAGAAATCGGGCAAGTGTATTGAATTTGTCTATGGAGGCTGTGGTGGAAATCTGAACAGATTTGAATCTAAAGAGGAATGTGAAAGAGCTTGTGGTAAGTCTATATAGAGACTGGCCCATCTGTTGATACCTTTCAGCACAAAACAATCCATGCAGTTTGCCTATTGCACGTGGAAACTGTTTGGCCTACATGCCATCATGGGGATATGACAAGGAGTCTGGTCGTTGTGTACAATTCGTCTATGGTGGATGTGGTGGCAACGCAAACCGATTCGGAACCCGCGAGGCATGTGAAATGGTGTGCGGCAAATAGACGCTTTTTTGTCAATGTACTCCTTTGTCAAACAACTTTTCATCATTGTTGTTTCAATCTCTTCTTCATTAAATGTGTGTGCTAATGCAGCTTGTCAATACTTGAATAATTTGTTGCATTTGCCAAAATTGGTTGAAAGTGATGGCGTCGAGATGGAATTCATTTCATACTTAAGTCCTCTTGTGAGGTGAGTACATAAGTGAGTGGAACTATATTCCATTATTGAGGAGCTTATGCATCGAATATGTATATATACCTTTTTTCATTGAATCTGGAAACTACTTAATTTATTTCAAAATACTGTCAATATTCGGCCCAAAAATGTTGAATTAACGCATTATATCTTCTGAAAACGACAGAAATTGATTGTATAAAAAAGTATCGTGATATATTGTGTTAATCGAAAATTCCGAGAGACGAATTTAAAAGGCACCAAAGCGAACTGTAATATTTCCACTCAAATTATATCCTAATTATAAGCATCAATGCGAAGCAAATGACCTCTTGATGTACAGCAATCGTAATGCGTTTATATGTAGAGAAGCTCAAGAATTTTGCCCATATGAATTAAAATGTAGTAAATCATAATATGGGTACAATCGTTTTCACTTAAAACTGTGAATATTGCTAATTTAACCACGGAATACCTCCAGAAAGGCAGTTTCAGAATTTTTTATTAACAATGCCCAACTTTATGGGGTGAAATTTGGAATAGTGCCGTTTTACTAACAAGACCAAATGTTGGTAAACTTGATAAATATTTAAATGATCTGTCTTTTACGATCATCAAATATTTAAATTGATGTTTCATACCTTGCCCTGTTTTGTTCCATTGCTATTATCCAGACCATATAATTCATGTTTTGTCAAACTAGCTACGGGAGCAGGATAGAACTAAAACAACTGAAATCAGTATATATATATATTAGTTTAAATCTTCGACGCTGAAACAGAAAAGACCAAGATCAATTTGACAGGGCTAACAGTTACGTGAGGATAGAGGGAAATTTCAGGTCGATAACTGTGACCCATTTAATTATATTCTTATTAACCCATCGTCGATGATACCAGTAGATGTTAATCGATGCCAATTTCTAAATAAGCTTACACTAAGCCTCCGTGAAATGGTTAATGAAATTCAAGGAAATCGGAGGTACCGAGTGAACAGCATTTATTACAAGCCATGATCAGTAAATGTATTCGCATAACGCGGCTTTTATTGAGTATTACTATCTAATTACCTGAGAAGGTATAAGAACGCACGTCACACCTTTCAGAATATTTTAGCAAACGCGAGGTTACTTTGGTCAGCCTTGATAGCTTTACACGAAACGGCAATTCGAAAGGATGCCTTCATAAAATCAGTACAAGGAATACATTGCGAACTGTAATATTCAATAATGTTGGCAATTTCATTGTTTGATTCAATCACTCAATACCACTCCGCAAACTGGGAAATATTAATTCGTATTTAGAATAAAATACCCATTTATGTCATAAATATTATCTAGACAGAAATAAACAGATAACAAGATTAATACCAAGCAAGCATAAGAATTATTCAACGAATTTGCCGATCAACCTGTTCATCATGTATTTTTTATAGTTTTATCGATAAAATGCATTTTCTAATGTTGCATAGTGTAAAGATACGTTTGAATAAATGACCTCGATAAGATTCAGGAACAGACTTAAAATAGTTATTAATAAAAAAATAAATTAGAAAATTTCAGACAAACGAGTTAAATGAATCATTGAAACATGACAATAACTTTGCAAAGTATACACCTCTTCGATGCACATATTTTTATCAAATTACCAGAAGTTTCATTCAATCACCAAATTTTAAAAAAAACCTATAGAACTAAGACAAAATTGTTTTAAGTTTCGAAGTTATCTAATAGTGCATAAAATTGAAGCATTTAGTTTTTAATTATATTGTTTGTATGAGTAAAATTAGATCTACTAACTAGCTCTAATAAGTGCACGTTTTTAATTGCTTGTACTTGTCTTGGTCTGCGCTACTGCAAATGTGGAGCTGCAATATCAAAGAGATTTCTGTAGTGCATGATGTTACATTTAAGTATCAATCAGTGTCATTTTCTTGTCATCAATCATTATTTGGCGCTGCCAGTCCTTATTTTAAGCGTATCTTCGACGCAATCGAAATTGGTCTGCAGGGCAAAAGCTTTCCTGGAGTTTCTGTGAGTGTTTGTCAGCATACAAAGCATGTCACATTAGAATACGAAGAACCTCTTGACTCATTGGAAGCGATCCATAAGTATCTCCATTATCCCGAGTAGGTGATTATGTTTACATTAAATTTTGCTATTAGTTTATTTTCGTTATCACACACTCTATATGTCTTTTTGTGTTATATAATAGCGAAGTGAAGAAATTTTTAAGCTTTAAGTGTTGTTTCCTTGATTTAGATTTGAAATGGATCCTCAAATTCTACCTTCGGTATGCAAAATGGCCAAAATGTATGAATTTCATAGTGTTTGGCGAAAATACGGTGGCCTTCTTGCAAGAAAAATCTCTCTTGAAAATATAGGCGGTAATTTAATATATCCTGTAAATTATTTGCTATTTTACATCGAGTTTCATTATTTAACTTTTTGGGTTTTTAGAAGTTTGTCCATTGGTTACCTTATCCATTAGCCGACCTGGTGGAGCTGCAATCTTTGAAGATGAAACTTCTCGAGAACTTGCCATTGCAGTTAAGAAATTTATGATTGACAACGCCAACGCCATAGTCTCATCTCAAACTGGCCAACTCTCTGCCCGTCTTTTCATCGATGTTTTGGAAGGATCGCAGTATGCAAGTCGCGAAACTGTCGACGGCGATGTAAACACCCCAACGGAATCTGATGACTGGGACCTCTCAGAACGGGTCCTTCTCTACTGTTCACATCGAGTCCAAGAACAGGAACCCCTTGATGAGGGAAACCGCAAAAATTTTGAAGATAAATCATCCAGGAAGCTGAACAATAAAACTCATGCTTCCGCTCTCGACACTGTTACCGATGAAATTCGGGTAATTTTTTAAGTGGCTATTTTGCTGCCTCGATTTCACCATTTATGACTTTCGCTTCTTTTTCTTACAATTCAGATGACAATACCTGATTCTCAGCTCGCCAAGTTCGATAGAACGGTGAGTATTCTGAAGTACTTCCAAGTAACATCTGAGCAACTGGACTTTATATATCATCTGTTGAAATCCATGTCGAAAGTTCAGAGCCTCGCTTATTTTAGACAGTTTTGGCAGTTCTTTGTCGCTACATTAAGGCGTAAAATACACTCTTTTCATTGATAGAACGTGAGCGCGAGAGAGTTGTTTTAGGAAAAATTTTTTTCTCGTTAACGGAATTTCTTTTCTTTGACAAATTAAGTTGGAATATCCTTTAAAAATGCACTCTTCTAGAGTATCACTAACTTTTTTTGAGTACATCTGAACTGTATGACTCTAGCTGCCTTTTCTTCGTTGAAGTTAAACCCCACTACTACCAATAACTTTCACGGTTAATTATTAATTAGGTCATTCGTCCGCAATCCAGCTAAACACTCTGAAATGATTTTTGTTAAATAAGATTTCCTACCTTATTCAAGTTTTCAAAATTAGTCTTTTATTCATTAATTCAAACCTTGCCTTTATTACCTCGTTGGAGGTCGTTTATGAGTCTATCACATTTTTTTGCGTATATTTCTGAATGGAGCGAAATACTTCTAAATAACGGATTACGTTTTCAGTCCTTCGCCAACTCGTATGTCATAGGGTAACTACAAATGCACACGTTTAATGGTGCAGAATTCGAAATTGCGGACCTCTTTTATCAAATAAATTCTTTCAAGTAAATTATTGTGTTCTTTCCCAGCACTTAAGTTTCGAATCATGTGGTCTCCGTTCAACATGCGATTCCAGGGATGAACTCAATTTTGCGTGATGACAGGTCACTTCATTCCCTCATTTAATATACCTTGAATGATCCTTTTTATTGAGCTTCAATTGTTTGTTAAGTGGAAGTACTTCTGAATAACCTCAGAAGGCACTCGAGCTTATCTCCGAGTTTAATGTTTGGTTCCTTAAACGCTCTGTGTTGCAAATTGCGTAAATAAATCACGTGACAATCTCGTGGCACGCGCCTTTTCACGCATCAAGGGTGTTGGTGGCTGGTTGGCTGAGATGCTTTCTGCCAGGTGGCACACGCCCCACCTAAACTGGCCGTCTACTTAAGCGTTGAGTGGTTAGTTGCAGTACGTTCATACTTGTGCACCCTAGTGATTAACCTGTCCTCCTTTGGCCTTAATGCATCAAAATGGCCTATCCATGTAATGCATCTTATTTAGGTTTGACCCAGGATTGTTCTAGTCATCTTGGATATAGTAGAGGCAAGTATCTACTGAAAAGAATTAATTGTGAATCTGAGTAGTTTATTGCAATATCTGAAATGTTAGCGTCTAATTGTTAGGAGATTCGTTTTCTATCGTACATGATTTCTGGAAATGGTGGCTGACAATTCATTTATTGGTTGCATTATTGTGTAGCCATTTTGGGTAGTTAAATGACAGCAGTAGCGTATGTTTTGGTAGGATTTTTTGGCCTTTGTTCCAGTTAGAATAATAAGTACTGTATAGCAATGCTCTGTCTAATCGGGCCTCCAACGTTGGACAAGTTCTCCGCTTCTATTCTTTAATTAATTTCAGTTATAATTTGACCCAACCATCTGTATTTATCTGTTGAAGCTACTCTCACGCTATATACTTGCAGTTATCTGACCTTACTTGCCTCTATGCAAAAACTAATATCCTACGTTTCGTGAAAGATAGCTCTAGTGAATCTCTTTGTGAATGAAGTCCTGATTAGTCTCCATATGTCCATCTAGGGAGGTAGTGAGGAATTTCGTATTTGAAATATTTTATTGGCTTTCAAATTAGAAGGGCATTCTTTCTTTTTACATTAACGGTAAAGCAGAAATCTCTTATGAACTTGGACTTCTTATGAGAATATCATACAGCATATAACAAGATACTAAATTCCTTCAGAAAGTTGATTATCACGTGAGTTATCGTTCTTCCATTTTGTCGTATCATCTAAACCTCAAGATGACCATGATTCAGTTATCATTACACCTGGGACGTCTTCGTTAGCCTGATCTGAAGAAAATTGAATTCTCTTCCAATCTTAGGGCAATCTATCAAACCGATCCGGTAGATGTGTTCTCAAATTACCTCCTTTAACATAATAATTTTATCCATGATCTTCTGGTGAGAAAATCACATTCTGGTGCTCTCGCTTAACCTGCAGCAGAAGTGAATAATATACTTTGTTTTTCTTGGTAATTGAACCTTTGCTCTCTCCAATTCGTTAGCTTCGAACGTTGAACTCTGCCATTAATCAGTTACGCAAAATTTTCTTTTGTCTCATCTTTAATTAGTCATCTTCTCACCAAACTTCACCACCATCTGAGAAGACGGATCATGCGCGATCAGGGGAAATTTCTCGACAAACAAGTTGTACGAGTGAGGCTACTGGCACACGACCACCTTCTCCACTTTTTGACTCTGACGTGGAGACTTGTCTTCTTGCTAAAACTTCCTTTGGAGGTTAGTTGATTACTACCTTTATCTGAAATCGTGTGTATGTAAGTGTTATAAATCGACTGAGTTGAGCTAGTGGCCACTTCTGTGAAGTGTAAACAGAGTTATTACCAAACTTTAGCAGTAAAAATTGGTTGCTCTCCATAACACTGCATTATAATCAAAACCAAATGTACAAGGAAATCGATAAGGTTTTAACTTTTTGCATTTCAAAAAGGAGGGTTAGCTAAACACTCTAGAATCTAGGGCATGTTTTCAATCGTGCATTGCAACGTATCCTAAAAAATCTTGCTGACGGAACAACTTCATCCTGTTACATATTTGTTTTAGCTGCCATTAATTGGCAGCTAAACTCAAGAGCAAGAAGGAAACTTGTTTCTTGAGTAGCAAAAGCCTTATCGATCTACCTCTTCGCACCCACAGCCGGATCAATTTCCATTCACCTGGGAAAACTTCAAGGTCGTTTGGTGAGCTTATCAGTGAAGAGAAGATCGGCTCCCTCGGGTCCTGGGTCATCGGGATCTTCTTCGGTTGCTGGAGCTCATGGAAACGCCGGTTTGGTACTTTCTGCTCTTCCTGCCTCTATCCTCCTTCCGCCTTCGCCTCCTCCTGAGCTTAACAATCCGAACATGATGTCTGTAGTTATACCCTCCGATAGGAACTCAACTGCAAGTGAGTCCATTTGACTGGGAATATACATTTCCTCCCTTTTTGCTAAGCACAAGAAAATTAACTACAACTGTAATGCAATTTCTTCCGTTTTGAATATTTCGTGCAAATCAAAGGTTTGTTTCTTCCTAGCATTAGAAGATAACCAGTTTAACAGTGCATTCGTACTTTAATTAAAAACTATGATTAAGCTGTAGTCAATAGTGATGTTTTCGGCTGGAAATAATATTTTTCGCTCATATAAATAGTTGAAGTTATTAATAAATAATCAAGATTTAACGTAACAGTAGTCTCAAATGGATATTTAGGTCATTTAAACCCTATTCGCCTATGAATTTGAACTTTTAAAATGTTAAAGTAGAAGCTCCAAAGACTCCCGGTTCCAATTAGCGTTAATACTTTCGATTTACCTCGTTTATAGTGCACTCCTCCAACTGCGACTAACAATTCACATAATTTAATGTGTGCCCTTAATTATGATAGAGGAAATTCGCTCTGATATGAGGTCATTAGATTAGTCACTTATATCGGTTTGACCCAATGACGAGGTTATAGAATCAGTTAACAGCGGTTAACACTACTATTAATGGTAATCATATGCACTCGTTAGAGTTATGTAGCTAGAAAATTTCGCTCTTACTGTGTGCTTTATGAATATTTTGGGATTCTTTCAATGCTCTCTGAGAAATTTGTGCTTTGTCTGGACCATATAATGCTGAGGAAATTTCTAAAATTTCGGGTCAGAAGTAGCAACCTTAGATGCAGTTGAACCCTCAATTTCTTCAATTTCTTAATTTCTTTACCAGAAGAAGATTAAATCATTAATAGATTTAGTGAGTGTTGATTTGAAATATGAGGTCAATATTAATTTACTTAATAGAGTGCATTTCGGTGTACTACAGTACCCGGGGCACCTTCCCTAGTCAGAATGCACAAAAGAGGCATCATTTCCATTCTTATGCGTATTGTTTTAGTTTATATTAATAATTTGTTCGACTTCGAAACATTCAGAATGCAATTCCGCATTTACTCCTTTGAGATTATTCCGCAGCTCTCAAATTATTGATTCTGTGTAAAGGCTCTAAATTTCTCTAATTTCCAATTTAGCAAGTAAATATCCCACAAAAAATTTTCCTTATAACTCAATCTTACGTCGCCTTGGTTACAAATAAGCAGTCACTGTTTCCTCACTCTCAAATAATTGACTTCAGGTGTCAAAACTGTTTGCATGTATATTTCTTACTCAGCTGCCATGTCGCGTCATCCGCATAAACTGTCTTATTTTCGACCAACAGTCCGTTCGGATTCCCTCCACAACTGTTTCAAAAAATACTATCTTAGTAGGTCCTTATCTTGCTATCTCGAAGCCTTCATAGTACATTCCTCACCAGCATGGCCATCTGCGTTGCTACTCATTATCCCTGCCGCCTGGTATCTATTTATTAGCATGTCGCAGCACTCTCCGCAAATACCCATATTCACGTCTCTATAACTTCATAATTTTTAAATTTTAGACGAACATTGCCTTGAGGATTTCTCTCCACCTACAACCAACCTTCGCCGAGGTTCGATATTCCGTTCTCTCGGGTGTCTTCCCACACCCCTTATTGAAGCTAGGTGCAGTGCTGGAGCCGTTACCATCTGTTCTTCGATCGATGAAGTTGAAGAAGAGGCTTTAAGACAGGTGCATCACTGGATTCTGATTGCTGGTGGTACATCGGAAGACCGGTGTCTCGGCTCTACAGAGATCCTTCGTATTTCTCGACCTATTGGCTGTGGTGATAAGCCTCGAGATGGGAATGAAGGCAGGCGGGATTCTCTGATAAGTAATAACTCTGATATTGAGAGTGCGTCGAATTGTGGATTTCCTGAGTCTACGACAATGTGTACAAGACTGGGACCTCCTATGAAGTCTCCCAGAAGTCGATTTGCTCTTGCTGCACTTGATGGCGCATCGTCCATCTATGCCTGTGGTGGCTCAAATGGAAATGACGATCTTGCC
The DNA here is from genome assembly GCA_000469805.3 of Hymenolepis microstoma. Lineage (NCBI taxonomy): Eukaryota > Metazoa > Platyhelminthes > Cestoda > Cyclophyllidea > Hymenolepididae > Hymenolepis > Hymenolepis microstoma. The sequence continues at coordinate 1,072,480 of LR215993.1, read as the reverse complement.
ACAGTTGAACGTTTGAGTTTTGATTCTGAAGATGAGAGCTATAAGAAATGGCGGTATGTTGCCAGTATGCAGCAGCAGCGAAGTTGTTGTGCTGTAGCTACATGGGCTGATGAATCGCGAATCATGGTGATGGGCGGTCAATGCGAAGGATCGCCTCTTTCCTCAGTGGAGGCGTATCACCCTGAATTAAACAAGTGGATATCTCTTCCATCCATGTCTGAAGGTAAGCTGGTACTCGAATTTTATTAATTGTTATTGTTATTTATCTAATTGCATTTTGTGTCGGTCAAGACATGCTGAATATCGAGAAATTAGGAGAGTTCTATTTCAAGTGAATTTTCTTCTTTCTCTAAATTTTGCTACTTCGATGTTGGCGCAGTGTTCATCCTTGTCATGGTATACAAGTAGATTGGCATGATTTCATCTTCTAAGGTTTATCAAGTAGACAGTTTTTGTGAACGAAAAGCACACATTAGTGCTATTTAATCAGGTTTTCATTTAGCTGTTTTGGTGAAAAAAAAACCCTCTTTATGCATTCTCTACTTTATGCGGTTCTTTACTTCATATTTCTATATTGTTTTACTTGTTTCGATTCCCCATTATTCTTCAGAGCATAGTTTTCAAAATATTTCATATCCCTCTTTGCCTGGAGTGTTCTTGAAGTTCGTGCTGATCTCGGTAACCTCGTGTTCGACTTGCTATTTCATATTTTAAGAATGATGACAGACCCCCGATTCCCTTCTTCAGCAAGTTGGATGTGTATGATTTTGATAATTTAACATATCCTTTTCTCTATTCAGCCCGAAGTCAGCTATGCGCAGCGACCCTAAGCCAACGGGGTCTAATTGTAGCCGTTGGAGGAATTAGTGAAACTCCCAATACCCCATCCACCCAGCCCTCATCTTCATCTGCCTACGCCAATGCCCATTTACTCGAATCGGCCGACTTATCTCCTTCAGGTGAAGCTTACGACCCTCGTTGCTCACATTGGACCCGTCTCCCTGAACTGCTCACTCGGGGCCCGCTCATTGGAGCCTCTTTAGTTCCTCTTTCCTCCAGCTCTGGTGGGTATTTCATTATCTTTTTTCTTCGGTGTCTGATCTGCGGGTTAAGTGTTCTCGTTTTTAGGCCGCCTTTTGCTTATCGGGGGTACTGATGGTGTATCAACAGTAACTCAAACCCAAATCTTTGATTCTCGGGCCTGGAGCTGGCTTCCCGGTCCCTCCTTGTCGATTGGTCGTGCCTCCCCATGTGCTGTGTCCCTGACACCATCCGTCACTCAATTAGGTGGTGTTGGTTCCCTCTCCACTACTCCTTACATAGCTGTCATTGGTGGCTACAATCTCTCTTCCGGCGGTTTCTTGAACTCTGTTGAGATTGTCGGTGTGACAAGCAGCTCAGGACAAGTCTCCCCGTTTTCTGTGCCTTCAAATATCTCAATCAGAGGATGTGTTTCTCCCGATCCCCTTTTTAACGTCCCTGATATTCCTTCTAGCCACTCATCCTCTAATCCCAGGTACGAGGAACAAACAGAATGTCCGTCTCAACCCCTGGGTATTTTCTCAACAAATTAGTGCATGATAGTGTATGTCATATTCGACCATGTTCACAGTACCCACCTTTCCTTTTCTCCACCTTTGTGTCTGTCTCTTTTACATCCGTGAATCACTCTTCTGTTCCCCCTCTCCACTTTTTGTGACTTTGATGTTCCTCCCCTTCTTATATAGCGTGCGCGTATTTAGACTGTTACACTGCCGCAAATCTGTAGTGTCTATATTGCCTTTTCTTCCCAGTTGAACTGGAGTATCGTGGGTCTGGTTGGGATTACTACCATCCACCCACTTCTTACATAAATCAGAAAAGCACACTGACAGCATCCATCCCTTCACACTCTCACTCATTTAATCTCTATCAACTCGCCCATATAGAGGTAAAAAATGCAGCTTTTCGCGCACAACCAAGTGACCCATAGCTGGAGTACAGGCATCAGTCATCGGCGTGAATACTTGAGGAAACTTTTCTGTAGCTCTTTGTAACGTAGAAATTAGCGTCTGTAAAGATTGCAATAGTAGTGAGGGCTTTATTTAATATCAGACTGAATCGGAGTTCAATGGGTGAATATTTAAGTCCTCCTAACAACCTTGCGAGGTCACTTTTATTAGCACGAAAATTATATGTAAACTAAGAATATCTCTTAAAAGCAGACTAAGTTATAAGCATGTAAATTTGAAAATGTGATATGATTGACATGATACAAACTTGCAGGGAATTGCTTTGACAATTATTGGATGCTCCTTGGATTCCATGAAAACGTTCGGTTGCCTATTTGATCCAAGGGTCTGGCGTCATTGTTTACGATGTTCGTAAAGAGGTAGGTCTTAAGGGTATGCGCTGCTATTTTTAACGCTTAAATAAATATTTTTGAACAAAATCTATCTGTCTTCTGTCAGTGTCGCACATTTTTACCTGCGTATTTGTGAGACATTTCACGGTAGCATCCTTTAGAATGATTGATCATTTTATGCTCACGTAGTAGCTTGTAGTCTTTCATATGCTCCTTTACCATTCAAGGTTGTGGAAACGAACAAAACACATTAACCCAAATCCTAAAATATATGCGGGTTTAGTGTTTCGCAAAAAATTTGAGTTATATTTCTGCTTTTGGATCTACAAAGCGAGAAACAGCAGCTAGAAGCCAATACGATGTTATTGCAAAAAAAATACGTTTCAAAGATATATCAGATGGAAAACTTCATCTGAATCACGACTTTATGCGAGGAGATCGGACCCACATATTGTTGGTAGAGTATCGTCTTAAGATCATTACTTATCACCATTTAACTGACAGTTCGCTAATCGCCTCCCGCCTTGTCGAGTGAATGTTCTGATCACGATTAATGCATGTAAAAATGGCCAAAAGTTACTTCGTGTTTTAATAGTTTCGACAAAAAATATGTATATTGGTTGGGAAAAATGAACCTAAAGTTGTGGACTTTATTTCATAGATAAATGTCACTAACTTTGGTTAATTCGGAGTGGACAACACGTGTTACTAAATTCTTCCTGTACATGTCCAAGTTTATGCGTAAGGGACCTTTTAGCTACTAAATTATATAACTAGGCACAAAAAGACCAAATGCACTAAGCGCTTTCTAAAGGAGACGATCTTAAAAGCGGAATGCGACCATTCAATCGCGTAAATGTGTTGTTATTTAAACCATGATGATTCCAAAAATATCCTCTAATCTGATTCGACTGTGGAGTTTAAATATAATCACTGAAAAAACAAAGAATTCTAATAATTGAACGAAAATTTCAACTCGAATGATTCGTTTTTAACAATATCACCAATGTAAATGAAATATATTAATTCACCTGATAGGATTTCATTCCAAATAACTTATAACTTCCGAGACTACATATATAGTTTTTATTCATTATAAGTTTTGAAAAAATGCAAGGGGTACAGGGCCACTCATATGAAATAAATAAATGAATAAACGTGACCATAATCAACTAGGAGTTACTATAATTGGAATATAATTAATCTTGATTTATTTCTAATTGATACATAAATTTTCTCTCTTCCAACCAATAGGTCAAACAGACTTCACAGATTAGCGTTGTGGAAAAACCTAAAACACAAGGAACAATGAAGCGATACAAACTGGATAGTGGAAGGAGTGCAAACCGAAGTGTAAATTGCAGCACAATACATAATTTGACAGCTAACTTCACTCTGTGTGCTTTCCACTTATCTGATGTAGTCCAACGTTCACCGATGTTCCGATTCTGTGTAAATTTGGATTTCACGGCTTAATTATCAGATGGGCTAAGTACCTCATGTACGAATTTCTCTTTTCTTAGTCAAATTATTGGCAGGATAATAACCTTCCGCACGACTTTGTTGTCGTAACAGCGTTGACATCCAAATCTCTCTTCCTGCTTTTACTGTCATTCAACACTACTCTCAGCCTCCTGATAATTACTCCAAAATAGGTAATTATGTGCAGTCCTACACGAGGCGGTATTTTTAATCAAATTTGACACTCACTATAAATTACTTATTTTTTGAACCAAATTAGACCTCAAAAACAGATACAGATTCTAGAACTCAGTAAAAACCCGAATTTTTTTCAAGGGTAGACTTTATTCATTATTTGCAAGTCAATGATCATGCTATTTAGTACACCTAAAGATATGTACAAATTGTATGCATAATTGGTAATTTAATTGTTCTTCAGTAAAATACGTTTAAATTTCGAACAGTTATGCAAAAAAGCTGCAGAGTTTCGTTTACGTTTCCGCCTAAAAATTGCCATGCCATTTTGCTAACTGAATGTAATATAAACGGAAAGGAATTTTCGGGTGTCCATAATGTTCCCTTAACCAACTGCGGCTTCAGCATTGTGGCACTGTCTGCATAGAGAGTAGTAGCGCATAGCGAATGGGAAGGTTAGGTAAATAATTCACACTGTTTATATAAGAAATAAGGATGACGAATAACTTTCAACCATGTCATGAATCAACAAAAAAATACGAAGTTAATAAGAGTGAATTGCATTGGAGATGACAAGTGTTAGGGATATTTCCATTTTACTCCAGAGTAAGCCACAAACACCAGCACTCGTGCACCGGATTATCGATTATTGAATTCCTACGCTCACACCTGGAGGCACAAGACCATTGGTGGAGAAAATATGGCAGAAATTATTGACCGACCAGGCAATCAATCATTTATTACCTTTTCAAACCTGTGTAAGTCTGAAGCAAACCGTTATTCAAGCCACACAGTCTACTATTTATCCACGAGGCTGAAATCTACAGCTTTAGTGAAGAGAAATTATATGGATAAAGCACTCAGTTCATTTCTGTTTATTAATCAACCCACTGATAATGTCATGGACTGCAGTGATATTAGTACCATCATTTCTGAAAAGTGATATGTAATGTTAGTGAGTGGCAATTTTCCACTTTGAATTTAGTAGAAAACTCATTCAAACAATCTCGAAGAATGTCAGGACCAAGGTAAAATATACGTCCATATGGACTCTAATTCAAATGCATACTTATAGATTACAAACATATAGATTGGTCACCATAAGCATCGCTATCAGACCGGTTAATTTATCTGCTTAATCAAATAGTCATGAATTTAGGCATAAGTTACTGAGGAATATCTTTAAATTTACAAGCTCATTCACGTCACTTTTAGTACAAATTCTTCCTTTTTTTCTTGTAACGGAATGGTCATTCACCAGATACCATACGATTCCGTGGTATTCTAAACTAGTAGCTCTCTACAAAGTCGAGTGCTGCAGGTGTCTGTCAAGGTGGTATTTAATTCACTGGTGTAGCCGCGCAGAGGAATGTATCGCTAATAAAAGAGTATAATTACAGGAACTATAAAAACGTCAAGTGGGTCATGGTCAATCATTTCTAGCAACGTGGTCTTGAAACCCGCATGACAACTTCGCCACTGCGATTTGGGTTAAGTGGAGAATATCGTAGAAATTCTCCCCCTCATATCAATCCAAGTCTTCAAGTTTGCGAATAAGATTAATGCGGGCAAAATTTTTTAAATCTAATGCAGCTTTGAATAAATACCCATTCTATAACGTCTACCCCAGTTGTTCTATAATGGAAACAAGTAGTTCAACCAGAAATACGATATTTGCTGTTGGAAAAAGAACACCTAAGATATCCGGTTTTCCCCATACTTACTCTAGAGACTTTTGCCCTTATTCAAGCGTCACTACGGCAGCAGATTAACGTTAGGAAAGAAAAGGAATTACGAATGGATGAGAGTGGACGTTTTAGGTGTAGCTGTGTTATTAGCGATCCATGTGCATATTTACAAAGAGGTTTTCATTGGTTAATTTTTTTGAGTTGGGGTGTCATCGAAGCTGCTCTAAGATCAGTGAGTTTCGAACCGGACAAAATTATTTGAGGAAATCACATGGCCATGAAGCGGAGATTTAGAAAAGATTTCTCGAGATCAAGAAATAATGTTATCTTAGATCTTAAGGATTCTAGTCACACTGAGGATACATAATTGTACTGTCTTGCTGTTAGCGCTATGAAATAGGTAACCGGTTTGTAAAAACATTGAAAAATTAGTCATTTTGGTGACTGCACTCCAATCCTTCGCTTTTCTCTGAGTGCAATTTATTTTATTTTTTCACTCACTAAATTAGAAATCATGTAATAAACGTCTAATTATTAATTATTACTAATTTATTTGAGCCATTTCACGTCTCATGTTTTGCATATTAGTTTGCTATCAGCTTCATCAAGTGTTCTTTTCTTCCTTTTGTCTGCCTTCACAAGCGCTCAACACAATTGAATTACCAAAAAGTTGTAGATGATGCTTTATGGTTGAAAAAACACAACCGATTCTAATTCACAATGACACCAGCATTCTAAAGCCTTAATCGAAAGCTTTTATTTTCCATTTCTATTTGGCAATTATTTAGATAAGCACTGAAATGTCATTCTTTCACAATAGTATCCAAATTCACTTTAATTGAGTTTAAATTACTATTCTGAGAACTATTGTAACTGACAGAAAAAAAGAGGTAAATTCCTCAACAAAGTTCTCAACTTTTGTCCTTATTCTACATATTCTGTCTAAGTTAATTCTCAATCTGATTTCTCATGGCCCTCAACCTGATTGGTGAGAAATAGCCAAGGTTGTGTGATGTCCTAAAAGGAGAACACTTGAGAAAACATGAAATTTCTATTCTTAGTAGCATTTGTCTGACTTTCATAATTTGGCTAAATAACCTCACTTACATAATAAATATTTGTTTAAAAATTACTTCTTTTTTAGTTGTTATAGCGCTCATGGTCATGACAGAGAAAAGTGGTTTTGCAAAAATCTGTGACTCGTCAATTTTTCTTTTGCAGTATCATTGAAATGTCAACAATTCTTCGCGAATGCTACATTAGTAGGCGAAAGACCTAGAATGCGTTGAGACTGCTCCGTCGTTTTTATCACCCCATAAAAACAAATGGAATTTAACATTCAAGTGAAGCTCTGGAAAGCAACGTATCAATAGTATTTATGACAAATTTCTTTCCAAATTAAATGAAATGTTTGTCTGCCCTAGAATAAGGGTTACAATGCCAGTTAAAGGTAATTGCTAAAAATTTACTCACGGAATGTGCAATAAATCAGTTGAATGAAACAACTAAATACTACTCCTTAATGTAAAACCTTTGAAATTCTGACGTGATCGACTAAAACATTGTGTCTCAAATGTCTCTGGTTGATATAAAGCTTCATGGAATCGTGCTCACGAAAAAGTAATTTAATTGGTGTAGAAATTAAAACTTTTTCAATGAAATGGGCAGCGAAGTTTACCTCATAGGTCAACAAAATATTCCGTCGAGAGGAATGAAGTGATAGAGTTCAAAATTAGTCAAGTTTAACTTTAAAAACAGAGAGGTTTCAATAAATTTCAGTTAAATTCTAAATGGCTGTTATCCGTTGCGTTCGGTATTGGTGATTATTTGACACTCAATATGCCATATACTTTACTTAAGCCTAAACACACTTTCTGCGCAACCTAAAGTGCATTTTCTGGTAAGAATAAGTTCAAACAACGTTACTAAACAGCATTAGAATTTACAAATACGCTATTTGACGTCATTTAACAGGCATTTAGGTTATTACAAGCGGCCATTGTGAATTTAGCATTAAGTTATTTTAGGCTGGACCCCGCCTCTTTTCTGAACATCTATGAGCAAGCATTGGTAGCCACTTTTTTGGGGAAATTACTAAGTGGAAGTTGTAAGTTAGATTGAATTATTAACCTCTCCGACTGCCTCAAGAAATCCAAGCTTAGACGAAATAAGGTAATTTGAATTAAATGTGCCTATTCCCTTACTGCAACCGCCTCTTTCTCCTGCTTGAAGCAACCTTATCGGCGATTTCGATTGCTTTTGATGAATAGATGGTTGTCAAAATCAAGGACTGTCCTGCTAACGATAATTTCATCAGCGCTATTAGGGCACCCAGATTTTAATAAGAGTTTTTTTCCCCAAATTTGGACATCATTCATGATTCTGAATTAATTTGCCCTAGAAATGGGGGATTTGAAAGGTTAAGAGGAAAAATAGCGGATCACGTACTCATTGTGTTCATGTGATCTTACTGCAGGCAGTTGTTCAATGCAGCAATTGTGTTTGCAGCAGTAAATGTCAAAATTCGGCAATCCATTGAACATGTGACGTGAAGTAATTCCAAGCGGTGGAATCTCAATAGGCACGGAAATAAAGATTCTCGTATGGTGCAAAATTTAAAGTACTAATTCTCTATGTCCCAGCGACAATCTAGGTACACTCACCTTCCCAGACCTCGATTAGATGTATAAAAATACACTTCAGGCCTTCACACTATCATTTTCATCCATCTAAGTGTGTAAAATTTCTGAGTTCAGTAATTGTTGCTCAATTTCCCTTTAGAAAATACTCCGTTCTGTGATCATAATCAATCATTATTAATATGGGAATCAAGTCATGGAAAAGCATTTATTAATTTACGCACCGACTGCGGCGATTATCGATTAGCGTTTTTTTCAACTAACTGGAATGTCTACAGTATCAAGGTGGTAAACATGAAGACCATGGAGGCGATTATCTACATCAGAGCTAGTACCCTATCAAATCCACTAAGAGTTTAAAAAAAAACTTTTGATCTTCGACTTTAATAGAATTCAAGATAAAACTACTGTTGCATCACCATATGCTTGGTCAATTAAGGTAGTATGACCGTTGAAGAGACCAAATCAACAAATATACGAACAATGAACCAGAGAGTCAAATCCGTAAGTGCAAATATCTGAACACAAGCCAGTGGAGTATACTCCCTGTGAAAATTCTTCCAATGCAATGCCTGCAAAATTCATTAACGGAAATATTTATATCAAATGGCAGGCGTTATGATAGTCTTTTAATTAACTTCAGGCTTCACAGAGGGAAGGAGGAACATCCAAGTTATAAAAAATCGAGAAAGGGTGGGGGAACAGAAGAGTGATTCACAGATGTAAGAGGCAGACAGACACAAAGGTAGAGAGGAGGGTAAGGTGAGGTGAGTACTGTGGAAGTGGTCGCATACAGTCAGGTCATGTTATTTTGAAATCAAATGTCGGTTTATATATTTTTTGCAGTATGCGTATACGTTATCCAGGGTGCACCATGTGGAGGTAAGTCTATCGCGCGCCCCGTATCTGGAAATATATTATATTTGAAATTTATTTTTCAGAAATTATCTCACACCATTGCACATTGCACCACTGTAAATAAGATAATAGCAAAAAGTATGCAACATTTTATTATTAAATGTAATTAATTAGCGGTAACCTTTGATTTCTCATGTTTTAGTCTCATAAATAAATAAAGTGGTCGTAAATCATGCGTACTCCGTCATTGATCATGAGACTAATTCCAGTCGATGCATCTTCGATGGTGGGATGGAACTAGGTGTTATTTGCCAGGAAGAGGCGTACTAGAGTCTGAATTTCAAGATGAGGAATATTGCCGGACAACTTCATTACTGGAGTTTGAATTCTCTCCATCATGCATATATGAGCTAAGGATCCACTGTGTTGAAATTATGCCCAAACCCTATGTGTTCCGACTATTTGATGGTCTTTTACATTCTTTGGATGCATAAGTTTTTTCCAAAGCATAAAATTAGATATGAAGATGAAGTGGATAGTAGAGTTCGAGTGTGTTTATGTGTGTGTGTGTTTATTTTGATAAAATTTCCATTAAGAAAAGTTTATACGTCCGGGGTTGGAGTTTACCTAATTGAAATCAACTATAATGTATAGGATTTGCACATTTTTAAGACTGCTATGCTTCTTGAAGTTTCGTTTTTCTAGATAATAACCTGTTTAGAAAACTTAATTATAGCTGATCTCAAAACGTAAGTAAATCACGGTTCTAGCCAAACTTCAAAATCCGAAATACGTAATTTCTTGGCAATCCCACACCTTTGTGTTAGCTAAACTAATGAAACACTTCCCAGTGTAACACCCCTTAAGCACTGTTGATTGATGTTTATTTAAGTACAGATAAATTAAATAGTACATTTTAGCAGAAGTACAACTAGTTTTAAATGTTCACAAAGGAGTGGGAGTCATCAGCGTACTAAGAAGGTCGAAATCTTGTTAGTTGTGTGCGAAGAAGACGATGATGATCATAAGTTATTAAATAAGCATTTGCACAAATCAATGCAATGAGCCGCCAATATTGTTGTTCAAAATTAATGATCACAATTGCAATAAGTGAGCGATCTTGCATTCAATCTGATATTAAAGCAAATTCTCTGGTTTCTTTTACTGATGCGGTTTGGCATCTGAAATTCTGTATTTTTCTTGTGATAACTTCTCACAAAGGTTTATCCATGTGTTTGTGGATTAATTAAATTTCAATTATGCCCAACCTTCTTAAGGATGGGTATTGATATTCATCAACCTCATGACCTCTGACCAGTATTTTGTACACCTACACAAAATTAAGACCTTAAAAATTGCATTTCTTCGGTGTTAAAACCCCAAACATGTGCTATTCACGCATCTTTAATCAAGATTACGAGTACTATGATATCCAAAACTTTATATTGCACAGTGGTTCGTTTGTTGTCAATGCATTTGAGAATCCCTAGGGAGGGGGAAGGAGGGGGAAAGGAGGGGGAGGGAGGGGGGAGGGAGGGAGGAGGGAGGGGGCGCGTAGCGCCTAATTAGTGGGTAAACGAAATAAATGCGAACACCAGCGGTTCTACGAGAATTGCACAAAATATGTTAGAAACGACGTAACTACATTCAGGATGAGGTAATCACTCTGAATGGAGCTCATTTGCAAGCTCTGAGAATAAAGTGTTCACACACTTAAGCATAAATTACTCGCGTGATAAATCAAACGGGTGACTAAACAAGAAGTGACAGAGCAAAGTTGATAGTGGTGATTACTATTATGCCTACGAGCAGTACAACAAATGAAACGGACATTTTAATTGGGGTGGACAATTGAAATCGTTCAAAGGAGTGTCCAATGAGTGATTAATTTGAGTAGATCAAAGAACGTAACCTCAAGAGCCATGCTTCATTTAACTCTACAAAACTCCACTTCCACTCTTCACCTCCTGATATACCTCTCAGTGCTGTTCTGCGCCTAATGGTCGGTATTATCTAATCAAGAAGAGTTCGTTCTGCCGCCTAATTTCCTAATTTCTTCAAGAATTTTCTTACGTATCGAAGGCGATAAGTGAAAATTTCAAGTCAAAAGTGCGTTCCGAGTCGTGTTTATTCAAGGTAGAAGAATGGGACTAGTGCGTTAATTACTAATATTTTCTTTCAAATCACCCAGACCAAATAATGTGCCAATCATAAAGCTGACTTTTCACTCTTGGGTCATTTTTAGGTCAAATAAATAATGTCAAAGTATTTGATTATGCCCTATCAAAATAATCCGATTCATTTCGTTTTCAGATTAAGTTTTAACTCTGCCTATTCTGTGTAAATAAAAACATCATTCAAGCCATTCGCGTTCCAATCGTTACCAAGTTTCAAACACTCGAGTCCAATCGACGTTATTTATTTGAACTTCCTTGGGCAAAAAATGAGCGCTTTTAACTTAAGCAAAAATTCGGTACTACCTGGCATGTAATGGTAAATTGAATAAATGTATATCTATTCATCTTATTACATATGAATAATCTTAATTTGTGATAGAAATGTGTCTATTCATGACAATGTTGCATTAGTTGTTAGATTACGTAAATTCCAATATAACGAGGTAAAGTTATTTTTTGGAAAAACGCTTATTGAAGCGTTCAACGCATTTCAGTAGTTGATTTAATGTCTTGGAATTAAGATCATGTGCATTACAATTCAAAATTCTCAAAACCACTTTAATAATAAAGAGTGGTTCTTGAACCAGTCTCATAACTGGTAGTTCGACTGTTAACTCACTGACTCATATCAAGCAAACCTCAAAACGAATCTTCCAAATTAGGAACTTGAATTGGCACTTGGAACTATGCAGTGATCGTGGGAGTTTGGTGGAGGTAACACCAATTTACATAAGTGCTGAAGAGCACTGAGCTGCGCACACTCAAAAAGGAGATTCTTCCACTTCCTATGCGAATGATCGCTGTACATTTTAATGCTTATCTAAATCTAAAATCCGTTCTAAAAATGATCAATCGAATCATTTTGGACAACGTTAAGACAGGTGGTCGTAAAATGTGGCGTCGCTTCACACATCATTATACGCACAGGCTACGAGTTGTTTATAATCAGTTTAATGATAAAACTTGACAGTACCAGAGTATGCCAATAAACATTTAAGTTTTCAATGCCCGAATTATTTTTTTTTGAAAAATGTACCTAACTGCACTCACGCGTATCCCACAACAGACTGATACTGGCGTGATGAGCTTTGATGGTATCAGGCGTAGGCTTAAGGCGTATTGAACATGTTTCAAAAGCCAATAGCGCCTTCTGTTACGAGTCTAGTACCAATGGAGCTTATTTTGAAAGAGGACATTACGGTCCAAAGGGCGTTAAAGGGTTAATAATGATTATGGCACTGAATTCAAATTTAACAAATTTGTGCAGCTCAAGCGCTTGCATTGACACATTAACCTGCGCATCAAATTGATAAAGGTCGCAAAAACAAATTTCATCACACCTTGCTTTCACTCTCATCTCGGTACTTGGTCACCTCGATTGCTCTGGATTGCACTCACTTGTTGATCCTCTGATTTGCTGCAAGTTGTTTCCTGCTAGAAAGTTAATTCACTAGACAGGAGTATTTGTCAAAGCCTAACCTTGCCAGACTCAATGTTAGATTATGGTGCTATTCTAGCCTTTTAACTAAAATCTTACACTCATTTACAAAGTAGATTTTACTAGAATAAGTTAACGCTTGTGGATAAACTCAAAATCGCATTTTACTGATACACTTGTGAAGGTGTCACCGATTGCTTCCGTTCGACTTAAAAGGACTTACTTGATGAAAACATTAAAGATAATTTATTATTAACGAAATTGCGCGTTGTGCTTTTAGTGATCAGTGGGAAAAACTGCATAAAATTCGACTTTTATAAATTTTCTTCCTTAAAAAAACTCTCGAAAATCTACTCACAGAACAGAAACAATGTCCCAACCCATTTATGCTACAATAGTTTCACAAATGACATAAATTTCCCATAAAAAACAAGTTACGGAAAACAACTGGCAAAGTTAAAAATGGAAAGTCCCAGAAGTCATCAGTTATCCTTCAAACATGTATTTAGCGTTCCAGCAAACTGTATGCTGTAATACTGTCTATTAAAATATAATGAAATTACATCTCTTGATTTATGAAGTTTAAAATGAAGAGAATTCTTCTTGCCAACAGCACTTATAATAGGATCGCATAATCAACTATTATTCTTGTTTCTGCAATTTTTGACTTAAGGTGACAATATTAGTGAAAATTAATTTTATCCGTTTTGGCGTAAAATCTCATTTGCTCATAATTATTTACTAATTTTTATTATTTAAAAGCCCGATATCCTAGCTCTCGTATTAGAGAAAGAGAAAAAGAACACGCAAGTCAGTTAGATACCAAATCGAATTTAATTATGACCTTGAGATCTACAGTGGGCCAATGATATAAAGTATAATGATTATGAGAAATATGACAAGAAGAACTATTAACTATACATTTTACTCGCACTAAAATAGTACCTCCTTCACCTTGAAAAAATTATTCCGCCATCTTTTACCTCGATTATACTTTCAAGTAAATATTAAATCTTGACTTAATTTAATTGCTGCAGGCACAAGAGAAAAATAATTTTTTAGAGAAAATATAATTGATAAACATCAAAATCTCCTATGAAACTCCAACTTGATTGTGAGATGATTAAATTAACGGGAATATATATATATATATAGCTTTTGGGAAGTATAAAATAGCACATTTTCGTCGATGTTATAGAGCATCCAAGGTTGTACTCTTGTTAGGAGATAGAGAGTGCGCCTCATGCAACTCATGATAGGAACAGGTGAGACTTTTTGAAGGTCAAGTTCACATTATGTTCAACTGAGTTCGCTTCATCGCTTTAATGAAAGGTGCTTTGGTTATTGGAAAATATTGACACTTTGTACCTATCTATCCAACGATTTAAGGAATATTAATTATCCCAAATAAGACATTACAATGGAAGATACATTTGTATTAAATTAAAATTAGAAGTAAAGTACTCGAATAATTAATTTTATATTTGGCCTTTAATACGAATTTCATGGGAATATTTTTTAAGAATATTTGAAGATAGGCCAACCTAACAGTCTATGTATACAAAAATTATTTACCTTCTAAATCGATGTCTATCCTTAATTTGACAAGCAAGGTAATGTATAACTGTCCATTTTCATTAAAATTTATAGATATGGATCGTATCAGTTTTGAAGATGAATTAATCGAAGCACGAAGTTAATAAATCTAAATTGTATTTAAAGTTAAGAAAATTTGCTTTAAAAATCAAATAAATATACTAATCAGTATCTCAGAGCAGACTTAAATGGCTCGAAATAATTGAAAAAAAGATCTTTCCAGAAGCAACTAAATTTAGTTTATCGGTCGTTAACATCAGTATGATAAAACAAACTGAATGCAATCCTGACTATAAAATATCCAGTAAACAGAACTAAATGTACATTTTTTGTCTCTCCATAGTAAACATATGTTTTGTTATCTTATGCTCTATTTAGATTTCAAAAAAAATCACAAAGGGTATGAAATGCAGTAGTGATGAAACCAATCTGTCTTTTTTGTAAAGTGGTAAATATGGAAGCGACTCGTCGCTTTCGATACTCATAACAAGGCTCCAATTGGAAAGACCTGGTTAATTTTGCGAAATAATGATGAGTTTACAATGTGTAAGGGTTTGTGATTATTTTATTCTGCACATAAAAGTTTAGATTTCAATCAAAATTATCGCTATGTTTATGAAATGACTCATTAATGGACCATAAACAGTTTATGAATTTTCTCCTCGAAAGTTTTCTTTCCCCTGGATCAACTTTTCTATCTGCTGCCTCCTCTTGCTAATGGAAACGACGCTTGGATATTTCATCTTCTAATACAAAGCGTTTTCTATCATAAGCCCCACTAAGCATTTTTTTCGAATCAAGTTAATTTTCACTGCATTTATACTACTAATTACTGCATTTTATTTTATTCTACATTCATTAAGAGAATTTTGCAGTATTCATCTGAATAGTAGATATTTTGCTCTGAAGTATGTTAGTTAGAAATTACTTATTAATCACGTAACATTCACTTTTGATTGATCTGAGTAAGACAACGAGCCGTACAATTTTATTTTACACTCTCAGCATGAAGGCCCGACATTTAGGAAAATTGAGGCTTAGCGATTGGCATCGACAGATCCGCCTCCACCACCATTGGCTGGTATCAACGTAAGTAATGAGACGAGACGGTAGACGAGTATCACATGACAAAAATTATGTCCAGTAGTTCCCATGGGAAGATAATATCTTTTTTCATATGAGGCAAAAATATGACTGTTGCAATTGAATCCGTCTCAAAATGTCCAATTGAATGAGTTCTAATAGGACTATTTGATCTAACAACTGGTGGGTTATTTAAATAGTTGATTCATTTTGATAGAAATCTACATTACTCTATAATGTTCAAAAAGGAAATGTTCAATACTGCCGCTTCTTCACATATGCAGAGAACAGATTATAAGAAATTAAATAATTTAATTAGTATTCAAAAAAATTATTTATTCAAAATAATAGATCCGTATTACCTTTTGATTAGTCAATATGTGCCCAGAATGCATATCTCTGAGGAAATCGCTTTCAGCAGTTTTTTACAGTAAACTTCTTAATTGACAACTAAAATTTAGATCTTCTGAGAAATATATGTAATTATCTTTTAACTTATGAAATTGAAAAGCCAATCCTAGTCCCTTTAATACCTTTGAACTTTACTTTTAATATGGCACTCAGGGGAAGTTATAAATTCAACATAACAATGCACCAGTCTAACGTCAATAATCATCAAAACCAACTCTTGTGAAGTAACATTAAATAAATTTGGTTTTAAGGATATTCATTTTGACTTTTAAGTTTATAAGATAATTACATTTTTGTAATAGAAAGATCTGACAAGTTATTAGGAGTGTGATGGGTACACACTTGAGTTAGACTGTACGTCAATATTGAGTAAAATTAATGGCATGGCCCTTAAACAAGGAGAGTCAAGAAAATATATGTTTTCTAGTAGTCATTTGATCTTCACTTGCGCGTTATTAATTAAATTGTTAAGTCAATTTTTACATGGGAATGCATCAAAGTCAAGAATAGTGTAGATGGTTCTTTAAATGAAAAGAGCGGGCTAAAATGGAGGTAACAGACACTGGGATTCCTCCCCTTAAAAGTATCCAGTCAATGTTTCGTAGCATTCCAGTAGCAGGTTGCTTTTTAGAATCCGCTTTTTCCCATCGCTACAGGCGCAAAGGTATGCTTTTTGCATATAAAGGAATGCGATTAATTGGCAGGAAATTCGACTTTTTTGGAAAGGTGGAATTTTAAATCGCAAGATGTGATTAAGTACACATTGTGCGCGCGTATCCCCCTGCGAGAAATGGACGGAATGTTCGTATTGGGTGATAAGGAAACAATAATTTCAAATTTAACATCATATTAAAAGTTTGCACATCAAAAGCGCGTACTTTTATCTTTTCGCCTGATTTATAAACGAACAGTCAGCCGGATAATGCGTGTACTGCTTTTTTAAATTAATCACTTTTGAGTTTGTGATAAATATGGGGTCCTATTCATGATTAGTATGCAAATTTCACCCACTCTTATGTCAGGCAGTAGCTGTTCTCATGAATTTGCCTTTATTTGTACGCATTAATGGAACTCACTTCTCTGACCAAAAATCTCTCCCATTAATTGATTTTTTCATTGATTTTTTGCGGATTTTTAATCGAAATGAGTGTTTAGCATTATTATCAAGCAGGAAAATAGGGAAATGAATGCAGAGCAACCGAAGTTCTATTTTATAGCATTAACATTATTAAAAAAGCTATAAATAAAACCTTACCCTAAGCTTTGTCAATGTTGATTTACATACATATATATATATATATTAGAAAACTTTAAATTCTAAAACAGTTTCATTTTCCTCCAAAATATTTATCTATTATTGAAACTCGAAAGGTGGTATTTGGTGCATAATGATAAGAAACCATTAGGCTGAAACTTGTCTGTTGAATATGCTGCACTCCGCGTTCTTTTAATTTATCCACAGGAATTTATAGTACGACAAATAGTCTAGACAGAAAAAATCGCAAAAATGCGTAACAAATATCATTAAACAGAAGAACACTTATAATTGCTTTGTATTGGTTGAATTTCTGGTGCATGAGCAATACTTTGAGTAATGTAATATACAACAAAGAAGACAAAATTCAATTTGCAGGATTTTTTGCAGTCTTCAAATGTCTTTCATGCACAGAATCCCTTTTTTCTGACAACCAGCATATCATTATAGAGGCTACTACCGATGTTTAGAGTAAAGGCACTATCAAGTGAATGCAATTTTAAAACTAAGAATAATTATTTAATAAATTTTATACAAGTAGATACAAAAAAATAGTGACCTAAATAGTGCACATATTTTTAAAAGTGTTTAAATTTAATGACAATTAAATTTAGTAAATACAACAACATAATAGTACAACGGTTACTTCTCACTATATATATGTTTGTACAATTTATCTTATTACTAGAACCGTTGCTACTCAGTCTGAATTCAGTTAACCTAGTTAATTCAAGTATGTTTGAATCGTGTGGGGTAGCTACAGGACAGATGTTGGGCACCTGACCGTTATACTCTTCTTAGTTTCGTACTCCTGATATCGGCTTAATCTTCTCCGATGCAGATAATTTGCTTATTTGTTCAAACTATCTTAACAAATAAAATATTGTTACGTAGTCAACAAACAAAACGAATTTCCCCTTTTATCAGTATTCCTATTCCCATGACGAGGCGCTATCTGGGTCAGCTCTACCCTCTCTTCACTCCACTTTGGTTGGGATACTGCTGCTTTCACGTGAACGCAGTATCACCATAAAACAGAGAAGTTTTGTTTTATAACATTTTAGCGTATTTTTGTAGAATTTTTGAAAGTAACTGTTATTTCAATAGAGTTGAGCTAAAAGTGAACATTCAAGAGCTCAACTATTTGGGTATCCATAAATGAAATTCCTATTATATTTTTTGTTGTTTTCAATTAAACAGCAACCAAAACAAATGTACCGCATTTTAAGATCGATGTTGATAAATTTGTACCCAATCTCTTAAGTAACTAGACTTGCTTATTTTAGTACGCTATTTGGATTATCTGTACAATGCTTACTCTGTTCAAGGACCATTAAAGGCTATTATCTTACACTGGAAAGTAATTTCGATTAAATAAAAAGTCTAACTGTGCATTTATTGTGATTCTTTTTTGTAGCCCCACTACGCTAAGTACTCCACACAAAAAAAAGGAAAAAGGACTTCAAAATTTTAAAATGGATTTCCGATTTTACGTTAAAATTTATTATTTCAGCCTAAATGCCTTTTTTCTGTCAGTGCTAGTAATGCTTGCTTGTGGATTTTTGAGAGTCTTGCCTTTTTGTGAAAATGATTGATCTTCCTAGTCTCTAAAATTTTAAGCTTAATTATGATACTTTTGCAGTCGACTTTAGGTAAGCAGTTATTCAGTAGAGATTAAAAGCTTAATTTTACTGGAATTTAGCTGAATTTCATCTAATTGATATCCCTAAAACATATAAGAAGAAACCGAGAGGAAAGTGGAGCCTATAGGCTACAGTAATATGCGATTAGGTTTGAAATAAAGTGTTGTAAGGATTGGACCTACCGAAATAGCCAATGCAGTATCCAAGTAAAAACCACTTTTATTAAGTTTTTACGGCCGGTTAACACAAACATCAAGTTTTCATAAATGTTTATATCCGAAAAGTTGAGAATTAATAAATTAGTATAAGTGAAAAATATGATTGGTTAATTTAAAATGTGTGTTAGGCTGAAAAGGAATTATTCGCCTTGGCATTATTTAACACAAATTTAGAATTTTCGTTACGCTTTATCAATCAGCATTTTATATGAAGCAATGAATTTCAAGTCAACGATTTAAGAGCCTAATATTGTAATGTAATAAGGTGTGAATATAATGTTAAATTTAATAAAAGATTTTTTAATTCTATGTTATTCATTGTAATCTTACGGGTAACAAACTTAAGTAAATCCTTAAAAGCTCATCAAAATTTTATACATGTTACTGTACTGATTTCATTCTTACGGTATACACAAATTTAATTCCATCTTCTAAATGCATATTTTTTAATGTATGGTTTATTTTCTCTTTAAAATATGAGATTTATTTTTTGATAATTATATCGATCCAATCCTTTTAACAAATTTGAGGATATGCAAAAACGAACTGAAAATGTTTCTTTAGAAATGGCGTTTAACATCTTGAATTGTGTGAAGATGTCAAAATTCGAGATCATATTTAGTATAATCGAATACCATGCCACTAATAACAATTGGCTTTATTCTTTCTCATAATTAAACGAAATAATTTTTGTAGTAGAAGGAAGAATGACATTTTATTCCATATTTTATGCCATTTATAAGACTTCGGATGAGACATTTCTTGAATTATGGCACACATAAATGAACCACTAATTTGTCTTTAAGTCAAGCGAGCAAATATCCACATGATAACTATTTGTTTCATAGAAAACGGATCCGTCAATTCATTAATTATATGAACTGGAATAGTCGTTAACAGAGTGCTTTGAAAGATAAAGGCGCTTTTAAGGATGCCTTTAAGTTCTACAGAGAAGTATGAGGAAACATCTTTCTTTTGTAAAATTTCAAGTTCTGATTGTTTATTTTCATAACTTTGCGGTTAATAGAATTTAAAAAAATATGCTCAGTTTGACCACATTTTACTGATAGTGCATAGCAATTGTCAATATTTTTAAATCTATATGTGTTAATTATCATCTCAGTCTAAGAAAGAGCACGTTTTTTATAAACGGATATTTACATGTGGACCTGTTCAAATGACAAATTAAAGTTATCTGACCAAAAGTATGAATTTCGAAACCAAAAGTCATAAATGCTGTATACGGAAATAACACCCACATTGGAAAACATTTTTTTGGCAAGACTTATATGAACTTGGGAAAGAGTTGTGTAGGTCAAAGTAAATTGAATAAAGCATTATGGGAATTCGTGAGAGTAAGAGAGAGGGGATGAGAGAAAGCGCACGGTTCAATGATTGACATTCACGTGCGTAAGTGAGAAGAAATACAAGGACCTCTTATGTGCCACTTGATCAAGGACGCATATGAGGCTATGTGAGAGTGAGTCAATGTAAAAAGCTAGTTACTAAGAAAAAATATTTATAAATTTTGGTTTATCAATTTGGAATGCTTTATATTTTGCTTTGATTTCAACGCATAATCTAATTATTGATTTATTCAAATAAAAATAACTACTATAAGATGTAATTAATATGGCATTTACCCTACTACCACATTGCAAGCCTTCGCACATACCCAATACAGCCATCACAATGCTATAATATTCCACTATTATAAATTTCCCATTTAATTAGAAATCACCCAATACAGCTGTCATGCCTGGAGGAGGTTCAATTTAAAAGGGAAAATTTTAATGTGGTTAATTTGATGAACTATTAATTGTCAAGTTATTACAAATGGGAAAGTTGGGTGCAAAGTAATTCAAATTTGGTGTAGAGACGAGGAAGAGATGAAGGAGAGAACGAAATCGAGCGTCTGCAATCGACATGTCTTCGAATTTTACAGACGACGTCCGAGATATCGCGAAAGCAGCGAGTAAAAGTCTCCAATCAGGATTCTACAAATGAAACACAAAATGTAAAGATGTTATTGAACTTATATTGAAAGAAATTTTATGGGAATCCTTTAAAACTGTAATTACTCCTGTTAGAGTCGTCCAACTGAACGTATTTTGAATTACTAGTGAATCTAATGCCCTCCGTTGTGAAAGTGTGCAACTAGGATTACACCAAGGTAAGTAGGTTAAAGACCTGGCAATAAAGAAGACCTCAGATACATAAGAATACTTGGTGTTTTGATGAGCGCCAACTGCAGAAGTTGCTAAACTTGGAGATCACTCCTGTTCCTAAAAGATGAATGTTATTTATGGCTAACGTAAAAGTTATTGTAAAAATTTAGATTGGTTCAACACTGGTGCGTTGTGGTTCGGTGCCGCTGTGGGAGTGTACATAAGTTGGAGGGATGTAACTGGTGTGCATAGTGATAAGAATTTTGATTTTTCGGTTATCTTCTCATAGTCGACTGGTAAACAATATCAGATTATTTCAAGACGCTTAGCAACGATTTTTCGTGTTAAAGTCATAGAAATTTAATATTAAAGCAAATTAAACTATAGTCTTTAAGTGAATTTGTTCCAATGCACTAACTTATTTGAATGAGGACGAAAAGATCAATGTTTACATGGAAATAAATGTTATGAATGGGGCAAATTTGCGAAAGTTTTCCACGCACTGCGTGGTAAATTACCAATATTCATAGCAAAAGGCGTTTCAGTGGAAAGTAGTTACAAAATATCCAATAAGAAATTTAAATATAGTTGTAGCTTGATCAAATCTTGGAGTTTATAAATTGGGCTTAAAGAAATTTTAAGGCTCAGACATTAAAGCAGACATATCCATATGGAAAAAACGAATCAAGGTTATCCGTCAATATTGGAAAGCTAATAGCATTTATATTCTAGTATAAATTAAATTACTGCCCTCTAATGTTAGTCATTATAAATACACCAACATAATATGCAATACAATAAGTAGGAAAAGAAAAAGGTATTGTAACTTAATATTTAGATTTTTGAAGAACCACTAACCTCAATTAATAATGATTTAATTAAAAATGCGCACTTGCTACCAAGGCCTTAATTAATAAGTGATTATAATTATAATCTATTTGTAAATGATATTCATAACATAAAGACACCTGATTTGTTATGTTCCATAAACTTCATCAAAATATTAATTAAACCGCATATTTATTTGGCATTTCTCTCTTGATCGCTAATCAAGCTAACTGAATTCGAGTATTAACAAAAAATATTCAAACATTTACTGTCACGAAGAACAGAGAAAATAAAATATATATTATTGATTTTTTGTTTTAAAATATTCTCATCTTAAATTAGATAAAGAAGCTGGAATATTTATTTAGAATTTATTTATAAGCTGTTAAAATGTATCTGTTAAATGGCCACTTACGACATTAGTTTGGAGCACGATTTGATTAAATAAGGCTTGGTCAAGTAACTACTTTGGGCTGTGCATCTTCATTATTAGGTAACATTGCGGTTCATGCTCTAAAAAAGCTTTAAATAATATACAAGATTTATATTACTGTTTTTAGCTTAATTTGTTATATTTCTATAAATTTTAGGCTAATTCCCATCTTATTTGACATCCGCCATCAGCATGTCAATGCAAGATTTCTCCGATAATTTATCGACTCTTTCATACATAGCACCTAGCAGATGTCCAGTTTGGATTTATAATAAAAAGGATAAATCAATATTTGGTCGAACATGCACCTCATGGGGTTTATTGACTATTTATACACTAACAATATTCTTTTAGCCCAAATATTGATCTACTTCTGTATTTTCTATGCAATCTTGTTTGGATTTTTTATGGCAATGATGACCGTTTTTCTCCAATTTATTGTGCCCTCTCATCATCCCTTACGTACTGGCCATCAGAGTCTTCTTAAATTCCAACCAGGTCTTGGTGTTCGTCCCATTATTGACGAAGAAAAAACACTAATTTTCTATTCCAAAAAAGATCCACAAGTTTACTACGAATATGTTGACAATATCAATGCTTTACTTGCCTACTATGAGGAAATTAACGAAAAACCCGAAACTGGTTTCGCAACTTGCACCCAAGATGGAAAGAACCCAAATGATCCCAAGAAGGTCTGCCGTTTTGATCTTAGCTCACTTGGACCTTGCAATAAAGCAAACAATTACGGATACTCAAGCGACAAGCCTTGTGTCATTCTTAAGCTCAATCGAGTTCGTTTTCTAATATAATTGTTTTGGTCTTAATCTGTGTCAATCTCACTGTTCTTTATGCATTAATTTCAGATATATGGATGGATGCCAGATGTTATTGATCCAGAAATCCCACATACCCTTGTTTCATGCCATGGTCAGGTATATTTTCTCAATTAAATTGTTTTTTCTTTGACTGCTTGTTATGTTTGTCTATACCAAAATTTTTCTTTCTAGAATCCTGAAGATACTGTCAATATGGGACCAGTCAAGTTCTATCCGAGCGTTATTATGAATGGAACAGAATAGTAAGTTCTTTAACTTTCATCTCCTCATTATTTTACTGAAGAAATTTAATGTTTCAATATTATCTCTTACATGTCGACGTATTCAAAAAAGTTGTTAAAATAACCCATTCTCACATATTTTCACAAAATCTCCTTGTTATCATCCTACATCTCTAGATGTAATAGCTTATTTATTATTAAATACTAATAATTTTCTTACTTAGCCAAGCAGACTCTCCCCCCCCCCTCCCTCCCCCCTACACGCAAATGCTCTGATAATTTATTTTTTCAATAACCAAATTACCATTTTTATTTATCTTAAAAAGCCAGGGTTTTGGCAGTAAAGCGGAAATTTAAATAAATGAAACGTTCTTCCTCGCCACAAAGGCCTGAGGCACCACTAAAAATTTCTTCATTTTTGAACAGTATTAATTCTATGTTGACAAACCATGTTTGGCATTTAAGTAAATTGCTACAATAGTTCCAGTTGGAGAATCTTGATCATCGATGTGTATTCGTCCTTTTTTCAATAGCAGAATTTATAACCTTCCAATAACCAAGAAGCCTGGGCTCCAAAACTAGGGATGCACGCTTCTGCTTCTCACGTTCTCGATATATCTTTCTGTTTTGTCAGTGTGCTCGTGTTTTCATATTGTGCTTCCCCTATTCTGACTTCCAGTTATTGTGTTCAAGAAATGTTTACTCGTAACTCATTCTTCTGCGTGATTTGTACTTCTGTTTTCTTCTCTTGGTCAATAGTCTTAGCTCCTGCACACCAATTCTTGACCCTTGATGGAGCATTTCTCTTCGTGGTCATTCCAACTCATGCTAAATTGCCATGTCACGTGATTGACTCTTAACATCCTATCTGTTTTCATTGATATATTTCTCAATTTTCTGCTTTGCGCTATTTTTCACTAATTTAGTGTCTGTCTGATCAAAATTCTTGTGCAGTATAATTCCTTCTTAATGTTTAAAACGAAGTTTTCGTTAAATAAATGTGACAGATGAACTACCACTGATTGAAAACAGGCTTGCTTTCTTTCACGGTGTACTGCGGTTCATCTCCTTTGCATTCTTCAGTAAGAAGAATTCCATGCTTATCTTTGGGAGGATTTCAGCAACTCATTACTTTATGTCTTTGAACGATGACACTAATTGAGATTACCGAGTGTATTAAAATGGACTTTGAACTCGATTTAATCGATTAGGTATATATGACGTTTGTATTAGAGTTGTCATTTATACAGTAAATATTATTATTATTATATTAGACATAATCAGTTTTATTTCCTTTATTTTTCTTGCGACTACACGTTTACTTGTATACATTTCAGTAGTTTGATGAGGTTCGTCGGTTAATGTATTTTGTTTCTTTTTTTCTTCTAATAGTGGCGTATTCCACAATCAATATTTTCCATTCCTGGGTCAAAACGGCTACACTTCGCCACTGGTTGCGGTCCAATTCGAGAATGTAACTAAACATGTCATGATTCTAATCCAATGCACTCTTCACGGTGCCAAAAATATTGACGCCGACCCGGTCAATTTTGAAATCCTGCTTGACTAATACAATCACTGTCTCAATGGACAAAATTTCACTTCCTTCAGCCCGTTTACACCTCCTCGAAGCAGGGGACAGCCTAACCCTCGTTATTGATCAGTCACTTTTTTTCCCTTAATTGAATGTGTGTTGTTGTTGTTTACATGTCTCTTTCTATAAATCAACCCTCTCTTCCCACTATTTCTCCGTATCGCCTTGTTCACCACTATGTGTTTTACTCTCTCGTGTTTAGCCTTTATTCTCTACTTGTGTGTATTACTTTCACCCTGGTTTCTTCATGGAAACACGATGGAGTAGTGTTTCGTTCATCTAGAAGTAGTTATAATTGTAGCGTTTGGGGACTTTTATCCCCCCTCCTCTCTTTCCTCCTTATTGAGATAATCATGAAAATAAATAGAACCTTGTGCTCTTTTGCTCATCGAAGTGTTGCTATTCATCCATTTTCCTTTGTTTTAGTTTTGGGATTCATCAGCTAAGGTTGGAGTTGAATAAATCTTTACTCTGATGTCCACATTTATTAACTGTTGCCTTTACGCTTGCAAACTTTGTGATTCGTTGCAGATTTCGTTTTTTTTTTAAGGAAGACAAAATTGATATGAAAATGAGCAGGTTCGAATTTTTTGTGAATTTGTGCAAAAAGGAAAAACACCAATTAATGAGCAGAAAACTGCCGATCGATTGCCACGGAAACAAAATCAATTCGAGTGTTGACTGCGGCGAGCACATTGAGCGCTATTTCCTTTTGTCAAATCCTTGTTAGCCTTAGTACTTGCTGGTCTGTATATTAGGTATGTGTGTGGCACAAATTATGTTAGAAGTTGTCCCACAACCTTAGCCAGCCAAACAGAGCACGTAGAGTGACACAACTGCCAAAACCGAACCTGGGATTCATTGTAGTCATTTAATAGAGCAGATCTCAAATAAAGTAATGAATACTTTCCAAAATGGAGGTGCCCGCCAGCAAAATAGTGTTTTGTAACTGAGTCAAATAGATGCTACCCTTTTTCAAATGTTTATTTTCTTGGAAGCCTTTGCACACACATCTGAGCTTATTGAATGAGTAATTTGAAGCACGTGTGTACCTTCCAGAATATTCGCTTGAGATCCCTTTCATTAGCCTTGATATCGACGTACACTCTAGAGGGAGTTCTATTTCATTTAAACCGCCCTTAAGAATGGATTTATTCATCTAAAATTAAGATATTATCTGACTTGGTTGTGTGGAGTTAAATGCGACGCTTTTTCTCCAACTGGATGACATCATTGTTCTTCACTTACATCTTTTAATTGGATTATGGAAACGTCAAAACCTCTGGGCTTTTTGTAAAATCAAGCAAAAAAAGCGAATGGATTGCTGAATTAACAACAAATAATCCGAGCGGAATGTTGACAATAGGATACAGTAAATGAAGGTTTGTATATTTAAAGCTCTGGCTAGTGAAAGCTTAGAGTACTACCCTCTTGCATTTCACCATTCATAAATAAGTATTTCACTGGTATTTCCTTAAACTGATAATAGCTTCTAAGATTAGAACGATTGTCAGTTGCCTTTGCAAGGACTTTCCGCCATCTTTCCACTTGACTTTTATGGAATGTTGGCAGTGCAAAATAATAAGAAACACTACGAGTGGCAAGCAATTGTAAATTAGATTAAGTGGAAGAAGGAAGAGGTGGGAGAGAGTTGGGTGGGACGATATTTCGTTAGTTGTCCCTTTACGCTCCAGATATCGACTTCCACTAAACGTAACCTGAACATTTCGTGTATGTTTACCGACTTACCATTTAGTTTTGTTAAAGGCTAAGGAATTATAATGCTATAATGAGGCAGTTAATAACCATTAGATTCCTAGCATAACAGAGCTGAAGTACTTTGCTGGAATCCTAAATACTTTTAATTATCCTGCATACTGAATGTTAGTAAGTGGTATTGAATAGGCAAGCAAGCCATTCTACTCACTGATGAGCAGTAAATTGTGACATTTGACTTCTTAAATGAGTGAACTTGGTTCAAGGACACTTTTATGAGTCGTCTCTTCATTCAGTAAGGGTATGCTAGTTTATATCTTGCTAATGGTATATCAAGGTTGTACAAACAATAACGTCTAAGACCTCTAAAAATAATGAATTGACACCGGTGTCCTAACAACTCAACCCGGAGAGAATCCCTCTTTCATATCAAAGACAAAATGTGCATGAAGCATGTATTTTTTCGAAAATTCTTGAACTTTTTACTTCAATAATTAACTTCCATTCACAAGTCTTATATTATATAGTTTAAAAAATAATCACTTTTTTATGAATCAAAAAAACTAAATAGAGAAGACCTTGTAAATAATTTCAGGGTGTATCAAGATTTCAAGAATGTATCCGATTTATAGTTCAACTTCTATATGATTTAATTCAAGACTTAAACTTCAAACTTCATGATCATGTTATCTGTAGTTCTTGGTAAATTTTCAACTACAATATCCTCTGGTAATTGGTCGGTGGACAAACTAAAGAACGAATTCGAAAACTCTGGTTTAACGTAGTTCTACAGATCCATGAAATGGCTCGGTACACCAAGTCTGTTGGTACTGAGAGTTCAAAATCGGACAAAGGTAACATTTCCCCTAATCGAGTTGAGCCTGTGCAGATTCACCACGACTTAAACAAATTTGTCGCTATCATCTCCATTTTAATGGCACTATTAACACGTTCCAAAATGTAAACGAATGATAGTAATATCGGTTCAATAATCCATGTTTTATTTATTTTAAAAAGTATTCAGTTTCCCTTCTATATACTTGCATTAAAGTTATTGATCAGAATTGCCATATGCACGCTTATCATAAATTCATAACACAAAGCTGCCTGTCCGTAGTGAATACATTTGAACACATCAGCAATAACCACTTCCTTTCACGCGAATACCAATCGACTCAGTTATTGACTCAACTAAATTAAGTTATAATACGACCCCTAGTGCGCATTAGTATTCAAGAACTTGAAGGAGTTCCTTCGATAGCAAATATCTTGCATAAGGAATGATACTACTCACTGTATCAATAACGCTAACTCAAGAACTTGCAGAATGATACGTATAGCCCACCACAACCCACCTTCAAGATTTGACCAACTTACTTACTTAGACGCCTACAAGATAAATATGCATTTTTGTATCACCAGCCTCGTGAATTTTGTTTTGTTTAATTTAGTTTCAGAAGTACGTATAGTAAATAAATTTTTACTCAGACCTGTGTTGCGCACAACGCTGCCATCGCTGAACAAAGGAATCTCATGCGCACTCAGACAGATTGGAAGGTGCGTCGTGCAACTTCGCGTAGGGATTAAATGCGGTCGTGAGTGCGCGGGAACACACAGCCACCCGTCCATGGTTGGTTTAGCAAACCCTCCATCGTATTACAATGACTAAGCTCCTTATCTGCAATACACATCCCAAATAGGCGTATCCACGTCATACGTCTGTTTCTTCTATGGTTTTGTGGTAGCTTAGGTAGTCATGGGAGCCTTTCCAGAATGGAGAACTTACCATAAAGATTACTGAGCATAAGTCAAGGCTAATTAATATGGTAATCCACCACAGTCCTTGCTCTAAACATTTGCTTACTCTTTATTCCCAATAATAATACTAATAATAATAATAAGCCAATTTATTGGTATGTCGTGCGTATTGAGGAAACGAATTGGATGTAAAAGGAGAATTTCTGCCAAACTTCGAACTTCTTCAACAGCTTTTACCTGTGCAGTTTGGCTCTGAAAGTTATATTCATAGAAGCTTTCCCATTCACTCCACTGAACCAGCGATCAATTGGCTCTTTTTTTATCTCTTTAGCTAAGTCACCGTTCTGGGCATAGCACAATGAATCTTGCATTACCTGCACAATCCGACACAACGACCTGTTCAGTCACACTGTTTACTTCATACCCCTTCCAGATCTGTCATTGAGAAAAGAATGCAAAACTGACCAACCGTTAAATTGTATCACATTTCGCCCCTTTCCCACAATCCAGATGGCGCTCTCCCTCTTCTCAACCATTAAAATTCCTACACCTTCCTCCCTTTCGTTCTCATTCATAGCCAAAAGCAAAATTTCATAAATAAATAGTTTATTCGAACTAATGAATAACCCTGTACTTTGACTTTTTGTATCGGATTCTCAAAGTCAGTTTTCTCTAACGAGGTCAAACTGTAATTGGAGAAAAAATCTTTGCAGTGTATTGTCTCAATATTTACATTTTTCGCCTTTAAAATTTGCTAACACATGTCTGCTTTGTGATAGGCTAAAATGATATCAACACAAAAATCCTTCCCGCTATCTAAATCTTGTGTTTCGCTTCCCTCTCAAATGACCTTCAAGCTTTTAGAACTTGCGAAAAGAGTCTGTCCGCAATGTATCTTTTAAATAGCTCTCGGTTTTCCTTCGAACTTAAAATTCTTCCCAAATGCGTGTTTCTAATTTGATTTATCGTTTTGATTAGATGTTTTTTGGTTGATGAAACAGATTTTGCCTTTCCTTTGCGATTTTCCTTAAATAAAATTTCGAAACATCAAAAATGACTTCGAAACTTGTTCCGACTTGCTTGTTCTATGTTCAACATTCAAAAAATCGTCTGGTCATATTTCTGACTAAAATCCCATAAATCGGGCAACTATTTGTGATTCATCATAAATGCAATCTTTTTCAGCACATCGATTTCCGATTTTAGGCTAAGCGCGTTAGCCTCTTGATTAGTTTGCATTTCATTTGGATTACTAATACTGATCATCTGACCGTTTGGTCACTGCCTACTCTAATTTTCAAACTATTTATTTATGACGACTATTCCCAATGACTGCCTCGTCTAGACTTATGCTTTTGAAAGGAAGATGAGATCTATTATGGACGACAGTGATGTTGATTATGCTGTAAAGCCATCATTTAGGCCAAAGGACAACCGGTGTAATTCAGCTCATTTCTAAGATTAAAAGTTCTATCTACCATGGTCTGAGCCAAGTTCTCGGAAGCATGTACCAATTCAGGCTTCCTCTAAGAATTGTCTCCACTCGCCTGCCTTAAGGTAGATGATAATAGATTAAAGACTACATTTAGAATACTGATTGAAGGATTTTGCTTTGGCTGTACAGCAGTTATAAAGTGAGAGTTGAAATCCCAGCTTAGCAGATCTAACTGGGAAACCCTGCCGTTGACTAAAAATACAAAGATTAAATCAACGAACAAGTTTTCGCAGAGAAAATTAGATATTAGCAAAAGTGGTATTGAAATCTCATTTGAAAAAATTACCTGCCGCTAACTCTTCCCATACACAAAGCGAAGAGTTGGTTAAGACAACTTCAAGCGATTGCTAATCAGCTATTCTGCGGGGAACAGCATTGGAAATGGCAAGTGTATATATGTATTTTCGCTGCTCTTTGAGATGAAGGTGCTAGTGAGTTGGTTACTGCAAAATCTATTTGTCCTGTAGATGGGTGCAACAAAAAGTACGCGCCAATAGGATTGTCCAAAATCAAATGATTATTTGTCACTCAGATTTTCACTATGAGAACAAGATGGTGAAGAGGAAGGTTTTTTTCTGAAACAGCAGTCGATCTAATAATTGTGTAGTTCCGATGAAGTAGAGTTCTTCTGTTTCCTTGACTCTCCCTCCCCCTTCCCTCCCCCCCCCTCCTACCCACTCCACTTCAGAATACCCTCTTAAAATAGTAAGTGCTTCCTTTTATGGCTCTCGTTTCCTGTGTTTTGGCGTTTGGTGACAATGAAAAGTGGTGAAGTGTTTTAGCACTGCCCTGGGAAACAAACGAAGAAAATTGTTATAGTAAATAGGTGGAGAAAGTTATATGAACTGAGGAGTGCAAGCTATTTGGTTTAACTTTATCAAAATAAGATTGTTCTAAATTGAGGAATTTAGCGCCACGAAAACATGAATGCCACATCCCACGGAGATCACACCCTCCTAATGATGAAGATAAAGAGTATTTTGGGCGATTTCGCGCTCTCCTCAATTTACTTGAGTCAGTAGCACATGGAGAGAATAATTAGTCTGGGTTTGCCACTATTCACGGACATGCTGCTATTTGCGTGCGCTCTGTTAGTCTGAGCAAATCTGTAAGCACTTCAAAGTTTGGCTGGTCTTCAAATATTTTTTTTAAATTACGAGAGATATTTGTGAAATTATCAATTTCTTCAACCTTCTCTCTGCCAATTTACCTAGGTTTAAGACAATTGCATTCACAACTATTTTAGAACTCAACATTTGGGGCTTTTATTTTACCAAATCCAGTTGATACACAACATAAGAAAGCTAATGGGGAATAATAGCCTTCTCTAAAATGTTATTTTAAAATCAACTTGAATAATGTCAGTAAGAAACTTGTTAAAGGCAGTTGGTTAAAACAAGGAGTTTTCATAAAATGCACCAGTCCGTGCATCGGCAGTCAACCAATCATATCTCGCCCGGGAAAGCAGGTTGCCACTGCATTACTTGGGTGGGTAAAATTTGCGTAAAAAGGACCCAATTGTCAAAGCCGCAGTTATGCGCTTAAAATTAAGGAAAAAAGAATAATCATGGTGCAATGGGCATCTTTTTATTGATATGAGAGAAAGCAGCACCAAGTAAGGTTTTAATTTCCAGACGGCATAGAGAACTTGGTCCATAAGATTCGGATTATATTTAATTCTTGGGTCACAAGAATCCCATATATCCGCTCTGTCTCAGCATTCCACGCCCACCGACTTACATAGTGCCCTAACCGTCAGTTGCTCATTACCTAACAAATTTGCCAGCACCCTTATCGTTTTCATCTATCCTGCTCCTCACAATGCGAGTTATTATAGCTCCGTACCGACCCATCCACTTCCCTCCAATAACTCCTTCCACTTAACTTTTCTCATTCATTTCCAACTGTCTAATATACACGTGCTACCAGCCGCTTCGGAAAGGCTTTTATACCATATTAAGCCTAGAAATATCATCAGTCCCGCTTTCGTATCGCAGGTCCACAATTTGTAGGATTTCTTGGAGTGGCTTTGATTAGGAGAAGAGCCCACTTGTGGTCAAACCGTAAAAAAGTGGCAATGATCCTAGTACCGCAAAATCGTGTGCGTATTTCCATTGTGTCGGTTCTTCATGACATAAATCACTAAGACTAGATTTGAATTGGTTAACCGCCATGTGAATCCACTCTGCTAATCGCAACAAACTGAAATCATTTGACATAGCAATCCCTTTACAACTCAATCATCCATGTCTAATCAGTTATACTTTCATAGCTTTCGGGGCTAATTTCTCCAAACTGTACCATGATTACGGAGCTACAAATGTAGTACTTAGCAGACACTGATAAGCTTATCTCTCCTCGAGCTTCGATAATCTCCACAATAAACGAGAAAAATAAGGCGACTGCAAGTTGACTGAGTAAAAGAGGACCACATTAGAGACAAGGAACACAGTGTAATCGAGAATAGGTAACCGAACGTAATCTGTGAAAGAAGCGCTCATCATCTACATTCTTATTTCTACCAGCTTGACAGTTAGTCAGACAAAATCTAGAGTCGGTTCGGCGTTAGGCCGATCTCCACAAGCCAGTTCTATGATGAAAACTCACCTCAACAAATAGACCTCCTTCTCTTCTCGAATCTGAATCAACGCCGGCCAAGCCACATCCATCGAGAAAACGTATTTTATAGCAACAGAAGTTAATCTTTCTAACATGACAGCATTAGCGGCCAAATTTATGTCAATTTACCAAAATGAAATGTCTAAAATACACCGATTGAAGAAAGAAGTTGAAATCACCTGATAGGAATGTATACTTTTCTCTTTTTGCCAATCAAACTGACTTTCCCTCATACCATAAAATTCACATCCCGGGTCACAGGCGAAAGTGCATGCATTCGAATGATTTTTTGCACTCCATCCACCATGGAGTTAATAAAGATTTCTAGACTTAGAGTTCAAGGGCATTCGTTATAGCAGAGATCTGTAAAAAATTTGCCTACTCTATAATAAAATAATGTCAGCCCGAAGTAAGGAAATTTTGCTTGATCCTTATATATTGAAAAAATACCTAACTTGGGTTCTTATTCATAAATGAACGGAATAAATGCTTTTTAGCACCGCCAATCTAGCTTACAAGCCAATCGAAATTGATTGCAGATTAATGGGAACGCATATTATGCGATTTTTAACCAAGCACTAAAGACTTTAAGAGGCAATATTAAAGCCCAGCCATTTCTAGAACATTTTTTGGCCACCACAGTTCATTAATTTAAAAAATCTATGTATTTTTAGAATTCTTGTAAAATATCTAACTAATTAGCTATACTCATTCAAATGTTGAAGCACAACCTGTTGCTTATTTCACAATAAATACCAAATTCAATTTCTCGGCCTTGGAAATCAAGTGGTCGCATCATTTCAAATAGTTGCATTATAAAAAACGTTCTACTCAGTTGCAAATAAGTAGTCTGCCTATTCCAACAAAACAGTTAATTCCAAATGAACTAAGAAAAGATGTCGGCAGAGGTTAAAGAAATGGGGGAAAGAGAAAGTTCACTCAACTCCATCACGGGTAAAAAAAAACAAGTAATATCAACCTTCTATTCCATCTTGAATTGACCTCCTGAGCTCTCGTTGCCTTGATTCAATTTATTATCCGTGAATGCCCTGTAAATAGAGAAAAAGAACCAATTAGAGCCCAGATGCTCACTCATTGGTCGAAACAACGCCACCGATTTATTTTACTGGTTAAAAAAGAACAAATCAAAAAAACCTACGGATTGTCGTGGCAAGGTGGAATGTTTTCCTCAGCCCACCGTAGGGCTTCATCCTAAATAGGTCGAAAAAAGGATCAGTTGCAGCAAATAGTGCAAGTAATTTCGATTAAAGAACCCAAAACCATACCTCTGTTGAACCGGTCCTGTTATTCTTTCTAGCTCGCTCGTCATCATTAATTCCTATAAGAGATATAGCTTTAAGAAATGTTTTCGTAAAGTCATCCCCTAAATCAATTTATGTAATAAAATGCATCAAAGTAATCCCTGTACTGTCCAATGTTAAAAATAGGAAACAAAATGTCTAAACACAAAAACAGAGAGCGAAATGTTGATGTCATAACTCAGATTGTGCACGAATGGTTAAAGGCAATGGTATATATTTCAAACGTTTCAAAACTTATAACCAACTTTCGAGCTACCTACCAATCCCTGATAAGTCCCATTAAGGAAGTATCATTACTAAGTCTCCTGACTTACTTTCTACTCTTTACAGTTCGAGTATGCGAGCACATTACAGAAGAAAATGCTCGTTGTTTCCCTTAACAAATACGTCAGTACTCGCCAATAAGTTTGACAATAAAAGATGTAGACAATGAGGGAGTGTTTGCAAACTCGAAAGAAGCAGGCATCATGTTATGCATATACATCTATATATATAGGTCCATATTTTTATCTGCGTTTCAGACAAAATAAACCATAATAAAAACCGATTTGATTTATTCAACGTGACGAGGAGATAATGAAAGAAATTTGACATCTGAACTAGTACAAAGGCCACACAGGTCAATGCGGCAGGACAGCTGTAAAATTTATTTATTTATTCAAAACAATCGGGATACTGATTTCGCCCTTAAACTAATATTGGTCCTGAGAACTTACACAACAAGGTACTATCGCGTAATGGAAGATAGGATAATTTGAACAGACCCCGAACCATAAAACATGAGAAAACGACAGCAGGGAGGTACTTCGGCTTTGAAAGATCCACAAAGGATGGATAGTACATTTTACAATAGGAAATAGGGAATGTGAATCTTGATACCAGTAGTCTGAAAATGAGGCTACGTAATGGAACATTTGGCAAAATGCTGAGTTCATATAAAGAGGAAATCGATAAACCGGGTGAAAATAAGGGCAGCAGATACCGTAGGTAGGGGACTAAACAGAAAGAGAACGTACCAGAGACAATAACATCCAAGAGGCGTTCTTCAAGGTCCTCCGGAGGAGGATCAACGTCAGGGTCGAGAAAGGCGCTTCGAGCGTAGAGACGATTTGTGCTGCTCGGACGCCAGAGAATGACTATTGCGAAAAGAACTGCAAAGAAGAGAAGTTGCCAGAACGTTTCATCGAACCAAATGTATCGCCATGCCTGAAACGAATAGTTTGAATCAATATTTACTATGGATCGCCTATAAAGAGAGCAAATACGCACTTTCAGGTTCGTTGAAAATAATTAGATAAGGAGATGAAATACTGAGAAACCTAGATTCTCATGACGCTTAATTTCTAAGGGAGATCAATCTCATAAATTCTAACTATTATTAAAGTTTTCGTTCTATTAGAAATAAAACAGCGCTTATTTCCTATAAAAAAATAAATCTTCTAATACTTACCGGCGATTTACCAGTCATAGAAATTAGTAACAGAGTTGGAACGGTTTACGCCAGAACGGTCATCATATAAGGCTGTAGCACTGAACTTATTATCATTCCTTTATAACTAAACTGCTGAACGCAAGCGTGGCGATAAAGACTTAATAAGCGGTAAAGGCAGACACGAATGCATTAATAAAATGCAATTTGGTTAAGGCGCGTTTTGTGATATGGAAGGGAGAGTTTGCGACAATTTGAGAAAAGCTAGGAGGAGAGAATAAGGTGTATCGTCTACTCTAAAACAGTTATTATTTCATTACAGAAACCTGTCGATGAATTTAATCGTAACAGATCAATCTTATCAGATCTCATCACTGGTATGTTAAAGCCAAATGAAGTAAGATTTCCTTACACAATGGACGGTGTTTTAGCAGTCTTTCGAAAAAGGTTGCTTCATCATTTATTGAACTTTTTGCCAAATGGTTTCAGTTGCTTCCCACAATTGAAAAATATACAAATTTCTGTTGTATTACTAGGAGTACTAATAAAATTGCTAATACTGCAGATAAATGAAACGAATGGCCGACTAGTTAGTTAACGACGAGAATACAATTTAGCAGATATGTAGCCAGTTTAAAATTGTGGAGAGTAAAACGAGTGAAAATGGGAAGTAATTTCCAATAATTAATAAAAGTCCCCATGAGAATTAGAAGTAATAGTAAGACCACTCATTAAAATGTAGGGCTATCAAGTTTAAGTACTTTAATTTGAGAGACCTGCGAAGCTCAATGACTACCTCTTATGCATTTTGGTGTTCACAGCCCTGTTATATGATTTCTTTTGTCGATTTATACTCCAATGTCGCTTTCTAAAGACCACACTCATAAAGCAATTCAAAGGGTGCCTATTTCCTCCTCTCACTTTACCTTCTGCACAAGCTTGCTGCATTCGAACGAAGACTGGGCGTTCCAATACGCATTCTGGGAAGACGATAATTTCGTTTTTCTCATTCAATGCACTATACTGGAATTTGAACTCCGTGTACCACGTGCCAGAAGAGAATGCATAAAGCAATTCCTAGAAAGCGTTTAAGATGGGTCAACGAATGAGACAAATTTATAAGTTACTGGTTCATCCATTGGAAAACGTGTTCCAACACTCACTTTGAGTGAGGAAATTGCAGATACACCATTGAGCCTCCCTCATAAAGAACTCGAATTCTGCCAGCGCTTACATAAACCGAACTCAACTAACCAGTGACAGTGTCCGTTCAACTCATTGGGTGTGAACCGATGATCACTGAACCCGAATTTGTAGATGAGTAGGTTAACCACTGAGCCACCAGAGCAGCAACCATTAAATAACACGATTTCACTCTCAATTAAGATCGAGTTCGTCAAACTGAGATAAATAGTCAAAAGCAGCAATCAAGTGTATGTTTTCAGCAACTTTTCTTTTCTTTAAAGTTAATCCTACAAAATGATCCAATCGCACTAAATAACCCAGACGAGATTTAGAAAAGTAATCAGAATTATGCAACGCACTCAAGAATAGTAGAGCTAACATGGCTCAACATTTTAACGGCGTATATTAAGATCAATAGTGCAAGACAGTGTTGACAGAGGTAACAAAATTTGTACCGCTGTCATCTAATCGACAAATTATTTTCGTACTCAAATGGAAGTTGATTTATGATCAAAATTATACTAGCGTTTACGAACTTTCCTGCATACCCATAATTATTACTCCACATGTTTACTCTAGCGCACGACCAAAAGCCTTAAAGAGCTGTGATTGTAATGGAAAACCCTGTTAACCCCTTCTGTAGAGTTTCAGAAAAAAACAAAAGACGAACCACTGTATCCCTTATTTATGGATATCCGGAACTCCTACGACAATGACATTTTAAATTCCCCAATAGTTTAAGGAGTAATCGATTCCCTAGAATACTTTTAAGAAGAAAAGTACACAACTGATGAAGCCCGTGAACTTCGTTCAGGCGCACCGAAAATATTCCATTTGATTTTCAACCCATTTCACTTCCCATTTACCAACACAATAATCGATAGAGAAATTCAATGAGAGTTATGGTGCAGCATTCTAATAAATTTAAAGAGAATTGAAGGAGTGCAAATCCCTCATAGTAGAGCTCAGGGCCTCGATATTTGCATAGTTATAATTGGCAATTTGAACATTTTTTTCATTAAAGGGCGTTGACAGAGTGGGAGGTTATCACACCGAACGTTCGCTTTCAATGAGACTGAGAATTATGGGAACACAAATATGTGTACTTCACATTTTAGCCACGTTACCAAGTAGATGTAAGGTTATTATAAGGTGTTATTAAGGTCAGTCGCACCAGCGCTTAAATATAACCGTGTTGCACCAAAAAAGATGGAAGGACGCGATAATTATACATGCTTAAAACGCATTCAAAATCCTACCACCTTTACGAATGTGAGGGAGAATTGATGTTATTGATCATGTAATTCAATCTTTACATGTGATAGGATTAACCCGAAAGCTTGTATACAATGTTAAGGCTTTAACTTATAATATATGAATAAGAGAGATAAGTCAACTTTTTTACGTCGATCGGCTATTTTTGTTAAGTTTTAGATAAGAAAATAAATTAACACTAACTCCTACCTGGAAATCTAAAATAACCCATAACGTACAACTTTTTCGTATGTGTTAGCAGTAGGCCATCCATCTTTGTTCAAAATCTTATAAGCAAGAGATTAGCAGTGAACCGAGAAGAGATACGTTGACTTCTCAGAAAAGTTAAATATTTGTTGATAATCAATACAAAAAGATTATACAACATTGCTTCACTAAACACATACCTATTGATCTAACCTAGGATTTGAACCAGAAATTAATGGAACGCAAAACCAAGAATAGCTTAGCTAATGCGTAGGCAGTGTAGTTCTACTGATATGTAGTTGATTCAATTTAAAAGGAGTACAATCGTTGCAGATTCACATGTTCTCAACTGTTCATAAATAGTAAGTATGAAAGAATTTCGTTCTGAAAATATTTAAGTGCTCCACCTACCACTTATAACAATAACAGCCATCAATCTCACATTCCTCTTCATAATTCCGAGTCGGGACGGATTGTGGGAACTGAGGGGGTCATTAGCCTAACGATTTTTCTTAACAAAGACCCGACATAATAGAAGTTACTCGAATAGGATGAAATTATACATTAGTAATTTAAAAGTAATCTTTTAAACAATAGTAAATTAAATGCTCACAATATAAGCAATTGCGATTCTCTGGGTAAAGATGAGGAGTTAATTTGAGCGAGTTGAAAGTCCAAGATCAAGGAAACAAAAAACTCATTTTCATATATTCTTTCATCAAGCTAACATAAGCCAAGGGCAAAACCCGTAAATCGAAATTAAGTTGCTTTCAAATCTGGTGCTAAGAAAACCATTGCCAATTAACTCCTATTAACTCAATACTCAAGTCAATAAATTGAAAATTCATTTTCCATTCAGATAAGTCAAAGAAGGCAGCAAATTAGGCTTTAGTTGAAAAATGCATTTGCCTCATTTCTCAACTCGACTTTAAATACGTGCTTCTGAGCACTCAAGGACCAAGAACGACTATTTTAAATCTTATCCCAACTAACGTAACGGCAGCACAAATATGCGAAAAGTAATAGAAGAGCCTATTAATTAATATACCTACTGAGTTAATGACAATAATAAAAGCTATAACTCACCCTAGTACACGGTTTCCAATGAAGCAGAAAGATTGACACACACATACATATAACCGATACTAAAAATAAAAAGTAGTAAAAGACCAATATGTCATCTAGTGTCATCCACTTAAGAACTATTCAAGAACACAAACTAACCTAGTGATACGCCAATAAGAAGAGCTGAGAATATGCGGTAAAGACGATGTTTTACTTTATTTCTTCGCATTCTCGTCTCACGAAGAGTTGAAACAAGATACGAAAAGCTCCACCAGAGAATTGCTAATTCAACAGCAATCATCGGTAAACCGGCAAGAGGAATCCATAAAGAGGGTTTGAAACGTGGATGGAAAGCACGAAGACCACTGTCCAACAAGCAAAACAGAAGGTATACCACGCAGATCCAAATAATACGCCGATAAGCGGTACCCAGCCGAGATTTAGTGATACCATAACTTAATTAAAAGTGAGGATCAATAATGACCAAAATAAGACTTACCCAACACAGACAATAAGAATCAGAAAACGAGCAAGAGTTCGCTTGAAACAGCTGACAACAATAGCAAATGCCAAAGCACTTTTAAGAGTAACGCCAGTTCGATTAAGAGTTTCGTAGAGACAATAGAGGGTGATCTGTTCAACAAGACCGATGAAAATCATTAAGGAAATATAGTATTGGATCCTCAAAAGATCCTTCCAATGGCAGACAGTGAAACAAAGCCATAGAATGCCCAAAAGAGCATAACTGAGAGACAATACTCCATAAAACTAAAACAACAATTAGAGGATGTCGACAACTCTTACTGTTCGAAGTGGATATTCAATAGCCGAAAGGTATCCATAACTGCTTATAATATCAGTAGTCACGTGAACTAGAAAGAGCAGGGTTAAAAAAGAGATCGCACTACCATCAACCATTCCTGCACAATTTTTTGTATCAATACAGTTCACATATAGAACAGCCATTTGAGTGCCAGCTCTTGAAAGTTTGGTTCCAAATGATATAGGTTTATTAGTGTCACAAGAGGTTCGCTTCTCCATTTTAAAAATAGAGTCTGGTTTAAAATCAGAAGATATTTCAATCATAAGTTGTGAGTTGTTAATTATCTAAAGAGGCAATGGAAGGAAGCGACAAAATTTACCTGCTTAAAATCAGCAAATGCATTAGCGCACTCTGACCAATAAACGGACAATGATAAGCGCACCTCAATAGCTTTAGTACAAATAACTAAAATTTTGAATTAGATTAAGAAAGTAAAAACTTTTAAAATTGATGTCCGTATCTTCGAAGACAGACTTGGGAAAACATAAATCGGTATTCTACGAAGAATAAATATTAAAACTTAATTCCATACCACGGGAGTTTTAACTTCCCAGTGTCCAACTTCGGGAAAAGCAATGACAAAGGTAGAATAACATGATATGAGTACCAATATGCCAAGCAATCCGTAACCAGACATCATCAAAAAAGAAGTAAAACTCCTCAAATATCCCGCTAATAAAGTTAAAAGACAAAATAAATTAGTAAATGAATTAATAAATATTTTTAAACAAAAACTGGCAAAAATTAATTTAAATTCACAGCATCTTTAATCTTTCCCAATACATGTATTTTAAATTTCCATTTTAACATTAATTTTAAGTTAAATTTGATTTCTAAGCCGTTAATCTGGTTTTAATTTATAAAGTATTGGTGGAAATTTTCTCAAAGTTGTCCAAAACAACCTTGACGCTATCTGCGAAATTTTGTTAGGATAGGGACTTTGAGTTTCTTGGACGCATATTTTCTCCTTCATTAATCGGATTTCACTTAACAATGAATCATCTGCGTTTATTAATATCTGCAGGTTTAAACTCTTTAGTA
Organism: Hymenolepis microstoma; assembly: GCA_000469805.3. Taxonomy (NCBI): domain Eukaryota; kingdom Metazoa; phylum Platyhelminthes; class Cestoda; order Cyclophyllidea; family Hymenolepididae; genus Hymenolepis; species Hymenolepis microstoma. Next base: position 1,031,480 of record LR215993.1, on the reverse strand, counting down.
TTCATGTTTTAGGTTCACTGAATGATAAATTGCGGATGTCCAAATGCATTCGTCTGCTGCATCCTAGAACAGGTACTGTCTTTATGTATCCTATCATTGATAGAGAAGAAATGTATTTTTATAGTTTCAGGTGATTCCGGAATTATTTTTGAGCTGCAAAAAGTTAACCTTTCAAAGCGGTCCCTATTTATCAGCAATCAGATCTCCCAGTGTAATAAATATTCATTCACTAACACGCGCCATTCTTAGGTGGTGATGTTTTCGTTCTTTCGCCAATCAATCCTCTCTTTCTATTTCTGCCTGCACTTCTAAAGATGGACAAGTTTACAACATTGGATGTTCTCGTGAGATCAGATGAGTCTCCTGCTTTTCAGGAAATATTTTCTTGTACTCTTTTTGATAAGCTTTGTTCAATTTGTGATTCCAAAGGTAAGTCTGAGTTAATGGTGATTTTTTTTAAATCAGAAACCTGTGGATTAAAAGTTCTTCGTTTGAATGAGCAAAAGTTAATTGATTGGCTTAAGAGTGGAGTCGATAGAATATGTGTGGCTGCTAGAGAAATTACACATCCTTCTCAAGCTCTTCAACTGCGCGCTCTACTATCAGCTTCTTGTGGGGATTCTGCTGTTGCGTCGTTTTATGCAGAAGGTGTGTATGCTATACTTATCAATTATTTGTTAGATTCCGTAGCTGCGTCAACACTGGCTGAAGGATATTTAAATACGTCAGCTCTTCAAAATCTAGCGTTCCAGATTGTCGCTGATAAACTCCCCATTCAACTCATTGACAAACTATTTTCTACTTTGGGTTTAACTAATATTTCAGTTGCCGGTCAGAGAAACCTTCAAGAGGGGTCTCCTGTTGTAAAGAAGCCCAGATTGTCTAATTCGGACGTCAGCGGACCTACCGAAGACTATTCAAAACGAACTAATGCTTATAAGCCGGTTTCGGTTTGTTGCCGCTTCTGAAGCTCTTTTAATTAACAATTTATTTTGTTTTAGACGCGTTCATCTGCACAATCGAAGCTACTAAAGAAAGCTCAGGGCTCAAAGTCTTTAACGAGCTTCTTTGCCAAGAAATGATAAGCTTGCTTGTAGTATTTGGCGTATTTAACTATTTTTTATATACATGAATGCCTTTTGATAATTTTGATGGGCTTTAAGAGATGAATTGCAATTATATAAGTATGTAGTAGACGAAAAACGCCAAATTGTCAAAAAATTATTCTTACGAATATGGATAAAGCGCCCGACGTGGGTGTAATATTTGACTACTGTATCGCTAGTGTGCTAGTGCTTAAGAATGATCGTAATTTAGAAAGAAGTAGCATAGGGAGATTTAGACAAATGCGGTATTGGGGTTATGGTTGGGACATATGAAAAGGATGGAGTTTGCATAGGCAGCCGGGATAATACAAAGATATTGGGTTATTCAGCCGAGATTTCGGGCATGTATGGTGGTTATGGGGCGCTGCTTCTAACGCCAACTTAAGTCTTATTTGGCGTGGCGGCCGAGTGTTCTGGTTACTGGAATATGTTTCGATTGTAGAAATTCTCTTCTAGTGAAACGAATTCGAATTTAATTAACCAGACTCTCAAAACCGAAAGAATCGAAATTAAAACGTGAGCATGAATGAGGGGGTAAGAGGATTGCTGAAATTGATGGCTTGATAAGTACTTGAGAGTTACCAGAAAAAACCTGGAATTGAAACAATTTGAAAATGTGGCCCTTCATCATGTAAAATATGAGCAAACAACCAGAGTCAAATTGCGCCATACAAGAAGTGATATTATTATGTGAATTCACTTCTTATTAGAACGAAGATTAGTAGGCCATAAAGACCAGCATATCAAAAGTGTACTAAAGTGATTTACGATTATGATTTCAATCACACTTGCATTAACATATTCAGAGAAAAGAGGACTATAATAGGTTACGTTTCTGAAAAACTTGAAGTAGCATAATGTTTATAAACTAGACAAGATATCAGTTCAAACTAATCCTTTAGACTTAAATTATATAGGGATTTCTTAAATGAAAAATTTTTTGGGACAATAAATACTCGATCGTATTCTAGCCGTCAAATGTTTATCGGTTACCCACTAAGACAGAAATGTTTGTAAAGCAGCCAAAGAAGCTCAGTGTATCCCGCTAACATATACACAGTGCAAGTGTCTGTTTCTCGCTCTTCATCCTCTCGATCCCTCCTAATCTCTGTTGGTGTTTACATTCAAAATTAGATTCATGGTAAAATAATTTAGTTCTGGAACTATCAATGCTTTTCTTAGAGGATTTCATTTTAGGATGTAGGGAACACAACGTTACCATGGTTGAAGTAAAGAAATGCATGCGTTCAAACGTTCTGGTAAGTTGTGGATGCGATATCAATCACGCAAGGGAGCAAATGAGGCCACAAGAGCAGAGACCTCTCGGCCAATCAATAACCAAAGTCATTACATTATTATCATAACTGAAAGTGTATATAATAACTAAGCTCCCTGTCAGTCAAGACAAGACCGACATGCAACCTCCAAACATAACACAGCTCAAATAAATGCATTCTACGCCATACGTTTGTTTTCTCTGTAGCTTTGCGGTAGCTTTGCGGTAGCTTAGCTAATTCCGGGAGCCACTCCAAACTAGGCGAACTTGTCACAGAGATTAGTGAACATAAATCAATGTTTGTTAGCGTAGCAATATGCTACAAGGACAATTGTGTTTCATCAATTTCGTTTTTCATGATTAGAATGATGACATTGAAATTCAAAGAAACTTTTCGCCATTCTGAAAATATTTAAATCATAATTCTAAAAATTGCAATCTTTAATCACATAGTATTGTAGAATTATTCTTTTTAACTGTTAATCCATGCATTACTGCTATTCAAAATTAATACTAACGGGGTAGGGAAGTTATAATAACTGAGCGGGATATTTTATAAGTTAATGGGGGACAGAAGCATTGCTTAAGTAAATGCAAAATTGTTGAAGAATGCAAGGTGAAGAAAAAACCGACCACATTGTTATCTGATTGATTTAACCTCTTAGATAGGATGATGAATGATAATGGTTAGAGTGGATGGTACAAGATATTACAAACACTGAACGTGAAATACGACTGGAGTATTTACTTGAATATAATTGGTCGGTGAGATATACTGGTTAGCCTACTTCCATTTCATAATGGTGGTGGTAAACGGATTACATGGTATGTAGTTACTTTGATTATTTAACTTGTGACGTATATGTTATTTATTTTAAATTGAATTCAGTTAGAAGAAAATTCCTTCAAAGTCGTGGAATCTGTAGAAGAGTCAACTCTTGTTGCTATCGCAGTAAATGTCGTTAAAGACCGTATGTTTTATTTATCATTTGTCATATTATATACCTTTAGATGGCTCATTATTTATTCTTTAGGACTACATACGAATGATGCATGCTGTGTACAACTGCAGGATGGGCAGTATATGATTGGTGCCGTTGAACCGAATGAAAAGAATTTGCATTTATTTCTCCCTTGCAATTCACCAGAGGCTCCAAGCGCTATTTCCTGGACTGCTAATCATTTCGTAAATCAACTGCTTCCTCATCCTTCTCAGTGTAAAACTCTTATGGATGTTATTTGTGAAAAACTCCATTTAAGCTGTGATAAAAATAGTCCCAGGTATGCACCCTAGAATGGTCTATTTAAACGTAAAATTGTTATGTGATTATGTTCCACTGATTAGGTTCTCTTTAATATTCTTTGATGCTGATTTTCGGCCGCTGTTTGTGTCCGTTCATCGGGGGATAATTGACGCGGAAGAATTTAACAAGGAAATTTCAAAACGAAATCCATCTTATACACCAACTTTATCTCAGTTTCCTGCAGATGACTCCGATTGGCTCCATGAGGGTATAAATTCGGATAATGACGTGACATGGATTTAATAAATTCTACTTTGAAATACATTCGTGCTAAATATTTTTCTAGTGATAATTTAGCAATCTAAAGTCTAGTTTGCTTTTTCATCAAATATTGCATTGGGCAATTTCATGCTGGTAGATGTGTGCGAGGGATTTAATTATTTTACTCAAGTCTCTATTTAAGTGTGCTTTTGTCTTGCGAAACCCCACATAGGCCAATTTCAATGGTTTCAAGTTCCGAAAGCTAATTAAGTGACCTTCTGTTCTGTAGGCTCTGACGTATACGGCAAGTGTCTATGCAAGGAATTGCTGATGTGATGTCTTGAATATGTGACACAAAATTACTGAAAAAAGCGAAGCTGTAAGCAGAAGAGTATATGTTATTCTTCCCTAGGCGACTGAAAATCGTTTTTAAAGCTAACTAAGACGTAAAAGCTTGAATAAGCCGTTCATGCTATAAGAAAAGGTTGAGTGATCGAAATCCAGTTTGTTGATATCACATTTTTTATAACCTTCCATTTCCGATACTTTCGGGCTGTCATTGCCTACTCTGGATTTCTATGCACGGGTCGGGATACGCTAGTAAAATCTGTTTAATCAAACTGTATACTTCTAGCAAGCTTCTAAAATCGTGTAGTTCTTAGTCATATCTCTAAGCTTGTGTAATAGCATTTATGATAAGGTAACGTTAAGGATAAATAAGTGGATGTTGGAAAAATGCTCTTTCTAACGGGAACTTATTTATTTCACAGATCGGTTCAGACATTTAACATCTGGTTCATAAAGGGACGTAGAACTGTCACTTCTAAGATATCACGGAAAGGAAATAATGGCAGCATACAGTCCGATCATCAGAAGGATGTCTGTTGTGGGACAGGTCATCGTACGCACGCGTACGGACTGAGTGCGGTGAACGCACAGCCAATCAGGAGCTCCCGATTGCTTGGGTCAATCCGCCATGTTGATCATGACTAAGCTTCCTGTAGCGGAACACGCCATATTGTCACGGCGAATAAACGTGTTCCTCCCACTATGTCTGTTTCTTGACTTTACAGTAGCTTCAGTGGGACGTACTAACTAGGAGAGTCTGTGTTAGAGGTTTCTGAGCCCAGTCAGGTTTAGTTAGGCAGCTAATTCCGCTACACTGTGAATCAGCAAGCATCTACTGAAAGTTCAGTTGATGACTGCATTTCCACTTGTATAAAATAATCTCATTGAAAATTTTACTGAAGTTTCTGATGATCCTCACTTTCATTCAAGGAAATAAACTTTGTTTTACAGGTGAACAATTGCTATAATGCAGAGTCGAAGAACGAGTAAATCTTGTCTAACAGCCATTTTTATTATCGTTCACATTCTCAATAAATCTTTTTCAGAGCATTCAGCAGTCGAAATTAAACATTTAACAAAAAATTAATATTTGTTCCGTTTTCAAGACACTACAATCAGCATTGGGAAAATTAGCGAGTGGGATAAGTAATGCCATAGTGAATTATGATTTAGGAAGTTTCCGATTTTCAGCGAATTGGTCGTTCGACTGAAAAGCCCAAGAATGCTCGATATCAAATTGTGTACTCTTATCGATTTCATTAAGAATGCAATCCACACAAGACGAGAAAGAAAATTTACCGATAATCCATAATATTTGATCCATTTTCACTCTCTTTCGGTCTATTTTTTGAAGAAACGGAATATAATCGCCACAATAGATTTTTAACAAGATCTCATTTTTATAATTTATGGGAGTTAAAAGTGTGAGGAAGCTCAAATCTGTACGTCAAAGTAGAAATAGGAGTGACATATTAGCTAAGGTGTATAGAGATGTCAGGAGCGAGTACAGCATATTCCATCTATGTTTTTAATTAATTAAAATAATTCACACCGGTAAAATAGACATTAAACTAGTGCTCGTGAATTTGTATTTGTATTGTATTTACAGCAATATCTTACCTATGTATCTAAAGAAGTTTCTCAATTAATGCTACAATTTGTTTTCGTTATTTTGCTAAAATATGTCATAGATTTATTAGTGTAAATTAAATGAATTTTTGAACAGTAATTAGATTAATATCAAAAAATGGCTATTGGATAAGGTCAAAAAAAGTAGAGCAAAACAAGAATATTTGGGCGATATATAGTAAAGCTTTTTCTATTATTTTTGAATCATTTATCATTGTTTGAAATAGTGGCGTTTGAAGGAGGGAAGTTTGTGCTTTTTTATTTTCGTCAAAGAGGATGCCATATGCAAATCAGTCCATTGTAACCGTTACGTCACACACAGATGAACAAATTAAATTCGTCATTGAGGACACTGATTTGAGTGTCGCAAACGCCATTCGGCGAGTGTGTATAGCAGAAGTTCCTACTCTAGCAATTGATTGGGTTCAAATACTTGAAAATAGCACGATGTTGAATGACGAATTTATAGCCCAGCGTGTTGGATTAATTCCCCTAACGTCTGACAATGTTGTTGATAAGATGATTTACGCTCGTGATTGTACATGCAATGCCTTTTGCAAAGATTGTGCCGTCGAATTGAACCTTGATGAATTTTGCACAGTTGAAAACAAGAGAAACATCACGTCTGCAGAATTAATCAGCAGCAATCCTGATGTTCGACCCGTCCCTTTGACTGATGATACTGATGATTTCCGTCCGTTTAATGTGAAACGGGTTAGCTTTGGGCCGAATTTTCTGATAGAATTTTCTTAGATTGTTCCTTACTTTTCAATGCCTTTTTTTATCTTTAGGAACCCATATTAATAGTCAAGGTACAAAAGGGCCAGCGTTTGAAGATTCGCGCATTTGCAAAGAAGGGGTTTGGCAAGGAGCATGCTAAATGGAATCCTACTGCGGGTGTTGGATTTGAATATGATCCTGACAACGCCTTACGTCATACCTTTCTGCAAAATCCAGAGGACTGGCCCAGGTCAGAATACTCGGAGCTGCCACCTAGAACTAATGAAGGGGTCGGTCTTGATGGTAAAGACGTCCCTGCTCAAGCACCTTTTGATCCATTTGGCAAGGTTAGTTTTACATTTTTTCCACTTTTACAGCTCTTTTCTGTTGTATATTTAAGTTCTTTTTTATGCTTAACTTCAAACATTGGATTCCTCTATTGGCCCTATTTGCACCGTCTTATGCGATACCTGGTTTGATTATTCTAAGATTTTTTAGTTAGCGCATTCATTAATGTTGCCTCCTCTTTACATTGTTGCTAATCGTTTTACATCATTTACAGGACTTTTTAAACAAAATGTAAGAGAAGTTATGCACAATTTGGCTGGTGGTACACATTTTGAAGGTTTTAAATCGCTTGTTATAAACGATAGTGTTGTTGCTATTAAGGTTTTTCTTTGTCAAGAAAATTGTAGTGACAGATAAACTAAATTTTCTTCTTTCAACGTTCACTTCTGAAGCTGATCAAAGCAATGGCTTGTAGAACGTCCTATTAATTCCGATGAGGGGTAATATTTCATAAATGTTCAGAATTTCTAATCTTCAGATGTGTTTCTGGGTGCTGTTTGTATTAATTTGTCTTGAGTGCGGCCTTTTGCTACTCAAATAATTGGAAAATGTCATTTTTGAGATTTCGGTTCAATTTTGCATTGATCAAGAACGATCATATGAGCATAACAATTTCTAATTTCATGTAAGAGAGTATTTCCCTTTAACATAATGGAGCCTTTATAATTGAGAAACATTGCCTAGTAATAATAAGAAGATTGAACAATTCTTGTGATTTTCAATCTCAGAGTGTGTAATCGTTAAATTTAAGCTTTAGGGTGGCCGTCATCTTCTCTCTAGTCACTTCACACTTATCGGCTACGTTTTATTTTGCTACAGCAGGCATTTCGTTTTGATTCGAATTCTAAATCTTATATTTTTTTGCAGCCTACAAAATTTTACTTCAGCATTGAATCTTGTGGTTCTTTGAAGTCCAAGAATATTATCTTCTCCGGTCTTCGTGTTCTCAAGAGCAAGTTGACTACCATTCTTGAAAACCTCCCACCTGAGTAATAATCAAACTACCTTTTTTCCGTACTCTTTGTATTTGCTATTACTGTTGTGTACATAGTATAAAACTTGTAATTGATAAGCCGGTGTATTTTTAGGTGGTCTCAATACTAGAAGATAGAGTTGATTTTCAAGCTCGTTGAAGGAAATGCACGCTACACTGTTTTAAACATAAGGGGATGGAAAGTTTAGCATTGCGTCTTATTGTTGGTACCGATTTAAGAGAGATATATCTATCCAAAACCTCTTCTAAACCGGGAACCGGGCGTTTCTGGGGTGGTTCCTAGCCACCGATATAATGGCCCACACGAAACATTTTTAAAAAATTGAAATGGTGAAAACTGCGGGCGTTCGGAGGTTAATTTGGTTGAAATCCTATCATTTAATAACCACCGCATGCCCACCGGAGGAAGTCAGATTAGATACCTAAGTCCTTGCATCCCTCCTTTTTGTTCATTTAAGGATCTTCGTTAGCGTTCATCCACCATGCTATTGTGCTGTTTCGGAATAAGGCATCCTGATCCCGTCATTTCCTACTTAAATGTAATCAGTGGCTATGATAAAGGGAAAAAAGATTGCAGAAAACAAGTTTATCTTCACTTGCTCACACGAACACAAACATGGCTATTCGGTCACTGTTGGTTAATTATAGTCAGCAAATCAACCACCGATAATCACCATCATTATCGGTTGTCAAAGTTATCATCCTAGTAATAGTATGTTGATTATGTGATGATGAATGATAAAGGGGTATGGGATATGGGGGTAAGCAGTTTAGAGACGGGGGAACCGGGTTTCGTGAGAATGAGTGCACGGATAATTGCAAATGCAGCCAACTGCAACTCAAAGCAGTTAAATTACAAACGGAGAGGGACGATTTCATGTCCATGATGAGGGAGAGTAAACTTCGAGATCAGGCAAGAAAGAGATAGAAAAAGAGAAAAGAACAGAGCGAGATTGAGAAGAGGAACAGAAAGATGTCCGCGAAAGAAAGCACTTTGAGTTTGTATTGGGAGGGAACGCTGTGAGGTATTTGAGAGGGGAAACGCACCTCACCAATGAATACCGCTCAAGGTCATCATGGAAACTTGGGGAGAACCTGATCGGGTGTTTGAAAAGAATACCTAAAAGAGAACAAATTGACGAAAGTATAGTCTCTAAAAAAAATTTGTATTGCGTATTGATGCGTAATTGATCAAATAGCATTGATAATGGAGTGGGTTGAATTACCTTGTCATTTCGTTCACAGAGGAACTTGAATCGCTGCTCTCGTTTGTGCATGAAGACGCCATCCAGATGTCCTGTGGCTGCAGAACGTACTTCAATGGCTTTCAGACCCCATCCTAGAAGCTGTCCTGATGCAGCGATGTAGGCCACCGACGTGGGCGTCTCGCCCCACTGGATCACCACATTCTTCGTCATCTTTCCACTCGTATCTACATACACGCCCTCAGCTACATCACACGAAACAATAGAATTAGTCTAGCCCCCACTACTTTAATACGCTAAGTAGAGTTACTTACTATCGTAACAGAGCAGAAGTTGCAGTCCATCAGTGTTGGGTAAAACGACTATACAATGGGGAGTGATGGTTCCACGATTGGGCTAAAGAGGTAAAGAAAGTAAGAATAAGCTAGCTAGTTGGTTCTCCTTTGGATAACTGAGTGAATAATAGTTGGACTTACCTTGGGGCAGAGATAGAGATCAAAGACCGTGTTGGTGTCCAGATCAATGGCATGGAAACCTGCTTCAGAACCATAGATGACCTTTAGACGCTGGTTTTCTTCCACAGTCAGGTCAACCAGCAGTGGACGGAAGTGCAAAGAGGAGAAGTGCTGAAATGGAAGAGAATACATGTTATTCAATATATGACCACAATAAAACGAGCTTTTGTGAAGTGCTTCGAGAAACCTTGAAAGCCATGAACTTGTGGTAGGGTCTTGGGGCCCAAGCGTAGATTTCTACAGAGTCTCGAAGAGCAATGACCAAGAATTTGATGTTCTCATGTTTCACTAAAGGAATTCAATGTCGGTTGAGATGGAGGCGGAATAAGTGGAGAAGATATTAAGACAAAGAAGTACACTCACCGATCTTGAAAGTCACTGCGCCATGAAGATTTTCGCCAACATTGACCCATCCGTTCTTTTTGTCACACTGCAAAGGAAAGGCTAAATTATTTCACTGCACACACATTGATTCAAATCTCTGCAAGTCCTAATTGACAGTAAATTACTTTGCTGTCGGTTACTCAATTCCCCAATACGTGAGCTTATTCCCCTCCCAAACCCAATTCAAATCCACCATAGCTCACTCTCAATACTCCCATTGTGGGAAAGGCTGTGACGTCTTGTTACTCTCCAATTTGCGAGGAGACAACTCAGATTCTAGTTCAATAGGACCATTAAAGCAGCTTCACCGACGGGAATAACAGAACCAGAACATTATTTTTCTCCCAATAATTATACTCGATTACTTCATTACGATTCGGGGGGGGGGGGAGGGAGACTTCAGAGAAGCGTTTACTCTTTGACCAATGATAACTCGGCGATCCCATTATCAAGCAAATGCGATAAGTTCAATAGCACAAAAAATTGAAAAATTTAAACTATCCTTCATTTTATGGGAAAGAGCCTGAAAATGGCTAATGATGCTCGGTGATCAGAGCATTTTTACACATTTAGCGAAACCCGTTCAACACATTTAAAGGCAAGAATTTTACAGGCAAGCAAATGCGAATTCACCTCAGAGAAATTAAAATTAAAGTCACTCACCCCTTCAGACTTCATGATTTTGCTCTTGAGCCAAGAGAGGTAGTAGACTCTCAGGCGGTTCTTTCTCCCCGAAATTGTCACCAGAATATTCTGACCTTCCAGAACAGCCATTTGTGAGAAGCGTCGTCGGCTTATCAACGAGTACACTGAAACACCAAGGGTAAAGAAATTTCAATGAAGCTGTAATGGTCATTAAAATTTCAAAAATTTGAATCAAGAAACGTGCCTTTTCCCTCGCCAGAACGATCAAGTAGTGAGAGACCAGTGTCTAGACCAATGAGTAGATTAACACCCCACATTGCAGCACAGAGAATCTCAGAGCTGAAGCGCTTTTTATAGACATGCACTTCTGGAGTCTCCTCATGTTGCTGATTCAATGGAAGAGCAGGGGAAACTTCGACAGTAGTTGGAAGGTGCTGTTGCTGAGATCCTTGGCGTTTGGAAGCTATCTTGTTAAGGACATTCTAAAACAGAAAGAGAATGGAACATTCAGAGCCATAAAAATGACTAAGGGTGTGATGAATTGACCAAACAAAAAATGATGCAACACCAATGCTGAATAAGTCTCACCAGCGCTGGTTTCAAGGTTATGAATGAATAGAATGGGCAGAAAAAAATTGACGCTTGAACTGAACAGGAGACCACCCAGTAACGAACCATCCTATGGTCCTCCTCGTGGTCATAGAATATGGAGTTTGAAATGGTCATGTCAGTTAAAATTGAAAACAACTTCCCGTCACCCCTTTTCCGCCCTGGTTTCTATTGAAAATAAAGTGCTCTATAAAAGAAAACTGCGACTTCAAACAGAGGAAAGATACTGGCCAAAATTAGAATCAACGCTCCCATTGATGAATTCTTCTTAGAATAGCAATTGGGTCTTCGACTCAACCTAGCCTCACTCGGCTTCGATTCATATACGAAAATCGATTTTATCGCTCCGACGCTTTTCAAACACACCTGTTATACAGAGGAACACCAAGGAGAGTCCGCTGTCTATATCGCCTTTCTACCTTATTTACTAATTTTTAATTGTTTCAACCACCAACCATTCTCGATTAAGGCTCACCTTTCCAGAGGCATTATTTGATTCAGCATCCTGCTGTTGTTGTTGCTCGTTGGGAATGGGCGACGCTGAGGATGGCAAATTAACTCTAGAGTTGAATGAAGGAGATTGGGGGAGTCCACCAGAACCAGCTAAACAACGAGAAGCCCCAAGAGCTCCTCGGTTAGTGTCGTCTTGGGAGCGCCGATGTTGCAACTGTTGTTGTTGTTGTTGAGCACCGACTGCTGCTGCAGAGGTTGGAAGACCTGCTGAAGCTGTGGACGCCTGGGACCGGTGATTTGGAGCTTGGTTGGAAGAAGAGGAATTAGCAGCTCCAAAGTTAGTAACTTGAGATTCTGAAGTAGAAAATAGTCCCTTGGTTAAAAGCAAACGATAATGTGACATATTTCCACATTTTCAAACAGACTTTGACAAAAAGGTAAGTATTGAAGTGTTCCAAACCAAAAGCGATGAATTCCATCTTTTAATATATCCAATGATAACCAAAAGAATATTGGGGAATTCTACCTCAAACAAACATGAATTGGTACTGAGGATAAACAACAAGTATTTAGAAAAATATCCGCGTTTTAATCTGACCGTCTACACTATCATCAAAACCATAACCAACTTTTGAAAATGGTAAATGGCAAATTCCAGGGATCCTTCACCATTATACAGCACACAAAATAATTTCCAAGATCAAATAGAAGTACTCCCTACCCTCCTGACTAGCCCAAAGGTCTCCTGAAGTTCCGGTGTAGATGACACTGCTTGGACGTTGGTTCTGTTGTGCTAGATGATTGTAGTGACCAGGAGGTTGTGGACGACGTTGGACAGATCGTTGAATCGTCTCCACATCTTCTGCCTCATTCTAAAAAGAAGGTGTCAAGATGTGAAATATATATTAATTAGTATTACTTGACGCCGACATTTTATTTTAAGTTTCCTTTTTATTATCATTATTATTGAAAATAATGTTTGTCCCTAAGATTTTGTGAATTAGCACGAGATATACCAAACTGTATGTAATTTCTATTATAACAGCGAGAACTTACGCTTTCCATCTTCCTAGATAGGATATCAACTTGTAGTTCGAAATGGAAATTACATTGGAAGCTAGAAGCAGTTAAAATCATTATCAAAAAATCGCGGTCAAGCAAAGGGTTGTATTCCATTTAAACTAGATCTCTCTCATCTAAAGCTTATTCTCTTCCCAATAATTTTATTATCTAAAAGAATGCATTCAGCTAAAATCGATTCACCCTTCCCCCTAGCGGCGACACTGGAGGTTTTAATATCAAGGTTCATTAATAAAGACTAACGTATTCCGCCTCCTCCTATTCGCCAACACAGTGGTGAGAGAAAAAAAAAGGAATGACGTAAAATCGAGTCACTGAAGGAACGCGGGATATGAACTTCATGCAAAAGATCGTTTGATGAATAGGCAGTGTGATTTGTGAAATGAGAATGCCGCCCACACTCAAGCTATTCTCCCCATCATTAGCTCTGTTGATTTGAGAGAGTCGGGGGAAAATGGCTATCATCTTGCCTCTCCACTTACTTAGTAGGCTATAAAGAAAGGCAAGATGCACTGAGATGGACATGACCAACTTCAGCATTTAATTGACTAGTCAATCAGGAATAAAAACACACGTTAGATATGAAATTCTAAGCTCAGGACAATCAGCTGATTTAGGTCAGAAATAGGAGGGACAGATCCCGTAGTTTGAAATTTGAAATGCACGATTTATTTGCAACAAATTCAACCATTAAAAAAATAAATTAACAGATTCATTTTTAGCACCCTCTTAAATGATCTCTAATAATTAATATGGGCACTTCTATCTATTTTTCTAGGAGGGGAGGGGGTGGGGGGTTAATTCGTGCTAAGAGAGGTGAGATCGCGCTTAAAGAAATTGACTCGAAGGAGAGACTCAATCTCAACAGCATTGGCCTAGCAATTCACACAGAATGGAATGAACTTTTGATCTTAAACCTCCCCTTTTCGTATTACGGCATGCTTGAGGAGATAGATCAAGGAATCGAAGGAGTTTCAGCAATGAAACTCTATTCACAAAATACAAGACACTTATAACAAACTGATGAAAATTTGCTTGAAAACTGATTGTTCGGTACTTTTATACCAAATGAATTATCAAATTAATTTCCATCTGATGAACATTTTTGAGAAATGCCTCTTTATACTAATTTCTGCCCGCCATAGAACACGCCGAATTGTGCAGGCATGAAAATCGAAGGGTTGATGGAAAAAGGGTGGCCACAAAAGCCAATCACCAAGGTCAGACACAGAACGCGCGTCTCTAACATCCCACAATAATTCCACTTCTTTTTTGTGACCTTCCTGCTACTTTAAACAATTGAAAGTTGAGATAGTTTCACTTGGAATAAAAAATCTACATCTTGGCCAGGATGATCGGCATAATTTATCTCGCTATTCAACGTCCACCAGTTCTACACTCTGCACTATTAAATAAATTGAACTCGAAGTGACTCATCCATAGTAGGGTAATAACAGCACACAATGTCTACTAAACAGAAAACCTAAAATGTACACAAATATCTGGTTCGTCTTTTGGGACATCTAGCAACCTCCTTCCGTTACGCCCTCATTAGAGGTAAAAATAATAAAACGTTATTAATACTGGCAAAAAAACGGTAAATTACCGCATGGTTGTGAGCTGGCGATTGATGCGAATTCTCCAAAATTGAGTTGATGCTGTTTAGCGTCTCTTGAGTGAATTCCTCCGAGGGCCTAGATATGCACCAGCATAACACAAACAAAAATACACACACATTAGCAATAATATCAAACCAGATAAGAAGGTTGAAGCACAGGAAGGCGCGCACTTAGACAACATTAAAGAATTAAAAATTATGAGTTTCTGAACGACAGAGAATTAGAGAAAGCAACTGAGACGACGGAGTTAAGATATCAAAAGCACTCGCGAAAAGGACTCAAATGGAACAACAGACATGTTGAGAGTACATAAGTGACGCTACTCCGAATGGTGTTTAAATGTTAGGGGATGATTGAAGAGGTTAGATAGCGATTAGATATCTTGCTACTCACAACATGGGAACAAGATATCCCGGAGGAGCCGAGTATCTCCTATTTGCCTTCTTAGCCGAGTGACGAATTTGTGGTAGCCCAAATTGACGCCTCACAACAGGATCAACTTCCATGAGGAGTTCTGGAGGAAAACAACTAACTAGTTGCAATTGGAGTCCATTGACACAGGTCGTAGTGGCGTTAGGGGAAGCATTTGAAGTTGTAATAATGGGGAAACATGCCACAGGTGTACCGAAGGGATCACCTCCATTGATAGAAGGGTCGCAAGGGGGTTGACATCGTGGAGGCAGGGGAGGAGGAGAGGATGAGTCATCTCGATGGGGCAAAGGTGGAGCTTCAATTCGTCGGCTTCACAAGCACAACACAGGCACAAACAAAGTACATGTCACACACCATAATTCGTAAAAAGGATTTAGTGGGGAGAGGAAAGAGAGCATAAAAAGAATAATTAATATCCATCTACACTATATACTGCTAGCACTTCTATTCAAGTAATAAAACTTACATAAGTTTTTCTCCGCCATTACCGTTCTCAGAGGCAGCTAGATCCTCTTTTCTGGAAGGTCTGAGGATAGAGAGTGTGGATCTGACATGTGCAGTCTCCTCTATATCCAATGCGCCCGGTTCGCCTTCAACATCTTCAACAACATCAACTACCCCGTCAGAATCATCAGCCTCGTCATCGGCATTTGGATCCTTCAATTGAATTTCCTCATCGTCCATTGTTTCCTCGTGATTTCCACCCTCTTTTTCCTCTTCATCATCATCAGAATGAATTTCGGCAGCGCCTGGAACTTTCTCGACCACTGTCTGGCGTCTGTTATCGCCATCTCCGTTGCCACGGAAGGCACCTTGACGCCTTCTGTTCTTCTTGAGGGAACTCTCTTCATCAGGCGTTGAAGCCGAAGAAGAGGAGGTGGAGGAGACGGTGGACGGAGATGACGGGGGTGTAGGGGTGCCTGCCTTTCCTCCTCCACTGGTAGCCTTGCCGTTGCCATTGATCGCCTTGGTAGCAGAGAAGGGAGTTCGCGCACCCATGTCTGTCAACTGGGCCGCTAATCGATCCAATTCCTGGGAGGGAGAGAGAGAGCAAAGAACAAAAGAGAAGACGATTAGTGATCGTGGCAATAACAACTTAAAGGTGATCAATGATGTGCTTTCAGTAATGATTTGCGATCACCTTTGAGGTCATAGAAAAATGGACAAGGAAGCGCGCACACGAATAGACACACTCGCAATGAAGAAAAAGAAATAAGAGAAAATGGGACGGACAACAGTTAAAGCACAAAGCATTCAAAAAAGAATACAAAAGAAAGGCATTGAGGTTAGGGGAAAGAACAGCAAAGATAAATAACAGACAGACAGACGCAAAACGAGTTCGTAAATGGACAGCTCGTCAATTTAAAGGGGAATTTCATGCGGCTACTTAGTTAATTGTCAACACAGCTAATCACGAAAAATTAACGACACAACAAACATTTTAGGATAGTTTAGTCAGTAAGCCAGTTTCAACAAGAGCGATAAATTAGTTGAAAAGAGGCATTTTAGAGGTCTTAGATAAAGTAATAAATACTATTGAACAAATATGTTAAATATTGAATACACAACAGTCAGAGAGAAAAAAAGCAGACAAAACAACGAAGGACGTGTACCAGGCAGGTGATAATTAGCAAAAGAAAAGGCTAACAGAAGGGTTGTTAGTTGATTAAGCAAAACAAGAGTGAACAAAATAGAGACCCAATTTCGCTGACAAGTGGCAGATTTCGACGATATACCACTGGCAAAACAAATAAGCGTTGTGTGTGTGTGACTTTATCAGGACAATGGTAATTATGAGACAGTAGGACTGGTACAATATAGAGAGCGCGATAATTTGGTAAAAGCCAACACGAAAAACACCAGAGAGCTCACAAATGACAACAAGCAAACTTATCAGTACGAGCATAGCCGCATAAAAATCTCTCAAAACCACTAAGAGGTCATGACACCTGGCCTGGATGGAGACGCTCATACGTAGAATTCTTAATAACTAGAATGTTTTAGTGCATTGAATTGTGAACTGATGACGTGGCTTAGTGAATGGATGTATGCCATAGTCAAAACTGATTAAACCACATACTACAACAATTTCTTTAAAGTAGATCATCGATTAGTGATAATGGTCTTCTCTAGACACGACCCTCCCCAATCACCTCTCTTTTAGATTAAAGCCCCCATCTACTTGTTTCCTACCAGTATAACTCGCCCTCTTCTCTGTCTTCCTTCCTACTGCTTTGTAGACCAGACTGGAATATAAAACAACTTAGCAAGACTGCTAGAAGATGACTGCATAGCTACGACAGTTGAGAAAAAAACAAAAATGGCAATAGAAAATACATCACTACAATTAAGCAAACTCTAACTGCTGCTACATACAGCTTGAAGTTGTAGAACTTCTGTCAATCGAGTTGAAGAGTTCAGCCCATTTTTTTCCCCTGCAGTCTTCCCAATTTCTCCATTGTCCGTATTAAATGCCTCACTGTCATCATACTCATCAACAAGAATAATTTCATCCGGTCGTGGTTTTGCTAGCCGTCTCTTCAACTTGGGACCGGGAGGGGGTCGCAAGAAGAATGCCGACTCGCTTCGACAGTCTTCAGGGATATTAGTCTTCTCATCTTCTTCACTTGAAGAACCCGAACTCAGAGATCCAGAGGATTGTGATTGTTTCTCTACTTTCTCTTTCGCATCCTCTGATTTTGGAGCAGAACCAAACCATCTCTTATCCCCGGTGGTTACCGACGGATTGCTCTTGGCTCTAACAGGAACCCCTCTTTGGGCTTGTTTGAGACCCATTAGGCCATTGGCTGTGGGATTGAGTCGGGCCTGTTTGAGTAAATTTAGCAGACCCATGGGTTGAGGGACCAAGGGAGCTGGCGATTGTTCTTGTTGTGTTTGAGGTTGTTGCTAAGGTTACACACGTACAGAAACACGACAAAATATAGTGGACAAGACACAGAGAGTGGAGATAGGAAGAGGATGAGTGGAGGAAAAATGGATACAAACAAGCTCATTAGTTTTCTCGGCATATATATACACACACACATATATATATATATATATGTATATATTGTTATCAAAACGAGGGTAGTCTCTCTCTTGTTTTAAAATCTAAAATCATCCTATTTAACAAATTGTATTGAAAATGTGACCAAATTTAATGCAGCGTGTTGTAAAAATGGCCAGCAATAGAAGTAATTTCATCACTGAAGAAAATTTTAAAGTAGTAAAAAAAAATGCAGAAGCCGATGGCTGCAACCTTCCTTTTTCAGTCTGAGAAAGTTTGAGCGATCGGAAGTTCAAGTACCAAGAGAGAGAGAGAGAGTTTGAAATTGGCATACTTAGCATTCATTTCCTCAATTTTCGAAGTGTTTCAATCGCGCCAACTTTAATTCAAGCATATAAACATAATTAAAATAGGGAAGAGGGGGGGGGAGGGGAGGGGCGGGGGGTGAGATATTTGATGACTGTTTGGTAAATTTGGCAAAAATGCTCGAGCACAGTTCGTATTGATGGTATGAATGAACAAGAGGTTCACGGATTTCAACAACACATTTACCAGAACTGGAGGGTAATGTCATGAGACTTGGAGTAATGATTGGTTTCTCCTGGTCTTCAGGACCTTGATCGAAATGTTTAAGAGAGTTTCATCTTGACGCGGCTTAACTTTAAAGACGCTATAATTGGTGACCGAATAGGAGGAGAGTTGATTTCAAGAAACGAAAACAACTTAGACAACCTTAATGTCAAGATATAGGAAGGAGAGGTCTACTCTTGGAGTTTCGCATTGAGATAAGAATTAAGGGAGAATAATTTTGCAAGTAAATCAGACAGTCTCTTTCATATCTACATCGATTTAACTACCAGAACCAAAAGAAAAGCGCAAGCGTTGCAAAGTGTGAGGAGACGCGTGAAACATTCAGAGAACACATTGAAGGGAGCCACACACAAGTAGAAGAGGGAAGGCAAGGAAAAATCGATTGCGCGAAGTAGCTCTCTCACCTCAACATAAATTCTCCTCGGCTTGAAACGAAAAGAGAGAAGATAATTGTGGTTGCAAATTCACTCCAGCCTCTATGGAGTATACTCAGCCAAGCGAACCCATCAAGTGGCAGAGTTAAGCAAGATAGACTACTTACCTCTGAATTTCCACTGGCAGACGTTTTCTGTTGAGATTGCCGGTTAGAGTGGACACCGGGCAAGTTGCGTGGAAGATCCAATATGGGTTGACGCACAAATTGGTGCTGACTCACACGGGGAGTTTTGCTTGGAGTGGGCGTTTCCTCAGCTAAAATAAAAGCCCAAGTATTAAATATTCTACTCATTTTCCGACTTAAGAAATCCATAAGGAAAGAAGTATTTAGCAATCACAGCAAATACTGGTTATTCTCTAGTTTAAGTATTAGGTTCACATGCTAGCGGTCCAGTACAACTCATCTCAAGATTATAGAAGTACAATAGAAAGCATAAGTGAATACTCACAGAGTTGAGATTGCGATCTAATTGCAGGTAGACGAGTGGGAGTTCCGTTGTTACGAGGATAACCCTGACCTTGGCCTCCGCTGGGTGCGTTGGATTGAGGAAACTGGTGGGAGACGGGTTGTTGAAGTTGGTGATGGGAGTGGGTGTGCTGTTTGTTAAGATCCAATGGCCGGCGCATATCTAAGAGCACGTTTCCACTACCACTCTGTTGCAAATTCAAAACAATATTTCGGCTTTTAATTTTATTTCAAAATCGAGGAAATGGAGTGAATTAAATTAATTTAACTCTCCAGATCCCAATGAATAGTCTTGCACTATGGAGAGCACTTATTTGATTCTAAAAGTCCACTGATAAGGAATGTGAGTAGAGTTTGGTTTAGAAAGTGTCAAAGCAGGCTATAAGCACCGAAATCGTTAGATTAAGGAAATCTACATTAGAGAAAAGTATGATAACATGTGAAAGGCACATATTAATAACCAACCCCTCCTCCCAACCCCCCTCCACTTCCCCTTGAATTATCTGTCTCAGTTATCTAGTTATCTGCGCCTCGTGCCGCTTCTCACTCTAATCTATAGATAGTTTAATGCCACTTTTCGCGCCATATTCTGCCACATTTCAACCCTGCATGAAGTCAAGATTGTGATATTTTAGGGATTGCACTATCTTTTATCAAAAAGCTTTTAATCAGTAGTTGTTTCCCGCCAGACACCGGAGAGAGAGAGCCGAAGTTGTGCGGCTCCCAGATATTTTAACAGCATTTTAGAACCAATTAATTCTTTGAATTGAAGTAGGAGAGAAAAAACCATTGTTTTTTATTGCGTTTGATACCTATTGTGGCAGAACGTGATAACTCAGATAATGGACCAATCGGTGAATGACATTTGATCTTACTATGACGATAACGTGGTGGTGGCGGTGGCGTGGGACTGGCATGCAAATAACAAAACCAATATTTCACTGCTTGTGCATGGCAAAGCACTACATCGATTTCATTTTAATTACTCTTTTCTTCAAAAATGAAGACTGAGGGTGCACAAACCAACTCACTCTCGATTCTGCAATTCCGCTCCTTGCAGGTGGGAATTTAGGAGCCACGATATTCTGATTTCTTAACGCCGCTGCTGCTCCTGTTTCAACAGATGCTCCATTACTGTTGACACCATTTCCATTGCCCCCAAGGAAGAATTGCTTAGCAGCGCGATGCTGTTGTTGCATAGGGAAGTGATGGGCAGGTTCCTCCGCAACGGAGTCTCCAGAATTTGCGGAGCTGGACTGGTGCTGCTTCGCAGTGACACCCAATTTGGGACCGCGGGAGAATTGTGAGGAGGTGGCGGAATTGGGAGTAGATGACTGTTGAGATGGTTGATAGGCAGGGTGCTGTTGTTGGGGATAGTAGTGCTGTTGAGAGGCGGAGACCTGAGGCGGAGATGTCACTTGGTGGACTGCACCCGAGCCTGGGTGACGCTCACGTTCCTATGTTGGCAAAATTGTGATTGATATTCTGAGAGTAATTAGAGAGACAAATAGGCTTCATATACATTGCAGACAACTTAAATGAATAGTGGATCCCCAGACCAGTCGAAATATGTACTCCAATTTTAACCATATGTGCAACTTTGAATATTAATCTACCTTACAAACAAACCACTTGAATTGAAAATAAAGGTGGAATAAAGTTAAGAACCCCTTCGTTGCCAATAAAAAGCAGTAGATCTACCGGATGGAAAGGAGCATAGGTCACTTAAAATTTGAGCATTCCGTTGAGAATATTTTGAGGCAGAGAAATAGAAAGAAAATTTTTTTATAATTATTGTTAATAATATAGCCAGGTAAGTGGAAAAGGGGCCTGATAGAAAACGTCACCCCGCCTCTAAAAAATAAACAACCAATGGGGATGTTTCATTGTGAAACAATGAAAGTGATTAAGAATGAATGCCTATTTACATCGACACTTTTATATTTATAGCGAGGATTTTGCATTCTATTAGATGAAACAAACCTTCACATAGCGGTAGTTGGATTTTTTTGCGCAAAGAGAAGTGCAACGGAAAAGAATTTTTTGACAAGGTCAAACAGAAGCGAGGACAACAAATAACCTAGGATTTTCACCTACAGAGAGAGTGACTGATAATTAATCTCGGGACAACATTCAACGAATCTAATAATGAAAGTATCAAAGTCCTACAACCAAAACATTAACTCTCCCAAAAAAGATGAGTGTCGCCGCATTTAGACTAAGAACAAAGATACGAGGAGAACAATGTCCAAAGCCCCAATTACGCTGAATCAACAGTCAACTTGTCCGAGGGTCCAGTCATTGTTAAATATATTTATCGAGGTGACGTGAATCGACTAAACACGCACACGCACACATTTACACTATTCCTAAAGAGAATCAAGTGCCAGTCATTTAGAGCCATCGGACGAATCGATTAGCCTTTCATCCGAATACCTTGTGGAATTGAGAATATATTCACGATAACTTAATCCATCCCCTCCACCCCCCCCTCCCCCCTCCCCCTTTTGCAAATTGGTAAACGGATCCCTTAAAACACAGCCTCATACTTGCTTGTATTTAGCAGACCACATTCGATTAACCCTCAAGCTTTTAACTTATTGTAACATCGAGCCCAGTAGTTAAGTGGGTCTGGGAGAAAAATCTCGGATAATACAAGAACGTGCTAATCGCGTGTCGCAATAATACCATGTCTCATCTGCTCACTTGAGCTCATTTTCTCAGTATCACAAAATATTTCATAAATCAAGGAGACTGGACGATTTTCAGTAGCCATAGTCGCATCAACGAACACATTCTGCTAACAATACTCGATGATTTGATTCCTGCAGTCGGTTCTATTATCAGATTCTGCGCCGATAGCGCGATGGTTGCACCTGTATTTGTGAAACTAAACAGTGCGGTTAATGCCGATCAATAATGAGGAAATTGTACGTCCATTTGCAGAAGCATCAATATCCTCCTTACTTCACTATATGTGTTTTGGCCTTTGAATTATGAGAGGACAAATAGATCTACCGCCTACTGCCCACTTGACACACCGGAGAGATTTAGAGAAAGCACCGACCACATTATATATTTGCGATTAGTCATCTCTAAAAGGGACTTAGTCCGCGAAGGAAAACAATGTCAAGATTTAGCTGCCTCGGCTGTAATATTGTGCAAGACCTTTTGCCTCCTTAATCAATCAATCAATAAGTACTGGAGAGCGTGAACAAGGATTTGGTCAGCAATCCAGGTGACGAATCATGGAGTTTGAATCTCGAAGGACTGTGTCCAAAAGGACCATTGTATAATTCGATTTCAAAATTAATATAAAATTAATTTTTTCCCAATGTTTAATTTTATTATAGCAAAACATTTAAATCTACATCCATACCTGTCTCTATAAACTCGTTGTCTTAAAACTAACTACTTAATCAAAATGCAAATATTAGAGGTTAAAGATTTCGAAATCTTGAAGACGAAAAGTAAGGAAAAATAGCAAATGATAATTGCAAGCGTAACAGTAAATCCAAAAATCTAGGCGAACTGAGATGAATGTGTAAATTTTGTATGCTTTGTCGAACTACCACTTGTAAGCAGAATTGGTTAGCTTCGAATTCACCTTATCCCACCCCACTCCTACCTTATCAGGTTGTCAAAAATGTTCGCGAATATCCATTAGCACACCATCAATATTGACACCTTTACAAACACGGGAGAATATCTTAAATTAAGCTCAAATAGTAATCAATACTCTAACAGACAGAAATATTGTTAGTTAAGTTGAAGTGCTTTGCTACTGAAATGCGAATTTCAGTAGAACTAGATGGAATGGATAAGAGGATAGCAGACGGGGTGGGAATTTATTCCCGGTCTCGTAGACGATTCTTTTTCTGACGTAAGAAAAGTGGTAACAGTATTTGCACACACACACACACACACTTACCCATAATTAACCACTTTCACCTTGGCAATAGTAGACAGCGCGCAATTATAGATAAAAGAGAGAGAGGGCTTTTTATCACTTAAATGAAGAATTCGAGGTCATAAAGTCATTTCATTTGTTAGAGTTAGCAGTTTGGCAACCTTCATGACATCATCCAGGCGTTGAGGGGTGACCACATATATAATTAAAGTTAATTTATAATCAATTTTAGCAAATAATCTTCATGAAACTAAGGAAAAGTCGTAGGAAAATGTCCATTTTGAGGAAAGAGGGAACTGGAGTGAAGAAACCCCACCTTCGTGCCCAAGAACAGAACCGTTTGAATTGAAATGTGAAAAAAACACTAATATGAAAGACAGCGCAGGAGAGAGAGAGAGAGAGAGAGAGAGAGAAAGAGAGCGCGATGGGAATATTGGAAAATTCCAGGGACTTGCCTTTTCCTCAACTAGCACAATGTTGCAGGCGTTTGCCCTTTTTCTATTTCGATGGAACTGCAAATGCCAAACCAATAAGACTAGATCGTAAATATCAGAAGATAGTGATCGCTTTAGAGAACCGGAAACGAAGTACAAACAGCTGAAAGCATATGATATTCTCAACCTACGTGTGTGTGTGTTAGAATGGTGTGGAATTTAAAGGTTGAGTTCAGAAATAATTTGCTCTCTTGCTAAACAATAAAAATTAAGTAATTTAATTGACAATGGATCTGTCAACACACCAAACTCAATGACTAGCTGTGCTGGTTAACACGCATGGAGAAACAAGTTAATAGTGCAAAATGTAGGAGCTATCAGATACGAGCGGAAGTGCGGGATGCACACGAACTTAATGTTCAGAATTGGATTTAAATTGCTAGCGATCAAAGTGCATACAAGTACCTAGGAAGTACACATCAATATACAGCCCGAGACGTGGCGAATGAAGGAGGTTGACGGTAATAGATAAATGAACCGGTAAGAGACAAAAGGAATGAACTAAGCTTTGGGTCAAATTGACACTGGAGAGACTATTCAAGGTAAGAGAAGTCAACACTGAAGAGAAATATTGGCAAATGTCAGCTCCACGCAAAGGAAATACAGTAGACACCGAAAGGAAAGCACTTAATCAATAAGGCGTTTCTTTTATTGGAAATGACTCAGGAAGAGAATCTTGTGGAAATATCACAGTTTTACGTTTAAAGTGCATTTCTATCTTTCACACACTTAACCATCCAGAATCTCTCTTACTCGAGTACACAGAGTTCTAGAGTTCATTGAATCTAAAATATTACCACAAACAGCAATTAAAAACGTCTTACCTGGAATCTGGCAAACTGTCGTCGCAGAGTATGCTCCTCAGCAGCCAATGCAGTACTTGGTTCGCCAGTCACTTCAATTACTGATCCCCTCGGTCCCGCAGCTTCCAACCCGGCCCCATTAAACACTTGTGACGAGGGTCTATGCTGCTGTTGAGTCTGTTGAACCACAGGTGGAGGTCGATACATGCCAACTCGTTGGACGAGCTGCTGAGGTGGTGCACGAGCCCCCGGTTGTTGAGCAGGCAGGAAGGTAGGGGTTTGTCGAGGGGGCTGGATAGGACGACCACCCCGTTGTTGTGCAGCCAATTGTTGCTGTTGCTGATGGATGTAAGTAGCGCGGTGTTGTGCAACAGCGGCAGCAGCAGCTGCGTTGGCGAAGGGAGGCGCGAAGGGATCACTTTTGGGAGTCCCCTGTGGCGGGGGAGGCGGGGGTGGGCCACCAGACTCCTCATCTTCGGCGTCAGAACCCTCGTACTCGTAAACTTTGTCTTTCTCATCAGCAGCTACAGACAAAAGTTCGGTCAGGTACTATCATGTATTCGAAGAACAAAGCTTTCTGTACGAGCGAATGCAGTGGTCAAGATTAGTCATTCTTACTGAGATGGCCTTGCTTTCCTGTCCAAGATGGAAGTCAGAAAAGGCTATCAACAAGCCTATTAATTCTGCCAACTCGAAAGTCAACAGATTGACGTTCCACAGTTTCACATTCAGTAATACGAATGTCCAATCATCCAGGAGCGATGTTTTGAGTGGCTCAAAAGCATTCAGAAGCAAAAAATTATCCTCACTTGTGACTTGAGAATTCTCATAAAAAATATGCATATTAAAAATAGAGCTTGTAGAGCCAAATGCTTCAACAAATTTTTAGTAAATAAACCAAACATGTTGAGTTTCTCAATTAATTTCGAATCGCTATGGTAACAGAGTGGACAAACCAAACGGGGAAAGATGACACATAGGAAAATCCTTTGTATGAAAATGAACACAAGTTAAGATAGCAGAAGAAGATTTGTGTGAAAGCAGAATAAAGATCTAAAACATCCCCGGACAAAACACCAAACCCATTCAGAAAGGCGCCTTTCAATATTTCGTGTGGAAACCCTATTTCTCCCAATCACCTTATTAGCCAGACAAAACAAACGCAGTTGACCGTTGCGCCGACAGAGTTCAAATCCACGACCTCTGACTTTGCAGATGAGCCACCAGCGCACACCTCATTCTTTCTTGTCTCCGCTTAAGGCAAAATTTTCTTGTGTTTTGGTTGCGTAAAGAAGGGTTTAAAATAGAGCCAGTTTCAAAGATGTTTAAGTGGCTTATCTCACACGCACGCACGCACGCACGCACGCACAAATAAACGCGAAGATCAATTGAACTAACCAAAGGTGAGAAACTTTATACAAAAGCGCATGTCAATTTGATTTATTACTATGGAGAAACAAGATAATTTGTGAAGAAATCTTTTAAAATTAATTAAAATAAAATAAATAGTTGAGGACAATTAAGACGAAATAAAGCATACAAAATTAATTTCTGGAGTTTGTAGACAATGTGTGAGAAAATTTGATTGCAAGATGTTGGCGATTCACCTTTGAATAGCAACTATATAAAAACAAAAAAGACGTCTAATAACGCTTGCATTTGAACGTTAATATGGAATTTACCTCAGTGAGTTTATAATCAGAAAAGCAAAATTACGGCACGACATCTAGTGCAACTCGAATTTTGACCTCATGAAAATCTCCTTGAGACACAAGGAGATCAAAGTGAGATTGACCTCATCAATTCACCCTATAAACCTTTTAAGCTTCTACAGACTTTGTCGTTAGACACACTAAGATTTAATGAGTCATCAACACGTTGAGTAGAGAAAATCAAGCTCCAAGTCGAGGCAAACCTCACCACAAACACAATAGGGAGAAAACAGAGACTGCTAGTGAACACTTTTATTGGTGGGAAAAAAAACAGAAATAAGCTCAATGTGGAAGTTAGGTAATCAAAAGGTGCAGTAATTCTTGAAACTGTGAATCTCAAATTGCGGAATACAGAGACACAACTGAAACGCCCAATAGGTAATTATAGACAACAGGCCTAAATCATCATGTCAAAGAGGTTAATTAGAACATTCTCAACAACTTAGCATACAATTCAAACTATCGAATAGACAGAAGCTTAAAAGAAGTACAAAGATGAACAACTTCGGGGATAGTAGAACTGCTTTTAGTGATTGCAGGAGAGGGAAAATTTTCAGTATGGGCAAATGGGTCTCTAAGATTAGGCAAAGGCTACGAAATTTGACTCGAGTCTGACATTTTTTGATATAAAACATGACAGGGGAAATGGGTAGTGAAACAATGTAAAGCCAACCATTTCATCAGTCTTATAACAAATTTACGTTTGAATGAAACGAACTATTGAAAAGAATAATGGCTTGAGACTTACTTCTCCGAGTTCTCTTATGCCGATCAATGTAGTCCTTAAGGTGAATACGCACTTGTCGTTCATTGGGAAGATTGGCCACAAAGTCATGTTTAAGAAGTTCCGCAGTAGTTGGTCGCTTTCTGAAATCCTTAGTCAGGCTCTTGAAGATGAAATCATGGAAACGAGGTGACCACTGACGAGCACCCAACCCGGTCTTGAGTCGAGGAGGTGAGTTGCGCATAATGAGGAAGAGGGCACGCATTGGATGCATTTCACACAGCGGGGGTCGACCTTCAGCCATCTCCAGGGCTGTAATGCCCAATGACCAAATGTCTGAACGAGCATCGTACGTACAACTCGCGTCCTGTTCGCAGTTTATCACCTCTGGCGCCATCCTAAATACAATTACAGTAAGCATTAAGTGATCCTGATAATTTGGAAGAATGTTAAATTAGTGAATTATTCGCAATATTTGGGGGTTTTGGCATTGAATCTACTTTTACACTTTCATAAATACTACTTATTATTAATCAGCATTATTACTTGTAGCTCACTACGATTTATCAGCAGATAGTAAAAAAACCATCGTTTCAGAAAAGAATTTAATAAGTTTCCAATAAAATTAATTAGGTCACAGGTGGATGGTTAACTTTCCTCGTGAAGTTACTCTATCAAGAGTATCACGGCACAAATTGGGCGAACGTAGCAACAGTTGTTGTTTGCAACCAATAATCTAATATCAGTACCATAACGTACTATCGTAATATAGGATCGGCAAATGTTTCGTGATAGCCTGCGATTTATCGTCCCCTTTATAACTTCAAAGACACCTAACACTAATTAGACACTATAGAGTACAGCAGCGCTTTATGATTCAAACCAACACTAAATTAGGGATATTTTTAAACATTAATTACGGCCTATCACAACATGAATAAAGTAAGCTATGAACAAAGTAGCATCAATCTTCACCGTCTCGCTACTAAATATCCATGAGGGTTGCTGCTGCAGTCAACATTCAGACATGTTATATCTGGAAGAAAATCGAAAACCATAATTAGTTGCTTAGCGCTCGCTTAGTGACCGTTAAGTGAGTCCTTAAGCCCTATACAATTATCAGTTAAAATTGATAACGTTTCTAAATGTAGTTATTAAGCACAGTATAATGCACTCCAAGGATTGGCATTACAAATTAAGGTGGGATAAAGTATAGTTAGCGGTGTTGCATGCAGCAACAACAACTGCAAATATAGTTATTGAACGTATTCAGGCTAGATTACACAAGATAAGCGGTCAAAGCTCAATAGGAAAAAGCACTGTACCTACCAATAAGGTGTTCCAATGAAAGTGTTACGTTTGCCAATGGTTCGATCCAGCTGGGCGCTAACGCCAAAGTCCACTAGAGAAGCAAAAAAAACAATGAACGCAAATTGCTAACACACGAACCACATTGAAATGACAGCATGTGAAAAGCGTCAACCTACCCAATTTGACATCAGCATTGTCGGTAAGGAGGACATTTTGGCCCTTGATGTCTCGATGAATAACACGATTGGCGTGCAGATGAGAGAGACCCTGCAGCAGAAGAGAACATAAAAAATACAGCAATTAATTTAAACTTCGAGAGAGACAGAGAGAGAGAGAGAGCGGATTCCGTGTCTGAACAAGTCGTAAATGAGCGCACAAAATGTGGCACGTGCACACGAAGAAGTTGAGACGTAATTCAGGTTGACACTAAAAGCATCAACGCTTTTTCTCCAATTTAGGCAGCAGTTAATTCAACGAAAATTTACGTAGATCAGGAGCATTAGCTTCTCTGAATAGCATGCTTATGGTCTTGACAACACAGGTCAATACCACTTCAAGATATCCCATCCCGTACAGGCAAGGAAAACTAAAATGTAAACAGTTCAACAAACGCTACGTCTTTTGTCAACGAAACGATGTTCAAATTGTTTGTGCACAAAACAGGCTAGTTCAAATGCGAAAATCACTCTAATATAAAGCCAACTTCAAAGAGAACAAACAAATATTGGTATTAAGAATTTGACACTGTGAAATAGGTGTCTGTGGCGATCGATAATTCTACGGAGACCATGTTTTAGCAACAATGTCATTGGCTATTAAATCATATTCTTATATTTATTTCTATCTCGATAATTCGCCGTGTGATGAGTACATCAAGCCCATCGACATTTGCATTATATTAATTTCCAATTTTTCGTTTAGATAAAGATTCGCAACACCATCGATAATTCACATTCGGTAGTCATTTTTACAGCGCACAAGCCTGTATACCTTGGTATTTCAATCCTAAGCTAAATATTTACTTAGAAAGTTATTTAAGGTTAGAAAAAGGGCATCGCTTTTACGAACCTACCCCAATGAGAATAAGATGAGTGACGAGATAAGGAGAGTTGAAATGTCACCAACTTAGCGCGATGAAATCAAGTGGAGCATGCAGAGGAGCCATTAATACAAACTCCAAAACGAGGTACTGAGCTATCTCTATTCGCTGTTGGTCATTTACGTGCATAGGTGTTCGTTGGATGATTCCTCATCCCTTTTGGCCGGAAAATGCAATCTACCACCATAGCATATATTAGAATCAGAAAATCGATTCAGACAAGATTGTAAATTCTGGTCAGGTAAAGTATTTCATGAAAAATTTGACCAGAGCCAGCCTGTTTACAACACTATCATGGGGGGTGGATGTTGAGAGTGAAACAATGGCACTCTTAAGAACAGCTATTTTGCATAGCAAAAAATAAGTCGATAGTGGGCCGTTTGTTAGTTCGGCTCAGGACATTATTCAGGACAGTGTGGACAAAGTTTAACGACAATCAACTACTACACTGCCTCGAAGCGCGCTTGATTGTAAAAATTCGCGAGTGAACAGATTCCAACGATTGGCAAATAAAAGGCCTTCCAATGGGACATAAAATGGCAGAAATAGAACTAGGTGAAATTAACGGGTGAGATGAACTGCCCCAGATAGAAATAAAAAAATGTAGTTATCCGAGAGGGGAGACCTCATATCCTTATTTTAACGACTAACGACTTAAATCAATAAATACTATACTTAAATCAATAAGTATATTGTTGAGTAAATTAGAATTCGCACAAGTGCTGAAGCAATGGAAAGGAGAAAGTGCGTTAATATCGGAGTTAACTCGTATTTATTGCAGAAAGAAAAGCACCAAGGCCGATTTCCCAGTCCCATGCACCAGAAGCATAAGGAGATGTTCCATAAAAAGTAAAGTATAGAAGGAAGTAACTTATGACAAATTTAAATGTCAGTTCTCAGTTTGAAGGAGACATTGTCTAGCCATAGAAAGCTTACCTTAAATCAAGTATAGGCAAGAGCAAAAGCAGACAGATATGTTAAAAATGTTGAATTGCATACGACCAATTAAATGCACAGAAGAAAGTCAAACGACAAATCAGATGAGTCAGAATTTATGGGAACCTGTAGTGAAAAAAACCCCCAACTAAATTGCATAGCACTGATATATCACACTAACCAGGAGACCTGACTAATCCCCAGAAGGTTTCGATCACCCATAGACATTTCCTAAATAGTAAATCCCTACTGGGCAATATCTCATAGTATATCTATACGCCCAGTGCAGCGTGACTTGTGCGCTTCACATGGATAGGCGACTGGACAGGCAGAAGAGAAATGTGTCACAAGTGTAGCTACAAAGATGGCCCCGCATCCCAACTGGCTACACTAAAGTCAAGTGATGATTAATGCAGTGCGTGCATCCAGTGCATATTGGTGGCTGCGGCGCGTCAAGGGGGCGGCAGTGGCCAATGCTAGAACAGCTGATGACTGGCCGCATAACAGTGCACGCAGAGTGTTCGCATGGTGCGAAGTGAGTGCGTGTTGCCAATCGATGATGAACGCACACGTGGGGAGGACACGCACAAGCATGGACGGAAAGGTACACACAAGTGTGCGTGTGTGTGTGTAAATTCACTTAGACGAGAACACAGCATATGTAAACTAAGAGAATGAGGAATGGAGGAGCTTGCTCAATGGCTAATATTGGCTTTAAAGTGGCCATCCGTGCACAGAAAAGAAACACGAGATGTTGGGGGTAAAATTTTCAGAACATTATTCGGATGTTACTTTCGAGGAGTTGAAGGTGTCCAAGCCCACCACGATTAATCAATGTGAAAGCTTAAACACCTCTCCACTCACACGAGAGATGACTACTGGAATGGATAAGGCAGCATAAAAGAGAATAACCTGTGTCATCATGATTCCCGCAGACCATCAAAGTATAGACAACATGGTTGCTGACCAATGCTCCAACTCAACATGGTGAAAAGAATCCACCATGATCTGGAGAATTACAATGCGCACTACGAGGCTGGTGTGACTAGAAGATAACAACCTCCTCTGATCTGAGTGCTCCAGCACCCTGCAATGCAGTTCAGCTTTGTCAACACATCTAACTCATTGTTTCAGCCTCTAACACGAAGCTTGCACTCAATGAAGCCAGTCCCTACCCCAAGCTCATAAAAACGTCGCAGGGCCTCCAAACTTCTCAAAGAAGAGCCCCCCGAAAATGACAATCTGTCAAAGGTGAAGAAACTTGGGAGCAAAATGAAACCTCCTACTGGATTACAAACAAGTTGGTTCTTTTCTGATGGGAACAACTTTGGTCAAGATCAAAAGCACAGCACACAGAATGGCAGACAGCTCGGATTGCAAACAGCCAGACCAATGGGCACTCCTCGAGTCATAATGACCAAAACTTTGCCCAAACTGTCATGATTTCCGAATGTGTCCTCCTATGCTGAGGGTGATGTGATGCCATGCCTCCCTCTGTATTTTTTAGAGGTTAAGTTGAATTCAGATCCCTATATGGAATTTTAGTTAAGCCCTGGATGGGAAGGGTAGGGTTTAAGGAATATATATGGCGTAGCAGGATTTGGCCTCTTGCCCCATCACAGGGATGTCATTGAATTACTAAGATACGAGTGAGGATAATGGTAGTTTCGTCGCAAAATGAGTGGAGTTTTATGACATTCATGTGTGCACATGTGCGGAGGGTCATGAAGAAAAACCAGACAGGCGGCGTGACTAAGACGCCTCGATATGGCGTTGCCGGCATAGAAATTGCAAATTGATTGGCCAATTCTGGGAAGCATTAAGTGCAATCAGTTGAAGATGCAAATTCCACTGTTCTTCCGAGGAATTTTAAAGCTTCACTGGACAAAATAAGAACAGCAATAAAATACGACAACTTGATTGATGAATCCAAATCTAGCAGTACACTGTGCCGCTGAAATGTATCTAATGGAGCTGAGTACATGTAGTTAAGTACAAAAAGGACTGTGTTTCACACAGTTTTAACATACAAATAAACAGATTCTTGTATATACCCTGCGTCTCAATTGTTGCGACAGGATGCAAGAGTCGTATTAATTTGAGATATCACGGCAGTATGACGAATGACATCATCACCCTAATTACAGTGCAAGAGATTTAGAAACGGATCATTAACTTTGTTAAGGGTAGTTGTAATATAAGCATTTCCAGGCAATGGATTCCGCAAAAAAGTGAAAATTTTAAATGAATAAGCTTAAAATTAAACTAAGCCAAACGAACCGCAGGCAAATAAATGAATTAAGGAGGGAGCATGAGTTTGGGATAGAACGTACTCGAAGAATTTCCCTACAAATGTAGGCAATCCAATCCTCCTTTAAAGATTGACCACGAGTACCTAGGAGAGAAAATGGAGATGCATAAGATACTGGTTGATTAAAGAAAGAGTTCTAACAAGTCCAACTTGATCATAAGAGAAAAAGTATTCGAAAGCATAAAAAAATAATTTTCTTAAAAGTGGAATTTATAATTCCCAGATCTGATGAAGGAGAGCGTTTTCAACATCATCACCTTTAGTAGAGGGGCGCCATTTGCGTCACCTCTGTTTACAAATTTGGTTGGCTAGTACATAAACATTAAATGTGCACAAATTAAACACATTATCTAGAGCGATTAGTCTTCCATACCATCTACTAACGACGTATCATGTTAAAAGGCATACGATGACGGTGATTCAGAGGTGAGTAGACTCACCTTAAAGTGGTATTAAGGGATTGTAAAATTTCACACGAAATTCCAATGTTTGGAAGAAAAATCACACTTGAGATGCACTCTTCTGTACTCTTATTAAAGGGACAAGCTGAATAAGGACTAGTCTTGTTCCACTTAAAGCAATGCCAGAATACCAGTATAGACGGTAAACATATTTTTACATTTAACCTTTAACGTCCTAATTATTTTTTGAAAAATGCATCCAACCGCACTCACGCATGTCTCGCAGCAGGCTGATGCCGCCGACGTGATGAGTTTTGGTGCTATCAGGTGAAAGCTAAAGACGTATTGAACATGTTTCAAAAAACAATAGCGCCTTCTGTGACGAGTCTAGCACCAATGGAGCCTATTTAGAAAGAGGACCGTACAGTCCTAAGGGTGTTGCAGGGCTAATACCAGCATAGACGGTAGGCATATTTTAACATTTAATTTAATTTAACATTTACTACAATTATTGACTCCCCCCCCCCTCCCCTCCCCCGAAATTCACCCACCACATTTTTGGTGAATCGAACTATTATAGTCTATATTAATACAATTAGTTCAATAGAATCGAATAGCAACGGTCTCTGCCTATTTTACGACTCAGATGTGCAGCCTCAGTTGCTGCGTGGAAAACCGCAACCGCTGAAGTGGGGGAGGGGAATTTAGACACAAATTACCCCTCCTCCAACCGAAAAAGCACGAAAGTAAAGAACAATTGCGCAAATGCACACTAGAAAAGTACATGAAAGAAACAGTTTTTGACCCAACGATTGTAGAAAGTAGCTATACCCGCACTTCGGTTTATATAAGGAATCGATAATTGGTATTTGAAATAAGACCAGTTAGGTAAGTGTATGCTGAGCTCTAATAACTAGAATTTGCGGAGAGAAAGAGGGAGAAATGGGGCTGTCATTCGCTTTCTATAGAATCGATTAAACCCTCTTCCCAGTCTCCATTTAAGGAGCAAGATGACGTTGCTACAAGGTACTGTTTTAGCTATTTCTTTTTTATGAAAGTTACAATGGTGCCAACTAGGATGATCTCCGAGCACGTGAGAAGTAGTGTCACCGAAGGAAATCGCCCCATATTGGAAATTAGTATTCAACCTCTTAACTGATAGGAAATAGATGTTCGTCGATCAGCAGCGACTTTGTGACCTCCAAGTTGGCAGACATGGCTGTTGATAAATGGGTCACTGACGTAATTCAGAAAAGCCATTGCTTGCGCACTAGAGAAGTATCCTTACTACATTTCCCCTTTTTGCAGTCGTAGAACTATGACAAAATCGGTCAGTTCCATTAAAAAAGCACCAGTTGGTTAAAAAGAAATAAGATCCAAAATTGAGGAGGAAAACACTCGTATCCATTCAGGTGTGAAGTAGCTTCAACAGTTGAAAGCAAGTTTTCGGGGAAAGAAGCGAGGAGCGAAATTAATGGCCAAACTGCACAAAAGTACATGTAAAAGGGCGATGTTGTTCTAAAGCAGTAATCAATGAAATTGAATGGTAAAGGTTAAAAAATATGACATCTTATTTCAAAAGTAAAAAGGATGAAATTCAGGAGAGAAAATGAAGAAGGGAGGTGATCAGCATCTTTCTGAGACATAGAGGACACAGTGGCCATGAAGATTCAATTAAATTACCGTGCTGGACTAGAGATTTTTAAATAGTTCGAAATTCCAGACAAAATTCACATGTGCGAAATATGCTTCGTTACTGCTCGAATTCAATAGAATCCTCGTGCAAAAATAAATGAGCATATGAGTCACGTGGAAAGTGTTACTTTTAATTTCTGAAAATAATTCGGTAGAATAACTGATCTCTCCTTCAATCTTGATACCCCAATTAAAGCAGTAGCTCTGTCTGCTTTCTACTATTTATCAAAAATTGATTTATGATATCTGAAAATAAACAAATAAACCGCTCTTCAGCTACATGGGAAAGGTGTAGATTTGAAGATGAAAAGTGTCAAACGCATTGGAAATCGTTTGCAAAATGTGGAATTACAAATCGAAGCAAATGAATATAAACCCATGACCAAGTTAAGATGAATTAAACAACTTAAGGCACAAAAACCGTTAATACTGAATACCTAAAGAATTCCTGTCTTTGTAAACTCGAGTCATAATTTCAAGCACTGTCCATATACTGTTGAATGCAACATTGAAAATTGTGCTCCTTTTGATTAACTCATGTAATAGATACGCAATCCTGAGGTACTTCTAAACCAAAGCTTTAAACTACAATCTGGTCTAATTGTCAACACAATTGCTCTCAAACCGACAAATAGAGAAAATGAATATACATTCGAGGCAAGATTATATATTAAACATAAACGCACTTTTGACTAAATCTGTGACTGATCCGGCTCCACAGTATTCCATGACAAGCTAAAACAGAAGCAATAAAGGATAGATTAGTAGGAGGTCCAAAACGTGGTCGAAAATGCGTAAGGAGTGGGTGGGCAATGACTCACCCAGAGATGATCATTGGGAGTCGCCTTTTTAATGAAAGCTCCATAGTAAGTGGCGATATTCCGATGATTTGAGAGCTAGAGAGCAAAGAGGAAAAGGAACATAGGCGTTAGAAAACAAGCACAACTTGAACCGATAAACATGTACAAACTTGAAAGTCGTGTGAATATTCAGGTCCAATGACTCAAGTCTCACTCCTCGGCATTTAAGAGAACGACTGCCGAGCATGGAAATTGAGACTTTATAGTGTTCCACAAAACTACCATCTGGCATCGTTTAATATGAGAATATAGAGGTACCAAACACTCAACTTGAATAAAGGAATAGCATCGTGGGGTATCTGTTATGGGAAATTTGTACTCAGTGACCTCTTTTTCAACTAATGAACAGCACGTTCTCTGGGTATGCGCCGACGAGTACGACAGGATTAGAGAAGTGATTTACGATCGAATGACAAATAACAACGATGACTAAATCTCATAGTAATTTCTTTCACGATCAAGAATATAGACCTATGAATAGAAATGCTAATTTTAGATGAGACACGTTGCAATAGGATAGAACATATTTGAGAGATTTGTCCAAGAAGGATGAAAAATCGTAATCGAGTGAAAATGCAAATATATTTCCATGTAGAAATCAGCATAGAAAAGTTGAAATGCAACTTTCTAGTCCTAATCAACTGCACAACTGATCGAAACTGGGAAACGGCAAGCAAAAATACAGCGATTTTCGAAAACCAAAACAAACGCCATGAAAATTCCGAAATAAAATATAGAAATCTGAATTCTACAGCGAAATTCAACCAAACATTACACTAAAAACACTCAACAATAAATTCTCAATTGGCCATAGCAATACAACGACCAAAGTTAAGTTGAATTTTGAACCCGTGTTATCTAATAAGAGAGATCGTTGAATTTGCTGTCGCCTTAGAAATCACACGACAAATCAATATTGATAGATTAAATTTGCGATCCATTGATTTAAAGCTTGACTTCACGAATCATGACTCTATCTAACCATAGGGAGCTAGGAATTGGAGTCAAGAAGGCAGTCGTAGGGCGTTGAACACTTACCGAATTCCAGAGCGACTGATTTGCTGATTTTTTCCCGAAAGACGCAATCACTCGGTAGTATGGAGTGATTTATACGTCTGTGTGACCATAAATAAGCATAAACAGATAAATAATGTAACGAAATTGGTGTGCGTCCTCGTATTAGAAAGGAGAGCTGGCTCCATTCCAGGGAAAATGATGAATCATTGCACCGAAGTATTTTTGGGGGCACAGCAAGTATAAGGGATAGAGTCAAACATATACCCACAAAAAATTTCCGACTGGTACAGAAGACGGCGAATATGCATGAATATATAATTCAAAGCCGGGTCCAAACACAAGTCACTTCAGGAGAGAAGCAAATTCTCGAAATATGCTTGTTTGAAATGGAGTTATTCCACACTTTATCTTTCGACTGGAGAATTGAATTGAATTTGTTTTCTCGTGATCAAAACTTTACGTTCTATCCGAACTTCGACAAAATCGCATACCACCCCATCCATAGCCACAAATTCTGTGTTTAGTATTGAATAATAGAAGTGAAAAGGAGGTTGCGTAAAGAAATAAACTTAAAATATCGCAGTCTTTGATGTCTTAAAAACACTTTAAATGCAAATCCTTAGTTGCTTTAATGTCAACCGAGATAAAATCAGAACCACTATAAGGAGTCTTAGTAGCATCGAAGAAAATCAATCCACATTCCTAACCGTGGTTCACCATAGAAGAAAAAACGCACCACTTGGAACCCTGGAATAAGTCTTTCTTGTTTATAAAGATATACGAAAGCAAGGAATTTCAAGGACTCTTTAGGCCGATATTAGCTAAATTAAAGATAGAACTCGATTGATTCAGCAAGTAGTCTTAGAGTCTTAAATCTCAGAGATCAGGTCCTCATCTTTCAATAAGCGTTTTCCATTATAGCCCTCGATTTCTTGCAAAACAAAAAAAGTGAAATTAATTCAAGCTAACCATGCAAATTCTCTGCATTAGATATGCATGTGTTTGCCAGAGCTTAATGTTGCATACCGTCCTTATCAGTAAACACAAACATGCAACATATCCCCAACCTCTTTAAAGGAGCAGGATGCTTAGAAACCTTTTTAATAATTATTAAAGTATATCCCAAAACCCTAAAGAGGGATTTGGCAATTAAAGCCAATTTCTAGAAACGACAAAATGAAAGCGTGAGAGAGGAATAGTGGAGAAACGGAAGAGCCTGTGACCCATCTCAAACAACGCACGAGGAGGAGGAGGAGGAGGAGAAACTAACAGCAACACACAAAAAGTAGCGAGAATACCAGAGAGTGTAAATTTTCATGCGCACAAGTGTGCCAGGAGTGCATGTTGCATCCTGCTTTCTATCATACTACCCGAAAGTCGTAGTTGCTCGAGGCCACTCTCTCCAGACTCGTCATAGTGTAAATATTTGAAAAACGAATGGATACCTAACTGAGATAAGCACAAACCTTATAAACTAGTGTTATCAAACACACCAGAGCTACATGCCATTGTTTCTTCAACATCGTTTAAAATCAGTTACCGATTAAGTGAATTTAGCAATCATTTGCCGTCAAGCGTATCCGGAGTTATCTGCCATTTGAACTATCGAATCCGGTGAAGCTAATCAAGAAAAAAGACACATTCACGAGGAAAACCAAAGTCAACCACCGTCGAAGTAATGCGCGTTTATCGGATCATAAGATCACCTTAAGGGTAGACAGATTAGTCATCTGAAGCCCTCAAGTTTGTAAGTTTTCTATAAGAATCAATTGTATACTCCTAATTAGCTTATTAATTTGATCCGAATTACCAAAACACGAAAAAGGACAGGAGAAAAAGGGACATCTGATGACTCATACGCACCCAAAACGAAACGACAATTTACCATTTACAAATTGGTAAGACAACGTGGTAATAGAGGTCTATAGAAGAAAACTCAAGCGAAAGTCGACGGCCTGGAGGGGCTCAAATTTTTCGAGGAAATAACTGAAACCCACCAAATATAAATGAATATACTAAAGATGAGGCACTCAGAAGCCCTTAAATGATCAAATATAATTCAATGGAAGGAAAATAGCACGCTACCTTTAACCTTGAGCTCGGGCAACAAAGACAGATTTACTACAGAAGCCTACTTAACGGAAAAGGTCATTATTGATTGCAGACACCCCAAGTTCAATAACTAAAAATGCCGAATGCGCTGCTAAAGCGAAATAGAAAAAAAACATTAGCCCAATCTCAAATTTCAGTAATATTTAAACTAAAAATTAGATTTACTTTAATACTAATGGTATTTTTGTGGAGAGGTGTTAAATATAAGAACTTAAGTACACAAAAGTAATTGATGAGGTTCATTATAATGCCCTTTTATTTACGATTCAAATTATTCACCAAATTTCAAGAGGAGCAAACAACTCAGTTGGTGGTATACCAACTATTAAACAATGAAGGGCGGACAACTAGAAGACGTCAGTGGATTGATGTCTAAATGACTTCAATAGATACTAAATTTGCTAAGGAAAAACAAGGCCGTCGAAAAAAGCGTCTTTCAGCAATTAATTTGAATGAGAAAACAGCCCAAATAAATCTATTTCAAGATGAGATTCTCGCATTCTGTAATTGCCCTCTTGATCACTACTAGCCAGAAATGTTAGTTACACGTCGTTAAACTGATGAGCGACGAATGCGTGGCATCGGATTTGGCAGATGTGTACACTGATCAATCAGACATCCGCAAACAGATACACAATCATTTAAAAGAATCTTAGAAAAAAAGCAAGATAAACAAACTTGAATTAGTCCTAAAGAAAGCTTTCTGTAAAATAGAAAACGTCCTTGATGAAGTGTATTGATGGCTGAATTTTTCCATTCATTTCCTCGCGTAGATCCTATCATTTACACAATATCATTCTAAATTCAGTTATATACTACGGGCTATTTCAAGAACAATAAATGACTTCGGATTTGATTAAAATCGATCGAATGAAATTTGAAATACGTTAAAGTGAGCCCAAATGGATGGATAAACAGAGGTGAAGACTGAGAAGGGAGCGAATCGGTCAACCATTATGGAAGTTTCATTTGACGTATGCGTGCGCAGCTTCTCTTAGATATAGCAGCTAAGAAAGAAATTTGTTATTAAGAGTTTGAGACTTCGACTTCATCAAGGTGTGAGGATAAAAGGTGAGGAGTTCATGAGTTAAAGAAGAGAAGAAAATGAATATAGAATTTAATTAGATTGAAAGGTCTTAGAGAAGAAGAACAGGCACCTCATAAGAAATTCAAAACGTGCAAAGTCCAAGGAGGTATGAAAACGCACAAAGAATTTGAAATGTCGTCATTTGCCCTCATTTTCGAAGTTTCAGGAAATGGCCTTTCATGAATTTAAACCATTTTATTATTGGTAAAATTTTAACGAACAATTGGTTATCATTGTACACAGGTTACGAAAACTTCAATTAATAATAGACCACCTGTGGTAGTAACAGACCAAACAACCGCGACTAAATTTCATATGAAACCACCTGCCATAATGCATGGGTGTCAGTGCTCAATGAATGACATGCGCGTATGGATCACTTAATATTTCATCAGTGAAATAGAGTTGACTACTTCATGCAAATGACTTCAAATTGCCTTGATTGTATGAGAGCTTCGAGGAGGGCAGCCCGTGTCGACTGTAAGACACTTCCAAAAGCCGGTTCATGAACAGATTATCCACTAGTGAAGCACAAAGATTTCAGGTAAAGTTTCATAGTTATTACAATTGAAGAATCCTATTAAGTTAATCTCTATGTCAATGCCGACTTTACACCGAGAGCACCTAAAAAATTCACGCCTAGTAACATCCTTCTTCTCAATAAAACTTTAGCTGATTAAGAAAATTGAAGCCATCTACTAATGAACAATCCAAAAATGAGAATGAGTAGAACATTATCAAAATAGGTCATGGAATTTCAGATTAACCATACCCAATAAACGTCAACCTTAGTTCAAAACATAAAATGAAATAGTATGTAATATATCCCCCAAAATGCCCTATCTATATGCTAGCATTGGCTAAATTCACGACAACTACTGACTAATTCATTTTGGAAAGCGTTTCCAACAGTCGACTTCACTTCGCCCATTTAACTTTGAACAGACCACTAACATTGTAGGCATAAAAGAATACTATCTCTTTCACAGAAATAAATTTACCCTAACAGAAACGAAATTTTCCCATTGAAAGATCGTTAATGATGGTTAAATGCACACTTTAAAACCTATTGACTGAGATCATCACTCATACGAATGGCAAACGAATACAATTGCGAAAGAAAACATCAAACATAACCAGACAAGAATAAACAATCATGATAGAGTAAATGGCGGTGAATTAGAAAGCTGACTTACACGTCGAAGAGTGTTTATTTCTAATAGAATCTCCTCTTCATCCTCCTCCGTAATTGGCATGACCTTGATAGCAGCCAATTGACCAGTTCGCATATGACGACCCTTGTAGACGTTACCATAGGTGCCCTTGCCAACAACCTCAATGAGCGCAAAGATACCTGAGGGGTCACGAAGATCATCTAAGTTGGTTATCTGAGCTCCCACGATTGAAGACATTCTTAACAAACAGCAACTCTGTTGTATGTGCGTATGTTATGTGAGGGTGTGATAGTTATAATCCACAGATACTGTTAATTGATTTCTCCTGAGAACATTCGTTGCAGCTGAATAGGGTAAAAAACGGTTAAAAAGAAACAAAACTCCAAGTCGGGTTACAATGTAATTATTGAAAAATATTTTGACACAAATTCGGTACTGGAAAGACTAGTTAAACAGCGATGAACACATTTTAATCACCCAAAAACGAAAAAATAAAACCGATATTTTGGGTGAGCAACTTTTCTCTGAAACTATCAACGACGACCAACATCATTTAGTAAAAAATATCACTCAGAACACGAAATAGACAAAGAAAAAGCAAATATAGATAAAAATTCGAGCAGTGAGAAAGCTACCACATAGCTAATCAGCATGTTCACGCTAAGCGATAGTTTGGGCAGGAAACTTAAAGAATAAGGATAGTTAACTTTATCTTAGGATGAGTGGAATTTTTAAACGGCCATATTTATAGATAAAAATAAACTAAAAAAGACTCCGGCCTATGAAACAAGACTAAGCAGACCACACCAAATTTGGGTCTAAATGGCGGATGAACCCACATTAATGGGCATGAATGGCTTTGATTTTAATTGAATTCATCGGTCTCGAATTGAAGCAATATGAACAAGTTCGGATATGTAAATCAGTAAAAAAAACTAGAAAGCTCCAAGAAAAAAGAGCCGCAATCAAGACAATGCAAATTAATAACAATTATGTATCTGATGATTAGTGACCTAAAGGAGGAAAATCTAAAAACTTTTGAAATATTTTGCCTATAATGTACTCTAGTACTTATTAAAGAAGGCTGTAAGGAAAGAGGTTAAAATTATTTCAAGAGAAAAACCGATTCACGCTTAATAAAATCCCAAAATAAGATATAGAAAGGAAAATAAGAGTATAAGTTCAGGGGCTAGATAAACTAAGGAGGGAAGCAAAGAAACTATTCTTCTGAAAACCAAGAGCTGATTAACAAGTCTTTTAGAAACAACAAAAACTAACGTTATTACTTTGGTTCAAGCTCAACGGAGAAATCAGGATCAAAAAATCAGAGTATCTATTAAAAGATATATAGCTTAAGTGGTATTTTATAAATAGAACACTAATAAAAATCGAATTATGATGCAATGAAAAAAAATATGAAAAAAATATGCAATGAAAAAATAGGCATACTTAGCTCATTCCAGCACATAAATACTCTGATTGTATCCCAATAGCGTGCATCAGACAAAAAAAGTGACAAAAATAACTTAAGACACAAAATAAATAAACTCACTAGTAAGAAAATACACGACTATCCTACTGAATGCTAAAATACTGATTTAATTCCTTTGTCTTATGGCGCGAGACCTTGAACGGCATATTTTTGACAAACATCATTCACATTAAAATAATATGGCAATTAATTTGAAATATTTAGCAATATCTAAATAACACTAAATTGAACTTAGAAAAATTGAATACTCTTCAGTATTTTTTCAAAGTTATAACTTCCTTATTTCTTACAGTTTATAAGAGGAAAAGCTAGAAAAGTTTATTCATAAGTGACGTAAAAATGTTTATACATATAATCCCTTCTTCTTACTAGATAGCTGGTTTTGGGAGTTAAATAGCTGAACCGTGCAGCTTTAACGTCTTTATTGCTAAAATCAATCCACTAGTTACCTTATAATCCAAATTATGTACTCTACCAAGTGAAGTGAAAAAAACTGCCAATTAATTTTAAAACATATTTTAAAGAAAAAATATGATAATATATTAGTTTATGTTACAAAATTTGGTAACGTTTGTCGCAATAAAGTTATGCCAATTCAAGCGATCACTTAAATATTGCACTTTCAACATTGTGAGTGACATCTAAATAATGCCACCGCTATTTTTTCTAGTCCTAGCTTGAATCCATTCAATAAATTATATATATATATATATATCTTGTTCACACATGAGAAGATCTAGACTTGCCTGTTCTACATTTGACAATAAGATATACAATGGAAGTTAGTAATAATTGAGGAATGATTTTGAAACAAGTAATAAGTATAGTCAAATTTTGAGATTATATACGTAATCATAAAAGTCATTTATGCAGTTACATTGCTATACCCAATTTAATGCTTGAAAAAAAGTACATGAATAGAAAATAAACAATATTTTTTGACAAGTGAATACATTGTTAAGAAATGTCTATCTTATATGTTATAATTAAATGTTGATATAAATAAATATTTATACGCCTGATATAAGGGTCAGATTTTAGGCACTAAATTCAAATATAAAACGGTCATATTAAACAATGAAATTAGATCTAACAAACCTTTCAGTTAATCATATCATCTCAAAGTCAAGCTGCTCTTCTCAATTGCACTTAGATTCATGGCTAGATAGACAATAATCCTATTAATTCTTCCAATATTCCGTACCTATCTGACGTTCAACAATTAATAATAAGCCTTTTTTCCGCCTAGAGATGTACT
Organism: Hymenolepis microstoma; assembly: GCA_000469805.3. Lineage (NCBI taxonomy): Eukaryota > Metazoa > Platyhelminthes > Cestoda > Cyclophyllidea > Hymenolepididae > Hymenolepis > Hymenolepis microstoma. The sequence continues at coordinate 987,716 of LR215993.1, read as the reverse complement.
ATAAAACTGACGATTTAAATATTTCAGATTATCAATTAGATGTAGCTTATATTAAGCCAAAATTTAAAAAGTCAGATGGTTAGGACTGAGACTAAGGACCGGCAGACTTGGTGTCTTGCTCCGTCATTTATGACAAGAGATAATTGTATCGGGCCAATGCATGGATCTGCATAACTACGTAAAGGCAGAGTTTTCGGATTCGTTCTTTAGCTTGTCCACCGACCAATTACCAGAGGATGTTGTAGTTGGAAATTTACCAAGAACTACAGATGACATGAACATGAAGTTTGAAGCTTTAGTCATATGTAAATCATATAAAAGTTGAAACCACACATCAGATTCATACTTGAAATCTCGATTCACTCTGAAATTATTTGCAAATTTTTCACTATTATCACAATTAATTTAGTTTTTTTTTATTCATAGAAATGTGGTGACTTTCAAAGTGTTTAAATAAATATTTATCAATAAAAGTAGGAAAAATACAAAAATTTCGAAAAAATATATGGTCCATGTTTATTTTGCCATTGCTATGGAAGAGAGCACCTCCGGGTTAAGTTGTTAGGACACCAGTATCGCCCCATTATTTTGTTTTTGCCACCTTGGTATACTGTTAGCATAGAAGTATACCATATAGAATAGAGTGATTTTAGTGAACGAAGAGGTGACTCATTCAAGTGCTTTTTAACTCCGGAAATGGAGTTCAAGACCTCCTTTGACCTTTAGACTTCATATTGAGTGCCATGCTATTCATTTAACTCAATAGCTTGGACTGAATACAATCAAATGTCATTGTTTACTCAATTTTATGGATTTACTCTTTAGCTATTTTAGATTCCCTACGTTTGTCGAACCCATCTTCTCCCTGCCACAACATCTAAAGCCAGCATTTACATCCAAATCCTGCATACTAGGATTTCTTTTTGGGTTATGCTAGATTACACTTTAATAACTTCATCAAACTTCGGTATATAAAATGGCTTTTCTGGAATACAATTGAAGCTAGAATTTTTTTCTGTGGTTACAGTAACGATTTCCCATTATTTTATATACTTCCATAAAATTCATGTCGTTTTATTTTAAATTCGGATTTATAATTCACCTAAATATACACTACCATCAAAATTTTTGGTGAATCTAACTTATAGCTTAAACCCTTGTAGCATATTCGTGGATGCAATGGATAGAATTTATCTTACCAAGCCTTCCCGATATAAATTTGTATAAACATGTATGAAACAAATCATAGATGCGGAGCAGAGGAAAATCATGTTTACAACGCTAAGCTTCACCACATATTTAAACAAACAAGTTTTCATCGAATGATTTGTAATGTGCATCGTTGATCAAAATTAACTTAAGTTAGGTGGTATATTTTTTAACTTCCTTATTTTTAATTCTAATGGTAACATTTAGCCAAAAAATGTTAGTGAATAAATTCTGGTAACCATGACTTGAAAGTGTCTCTGATTAGAGTGATATATATACGTTGAAATTACGTCACTGGTTATTTAAAAATTTTCAATCTGCATTATTTTTCGTCCGCTAACTACTTCCATAGGCGCATTTATGCATTTGATACCAAACACTGATTTTGATTGACGGAAGTTGTAACTTAGTGTGATATTATTTTATGAGGTAAAAAGGAGCATTTCATGTCGTTAGTTAGATTTAAAATTTCACAAAGTAGAAATTTGTAATTTGAACTGTTTGTAGTTTAAATTATTTAATAACTAAATTGTAACATGGAATATGGGCACAGAAACTAATTTTTTGAAGGTGGTCTCCAGATTTACACACTATGAGAGGTTTATCGCGCGTACTTTGACTTTTGAATATACTATTAGCATTCAAGTAATATTTCTGTCACTCGGAATGAACAAAAGATAAATAAGACAATTAATTTTATTATTATGCTACATAACTCATCACTTAAATTCACCCTCCACACATTTGTTTGTGGTGTTTAACATTTATTTTTCCATAATGACAAGTGCTTGATTATGTAATTTGGGAAGGAATATGCTTATCAATTGTCCAGAATTCGAGTATGCTTTGACTCTTATTAGCATTTCGGTAACACGACGTTGTCCACATTTAAAATTCAACACTGATAATAATATACCCAATATGATTGGCTCATTGCGAATGAAATGCTGGTTACTATTCAATTCGTATGTATTACCAAATATTCGTTTAAATATACTAGATTTACTATTTTGGAACTGAACTAATGAAAAAAGACAAAAGTTTCTCTTTAACTAATGTTGGATAAGGTTAAATAATGTGTAAATAATTAGTGGATTAATCAATAGACTAATAGTCAAGTAATCGATGGAAATTAAACATGTTCAGTTATTAGTGAATACTCTTGGTAATTTATTTAGTATTACTACAAATTCCTCTTTAATAAAGTAAGAATAATGTTTGGAAATTACCTAAATGACTTTATATCCTCCTCACGAGAATAATTTTTCCAGAGTCCAAACTTCGGAACCTGGCCGTTAGATTTTTGACCTGGAGTGTAGCATTTGACTATAAATGTTGATTCACAATTCATTTCGTTATTTATACTTGTGCATTTATTGCTGATTTATTAGTAGATTGAGGTGAAAATTCTCATGGTCAGTTTAATGTGGTGAGAAATGAGTTTCACATTCAAAGTATTCTTCCAAATGTCGTCTGTTACTCTTTCTGAATAAATATCAAGCCAGGTTTGGTGGTGTACGCCTGTAATCTAGCTATTTAAGGGCCTGGAAGGGGTTTGTACACACTGTGTTACGATCACAAGAATTTTGTGTGCTTACCCTCAGAGTTATCGACTCAACGTAAACTTCATAATTAGAAAAAAATTTCCCACTTAAGGATTCTGTGGATCAAAGAAATTTGGTTCCCATTCCTCATACCAAAATACTTCCTGCGTGTATGGTGGTCTTAACGGCAAAGGAACTTTTTGCATAAAAACATAGCTAGACCAAACGGGGACTTATCAGTCAATCTGCATAGATTTGATCATAAACAATAAAATGCTTCCACAATCCTATCTAGTAATTGTCCAGGTATTTTTTCATTGATGATATGATACAAAGTTGTCTCCCTTTCTTGAGGGGTATGGAAACAATACTGAACTCTCTTCTCGAGATATTGAGAGCGCTTGACGAAAGCGTAGATCTCAGAGCAAGTGGATGAAAGTTGAAGTAGTTTTTTTTAATTTTCAGGAGCAGAGATATACTTTCATTTGGATTTCCTAGGAGTTTCAGAAATGCAAGTTGGCATAAGCTAATGAGATTTCTTCGAATATAAGGACAAATACTACCTTACTTGTTTGCTCACAAGTATCCTTTTTTATGCAATAGCTTTACTGTCAAACGTGCCTATACAGAGCTCCCTATTTCAAGACGAAACACAACAGCTTTCTTTCCTTCTTCCCTCGGCAGAGCTATGAGCTCTTGTTAAAATTGTATTCAAGATGTGACTTTTTGTTTACATGGGTCATAGGGATGGTATGATCCAAATTGAGGACTGTGATTGTTATATACTTGTAGGGATTTCCTTTCTTCCTGACACAATAAATTTTTTAATTCCATTACATCCTGTTGGAACTTATCTAGTCATTGGCGCATTTACCTGCCCATTCTCGTTAAGGGTCAATTTAAGACTCATTCCTCTTATTGGCTTTCGTACGCAGTGCCTTGCATAAAAATTTCTGTTTGTATCACTACCTTTTACGCCTGCTCATATACATTCAGAAACTGGCAGAAACTTGCTGTGTATTTTCCAGTAATAAATACCTCCCTCCACTCCTTTTGCTATTCACCTCATTGGCATATTCAATTACGTTTTTGACACATTAGCGTGATTATTTGAACCATTAAATGAGCCACATAATTGCCGTTTGGTCAGTGAAATGCGGGTAAATAAGCTCTCACACAAAGAAATGTTTTGGAATACACATATTAGGTCTACAACTTTGCTCCCGCCGTTCTTTTTAATTTGAGGCTTTATTACAACAAAACGATTACATACATTAAGTTTCAAAGTATTGTCCATCGTTAGCTACCACTTTGGCCCATCTCTCGGACAGCAGGCGAATCCCGCGGCGAAAAAATCTCTCATCATTCCATGAGATCCATGAGTTCATCCAATTTTTCACTTCTTCGTACGAGCTCAAGTGCTGGTCAGCCAGGCAGTGTGCCATTGAGCGAGGTGAGTGGGGTGAAAATCAGACGAAGCAACATCTGGAGAGTACGGGGGGTGAGGTAATATTTGCCATTTCAACGTCTCGAGATATATTTTTTAAACACTTTGGCAATGTAAGGAGGTCTATCATTATCATGTTGTAAAATAAACTTATCGTGTCTCTCATTGTACTGTGACCGTTTTTCATTTTACTTGAGCACGGTTCAGGCCATCAGGTGAGCGTTCTATAACGCTAAGCTGATCCCTCCACCAAGCGCAAAGCATGACTTTTGAGCCATGGATATTCATTCGGGCGAGGTGATGACGTAGCAGTATAACCACCGGGAAAATCCCATGATTTTCTGTGCAACTTGGGTTAGGGTTAGAGTTATTGTAATGTACCCATTTTTCGTCCCCAGTAACAATACGATTGAGAAATCCATTTCGCGTTTGCCTTTCCGCCAGCTCTTCACAAGCAAACAAACGTCACTCCACATCTCAACTCGTTATTTCAACTCGTGGGGTGCCCAATATCTTTCTTTCTCAGTCATTACCAACTTTTTCAGGCGTTTTGAAATTTCTTGCTCACTGATACCCACCGAATGATTCTGATAATTCTTCTTGAGTTTGACGACATGGGTCTTCACTAAGAATCGCTTGCCTCCAATTCTGCATCTTCAACAACTTTTTTCCCATCCACTACTGTGCCGGTCTTCGACAGCAAAACCAACACTCACCACTTTAAACGTTGGAACCATTCCCGCCGACACATTCTGTCACTAATAGCCGTTTTACCATAAGTATCTGCTGAGATAATCCGGTGAGCCTCAGCCAGTCCTCAGTCTTTTTTGTCATATTGAAATAAAAAAGCAATACTTCCTACAAATGACGTGAATTTGGTTTAAATTCGGGCATATTTAATTAAAAGTGTTATTATTATGCAAACACAAATTAAGCTATATCAAAGTTATAACAAAGTGTTTGACATCTGTAATTAATATATTTCATCTTTTGGAAAAAGGTGGGAGCAAAGTTGTAGACCTAACAGAAATGAGGATAATTTACTTTTGAGTAGTTGTGCCACGTGACATAGCTGCAGGAAACAAAAAATTGCGCCTTGGAATTCAATTGGTTGATTGTAAATATTAAAACAAACTTCAGACTAACAATTCCTTTGCTTTGGGGCATTAGCAATCGGAGACATTATTGGTCCTTTAGTCTGTGGTGTCTAGATCTTAGTTGATGCTACACAAATAGACCCTGATTAAACCTCAACTATCTTCTCTGGAAAAATTCCAAAGCATATATAAGTTTGCTCCCGAAATTAGCCAATCTGCCTCAACAGTATCGAGGAATCTGAGTGACTGGAGTGAATAGTGTTTGTTACAGCTTATGGGCCATTAAAATAAAATTAGTGCTACACTTTGCTGCAGGGTATATTCATTGCTGGCGATTGGCTGAGAAGTCTCTGCACACACGGCCACACTTGCTCATTATGAGGTCAGTAGCACTGTCGCACCTTTCAGACTGTTTGAGTGGGCATGAGATTTCTTTGTTCAGCCTTGGTAGCATTGAGTGTTTCACAAGACATCTCCATCTACAAGCTTATTTTTCTTTATTTGTCATCGAGTTTAATGCTATTATTATTATTATAAAAAAAGAAAAGTTTACGCGAAATTTGTTGGATAGTGTTTGAAATTAAGACTTTTTCATCCAACTGTTAGATGATCAATAAATATCCATTAAATACAAACTTTCAGTGGCCCTGGAAGAATGCTGCCTATGCCGCGGCAAAATATTTTGTAGGATTTAATTTTGGTAGGGTCAAAAAATATTATTGAAAACATTTAGGAAAATCCACCCCCACCCCCACCCCCTCCACATTCAAGGTAAACATTGATAAAAACGCATAGATGTATTTATTCGAAGCACATTCCAAAGGCATAAATGGGATAGCAAAATGGGTCTTGATTGGTAGCTACATGCACTGTTAAGAAGAAAGTCCGAGTTGTTCAACGCATCGAGAGTGAGAGAGAGGGAAGTGTTTTCATTCCAAGACTAGATCAGATTAAATATTTACTGATGTCATTCAAAAATAATTTATACTACTGTATGGAGCTATGATTGGAAGGTGAGCATTGAGCTTGTCATTCATAATTTTAGGACTCCCAGTGACTGGCTACATTTACTGCCTGCTAGCCTTCTCAAAGCTCAAAATACGGAGATCCGGGTACACGTCTAGTAATTTACTACATCAACTCTCCACGAAGAGATGTCAACGATTGAATAGGGCTGAAAGTGTCAAAGCAACTGTTTCATATATGCTTGACAGCTCAATTAACCAAACCAATTTTGCACCAACGTCTCTCCAACAAAGATTACTAACTTGGTAGAATTTTCAAATGGATTAACATATTTGATACTGCATTTGCGTGTGTAAAAAAACACTGTTCACGCATATTTCCATTCAAAAAGCTCCGAAATCCACTGACATTTACATTTAATTTTGTAACCAAGTTGAATAATAAATGCATTAAACACACACATGCTCTTATGGGGATTTGAAGCCTGTTTTGGTTAGTAGGAAATGTAAAATCGAGGTCTGGAACAAATTATAAATTCCATAACAAATACCCTAGCTGGTATGCAATTTTCAGAGTTCCATGTGATCTCACCTTATGTGCTATTTTAAGTCCAATTTCTGCTAATTTTCATCCATTCAACAACCGCACAATTTCAACTTGTGGAATAGAGATGACCTTGAGGCATAATTTGTTTTCATAACAGCGATCGATTCTGGAAGTGCTTTAGTGCACACACTTATTGTTAATATTGAATGAAACGGATAAGGTTCGATAGGTATTTAAGTAAATGTCATAATCAGATGAAATTCGACTTGAGAGCTTGGGAAATCAAGACTGATCTCACCTCGAAAAAAACCCGAGATTTATAATCGTAGAGTGGCACTTTCGTTGAGCCTGAAGCTTTTTAAGTCACAAGATTCCAAAGAAGGCATAAATCATTCAAGACGCCTAAAACAGCCAATAGCATGAAGGGGATTCGAACGAAGAAGACAGCATTAGCACCTATTCCACAGCTATTTACTCGTTGATATAGCATTACATCCCTTTGTTCGAGTGATAAAAATATGTATTCCATTTACTAAGAGATGGATTAATGCAGGATGTTGGGGGTAAAATTTTCAGAACATTATTCGGATGTTACTTTCGAGGAGTTGAAGGTGTCCAAGCCCACCACGATTAATCAATGTGAAAGCTTAAACACCTCTCCACTCACACGAGAGATGACTACTGGAATGGATAAGGCAGCATAAAAGAGAATAACCTGTGTCATCATGATTCCCGCAGACCATCAAAGTATAGACATCATGGTTGCTGACCAATGCTCCAACTCAACATGGTGAAAAGAATCCACCATGATCTGGAGAATTACAATGCGCACTACGAGGCTGGTGTGACTAGAAGATAACAACCTCCTCTGATCTGAGTGCTCCAGCACCCTGCAATGCAGTTCAGCTTTGTCAACACATCTAACTCATTGTTTCAGCCTCTAACACGAAGCTTGCACTCAATGAAGCCAGTCCCTACCCCAAGCTCATAAAAACGTCGCAGGGCCTCCAAACTTCTCAAAGAAGAGCCCCCCGAAAATGACAATCTGTCAAAGGTGAAGAAACTTGGGAGCAAAATGAAACCTCCTACTGGATTACAAACAAGTTGGTTCTTTTCTGATGGGAACAACTTTGGTCAAGATCAAAAGCACAGCACACAGAATGGCAGACAGCTCGGATTGCAAACAGCCAGACCAATGGGCACTCCTCGAGTCATAATGACCAAAACTTTGCCCAAACTGTCATGATTTCCGAATGTGTCCTCCTATGCTGAGGGTGATGTGATGCCATGCCTCCCTCTGTATTTTCTAAAGAAGAGGTTAAGTTGAATTCAAACATCTAAGTGGAGTGATATGTGGTTATTGGACACTTTGGCATAAGACATTAATCCCCGAGTTGAAATTGGAAATAATCAATTAATTAATAAAATTAGAGCAATTTTAAGACCACTCCCTTCAGGCTCAGGGGTAGAGACCGACTGGAGGCTACAATAGACGCTAATGGTGATTATTTCGAGTAAAAAATTTCGACAATTACCTTGTCATTTAATTTCTCTTGAATTTTGTTTTTGTAAACTGTTTTTCTCTTCCCGATGCGACTGCCAAATTTATTCCGTTCGCCCAAAAAACGTGTGATTTCTCGGTGAGGAATACAAACACACAGGAGCAAGTTTCACCTTAAAAGTCATGGTAAAAGAGGGTGAACACTGCCTAAAAGGTGTTTAAGTACAACAATGAATGGTTCGCAAAAATCAGGTCTATTCAGCCAAATTTTGAAGACATTAAATTAAAATCGACAGCGTGCTCCGAATTATTATTTATTTGAATTTCTAGCCAACAATACTAGCGAGATTTTTTGTAATTTCCTTGGACTCAACTTTGAAGACGCAAAAAATATAAAAATACAGATATCTACACAAACAGTGTTGATTAAAAGCAGAACCGAATTTTATTGGTGTTTTTAATAGAATGAATAAAATTGTAGAAAAATTAGAATCTTTCCTCGAGCAATGAATTTTTTTCTGCCTTCGGACCGCAGCATAACTCACTAACCAGGCGATCCATACATCCAAGGGATAGGTAAAGAGCAATACTTTGTAGTAAAGTGCGGCCACAAGGTTACCGGACTACTCCTAATGACAACACAGGATGGCATTGATATTAAATTATGTGTCTCATTTTCTCTCTAGTATCAGTAAGGTAGTGGGAATCATGGTTACAAGATATCTCCCCCTCCCACCCCCCAAGAGTGCAGGTCATATCAATTAGGCACATTTTGACAGACAAGTGTGGTAAATTTGACGACAAGTTAAAGTCAGTCACACAAAGGAATTAATCAAATTGTCAGTCATTTAGGGAAGGGATACCAGAGCCGCTCACTGCATTAATTCAATTAGGTATTTTTTTCTCACGCATGGGATTCCTCCAATTTAGACATGCTTTCTTTTCTTCGTTTTTTTCCAATTCAGCAAATGACCCCGGACCCCCAAAATTATTACTATAGCGAATTAAGAACCGCAATAACAAATGATCCATTTTGTGCCATGCATGATCGCTTAAATAAGGGGAAATTCTCGTGATGAATTGATTGAAGTTCTAGTTGATGTGTTTACACGGGAATCGAACTTCTCTTCTAGTACGTCGTTATAGTTATACTGACGAACAATAGTTGAGACAGGTTCACCAAGCTTCCTAATCAAGAGACTTTTATTCGAGTTACCTAGCTCTGTTAAGCATAATTAAACCAGGTAGCCTGCTAACGAGGTGAAACAAAACATTCACATTATCCAAGCATCGATAGTGTGTCTCCTGGAGTTATAGAGTCTTCAAGCACGCCTACTACAGGATTAGCTTTTATTGAATCCGTGCAGTAAGGTTGGATTTAGTCTTACTTTGGCATACGAGTCATAAAACGAGCTCGATATTTCATCCATAATTTAATTCGATCAATTAGCACAACGCAAGTCAATAACATCATGTTTCAGGTCAAAAGTGCCATTAAAAAAGGTTCTTTGTCCGAATAATGACTTATGACAAAAGACACTGTGCTTTAAGCAAACTAAAATAAGCATTACCTGAAATATGATCAGGTCTCTGACTATACATTTTAGATAATTACAGAGGAAATATTTGATGGACAAAACGCAATCTCTAAGTTAGATCACAATATGATAAAAGAAAGCTAATATCATTCAGTCACTAATGAAAAAAAATTTCAAAACATATATCCCCCCAACACAAATAGAAAAGAAGTAACAAAAGTTATCTTCAAAATCGGATATAAAACTCGTCCGATTCAAGCTGAATGGAAAATGGGAGTAAAGATTTCACACAAGGGAATATAGGAAAATTGAAAAATAATTAAAAACGCGTTTATACATTTAAATCAATTTCATAAGAAAAGTATGAACCTTCAATACCTCTAACCATCCCATCTAATAAAGTACAGATTTTTAAAAAGATCGCAAAAAGTACAAACTTAAGGACATGACCGGTTCGAGGTTAAACATCTGCACTACGACAATAATAACAGCAAACATGAAAAACAAATTACTCCGATCCAAAAGGAAAAACTTTGACATTCGTCCTAATACTTTGTGAATGACAGTTTAAAGAACATTAGTTAATTAGAAGTATATGTATAGTCATTTATTTATAATTATCTAACACGTGACTCGAACAAAAAAAACTACAACAAAAAGAATGAAATAAAATAGACGAATCCAGTTTTTAAGTTACTCTGCCTTTTCTTTTCCTTCCTCAGTAACTGCTTCAATGTCCGATTGGGTAATTTTGACAATTTCGTCATTTTCCTCAGGGTAAAAGTCCTCAACAAGAAAGTCGTCAGCGTCTTTAGTAATTCCAATGTAATGGATGGTATCGTCATCATAAATTTCGAGAAATGTGAAATCTTTGCAGTCCATTTTCTAACAAATTTTAAGTAAAAAATGAACTGTATTACCTTAAAATAGGATCTCAACAGTGGAAGCACTTTAGACAATCCAAAACCAATAGACAGAAACGAAATATGAGGGAATGTAGCATATATCCCTTCTTCAACAGAAGGCAATATCTTTTTCTTGAATCCGTTTTTTTCTAATTGTTCGATTAAATCCTCATTTTCCTTTTCAATAACAAAGACGCCAATAGCGGAACGACATTCGTCCGCAGAGACAGTCTCAGGGTCGTCATAGTGCAATCCAAACTGTATTAATTTCGGAGCAACAGAATATGTTTCAGTAAAAATACCGCCTAAGGAAAAATAGGATCCCCTGTTGATTTTGTAGTAAATAGTTGAACCATCCTTTAAATAAGGAAGATCAGATGAAATTGCGGCATCGATTGACGTAAAAAACCCAGAAACATATGCAAAGACAACGACGGTACCAATAAGTAAAAGAAATGTCACGCAAATTAGGAAGATAAGAAGATCAATCATAACTGAAACTCTAACTCGACAAACGAAATAGCCGCAAATGAAATGAACGACCTAAAATCAGGCAGCGATAATAATAAACACCCAAAAATTTATGACAATATAAAATAGTGCGTAAATATGAGATATTTGAGAATTTTAGAAGTGGTGAATTAATAAAATATTATTCATTTAGGTTTAAAGTTTAAAAAGTAAAGTGTACCGATCCTAGTGTTTTATAAATGTCGAACGAATATAATTAATAGATCACGTAATTTTTTATGTGTGAAATTCGTTTTGACTTAGACATCCTTGGAAATGGTTTTAATTCACTAGCGCAACAGACTTCCTTAAGTTGCGGCTTGTTCTATTTATGATATTTCTTCGGTTTTTTTTTCTAGTTTATGGTAAGAAACGGCTGATTATGTGTCCATTTATTTAATCGAAAGTGACAAATTCCTAAAAATACATTTCTTTAATTTTCAGGACATTAAAAAACTATTGAAACTAAACGGGTTTATTTTGGCTCCCGATGCCTCAACTTACCTTACTTCAACACTTGGAAGCAACATTGCTTCTGATGTTGCTAAGCGCTTTGTCGAATGTGTTCTTTCATCTTCTTTTGTTCTATCGGAGAATCGAGTAACAAAATCTGTTTGTGAGAAAATTCTATCTGAATGGAAAGCTGATGAATCATCCATCGAAAATGCCATTTTTCTCGTTAATGCATTTGAAGTAAATATTGAACTTGCTATTTTAATATTTTGCTCTTTAGACTCCGCGCTTTAAGTATGACAGAAATATGCGAAAATTTGTTGGTATTCAAAATAATTCAACTGATGATATGCATAGTCTTCTTCCATTTTCTCCACTACCAAAATCGTTTCTATTCGCAAATCGATATGAAGTTGTTCTCCAAAGGGTTCTCCGTAATCCTCTATTCTCTGATGAATCAAAGGGCTTTAAATTACGTTCTATAGAATTCCTCCTTTCGTCTGGAACTAAAGTTCGGAAATCTTGTGATGAAAGCGATGACGACGGGGAGGTCTCATCATCTGTTGTGGAACGCCAAAATGTCATTATTCTTGGCTTTTTGATTCAATTAAAAAATGCCCAATGGTATCTAGAGGATGTGACTAATCTCGTGAAACTTGACTTTTCTCACACACGTTTTCATCAGGTTGGCTTTTACCTCTTCCAACTAAGAGCATTTTTATTTTTCCACTTTTTAATTTTGTGTTTTTTGTCTTCATTTGTCTGTCAGCTTTATGGAGAAAATTCTTGGTACTTTGTTATACCTAGCGGTGAAGTATTAATGACTGCTATTTTTCTTATTTGTTCTCACTAGGTTTTTAGGGTAAACTGCTTTAATTCACATTTTCCCTTCCTTAGATATGGGCTGAGCTTCATCTGAGGTGTAGGTTTGATTAATTTTTTTCCTTTGTTCACTAGTTATGTTAGGTTATTTTACAATTCGATCTTTATAAATTCCAGAGTTGATTTTCAAAATATTTCCAGTTTCAATTTAAATTAGTTGAAAGTTCGAGTATTCTCGCCTTGAGCTGCTCCACTTTTATTGTTGACGGGTTATTGCAAGTGGGTATCTTATATCCATTTTCAATTCTAATGTGAATGGGTATTGAAATTTTACATTTATTTTGCCAAAATTTTAGTTAATTCTTGAAACTTAAAGTGGCATTACCGATTTATTTCCTAGGGCTACTTAAGTTGGCGTTTTTTTCACTTGTATATTCAACAAATGCTTTTCATCTATTACCAATTTTTTAGGGTGTTTTTCCGGAAGGTTCAGTAATTCTAACCGAGGGCTGGTATGACGAAGACGCTGAGGTGTTTCGTGCCACTGGAATTGGTCTTCCACCTGTTGAGCGGGCAATCGACACAAGAAGGTACTTCAGTGCCTTGAATCCTTTTGGTGGAGGAGAGCAGGGCATCAATGGGCCCTCGGCTTCCCTCGACAAACGTATGTCTCGTTTACTCGACGCCTCCCCTGTAAGTCTACTGAAATTGAGCATATATGTAATGTCTTGCTATTTTATTTTCTTGTCTTGGAGTCGTCTGAAGCCTTAGTTATGTCTGTCAAGATATATTTTAATGTTATGAACCCTTATTTACAGCATATCTGTTTTCTGTAGTTATTGGACTCTTCGTGCCTTTGTTCATTTGTTAAGAGCTGGTGTTTACTTCTGTTTTATAACTAGATTTAGCGTTCATAATAGGGACTTCTATGGTATTAATAGATTGAATTTCATTACCTTCTTCACACGTTATTATCTCATCCATTTCCTTGCATTTGCAATATTCCTTTTTTAGTATTTAAGGTTTCAGGAGATTAGTCTACTATTCTGTATTTAAGTCTCGAATTTCCTCAGCGAACCTTTGCCTCTAAGCCTTTATCAGTCCTTTCCCTCTGTTAACCAACTTTAATCTTAAATCACTCACAGAATGGTAGGAATGCTTGCAGTGATAAGGGCTTTCCTCCACAACGCATTGGTCTCATAAACTATACTTCGCTTGCTCCGCTTTCGATTATAGTATAGGAGCGGTATTCTAGTCCCTCTCGGCCAAGAAGCTAGCATTCTACTCTCTTAGAGCATGAATCCCTATGCATTTCCAAAATTTATCCAGGTCATTTCACTCTTGGATCTCGATGTCATAGTGGCTCTTGAAGTACTTGACTCTGTTAGAATCTCAAGGCGGTTACCACAATGTCCAGATTCATTCTAGTTGTTTATGATACTCTTTTTTACAACATATACACATATTTGTCATTTGTCTACTGACACGGCTTCCTCATTTCTTAATCTCTATAAGTTCTTTGCAAAATGAGTTCTTAGCTCTTCCTTCATTCATGAGTATTTTTAACTAGTCTGGTTGCTATTATCGTTCGTTTGGTATGCACTAGGAAACGTGTTTTTCTACTTTCAGGACTCCATGCTGGTGATTTTGGGAGAAATTAATCTTGAGGCACTTGGGAATCTTGAACACCTAGAGACCATCTTTACAGGATATGCTGACTTTCCTCCTTCCGCATTTCTAATTTGCGGAGATTTTATCTCTCCAGACTACAGTCCCCATGTTAGTGAACGATGCGCTTTACTCAAACAACTTTTCAAGCGACTATCAGATACATTTCTTCGAGTTTATGGTGATTCAGAAGCTAGGGGGCACTTCCAACCCAAATTGATTCTTATCCCGGGACCCCATGATCCTTGTATCGGCCCTACAGGGATCTACCCCCGGCCTCCTCTTCCATTGGATCTTTTTGGAATAACCGCACCTCAACAGCAATGTCCTGATTGGCTCTGGTTGGCGTCAAATCCCTGTCGTATCCGGCTATTCACGCGTGAAATTGTCGTTTTCAGATATGAATATGCAAAGCATCTTCTTAGACATTGCATTCATCTTCCAAGTGCTGGCTTACCAACAGCTGCTAAAGAATCATCTACTATCGACCCAAATGTTGAGGTTTTTAACTTTAATAAAAATATATTTCTTACGACTGGGATTGTATTAATCAATTTTCTCCATTCTTTAAGACTCAGTTACCTGAAGAATTGGAAAACTTAGGGATTCATCAAGAAGGGGATGAATTAAACACAACAAGGGAAGAAACCTCCTCCTCGATCCTCGGTATGGGATTGGCTCGTTGTTTGGCAAGTCAGGGTCATCTCACACCCCTTCCTCTGCATATATCCCCCATCTATTGGCCTTTTGATCAGGCCCTAGGATTGAATCCTCTTCCTGACCTTGTTGTTGCTGTTGAACCGGACTCGATTGCAGATCTGAATGCCACTTTGAATTCGCCATCGTCTGATTTGAATGATGACCCACTCGGAGGATGTCAGTTTGTGAATCCGGGGAAATTTGGAAATTGGGAATATAATTTCAAGGTCTACTATCCTAGAAACCGACTTGTTGAGGATAGTAAACTGCCAACTTAAAGATGTTGAAATAAATTGTAATATTTTGTGAGTGGGATTTTCAAATTCATGACAAGTGTTGACATTAGTTCCAGGTGACTTTACTAGACGCATCATTTTAGAATTTGCAAAAAGGAATTTCGTCTTTTTAAGGATTTTACTTACCTGATATATTGTTTATTGGTATCCACATTATAGAGCCAGGAAATTACTAAAACACGTGATTTAAATATGAAAGCCAGCGTTAATTTACATAGATGTACCGAATCGTCTTTAGAGATTTGCATTTTATGGCATTGACTATCAATTGAATTTGTAGTCACAGAGCTACCAAGCCGAATTATTGACTCCCGTGATTGAAATGATGTCGTTACTGAAATAATGATTGAAAATTTAGCAGAGCGGTTGCCTGGAAATGTTAATATGTAAGGAAGATTTTTAGAGCTTCACAGTTTAGGCCTTCACACGGAGACCTTTGCTGGTGCTGAACAAATTAGATCAACCTAATGGCGAAAAGATCTTCTGAAATATCAAGGTGGATTTTCAAGGAAATCAGCGGATTATGAGTTGAATTTTCGAAATTTCATGCGTACAATTTCTTCAATTAAATACATAAACAATGGCATGATACAAATGAATTTAGGGAAGTGGGAATAAAGTAATTTTAAGGAACGCGGAGGTAAGAACTTGAGGTGAAAAGAAAAGCAGTTGATAAACCAATCACTCCTGATTTTATTTATCATAATTTGCCGATTTGTGCTTTCTAATTTAACCCCTCCACCTTCTTGTCGCAAACTATTACAGAGTAGGAACTGATCATTTCATTTCTTTCTGAAAAATGCATGTGATCTCCCCCCGCCCACTACAAAAGCAAAACACTATATTGGATTATAAGACTTAGATCATTATTGCAATTACAAACATGAATATTAAACAGCAGTGACAGGGAGGAACCGAGGCTTAGAGCACCGACCTCCTCCAGCTTATGAAGATGGTGGTGGAGGTGGCGGAGGGGGTGGTGGTGCAGATAAAAGAGGTGGAGGCGGGGGAGGGGGTGGCTGTTGCCCTGCTGTGGTAACTGCGATTGGAGGTGGTGGAGGCGGCGGTGGGGGAGCCATTCCACCACCGAATGGTGCACTCAGCGACAATGTGGAAGTCTGATTCATTCCACCCATGCTGTAGTGGGTCATTGCAGAGGCCGATGGTGGTGGTGGGGGAGGTGGGGGTGGCAATTGAAGTTGCATTTGCGCCTGTTGTGCTCGAACCTTCTGCAACTCCAACTCACGCAACACCACTGAGGACTGTTGATTCTCCAACTTGTAGGCAAACTGTATATGAGCAGAAAGAAAATGTCAACGCAAACTCAAAATAGCGAACATAATTTAAGAGGTCAGTTATCAGATATACTTTCAGCAGCATTATTAGTTACCAAGCCTGCCCGAAGGTATAATACTCTTGCCAGACGACTAATATATTATTGGCGACCATTAAAACCACAATCCCTGACGCACTGGCGTAGATTAAATTTTTGGTCACCCTTTCCATTTCGAAGTGTGAAAAGTCAAGTGAAATTGAAACAATGTAAACTCTATTCCAGAGAGCAAATAAGAATGGTTGTGAGAGTAATTCGGTCTTCAGATGACTTGTTCTATCGGTTGGCTATTGTGAATTAAAAGAATGAAATATAATGTCACGATAGACTTTTAAACAATGGTGGATGATTGCGGTCATAGTTTATATCCTGAATTAAATTAAGGAGAAAAGTGTTCTCAGAGAGTAAGACGATGTAAATTATGCTCAAAATTGAAAAAAAAGAGAAACCAGAGACTAAATAACCTATATACGATTTTATTTATCCACCCAACAATGTGTGATCAACTTGGCGAATGAATGGCCATTGGTGATAACAGTTCTACTATTCCTTCTGTAAAGTCAACAACGAAATCATTTTAAGAATTCTCACCAAATTCATTTAAAATTAAATTCAGATAAATATAAAAGTCGGACAGTAGCCATATCGCACATCAGTTAACTAATTCATATTGGCAAAACAAAAAAAAGGCTAAAAGATGAAAACAGGACGCACTTGAAGGAAGAACTGTTTGGAAGCCGGATTCCAGTAAGTCCAGAATTTTTTAGGATCCTTATCGACTTCCCGACTGCGAACCTTAAAAGCAATAGTTTCGTAGGGCTCAGCAGCAAACAGAAGGTATTGCCACTTCCTGTCTGGAGGTTCAATATGTTGCTCATAAGCTGACATGAATCTGTGTCGAGGGACAACACCAGCAGCATCTGCAATTTCTGGATAGTCAATCTGAAATAGCATTGACTGTTGTCCAGTCTCTGGATCCTTCTGTTTAGTCACTTTATATCCAGGACGACCAATCTTGATGAACTTTTTAGGCTCTACTTTAGCCTTTTCTGGTTGCAATGTAGCCGGACTTTCTTTTGCTTGCTCATGTGCTCTTCTCTGCAAATTATACTGATGCTTCTTGCCTGGATGGAAAACAATGCAAATGTAAACAGAAAAGTGACGATTATAAAATGCGAAAATAGCCACCTTGAGTATGAGCTAAATAGCTTCCTTCGTTGTTGTGGAGAGTAAGGCACAATTTGCATTCATATGTACCCAGGTGATTCTTCATAAAATAGGGATCCTTTTCAAGATCAATAGTATCTAAGGCGAGTTGTCGAAGACGTTCACGTCTATCGCGGTTAGCTTCTGACTCAGAAGCTACGCCTCCAGAGCCAGTTTTACCCCCAACTCGATGTTGAAAATCCATTCTTACACGGCACTGATCGAAGCAAGATGAAGCAGTGTCCGAAAAATCAAACTAGGCGGTGTTAGAAGAGTGTCTTATAAGTAAAAATGCTTGCTATGAAAAGCTTATAGCAAAAGAATATATTAACTTTTCCTGAAAATTTCTTATTTTTTAATAAACAGAGACGAGTTTGCACAAGATGGAAGTCATATGTTTAAAGTAAAAACAAAAATTACGGTTTAACCAGACTGACGTAATATCAGGTACTTCCAGAAATTTAAGCAAATTAACTTATTTTTGTATGACGACATTGATTTACCCGTTTATTTGATAATTATTAATAGTATGAATTCGCAATTATATACTTATGTATAAAGCAACTAAATGGGGGCTCAAAATAACAAATTTATTTGTTTTTTAATGTACTATGATAATTGAATCCGTACCGTGGGTCTTAGTTTTGGTTTTAACAGTTTAAATTTAAGCGAAACAAAATTTTTTACATACAAACATAGATATTTAAATATATTCCATATAATGGTTATTCCAGTTTTACGTTAAGATTTATCGTGTTTTAATATTCAACATCGCGTGCGCAAGATTTGGCTTTTCGCCCCGTTGTTAGTTTCCGGCAATGAGTGGAAGACAGCGAATGAAGGTTCAGAATGAGCGTGCTCATAACAATATCACGAACCGCGGTAATGTCCCGAAGTCATTGGTAAGCATTTTAATGTCTTTTCTGCTTATTTTGGGTAGAAATCCAATGACGATCAATCTAATATAAATGCCTGGGTTCTCGGTCTGATTGTATTTGTCGTTTGTGGTTCCGGTAAGAGCTCATTTTTACTTCTAACTTTGCGTTATCTTAGCTGTCTTTGAAATCATCCAACACATCAGAATGGCTTTTTAATCTGATTATTTAATCACTGACTGATCTTCAGCATCCGTTCTGTAAATGTGTTTATGAAGTAAAGGTGGAAACCAAAGTTAAACTTTAGCGTTTTGCTTCTTTAGACCATGGATTCTGAATAGTAATCTGATTTTTTATTTTCTTTATCCCATTTCTTATTGTTTTCACGTCTTAGTAGTTCTAGTATACTCGTTTTAATCTACTCTTTATGTCTTATCAACTTTGTTTAACGGCTCGTTAAATTTCTTTGTTTGAGCTTATAGTTCTTTCAAAATCTACCTGTTTTGTGCGCTTTTATTTGATCCACTTATAAAGTAATTCGCTTTGATATGAGGTCCTCTTGATCTGTACTTGTGTTTTACGCTATGGTTAATATTTGTATGCAATTTTTTGTTTTGAATTGCATCGATCTGTGCACATGACCCATCACTGCATTCTAGTATTTGGTCCCTTCAGTTGGTTTTCAGTTTACCGTTCACCTTAAAATGCACTTCATATCCGTCCATTTATTCTATTCGGTTTCTGTACACTATTTGGAGTTACGCATAGATGTGTGACGTATGCGGTTCTGTCATTTGCATTTATAATCGTTGTGCCCTGATAGTGATCATGGGAATAGTGTCCTGATGTGCCGTTTATTTGGGAAGTAACTATTTAATTAAATTTGAGGCACGTAAGGAGTATTGCAATTGTAGTATTCGTATTCACGAGAGCGTGCGATTGTGAGTGGTTCGGTATAATAAATCGCTAGCAAAACTCAGCGTAGTTTTCTTATGGCGAACGATTCGAGTATAGGTTTGTCGGCTCTGTGTTCATTTAAAAAGAGGTATCTCTGGATGTTTAGGATTCTCTTTCTGAATGTGCACTGAATTGATTGCATCTTAGAATCTCATACTTTTTCGTTCGTCAATTAATATTCATATTTTGTTTAAACCATTGTGGAATAGCTTGATCTGGTGGAATGTTCTGTGTGTACATTTGAAAAATATGCGAAACTATCAAAACTGTCTCGTCCTTTTATTTTCAAGCGAGTGGAACTACTTCATTTGTGAATGTGAATAAATACATTAATACTTTACAGATTGTAACACAGAGCGGCAGTATTTGTATAGATGTGAATTCACCATTTGCAATTTGGCACACATTCGTCGAGTGCAGTGAAAGGGTAATATATTTGTGGCATTTCTAATAAACAGAATGCTGACGTTGCAACCCTCCATCACCTTGCATCTCTGCCCACTTCACCGACATTCTATCCTGACCACATGTCAGCACAACAACAATAAGAAGAGCACCAACCTACCTTCAAAACAGTGCTTCCTTCATTTCTAAGAATGCAAAAATTAATGAAGTGTTCCAATTCTTGTTTAAAAATGGATTTTGCTAATGGGCATTGGGAAAATTTCGTTTCATTACGCTAGGGGTAACAAGTATTTGCAAATGTGAGTTCACTTTATGTTCGAACACGGTGTGCGTAGCCCAAAGAAGACAGAGCACTTCAGACAGGCATCAGAGCTTGAACGCCTGCAGTGCTACAAATTCCATTACCGAAATTTATCCTCAAGTGTTTGCAGTTTGCCGGTGTCAATTTCGGTTTAAAATAATTAAGTCGGGAAATGGGGATTTAAATGATGGGCCAAAATGGGGGCGGCTAAGTAATTTTGGATAAGATACTTGCTTAACCATAAAAGACCCATCACATTAATTCTCATGCCTATGGGGAGTTGTGGAATTTCACTTGAAGCGCATCAGTAGATCAGATGGGATGGTAATTTGGGTGTCGTCACAATAACTCTCTCAGCCTAACAAATATTAGCAGAGAATCACGTATATTTCATCAGTTTTACACTAGCTTCCTACTAGGGAAGGGGAAAGGAACAGTTGTCTCCAAATCAAGCACCCATTCTAATCTCTACTCCAAGCCAGAATTGGCCCTTCGGAAACGTTTTTTGTGCGTTCAGTGAAATGCACGCGGAAAAATCCATTTCGATTATCTAAAAATCGACGAAGCCGTTGCAGGCGGCGTTTGATATCAAAAATCAGAAATGAAAAGGTAAACTTGGAAGTTAATTTAGCAGAAAAGAGCCAGTTAGTCGATATGGGAAAGCCCGGCCCCACAGTGCAGAATGACGTCTAGCACCTCCTCAGTAGCTTGAAACTCACTCTAGGGGGGAAAGCGACTTCGAGATGAGATTGAGGTCGAAAGGTATTTGAGCAGTAATTCATTCAAAAGGAAGATTGGAAATTGCAGGAGCAATGGGAAAGAATTACAAATTATGGCGGAAATAAATAATACTTTGATGTTTTTTTCAAAATGTGTGATCTCTTATTGCTACCCTTAATCATCTCCCTCCCCCCCCCCCCCCACTCCAACCACCCAAAAGACAACTCTCCTATTAGAGTTGAAGAAACGAGTGAAAAAGTGACCTTCTATCTCGATGTTTGCATTGGATTCATTCAATGTCTCAGCTGACAGTTTTTTTTCTGTTGGATGCATCAATAAATAAATTCGTGCCTCTTAGATTCTCTGTTGACATCTCGTTTACCTTAGCTATCGTGAAGCTATATGCTAAAGAGGAAAGAGAGGTGGTGTGCTTGCATTCTAATACTAATAATTAAAAAAAACAAATCTATATCCTAATGATATTTTTATTTAACCATAAGATATCAATTTCAAAAGTTTCGGGTACTTATTACTAAATTACTTAATTAGTGAGTTGATAGGAGATCCATTTGGAGATGGACAGTGCTTTGATGATTAAGTCACCCATTTAAGCTTGTTCATTTGATTTCCTCAATGCCAACTTTGCGTGACCCGAGTTTCATAAACGGGGAAATTGAAACTTGTTAATTTTTGAGAATAGTTTTGACCAAGTTATACAAATATAATACCTACTAAATTTTTCATTCGCTGGCTATTTTATCCAAGGTAATCTCTGAACGAACTGTTCAGAGCCAAGTGGTAGGATTGCCAAACAAGTTGTCCATGTTAGCAAACAAAGATAAGCTTGATATGACGGATCATTGGTTGAGTTTGTCTCAAAAGTTGGCAATCAAAATATCCTTTCTTCAATTGCGCGTGTCAAGCACAACTGATTTATAAATAAACCACACGAAGTCGATGTGACCTGTTCAGTGAATCTGTGTGTGTGTGTGTTGGCAGTTCTGAATGCAGCCTTGATTTAAAAAATAGAATGGACAGGGGTGGCGCGGGGCGGAGGTGGATTTTAAGGACTTAAATAAATCAAAGAAATAGCCAAAGGTGAGTGTTAAATTCCACAGACAAAGGAATCTTACAAATGTTTAATATCGGTAGAAACTGATATAAAGCTGCCACTGAAGTCGCCTTTGTAGCTCAAACCCAAAGGAACCCGTTAATAAGCGGAAGTGTAATTTGTTGTTTTTGTAAGCAAATTGTACGCACCATATAACGTATATCGGCATTGGCTAACTTAGGGGTTTGCGAGATACGAGAATTGTGATTCCAGATACAGTTACAGTGCTAGAAAAATTCGAATCAACTCCGTTCACAGATTTTATGCACATTCTGCCCAGACGCAAACAATTTACGCTTTTCTTTCTAACAAAAAATGTACCCACAAGTGGCACCTACCTAAAAGCACCAGAGTTAATAGAACACTCCACGTGTGTTAAGGTTGGATTAGGCAGACCGGGAGACTGAAAACAGGTATCCAAAAAGTCCTTTCTCTAGGAACAGTAGTCGACAGCCTTTGAAGCCCTAACAGGTCGACTCATGGACCTTATCGAAAGAAAAAAATTTTCGCCGCGAGATTTGCCTGCTGTCCGAGAGATGGGCCAAAGTGGTAGCTAACGATGGACAATACTTTGAAACTTAACAATGTAATTGTTTTGTTGTAATAAAGTCTCAAATTTAAAATAAAAACGGCAGGGAGCAAAGTAGTAGACCTAATAAATTCAAGAAGGAGAGAGAGAGAGAGCGGTCTGCGAGACATTTCCGTTTTTTGTACTGCTATATTTATGGCAAAAAATGTTTACCCTCTGTTTGTCAAGTTGAGTCATTGCCTGTAATAAGTATTAGTGAAAGAATGCGCACAAAATAAGGAAAAAACTTCCTCTTTGTGCGAACTAGTTCCAGTTGTGATCCATCCGCCCAAACCATAAACCGATCATCGAACTCCACCCATTTAGTAAAGGTTGTGAATATTTTCTAGATAAGGGAAGTATAACTTCGTTTCTACCTACTCCTAACTAGAGTAACTGCAATGCTAAAGCACGTTTCTGGTTCCGAATCTTAGACCCATCAGGGGGTCACAACGACTTCACGTTCACAGTATTCGACGATGACTGACCAGTCCTGTCTACTAAACGCGCTCGTTTTATTGAAAGTGAGAGGACAGATAATATTAGGCAAGCTTTAATATTAGGTTATCGGTTAATATATGTGATCAATTACTTACAGCATAAATAGGATTTGATGCCACCAATTTTCTAGCAATGGGTATCGAATTCACAGGGACATTCGCGGAAGGTAGTGTTGTAACGGATTGCTTCATGAATAAGCCTTGACTTATGCTCAGTAATCTCTATGGCAAGTTCTAGTTTGGAATGGCTAAACTACAGTAAAACAACAGAGGAAACAGACGTATGACGTGGAATACGGTTATTTGAGTACTGTTATGTTGGTGGTGTCTTCCCCGTTGGGTTATATGTTTTGGGTTATGCGTAGGGTCGTGTGTCAACCGACAGGGTGCTTCGTCATTATATTCACTTTTGGGTATGATAATAACGTAATGACTTTGGTTATTGATTGGTTGTGACCTCATTTGCTCCTTGAGGTGATTGATATCGCATCTGCATGCGTTTCACTGCTTCAGTTTTCAGCGTCAAATATAAGATAAAGTAAAGAGGGTGTTAACAGCGATACACAGATGAATATGAAAAATCAGATTTGGCTACAGGATCTAAATTTAAGTTAACACTTTTAGTTCATTAAAGTACAATCGGCTTAGGCGTTTATACTTGAATAAAACAAGGTGCAAGAGATAGGAAATAAGTACTTTTTCAATAAGTAAGTAAAATAGAATTAAAACTTCTGTAAAGCACTTTTCAAGAAAATATCACGTAGAATACTTTACTTCGGACTTTTTAAAAAATGGTAAATGTTAATTCATCTCAATTATAAAAAGGAGGCGTAAAAGGCTGAGGTTTGAAACTCAATTAGAACGTAGGAGGAATTCAACCAATCGGAATGCGTCACTTGATCTTCACCATTAACAGCTAACTGAAAGTTAAGAAAGCAAACATCGAACGGCATAGGGTGTGTTTTACTGGAAGACATTAAAGTTAAATCGAGATCCTAACTAAGCTAAATATTGTGTTTACGAATCTATGCAAATGTAGGACGCGCTGAAATGAATCGAGCGTGACGGATCACAACTTGTTCATCGAAAGGCCCCATTTCATTTCATAATACTGTCGCGTATTGGTTGCGTTGTCTAGCCTCTGATTTAATGATTACTTTGGCAATTCTGGATCAATTATTGGCTCGGTTCTATCGATTAGAAAGGGAATCAAGTACCAGGACAGTAAATGTATTAACCCTGTCCCAAGGAAACTCAATAATGCCACGTTTAAATCAAGATGAGAGTGGAAAAACGCTTTTCTAAATGGACAAGAGAATTGTGCGGTGGCAGGACAATGGTTAATGCGTTTGACTGCAAAGTGAGACGTCACAGTTTCAATATTCATCGGTGTACAAACAACGGATGTCATCACACCCTAATCCGAGGTGAGTGATGAAAATAGCTTCCAAAGATTGGCTATGAAATTGTTATTAAGCATTTATTACTGAACATGTCAGATTCCATTCGATATTCACCCAAAATGGGCAGAGATGCATGAAGTTAAAGGTACTCCAATGAGGGTAGATATTTCTCATAACTGGAAGTATGAAATAAACCGAGCAGTACACTTGCCTATAACATATATATGTGTAACTTAAATTAAATTATTTATAATCACGTAAATAAACATAAGCACTACAGATGTACTTAAAATTCGCATACATTAGATACCGTCTACTTTAATGGTATGTAAGTAGCACTTATGTTCTCGTTACAGAAAATAAATTTGCCAAGATATGAAACAAAAATAAAATTGCTCGCAAAGGAAATTGACAGCATTTTTGAAGATGTATAATGCTACTTAACGCATCTTTAAATAGTATTATGATGAAATTGAGAGAGGCAAAGAAAGCTTCATAAACATCTTCCTTCTTTACTATCCCGAAAATTAGTGGATATCTATTCAATCACTGAAATTGCACTCTGAATGACAAATTAATTTTGAAAGATACCTTTGGAAACGCAAATTGGCAAAATTTTGATTTCAGATTTACATCAGTACTTCTTCTCTCGCATACGACTTCGAGCCTTAATCCAGACACGGTGCTTACAGCTATTTGTTAAAATTACGCCGATAATTATCATCAAAATATGTTAATTTAAATTCATTTCTTTTATTTAATTGTTAAACAATTTAAGTGAATATTGCACATTTTGTAATGATATCACAGAATCTTATCGTATTAACTATTAATCTAAACTTAAGCATAAAATTTAAATTACTTTAAGACTAGAAATGAGATGAACTAATAAAATTTAATATAAAAAATATTTTCCTGATTGTATTCTCAAAGTGGAGAAGGAAAATTTGTTTTAATTTTGCGGTGAATAGAGTTCTTTTCCCCTTATTCACAGAAAGTCGTAACCGATTTGGCGTGAAGGAGGACCTGGTTAATTATAGTGTGACTTGGGTGCTTATTTATCTCACACCCTCTAGGAACATAAGGTTTAGGTGTTTTGACAAATAAAATTCGAAATAAAATTTAAATTATGTGACCAATAGTCTTCACTTTGAAGAAATAGGGGAATAACTATTCGCTGAGATTTAAATAGAACAATCGTTAAAGCCTGTAAAAGTACCATTATAAAACTTTTTCAAATAAGCATCTTTTAAGATAATAACATTTTGCTTGTCTGATTGAATGTTGAATTGCAGCTAACACATTTCCGAAAGAACTTTTGATATAAAAATGGTCGTTGTTTAAATTTTTAAGCCACAACATGGTCATCAGCACGGTCATGATAGGCCATGCAATGACCTGGAACTTTCTGGCACGGTGTGTATTCGGCGCGGTAACTCCTTGACACGGCGATTTATTGGAACGGCGTGCTACAGCAAGGTCATCAGCACGGTCATGACCATGTCATGACCGCTAGCACGCCAGCACGCCATACCAAATAAACGTGTTCCATGTCATACGTCTGTTTCCTCTATAGCTTTTTTGATAGTTTAGTTATATCGGAGAGCCTTTCCAAACATAGAAGAATCTGCCATAGAGATTTCTAAGTATAGTCAAGGCTTATTAGTGTGGCAATCCGCTAAAACTCTATCACTCACAACCTCGTTGTTCAATTTAGTTTCCAAGAGTTGAACAGAATTCGTAGTTGAACAAAGGATATGTAAAACTAATAAAAAAACAGGAAGATAACAACATCTGAGGAACACGAATGCCTTCAGTAATCTCCATATTATTCTGTTGAGGTAACTTCATTTTACCTCAAGCTAATTCTACCATTTTTGTTTAACTGGTTTGAGTGGAAATTCAAATCACCCTAGATTTTCTGATGAAACGGCTTTTGATAAGAAAGCCATCAAAATTATCACTCACCCAGGGAGCAATAAATGAAACAGACACGACCGAAATAAATCGTGATAATTTTCAAATGGACTGCTAATCTCATAGATTTTATGGTTGACTTACTCACTTTCCCTGTTGGCCTACGAATTAGCGTATTAAAATAGGGCACAATGTCGAAGTGCAGGCGATATGGAAATTTAGACAGGGCTGAAATTTTGCTTACCATTGAGTGAAATGGAGTGTATATTATGCATAACAAAAGTGAGAAGAATGAATTCATAGCAAATAGTAAATTGTAAATAGTAAATAGTTTGAGTAAGTGCACAGGGATATGGTTCAGGGGCCTCGAAATGACCACTTCTCCTCTCTTCTCAGGTGGTAAAATATGCTTCTGCTTTGTAAAATTTCGTTTGAAGAGACCGACACTGGACTAAATGTCAACTTTCTAGACAAAATTCGTAAATTTAGCACTTCAACTATCCTCCTCTTTTATGAAGACATTGAGCAATAAGAAATTGTGCACTTGGGATTAAACACTTAGGGAACAATGATCCCGCCAAGTTTCTGTAGGTGAATTTAGCTCGAAGTTCCTTGAAGTGATTTAGACTTTTATATGCAGGTATTTGCGCCATTTTATTTATGAACCACCGGCCAAAAAGGCCGTCTAAGACGTTTTGCATTATTTTTCCGGCCATTGACTTTGAGAAGAATTTAATAGCAACTTAAAGGGAAGGCATTTTCATTGAAGCCTGACCGCGAAATTTTCCCGAGGAATTTATTTAATTAGGTTTACACAAGTAGCGTGTATTCCAATATTCAACTGAGTATAGAGACGAAACACTTCCATTAAGGTTACACAAACTACCCATACAACTTCGATTTATATTTTAATAAATAACTATGACTCCCTAGATATAATTTGGTAAATATACTAACCATTACATTTTTGCTCAATAAGAACGTAATTGTTATGGCTTGAATTCCAGAATCCTATTAAAACAATTCCTACTCGTACTACACATTCTCCGATGAGTTAAATAATAGAAATATGGCATCTATCGGGCTCTTATAATGGCAAGTGAAGGTTTTGCCAGCAAAGTCGGAAGTCAGAAGTATATTTAAGTGGAATGAGTCGACTAAGTGGTGGATTTTATGGGGAAGAATGTGAAGGTAGAACGGGGTCGCTTAGTCACCACCTGCTATTGCTCCCACCACACTGTCACTCATTATAGCTACGCTGCTTCGTTGTCAACTGACCAAAATCTTTAGCGCCGAGGAATTTAAGTTGCTAACTCTTCGTGGAAGTGAAGGGGCTGTTTTGTATTTACTAAAGCAATCTACATAAATAATAAACCTATTTAAAATCAAAATCTAAACTTGTCATCCGAGAAGGCAAACTCAGGTAAATAAAGGGAACTAGGAACTTATATTTTAAAAAAGTGTGACTCCATTGTACAGTTAAGACGCGGAGGTCTCGTATTATCTATTCAAGTATTCCTTCTTCTCTTCCTCTGCATTTTCTAATCTAAGCAATAGAAAAAAGATTGAATGATTTTGCTTACTGTTCGAGAAAAATTTTCGGTAAAAATGCCTATTTCTACTGAAGTTGGATCATTACATTAATTAAAATGAAATTTAATTATTTCCTACGAGGATACTTCTCTTGAGCCGGCATGGCTAACTGCCCAATTAAATCGCGTTGACTTTGTGTGAATAAAATCTTTCTTGCAAAGCGATATTTAGCTCGAATCTTTGAATCATCAGTTCCTTTCTTGTTCCATTTGTTATTAGACAATTTTGCTATTTTCAGTGGAAATGACTGTTGATCTTTAGTAGGCTTCAAGGAAATCAGGTTAATTTAAATCGACTTTGGCATTTCTTCAGCATTCAGATAAATTTGAATTTAATGAGATTAAGAGTACCTGAGAGGAACTTTTTCGATCTCAAAAATCAATATGGCCTTCTACTCTGGTGCCTTGTCACCATAAGTGCTCAAAATATCAAACAATAGTGTTTTTGAGAAAACACTATATATATATATATATATATAGCGTATATATATATATAGCGTATATATAGTCAATATATATATATATATATATAAAGCTCAGTTTTAAGACCGATTTTCAGAAGTGCGTTTTCCCTGCTCTTAGGCAAACAGCACTTTTAAAGCTGTACACTACGTTTTCTAATCGTGACTTAAATACAACAATTTATTTAAATGGACTAATTAATACCAATAAAAGCCTAGAAAATTAAAACAAATGCAACTGACAAGGCAAGAACGTACTTGTTCTCACTTTTATAATTTAAAAAATGGTCACAGATTGGAGCCCAACTATTGACAGACAAGACTGTTAATTCTAATCCATTAAGAATGATTCTCGAAGTGTACTCCATATTACCAATCTTATTTACCAATTTCCGGGGGAATACATCCCTCCTAACAGCTTCTCATGGTATCCTGAACCAAATACTTTATAAATCAATTATGTTAGCTCTAAATTGATGATGATATGAGGATGATTTACTCTCATTAATTATTTATTAAGGAACGTTAGAGACAGGACAAGCATTATGAAAGAATAGGCACGGCTATTTCAAAATAATACAGTTTAATCAACAATAGACCATAATAGCTACTTGGTAAGAGAAGGAGAAATTACATCAAATAAAGACTTACTACTCTTTCCATCCTCTCCCCATATTGGTCACGAATGTGCATTTCCTGGAACTGTCCACGACACATGGGACAGAGTTGGCTTTTTTCTGCCCAATCTTTGAGACATTTGGTGCAAAATTTGTGTTCACAGCATGCCGGATTAGCATAAAAGTGACGAAGAAAACCCCAACAAATTAAACAATCGGCGAGTCTGACGTTAAGTGAGAAGTTATAGCACTTTTCTCCTGACTTCTTCTGAAATACCGAAATGTCGCTGAAACTCTTTCTACAATTCTCCACGGGACATTGAGATCGGCCGTCTTCATCTCGATTGTCTATTACCCACTGTTCGATGCATTTTACATGGAACACATGATCGCATGCATCTGTAATTGCCTTCCTGTTCCTTAATCCTTTTCGGCATAGTTGGCAGTCTTTTGCGTCTGAACACGACATTGCCATCAGCTTAGATTAAACTTCAGCGCGAATTTGTAAATGGTATTTATTAGTGGAACGATCTTGTTTGACGAAGGTGATTGGAGCTATAGTTGAACTTTGCCTTAAAAGTTCAAATTTGTTCATTGTCCTAAATATCACTTTATGATTTTATATTAGCTTAAGTTCACGTCCTTTCAGATTAGGTTCGAGTTTAGTATCTTACTTCATTTTCATTCGCCTGATTCGCCATTAATTAATTGAGTTTCCTCAGTCAGGTACGTTCAGATGATTGCACTAAATAAACACAACAAATTAAGTGGCATTGTTTTGAAAAACAATTATCATTAACCACTTTTCCAGTCAGTGTTAATTAATGAAAACAAAGGCACTTTCAATGGCTTAAAACTGTGTTAACTTTCTATGGATGGAGATATGAAATTTAATTCAGATTTTTGACTTGAGCTTGTAGCGGACTGGCACACTAATAGGCCTGGATTATACTCAGTAATCTCTATGGCAGATTCTTCTAAATTTGGAAAGGCTCCTGGAATTCGCCAAACTACCGCTAAGCTATAGAGGAAACAGACGTATGAGGTGGATTACGCCTCAGCACGGTCATGATAGGTCATGCAGTGATCTGGAACTTTCTAGCATGATAACAGGTAATGACTTGGCCATTGATTGGTCGTTATGGCTTTGACCGTTGATTGGTCGAGAGGCCTCTGCTTTTGTTATGCTAAAGCTGTGTTCTCCGCAAGCTCGAATATATGTCTATTCCATCGGGTATATATGTATCCACCTCAAATAATGTAGCGTATTAAAATGTGATCTACATAGGAATGACTGAAATTTTATTAAAGCTATGAAATAGTTTATATGAAATCATTTAATGGCAAAGCTATTTTTAAATGAACAAATGGTAAGCGATGTCAACCAGTCGATTTGATCTTACTTACAATTTTAAATTCAATAGAAATTCGTCATATCTTTTTGACAACAGAAGCAGAGAGACTTTGATAGAACTTTGATAGATAGACTTTGATGGAAAGTATGCCTGTCAAGTGCTTAATGAATGTCTGGATTGGTAGAGTAAGGTGAAATGATGTAAGTATTCGACATATTTGAGGGTTAGATTGAAAATAACTATGGTCCACGAGTGTGCATGTGATCCATGTGTGTGAAATTACAGAATCACTAAACCACGATCAGGTTGACGACGATATCTGGGGCTTGGTATCAATTTGTTCTAAATTCGCTGGGGGTTATCTAGCGTATAAACGATAATCCAAGCTCTGAATAAGAAACAAATGCGGAATCGAGAAAAACTACTTCTTCAATTTGATGCTTTTAGCTATAAACTAAGGGAACATTTCAGCTTCCGTTTTATATCCATAATCTAGATAAAAGAAAATTCCATAACTTATTGTAATCAGATAGAGCTCACATATTACAGAGTTCTAAAGAGCAGAAATATCTAATTTTTAAACTAGATTTTGAGCTATCTTTATAAAATTAAGTAAAGTTTGAAAAAAAAATATTTGGGATTACTCTTTCTGCCGGGCAATTGCTGCCAATTTTTGCCATCAACTTCAACATTCAACTTCAAACTTTACTTTACTCGTTCACAAATGACAAACATTGTTTTAGGTAAAGGAAGAACACAAATTTTAGTTAATTGATTTCTTCTTTGTGCACAAACTCAAAAATGCCAAAAACCTACTTCTACAAAATGATATTTGGACAGTGTCTCTCGTATCTGTTTACACTTACCTGACTCCCATTACTTCTTTCGGTGTTTTATAATCTGGAGTAGGGGCGTGCGATAGACTTACCTCCATGTTGTTCACACTGGGCAACGTATACTCATACGGAAAAAGTCTATAAACCAGCAGTTGACTTCAAACTACCATGACCCGACTACTGTATGTCATATTCGACCACTTCCACAGTACTCATCTCACCTTACCTTTCTCTCTACCTTCGCGCCTGTCTCTCTCTTACATCTGCGAATCACTCTTCTGTTCATCCTCTCGACCTTGTGACTTTGATGTTTCTCCCCTCTGTGAAGCCCGAAGTCAACCAAAGGGCTAATGCTAACTATCATAAAGCCTGCCATTTGTTATGAATGAATAATCTGGAGTAGGGGTGTGCACACATCGGATAAATTCACATCGAAAAGAGTAATGTGGAACGCAATTCCACTTATTGAAACATAAACAAGGAGGGTAAAATTTGATGGATGATAGTTGTGAATTTATCGGTGACAAACAAGACCAAAATAGAGTGTGTGTGCGTATGTGTGTGTGTGTAGATGCGAGGAAGCAGGTGAGATTGCAGAGCTCTCGAAGTGTTTATTTACTCACTCAGGCTCAGTCGGCTTAATATCAATCAGCTTTAGGTGATTACTCTTATTCTGGCTATTGATGATTTAAAGGATTAGATTGTGATTACTATCTCGCAAGTAACTTTGGAAGTACTCATTAGTAGCCTTCAGTCGTGATCGCAAAGTGAGGAACCAAAATTGAAAACAGTGGCATCGTAAATAAATTGGGCTCCAACCCTACGAGATGGTCATTTCTCGTCTTCTCTCAACTACTGACACCAATCAGGTTTAGCGATCGATCATGGTTGAGAATACCGAGGGAACATTGGAAATTCCTCCTTCAAGTATGAGATCAAATTCAATGAAAATTTAATCAGTAATAAGTGTTTTATAAGACAGAAATTTGTTGAAACAGATCCCATGAAAAAATGGAGCTTAAATAAGCATGTCTTCTACAAAATTTATCTCTGCAATCTTTAAATTTTCAAATGGATCAAGAGATAGGATATTTGTTTGCAGAGATCCTTCAAAACTTGACTGAAGTGTTTTATTAGCTTTTTGCCTACTCCATCAATTTGACACACGTTCCAGATGGAACTCCTGTACGGCAGCAGGCGATGGTTATCCACAACTATTTGAGCATACGTCTTTTTATATTTTAGAGTGTAAAGGCAAAATTGAACAAGTTTATCAAATAGGAAGAGAAGCAGAGCCGGTCCACTTGACAAAGGGGTGTAAAGGTGGTGAAATCTGTGACATCAATCAAGTAGTACTTCACTAGCAGTTTTTAATAATGAAATTTTTGTCTTTGGTGAAATTTACACAATTGAAAACAAACTCCGTACTATTTGACAGAAAAATTCGCAATTTCTCTTCTTGAAATTGACAAAGTCAAATGTGGTCAAGCTCAAAACATAGAGTGCCCGGTTCGAAGAATCATGATTTAGAGGTCAAAATGAGAGCATAAAAAGGGCATTAACATAGAGCGGTTGATTCGAACTACTAAAGGAACACTCAGCAATACTCAAAATTAGTGCGAGGCGACTCCTTTTACGTTGCCATGGCAATTTACTGCATGATGACATTCAGACTGCTGAAATTCCTTCGATGCGTGATAGCCAACCAGGTCAATGGACTTTAATTCCAAATTGCGAATCTATCGGTTCACAACCATTTGTTTTGCTTGCAGTAGATAATCAATTCTTAGTCGGGTGCAATCGCTTACATTTTTTCATTTCCATTGTTTTACTAGGTCAATATAACTTAATTCAAACAGTTATTTCAAATATCTGCACAGGCAAAAAGTATTCAAACCGATGCTTCCTCAAAATGAAGATGTGAGTATGTCAACTTCATTTCTATGAATACTTGATTTTTATAAGTGACAAATTTTATGCTTTTGAGAGTCCAATCAAGGCAAACAGTCTTGGGAATATCTTGTTAACATTCTAATTGAGCTGCAATGAGTATTCGCTCTAACAATTGGAGGTTGTACTTTTCTACTATATGTCTGAGATGTCGGTTTGTAAGTCATACAACTTGGCCTCGGTGGGTTGAATAAAACTTAAAATTTTTGATAATTTTCCAAAATCTTCACCTGAATATTGGCCAAAATGAAATTACGCAGAAGAAAGAGCAAGAACAGAATGAACCGCCACCGAGAAACAGCAGAACGCCATGAGCTGATTTTGAAGAAATCACCAGAAACTCTTATGTTGCTGCTTGAAAAGTTATCCATGAAGAGGAACGTGAAAAATCAACCACTTAATCTCACGAACCCTCTGGAGAATCCTTGGTTCATAAAGCTAACCAATTCACAACGTTTCAGAAGCAGATGTGAAATTCCTACAAGATTCCAGATGAAGAGGTAAGTCGTTTGTTATGGAAGTTAGGAACTGTCGACTTTGAGAAGTTAAAAGGTCTCATTCATCCTAAAAAATCTCTGATCTTACCCTCAACAAAACTCTTGGGATTCTATTTGAATTGTTTAGTGAAAAGTCTTTGGAGATCATGAAATGTTTTAAATGCTCTCCAAAGAGCATGCTGAAGGCTCAATACTATATTGTTAGCAAACCTACTTAGAGCTCTTCGTTTTATCTACCATTTCAAAAGATCATTTTAACTTTTCCATTCTTTTTATGTGGGCTTCGGGAATCTTATTCAACTGATGACATCAACCAAGAGGTTTTCGTCAATAAATGCACAAAATTAGACATCAGGTGTGATAGTAACGTGAAACAACAGGAACCCTGATAGCGCAATAATGTGAATCGAATTTCGAGTGGAACGGTGTCTCAGAGTATTCCTTCTCTGTTTAAAACTCCAAGTAAATACCTGCTTTTAGCAGGTAAAATTTGTCTAATATGAATTCGCCATAATGTTGATTTTAATTAAAAGGATTTCTGGCCAGACCGATTAGGAAGTTGATTTTCAAACAGAAACATTTTAATTGAGTTTTTCTTCAACTGACTAAAATCCAAGAGAACAAAAATTTGTTCAATTATTAGGCTTTTGAATGAAGATGAATATTCAGGACTTTGGAAAGCAGTTATTTGTGGTAAAACAGATGCATCTGAGGATTCTAGAGGTGGTAGTAGTGCCTCAGGTCATCTCAGTTGGACAGTGAATAATCACGCCGATTGATCAATCACTCAGGTTGTAGTCCACTTTAACTCAATTTTCAGCATTTATCTGTTCTGATGACCTCAGATCAACTTGTAATACTCTGTTTTGTATTTCGTCAGAAAACTGCAAATTCTAGATCTACTCACGAAGAAGCTGAAAAATTTACTCTTCACAGGACACGCATTGCGTGCTCAAAAAGTGATTTTTTGGTTAATCCAATCTTTTCCAAAATGTAAGTAATTACGCAAAAGTTTCTATTGACTGAGGTAATACACAGGTGGGATTAAACAAATTAAACTGAATATATTAATTATAATATTTAACAAGAATTTTAAATTTTAAAATTAAAAAAAACAATAAGCCATACTTTCGTTGTGTTAAATGTATTTGTTAAGAATTGCAGAATCGAGCGGCATTCAATTACTCGAAATATTCCGATTTCTATGTCCTATGCTGAATACCCGCCTTAACATGTTTTGTAATTGAATTTAATATTTATCCGGAAGTGGAGGGAGAAATTGATTTTATAATATACTATTTTTATTAATTATGCTTTTCAGAGTGGAAATTTGCAATGTTATAACTTGTCTTACTTTTTGCGTTCTATAATGAAAAGTTGGAGGGCACGGGTTCATGTCTTTAGGGAAACTTGAGCTCACTTCTTCCAAAGCCACACCCATATGAGAACAGTTAGTAATGGTAGGAGCATAAATAGATAATTTCACACATACTACTTTGGGTTGATGTTCAAGTATGCGAGGCATAAATCTCCTCTTAGGATTCAGCTTCTAAATCTCATGAATTCAACACCCCCCCCTTCCTCCCTTGTTGGTGAGTCCACCAACTTACTTTAGCGCCTAAATTCCTATCCGCTGACCTTGGCAGAGTGAATGACAAGAGTGAACTAATCAATAAACTATTAATATTGAGTGCACATTAAGTGAAAATATGGGCTTATGGCACAATGAAATACGACCTTCACGAAAGAATTTAGAATTGAAATGAAGCAAAACCTATCCGATTCGTTCATTTTATCTTCTAAATCTACTCAAATTGCTTTTAACGCAACCCCTACTAGATTGTAGTGAAACAAATTGATGTGGCGTAAATAACTGTAGTGATTTCTGTTTCTTATGAAGATCTATACTGTGATTAAGTTATCAGATGATTGTTCACAGTACACAGTTCAAGGTTTCAAAATTTTGTCCATTTTTGGTCCTTTATTAGGGTCAAATTGGTGTGCAAGGCCACAACTACTAATGTCCAAGAATTGTGTCATTGTTTTGACAATGACATCACAGTGTGTCTACTTTCAGTACATAAAGTATTTACTAGAGTACGCATATGAAACAGCCTCAACAGCTTCAAGAAAAAATTGCTTTAACAAAGCAGGCGGTTAAGACAAAGTGGGTTCAAGCAGAAAAAAGGGTTCTTTTAGAATTTAGCCTTGATATAAGTAATTTAACGTGACTACTATTTACGAGTGACTACTCACTGTCACATGTCCACACCAAAACAATTATACACACCATCACGCATTGAAAATCGAAAAAAATGTCTAATTTCATTTACAATTATACGTTTAACCAATTTGCGAATTACTAGGGTGAGTAGTTACTTTCAACGCCTATTTGCGAATTTTTTGCTTTTAGTTAATTTATGTGCTGGGTAATTTGACTGGAGGGTTGAGTTTCGCCCCAGTAGCATCTGTTCTTCCATAAATCTCCACTGAAAATTCATTTTTGTTGGGACAGAGCTTCCGCTCGCCTAGTCATTGTGTCTACGTGTAGCCTTAAATAATTACTGTAGCCGCCGAAAAACAGAAAAATTAATTCCCAACTTGTTTTTGTGTCTTTTGTAATTACCTCGGTTTAATAATTATTTATACTAATATTTTCTATTCCAATTCAATTATTAATCTTTTGTCCAAATATGGTCAGTCTTAAGCGATTTAGTAGGTAAACCATTTTGGCTTTCACATTTTAACTTTACTGAATACCTTCAATTTAAAATATATGCATCAGAAAGTTGAATAATAATCTTTTTTTAATTTATGAAATTTATGCAAGTTTATTCTGTTAATGAATGATTTTTCGAAACAATTTCATTATGTCACTGATTTTGCATATCAATCCGCGTAGCTTTTAAAAATTTAAATTTAAAAACCGTCTGTGTACTCCACATGCGATTCAGTATACTTAAATAATAAATATGTAAAATAACCAGGTAGTTTAAAATGATGTGTAGTGTTTTAGTAATTTAATTAGAGATATTACCTAAATGCTGAGAAATTATTTTACATTTTCGGGAATCTTTTTGAATCTACATAAAAATCTCATTGAAGTGCACCATTTCAACAATAAATTCAATTTTTGTAATGAATAGGGCAATAAATGCCGATAATCCATTTAATTCACCCGTTATTATAAAAAAATGCATCTAATGGTATTAAAGGTGCTCTATTATTGATGTTAAAATCGATTATTACAGTTAGGTGCCCTTTTCTTGGAATGATAATAAGAGGGGTTATATGAGCATAGTGTTAGCTTATGAGATTCTTCCCCTCTTAGAAAATGATTGATCAAGTTAATTCTAGGTGAATTAATGTACCCTTGAAGCAGAGATTCTTCTTTTATTCCATAATGAAATTCAAATACTTTAAACAGGGTATTATTTTTTAATGTAAGGAAAGAGGGGGATAATGAATTAATAAGTACGTTATTCTATTTTTTATAATTCAAATAAAAGATATCAGTTTACCTATTTATCTATCGCATTCGCTCTCATGAAATGTAATTCGCATATTTATTCATGCAGCCAACACGCTTATAGATCCATTGTGTGACTTTTCATTTTGAAATTCGAACTAACTCTTGGGAAGAACCAAAACAAAACCATGTCGACACTTGAGTAATTGGCCAGATTTTAGAGGTAGATAGATGGCCACTGCGAATCACATTTACAAACAAACTGTTGTGTAAGGACTTCGAATAGAATAGGAAATAGAAAATCGCACAAAACAGTTGCTATTAACATATTTTTACTGTGATGGTAAAATTTCGATTTTGGTGCAATAGCGCAGGATGAAATCAATCAAGTTAAATTAACTTTGAGTAAAATCTCTCTTTAAAACCTTTTTTAGATTTTTTACTACGGTAACACATAAATATATGCTTTCAAGATGTCCCTGAAGATTAAATGAATTAAAACAAATTAACAAGTTTTTCAACAAATCTTTTACAATTGCTTTGAAATTCATTCGTCACGTGATGAAATATTATCTGTTTTACTAGCACTTAAGTGGTAAATATTGTGATTAAACCAGAAAGCAAAGCTTTTTCAAATTTTAACATGCAGGAAAATACATCAATAGAAAATAATATAATCATGAAATATTTTAAATATCACAAAAATTTTAATGCAAATAATAAGTGTTTCTTTTAGCATATTCAACTTCTGTGGAAAACACAATGTTGGCATGACTGAACCAAGAACTCTCATGAGCCCTCGAACTTTTGGAACGCATGGCCGTGCTGCTGATCGCATTAAGGACCAAATGCGGTCCCGAGTGCATTGACCTCCCAGCCAGTCAACAATTAATAGTCATTGCAGGGTCAGTGAACCCAAAACTGTCTTTAGTGACTAAGCTCTGCGTCATTTTGAGCTCAACTGCAATAAACGTTTTCCACATAATACACACTGTTGCCTAGATATTTTTGAATTAGCTTAATTACACGTCTGTTCTTTACACACATTTTACGAAGTCAATTCTCATTTGAAATCTATACAAATAACGGTCTCGGCAAACCAAGCACATTGATTCATCTACTTAAGAATGATGACGTATTTAAAGTGGTATTTCGAATTTGTTTACATTTCAAGGAGTTAAAAAATCGAAGGCTGTGTCTAATGAAACTTAAATGCATACCTATAAATCCATTTTGATCATGTTCAGCTCTATTGAACGCGGGTTCGTTAATAATTGAATTGATTTACTTCAGATTGATAAAATTTTCGAATCCGTTTTCCTGGACTTTTTGGGCTCGCTTCTTATAAAAATAACTGAAATGCATGTATTTAATTAAGTTTTATTCGATTTTTAATTAGTTTTTATTCCTTCATAACTTTCATAATCTATACCAGCCTCCCCAAAATTAAAAATACCACTTCTAAAACGGCGTAGCGGTAGAAGCTACTTAAACAAAACCGAGTCTTGGGCGTATGTTGAAAACAGAAGCGCAACTGCATCTACACCCTGAAATCGCCAGGTTGTCCGCATTTGAATTTCCTTCTAATGCTTTAAATTATTTTTTTTATTTTCGCTATTTTGCAATCTCAGAAAACATATTTTCATGGGATTTCCTTCAGCAAAGTTCTTGTAACAGCCTTCCTCATGGAAAGACATTCTACGAGCTTGTGGAATGTCTGCACTCAAGTGATGGTTTGTCCAACGGTAAATTGTTATCTCACAAGGGTTTGTATATGATTCACTGTTTACTTAATACCTCTCTCTTAAGTAATTCAGTACAAAATTTACCTTAATGATTTCTTTCTATGGCTTCATTTCCCAAGTCATAAAACAGTGTTTATGGCATACTTTATCGGAAGTTTTCGTAACAAGAGTCATCAAATTACCATATTATAAATCATTACGTTCCAGGATCTCATTTTCAAGCCCTTCTTGTTTAAGGTATTTATGTTTTGATCAAAGGCCAAATTCCCTTATTCTATTGGCCAAACTATTGTCTAGCTTATATGTTCTCGAATAGCGCGTGTCCAAGTATGTTAGTTTTTCTGACAAAAATAGGATTGCCAGTTCAATGATTGTTTACTTCACAAAGGGGCTCCACTTTCCAATATCCCCATTGAGTCTGCAAATCGGCCAATTGCATTCAAATGATTTCCATGAACATTCTGGGCAATTTAAAATTTTAAAATTTACATTTCGTATCTCTCAATTCAACATACAGTTGTCTATGAAATGCTTCTTTCTCTAAAATGCTTAGAGCTTATTGGAGTGCAAGAGTCAATACCACCCTGGAAGCTCTTACCAACATTAATCATAGCTCTAGGTTAAATTTTTGCAATACGTTTTATTTCTTGATCTTGGAACCAAGATTAGCTTGTGTTTAATGCAGAATCACCAGTCGGAGCGGAGTTGTTTTATATGCACAATTTTAAATAGCAAATCCGGGAGTTATTTCACTTCTTGCATATTTCAGTAATCTTGATGTATGTTAGAACTAATGGATAGACTTTTCGGACTGGTAGCTAATGAGTAAGAGATAAGAGCTTTTCATTGTGAAAAGATCTGAATTCCTAGTTTACACTTCCAGTTTGGCCTTCCAAATCTTAATGACGGTGTTTGAGTTCAGAGTTAAGTTTAAAAAATTGTTGTCTGAGAGTTAGTAGCAAAACATTCAAGCAGTCTGCCCCACCCAACTAATTTGTAAGTTTTTCAGGTAGTCGGAGCAAAGATACTACTTTTTAAGGGCTTATTAAGTTTCCCACAATACTTAAACGTATTTTGCTCTGTTAACTCCATCATTATATAAATTACTCATTGATTATCGGAGATTACTGGAGTTAATTTAAACCATTATTAGTTTATTTGAAGTTTTAATAAAATTATTAATATTCGTTAGAAATGCAATTTGTCGCTCTGATATAGGGTTTTTCAGAGCGACGCGATTCCACGGGTCCTTTCAATTTATGATCGGCTTCAAAGAATTCATGATTAACCATCTTCTAAATTCCAGAATAACTTTACGAAATCCTCCTTTCATCACATTTTCCCAGAACTGATTTAATCGTTTCCATGGCGTTACTTTAGAATGGGCATATCTCTATTCAGCAATTCTCTACCTTTACTGTTAGTCAAATTCTGTCAAATTCAAAGTAATTATTTGTATTTTGGAGAATATATCCCCTTTTACCAATCTCCTATTATGAGTCACCTTTACAAACAGATTCAATTAGGAATCGCATTGTTAATGACAGTAGTAGTGAAATATTTTAATTATCCTTTGCCGATTACCCAGAGTGCGATTCAAAACTGAACAATAAATTGCAAATAATCTTCCTAAACAATGGTCTAAAAAACAGTACGTACTCACAGATAATATGCAGTCTCTAGGTGGGAAATTACTGACCGCAGAAGTATGAAATGTAGAACAATCCAATGAAAACTGACTTATAGAAATTGCACGCCTTCTAGTTAATTGAGGATTCACACCTTTTAGTAGACTGATTAAACAGACGACACAACCTTTGAGTCATGGGTAGAATTTTTCATGATATATTTTATGAAGGTGCGTAAATGAAGTATACCTTTGTCACTTAGTCAGTTGTCTGGAAAAGGCTAATTAAGAAAGCGCTTCTAAAAAGCGGTGATTGGATAGCTTGAAATATATCGGAATAAAATGTATAAGTAAGAATACAGAAGCGGGATTTTAAACTGAGAAACTTACTTAATGATAAATTATAGCGCATTAATAATATAATAGCATTGATTGAATTGAGTATGTTTTAGTGATGAACCGTTTGCCCAATTAAGGAACATGAATGAAACCATATCTGAATGTTGTTTAATACGAATAAATTTTCAATTATATTTATATATTTTAATTTGGATTAAATTTAATATAAATTTTCGACCTATAGTTTCAATATTTCGACATTTAAAGTGCAGTAAAATAGTTTTTTAAACTTCGCGATTGTTACATTATAAGAAAAATAGGTACATTGCGGAGTAATGAATAAGTGTACAGATCTTAAGACCGTCAAATACCCTCGAAACATAATAAATACGCCTTCTGTGTAATAATTAACAGCTAATTGTAGGAAAAATACCTTTGCTTTAATCAAACGATTGGATTAATAGTGTGTGACGTTAGCAAAAAATGCTATTGGTAATTGGAAAATATGTTACCAGCCTGTATTTATTGAAGAAGGTAGCTGATTAAAGTAATTCAATTTATATTTAATAGATTTATATAATCCACTAAGCTGAATTGGTCAAACTCTAACTCAAAATTAAATTGAAGGATACGAATGCACGTGAATAGTTATTGTTTCATTACACGGTCACGTACTCAGTCGTCGCCATGTCAACGCATCACTGAGACTGACCTTGAACGAGAAGCAGACATATAATTTATTTTTGTGATTTAAGCAAGTTAAAAAGGGGACAGCTTCCCATTAGGAAAAAGATGGACCACTTTCAGGGGTACCCAAATCGTTCAAGGTTTCTTACTTTCAGTATATTATTTCCAAAAATATATCTAATACCAAAATATTGACTATTAAATAGTCTATTTTTTGTACATTTTAATTTTCATTGCGTCAGGGTAAACAACTCGAAGTAAATTACACTGTCCAATAGGGAAAAAAGTGGTTGATTCTGAATGCGTACTTTTCTTTTCGGGATTGTTCTAATCATGCCTGTTTTAGAATTTTGTTGCCATTGGGTATTTCAATAACAATATCGAAGACGCTTGATTGTAGTTAACCTCTTTAAAAAAGTAATCAGAGATTTTTCCTGAGAGATATCAAGGCCATATTTCATCAAAGACTACTTTAATTTGAGATCACAATCTAAATTATTCGTTTACAAGATAACTTCCTTCAATTCAAGATAACTTCCTTCGCTAATATGAACTGGTATTTCAATAAACAAAAGTCTAAAAAGCCAATGTAATAAAATAGATACAAAATTTGGCAAATAAGGTTAATTTTTAAACGAAATTTACGTCTGAATATAAAGGCCAATGCGATCTTTAGCAAAAGTGGAGGCACTGGCGAAGGGAGGAATACAAACTTGATTTAGAAGTCCTAGCAGTTAAAGACTATATGTTTAAAAACCCTGGAAAGTGTTAAGAAAATGGGATTTTCACAACCACCTTTAATGAAATTTTCATCCTCATTCGTAAGCCAGATTACAGGAAAATTAATGTTTATGCAGTTCGAAGTGGGAATTGGGCCATGCAAAAACCCTGGTGAATAATAATTTAAACATCTTCCCAAAATCGCCAAAAAATGTTTAAGTTAGTGCTTGTAGGAAACTCAGTATCATTTCTAGTCAGCAAAATGATCTAGGCGGTGAACATGAGCAAATCTCTATTACCACAGATTTAATTACCAGCCATATTACATAATATCGATTTCCAGAAAAATACTTTGAATGGTGAAATTTATGTAAAATATAACAGACGTTTCTGTGCTTCAACTCAATCACTATTTTCAATAGAGCAGTCTACATTGTCATCTATTGATCTTCTCAATCTTGTCACTCTAAGTCTGTTCAGTGAAATGCCCTTAGACATAATTTGCTTTTTCCATTTGAATACAGACTTTACACAAGAAGCCAGCAGGTGAAACAGTCGGGCGAGGGAAGGCGTAAACGGCTTTGATTAGCCGACGATGGCTAGCTGGCTGGTCGGGTTAGTCAAGGTCGAGTCGACAGAAACGCCGTCGTGTACACGCAAGCTAGTGCGCCTCGCGTCTAATGACAATAAATTCTCGTAAACAACCCAAACTACTACGACTCACGGCAAACATTTACACTCCATTAGAAGAGATTAGAGAGTGACTAGCGTACCGATGTCTTATTGGTCTTTGGACATTCAAATGTCACCCTATCTTCCTCACTAATTCGTAAACTCGTTTTCTAATATAAAATGTCGCATGTGTGCAATGCAGTGTAATCCAATATTTATTTACATCAAATGACAAACTTTATGATAGTTAGCATTAGCCCTTTAGTTGACTTCTGGCTTCACAGTGGAGAGGAACATCAAAGTCACAAAAAGCCGAGAGGAGGGGGCGAACAGAAGAGTGATTCACAGATGTAAGAGAGAGACAGGCACAAAGGTAGAGAGAAAGGTAAAGTGAGTACTGTGGAAGTGGTGGAATATGACATACAATCAGGTCATGGTAGTTTAAAGTCAACTGCCGGTTTATAGACTTTTTGCCGTATGATTATACTTTGTCCAGTGCGCACCACGTGAAGGTAAGTCTATAGCGTACCCCGCAATCCAATATAGATATTTTAATCGATACTGACATCCCAGTAGAGAACATTTTTAATAAAAAGTAAACGTTTAAACCAAATCCTTGAGTTCTACTTGCCTTGGGGTTGTGGTTGTGTATTGCGTGCTGCCAACATTTAGTCCTAACACTAAATTTGCTAATCAGGGCTCCTGTGAACTCCAACAAGATTAACTATGCAGCTCACATATTTTGTTGACTTTCGTTTCAAAAAAGGAAATTTACGCAATATTTGGCCATCACTTTATATATGTGTATACATATTTATTATGAAAAAGACGAACTTTAGGTTAGTGCGCACGCATATAGAACTATAAGAACTGTACTCAAACGGTCAATTAAAAAATAATTACCACGAAATTTTAATATTGACACTGATTAAGCCCACAATTCAAGGCACAAACATCTTAAATTAAATAGTATTTATGATTTAGATAAGAGCTCCATTGCGGTTGGTTTTTAACTTTGTTAAATAAACGCCTG
This sequence comes from Hymenolepis microstoma, assembly GCA_000469805.3. Lineage (NCBI taxonomy): Eukaryota > Metazoa > Platyhelminthes > Cestoda > Cyclophyllidea > Hymenolepididae > Hymenolepis > Hymenolepis microstoma. The sequence continues at coordinate 943,619 of LR215993.1, read as the reverse complement.
GATTTAGATAACTTTACTACTAATTTTATATCCAAAAGAAACAATCGGACTGGTTCAATATGAGCACTCCATATTTATCCACTGAACTAATAATTTCACATTTTTTGACTAAACGAGCTACAACGGTCGTTAAAGTATTGATTATTTTTATTGATTTTTTTAAATTTAGACTTTCATCTAAACGCAGTTGAAGCCATAAAGATGTAGTGGTAACTACTAGATTCCAGCAGTATTCATTTCACTAGAATAGTGAAATTATATTTTAAAATTAAAATTATTTAACGACCACTGTTCTGTTTGTACTAAGCAACGGTCACGTTAAAGAGAGATTTATGTTCAGTCCAGACGGAAATGAAATTCAAATACCCCAGTATAGTTGCCTGTCAGAGTTCATTCTATATCTCTGCGTTAATCCTTTCCTAAAGTTGTGCTTAAAACTTGTAAAGAGTTTACTAATACCCAAGTCTTGTCGTATTGCTACTCACATTCTCCCTCTTCCTCTCTAATATCCGAAAGCTACGAATTTTGAGCAAATCGTTGACTTTCTCGGTGTTTCATATAATATCAACTATTTAATCGTTCAGAATGTTTTTTCTATGGAATTTAGCAGAGGAAATAATTTTAAAAACGGAAGTTTCCAATTATTTAAGTTTTTACCGATATCACTGAGAGAAAATAAGTTGGCAAACTGAGAAAATTACACTCTGATATGAGATATTACACGGTATCACATTAAAAATCTAGCTCTAGTGCTCAAATCAACCACAGCAAAAAGTGCTTTTCTCGTTTCACAAAGCAGCACATTTTAAATTAAGAAGTACTCAAAGAAATCAGCTTTATGTCTTTTAACTAGTTCAAACTGGTTAACCTGTTAGGAATTGAAATCCGAACGTCAATCAGATGGATCACTCACGCACAGCAAATATTGTTCCAGTAACTCTGACGAAGTTTACCGTGTCAAGACTTGCAAACGTGGTGTTTCTGATGTGTAAAATCAGAGCTTGGCGCAAATGTACCCTATTTCAATGGGGTTTACTTTGTTTCCAAATAGGTTGAATGACTTTTAAATCCATGATGAAACAAATTACTGAGATGTACTGTTATCAATTTAACTTAATTGAGAAGAGATAAGAAGGTGTGGTGGTGTGGCGGAATTAGTATGATGCAGAATATCAAATTATTAAAATTCACATGAACGCACCCTGGCGCTCGTAATGATATTGGCAAATCATCAAGGTCACATCTATGAAATAACTCAATTGGAAACTCTCTAAGGTTAAAAATTTTTCTTCCAAATTGCATTTAAGTCATGCGATAAAATGCGATTTAACTGAGCTGACGAGTTCTACCACCTTTTGATTTGCTATTTGGAAATGGTGTTATTTATGAGAACAGTGACGTAAATAAAAGGTTTCAGCTCGAAGCTACAAAAATAAAATTAAATGATAAACGAAGAAGGCTTAAATTTATGGGAATGAATTTTTATTTAAAGCATATTCCTAAATATGGAAAAGTTTTAATAATTGTCATCTCTTAGGATTTAACGATCGTTTTATTCTAAACTAAAATTACCCCCTAATAAGTTACATATTTCTTTCTTGTGATGAATAAAATGGCCAATCGCGATAAGCAACTTTCTATTAATACACAGTACTCACCTGACCTTACCCTCCTCTCTACCTTTGTGTCTGTCTCTCTCTTACATCTGTAAATCACTCTTCTGTTCGCCCCCACCCTCTCGACTTTTTGTGACTTTGATGCTCCTCCTCTCTGTGAAGCCCGAAGTCAACTAAAGAGCTAATGCTAACTATCATAAAGCCTGTCATTTGTTATAAATAAATAAATTTTGTAAAAAGTTTTCTTTAAGTGAACCATTTGATTCTCTCTTACATTGAACGGCTCACATCTAGTTAAAAGTGTTTTCTTCTCCTGCCTACTTACACGAACGACAATGTGGTTTTTAGTGTCTATGCCAATGTCGTGTACCTATAATGAATTGTTTCACAAGCATCGTTTATCTAAGTTTGAAAATTCAATTAAAAGAGATTGCCTGTTATGGAGTGATAGGTCTTTGGCAGGCTACTTGTACCAACTACCACAAGATGTGCAGGTTAGAGAGGAATAGAAAAGACGTTTTTTCATATGGTATAACTAGTCGTAAAATAATATTACTGTTAACAAATTGATCTGCTGTTGGCCGCAAGAAGGCTCAAATAACTCGGAGGGGGGGGGGTGAGGGGGGAGGGGGTGACATGATCAGCCGCGGAAGTAATTGCGGACACGGTTTTATGAACACTGGAAACTTAATCCACGAAACAAACACCTCTTCCGCGACTGTGGAGTACTCAGCCTCCAGAATACAAATAAAGTATGACTCTTATTACCCTTTCTGCCAGTCTATTTATTCCCAACCCTCTTCCACCTATCACAGATCAATATTTTTTCATATTAAAAGCCTTTTCTCTGTATAATTTGGACAGGCTTATATAACTTTCAATGTGGTGAAAGTAGGGAGTGTCCCAAGATTGCCACATAGCTTCATTTGTGGCTAGGGTACTTTTTTCATAAGACCTTGATTCGTTGACATTTTCAGAGCTTAGTCTTCAATGCAGGTAGATGGACATTGTAGTGACCTAACCGAGGGCAAGTAAAATATCTACCCCAAAAGTTGTCACGTGATTGCTAATTTGTTTACACATATCATGAAATGACAAATTATCGAGCTGATTGATTTATACATATCCCTACTATTCGTGTTTCAAAAATAAAATCGTAACGAATTATCCTAAGCTATATTTATCGATTACTGTTTATTTAATGCTCATGTCTTAAAATGAAGTTTTGCGCCTCTCTACTATTGGTCATTCAAGAAGCCAATCAAAACCACAGTCCTCATTTATACAATTTGAAGAAAATGAGATTTTCTGTCATACTCTTTCTGGCCTGAGCATATATAACCGTGAAGTATCCCAATTGTATGATCACCTTAAATTGCCGATATTTAAATTTTTCAGAATTGTAATGCAACCAGGTACAGGTTTGTTATTAAATTGAGTTATCGAACACCTGGCTAACAAATATCTCAATTAGACTTCCCTTGGAAGGCATTTGGGAGGAAAAATGTCTATAACTCATTCCAAAACATAAAATCATTGCATCCACTTACGCTCTAGATTTGGAAACTACCTTAATGGAGTAGCAATTATATTGGTCCAAATAAAAAAATAAGTAAATTTAGAGTCTGCCTTATAATAAATTACGGGTTTTATGCATATTGTGCATCTACTGAGCAGTACTTTCAATCATAACTGCCTTAAAATTAAGTTGAGGGTCAATAGGATCTATATTCTTTCGAAATGGCTTATGGCAGATTGTAAAATAGGGAGGCAGTTATATTTGACTTATTGATTTTCGGAATCATCCTTACTAGAGTGGTTAAAACTGGTACGAAGCCGGTCAGTAGAACTAAGAGCTCTTCTCCCTGCAAAAGAACGATTTTTTCCATGGTTAACTGGAGGGAAAAAGAGTCAGAGATGTGACTGGAGTTAAAATTAGGAAAAGTAGAATAGCGAAAAGAGTGCTGCTAACTAGGTAAGGTTGACTGTTTGGCCTCCTTTGTCAAGTAAAATATCAATAAAAATGGTCTGGTAGTTGGGAAAGATCGGACAAATGAGTCAACGTGTGTGCCTAATAGAATGTCGATGGCTATATCGCTTTCATATCTCACAGTCTCTTATTCACTACTACTACCGTGTAGGATATGATCTTGAAGTTCTTTGGTAGATTGAAATAAAAGTATATTTATAACTAAACAAATGATTCAAATAAAAAAGCTAAAAAAGTGTTTTTACAAAGATATGTTGTTTTAAAGGAATAAAAATTGAAAGCTAATTACAGCAGTTTGGTAAAAGGCAACACTTACAACTTAAACGAAAATATATGCCCGTTCATCATATGGTTATATTTTTTCCTCAATGTCGAGTATTAAACCACATTTTAAATCTACTTTCCATCCTGTTTGAGGTAAAAGGAACGTTGCAAGTTCCAGAGCAGTGTAATGAATAAATTACACGTCCGTGTAGTTAGCGGTCACGAGTTAGATGATTGATGGTACACACCCATATTTAAATAACTTATAACGAGATGTTGCGAATTCGAGTATCTCATCAAGGTGAGAGACACGATGATGTAATTTGGCTCTATACTTACTCTCCTCTCCCCAAATAAGCGTCTAAAACGCTTTCCTACGTGGACTTGAAAGTACCGGCAAAGAGAGTTGCATTAATTCACGTTTGCTGCTTCGAGATAATAAGATTTTCCACAGTGCATTCGAATCAGGGCTTAGTAAATTATTACCTCTCTCTCGCCTCAAAATCATTTCAATAAAAGAATTTTGTTGGATTAATTTTGGAAAGGTTATAGAGTATTAGAATATGGTTAGGCTAGATGTCGAAATTTGTTTAATGCAGTTGTTGGCATTAATTTAGAACAAGTTCAAACAGTGTTGGTCAATAATTTTTCATTGATCTAAAGTAACTTATGGTACTACATTAATCAGAGTGATTTACCAATGGAATTATGCCAAGTTTAACTCCTTCTCCGCATAATTATATGCATGACTAACCTTTTTGGGTATTATGCATTTAGTTAGTTTTTCAACATTTTAATTCCTACTTTGTGAATTTTACTCCCACGGGATCACATTTTAGCTTACTGGTAGCAAATTCGCGTCACCTTACCATCCTCCCTGATAAAATATTCTCAAATCGCCTTTTCGTCCGTCATGTCTTGAAGTAGCTCAGTTCGTGCACCTCGTCAAGATTTCTCAATTTTAAATTGACATACTTCCCATCTGGAAACTTCCTATCAGTTAGCTATAAAATTGCATAAAAACAAGAACATCCGAAGTTGCGTTTGATCAAATTTCATAAGCAAAGCAAGATGAGGTTTTTTCTCTGTGTCAGTGATAATTTCAGTGTCATGTGTTATAAGAAGGTCATCGTGGAGAGTGTGCATCTAGAATTTTGAACTCTTGTGAACCAAAATGCTGTTTACTGGCATGAACCGTGCAAGTAGAAATATGAATTAATCTCTACGACTATTGCATAGTTGATAAATATTCTTACTGCTAATCTTGATCCTTAATATTTATTGAGCACTGATTGTGAAGCCTTTCAAGTTTGACATTTTACGTGTGAAGTTTTTCATAAATACCAACCCCAAACCATTCGTTCTTGTAAGATCTAGCCTTTATGTTAAACCCAAAGAGCTTAAGGATATGGATTTTACAAATTATAGATTTTAAGCCTGAACAAAGCGAAGAGGTGGCATTCGATACACTTGTAATTTTCTCCTTCATGCACTGAGTTATCTTCTATTGGACATCTGCGCTTAGACTTGGACATGAAAGACCACCAACGAAGAATTAAATTACATACATGTACATTCAGTTTTCAATATTTAATCTTCGCTTGGGCTACAATTCTGCTTCAAACATGTTCCTGGAGTCTGAGTGATGGTGGCTCTATGGAGTGAACAGCCACTTTATCCACATGTCAAAATCAATTTTTAAAAATTGCAAGTGGTTTCTGAAAGCAGCACAGATCCAAAATAATACTAAAATTTAGTTAAAAATATTTTGTAGGAGTGCTATCGAATAATTAAATTAAATTCAGGAGGGTCAAGAGGCACTGAGTGAGACGGACCGCTTCTTAGTTCTAAAAGTGACTTTGACTTGCATTCGAGCGAAGCTACCAGAAGTATTCATGGAACATTCAAACAGCCATTCAAACTATTTTCATCAAACTGGTAATTTTGTTACGATATTGGCTTTAATTTCACTCTTCATTTGCGGTTAAATCAGCTTAGATGACTGCGTTGAACGATATTTTTATCTTTCTTGCAAGACAGCTTCAAATTCAAAGCACGCTCCAAAACTTTCGTTTCCAATTTCCTAGAAAATGAGTTTATTAATACCAAAACTCAGACTCTGTTTGTGAATCCGGTGAAGGGAGCGTATCGCGCTCATATTCCATTCGAAATCAGCAAGACGTTAGAAAAATTTAAGTCAGTAATTGGCTCTCAAACGGAATGATAGCAGAGTGAGAAAAACATATTGAATTGGAGTTATTTGCAAAAACATTGTAACTTTTCAGTCAGTATTGAAAACCACTGATAAAGATACTTGCTGCATATCTCTTGACCTCTTAGCGGTGAAGCAAGTCCAGTAGAATGTTGAAATATTCCACTGACATCGACTTCAAATGAAAATGAAATTTATAACTAATTTCGTTAAAGGAGAATGCAGATAAGGTTGAGAATTGTGAACGCTTTCAACATTTTTAAAATAATCTCATTTTAAAAACTGACTTCTGCTGCAAATTGAATAGCCTTAGAAGTAACCAACACATCGATTTTTGCAAAAATAGCACAATGGAACGAGTATCTAAGTGTTTTCAAACAGCATCAACATATAACAAGGTTGAAGTAACGAAAACTTTGTTGTAAATGAAAAATTCTAAATAACAGCAAGCAAAGCTGTGGATATCGATCATTAATGTGTAAATCAATAACGAAAGTCGATTGAGACTTTACAGCGGTATCCCCTTCACATTTGTAAAAATTCTTTCAATTCAAAATCAAATCATTTGTGGCTACACGATTTTCATACTACAATATTTGATAATGCGAGTAATTTGACCTGAGGATTTACGACTTGTAGGGTGCTTAAGAATTACGTGGGAGTACTTCCTTTTTCCTAGCCTTTGGAAAGTGTGCATTTTTTTCACTTTGAGAAATAAAACGACAATCCTAAACGCTTATCGTAAAACAAAAAAATTTCATAACGGGACTGCAGCCACGTGTCCTGAAATGGCTGAAAAAATGTAACTAACTTTGCAGCATGATGCATTGATCTGTCAAAATCCGAATAGTCTCTAAAACTGAAGTCATTTGTCAATATAGCAATTCGCGCACATTATTCTCAGGCTTCATTTCTCGAAAAAAGCATTTGAATTATAAGTTTTACACTCTCAAGTTCAGAGCCGGAATTTATGTTTCTGACGAACAAGTTTGCTTTCATTCCCCACGCACTTTAATCTATGTACTTGATACAAGTATCAATATTGAATTACAGGACTCCAAAATCTAGGTGATCCGAGCAAACCTTTGGCAGTATTAAAGGAATTCAAAGTATCAAATTAATGGACTTGAATTCCATAGAATTGAATACCACAAGAATATTTTTATAATTCCAGGTTTACGCAGAGGAATTTATGTGTATTATTGCTCGAATTGAAACAGATTATCATGCACTGATGCACTATTCTGGTCAAAGAATGGTATTTGCTTTAAGGGTTGATTCATCACAAATCTTGTCTGAATACGACAATAAAGTCAAGAGGTGCAAAGAATCACATGGTGGATGAAATCCAAGCGCCCACCCCCTCCCCCCCCCTCCTCCCCCCTCCCTTAGAATTTATTCTCCTAATAACAAAAACGGCTGCTCTGAATGCAAGAGACACAAATAGACGGGCAAGAATTCAAAAGGTCTTGTGACGATAAGCATTTGAATAATGTTTTGTCGGCAATAGTTGCTAATGCTACAGATTAACTGGAGCAAGTTGTACGAAAAGAGTGTAGTACATTTATATAAAATTATATTCATTAATTTTGAAATAGACAATCATGTCCAGATCAAGAAATTTTTATTTTAGAATTGTAATCAAGTTACTATATTCACCTAGAGACTATCAAGAATTGATCTTGTGAGGACACAACTTTAGCATGACAAATGCGGAAGCCTCGCGACCAATCAATGGCTTATGTCAATACGATTAATCATTGGTCAATTCCAATATTCCATTACTCGACCAATCAATGATCCAAGCTATATGAGGTCATCATATCATAAGGTGTATATATTGACTAACTTTCACGTCATACACACAAACATAACACAGCACGCTAGCGCACCAACATACGTATCACGCTTGCATACGGTACGCCGTACTAAATAAACGTATTCACGGCATACGTCTGTTTCTTCTATTCTGAGGGACTTACCAACTGGGAAAATTTTTTACTGAGGTTTCTGAGAACAGTCAAGGTTTATTAAGGTAGCTAATCCGCTACAATCTCTAATAAAGCTGGTTTACTTTTTCCCATAAAGCTATATAAAGTGAAAGAAACCAAGCTAAATTTTGAAATGATCTCAAATTTTCAATTCATAAAAACAAATAATGCAATAATTAAAAGACAGTAATCTTTCTGAGTCTAACTGCTACTTCGTAATGGTATTAGTACATTTCTGATAAATTAATTAAATGCATTTTTTATCAGCGTACAAGCATATTCAATTACCATATGCAAAACCCAATTAAGGGAAAGTTTGGAAACAAAAGCCATGAGTGCATGAAGTACAACTCAGAATATATTTAAAGAGGAACTTCTGCTTTATCACATCATTTGGCACTGTGTTCTGTGATATTAATGCCTTTCTCAATGAAAATAAATATACATTACGTAATTTTCAAAAAGTTCCGATTTTCAATTTATGTTACATAGTGCTTAAAATGGGTGTTACGCTCTTTGTTACTTACCTCTGTTTTCCGTGCTGATTGAGTCAGCTGACGAGGTGAACTTTGACCCCATTTAACTAGTGCATTTTAGTTAATGGTAAAGGCGTTTTCACTTGCAATTCAACATTTCGTTTGACTTAATACGGCTTATTCATTTAAGATTTTAACTGAGATGGTTCCTCACTAAATTGGAAATTGTATCGTGTTGCTAATACTAAATTTACATTTTAAGCTTTCAAGCTCACTTCCCAAACACATGTTTTCGGCGTGTGTGTGTGTCTATCATTTGAATCTATGAAAAATTTAACTGAGGTAACTTTTAGCTCAGTCTTGTCAATGTTATCAAGCGTTTCAACTTTCATCTTTTGATTCTTATCCAGAAGTTTAAACTTTAAGATAAATAAAAAGAAGATCTGTGGAAAAGCAGGCTTCGCGTTCATTTTAAAAATTGGATCCCTTTAAGCACCGCGAGTTATATTACAACTGAATTTCCTTTAACTACCGGCTCAGTTTTACAAGGATTCTCGTGTCTATAAAAAAGGACATACTTTTGCTATAAACGGGCTTGAAGCAACAATGAAGGCAACTTCAAAAGCGGCGTCATTGAATGAGTTCAGTTCCCCACCAAATTCAATTTTATCCCCATGTATTCAACTTCCCACTTTTCTCTGCCAGTTTGTGCCCCCTCTTGAACATTTTCAATTTTCCAGCTGATATTAAAAAATTGTTTCATTACAGCAGCTAATCTATTTTATCTTTGACGTGATGAGTAACCGGTTCGAACATGGTTATTACTTGGTTTAAAAAGTACAGCGGCGCCTAAAGTACGAGTCCGACTTCTGCAAATAAAACCTTTCGGCCATTATTTGAGCATTAAGGTACTTTTGCTGTGCGAGTTTTCAAGGTCATCGCCTAAACTAGCGCTCTCCGCACCAGCTGATGCTCAATGATTTTTTTTTCCAAGCCAAGTCTTCAATAGTTTAAATCCCCCCAATTAAGCACATTAACACTGTCTGGACTCAGTCAGTCTCAGACATAAAGGTAAAACCACAATAAAAAGGCATAAGGATAAAAAAGTACTTCGAATAGCTGGTATATGGTTAATTTATTATTTATTTATTGTAGCTGGGACTTTTGAAGGATGCATATTGCGTTGAATCGATTAGAAAACATAACTTTCCCTAATTCCATACAGCATCCTTCGTGCTTATTCGAAGGCCTTTTGGAATACTTTCGTTGCACTCAACCGAAAGTTGTAAAATCTACATTATCGATTCAATTCTATTCCCACGCACACACCGAGACACAAGACCACCTGTGGTGAGGCGTCATCCTAATCATTTATCACCTATTCAAGGCCACACAACTAAATTTATTTTGTTAAACAAAAAAAGTCATCTATTTTTCTCTTCTTTGGGTCTGAGAAACTGTCTCTTTAATAGAGAAGTTATTGAAATTTTATACATGCCCAAACGTACGGTACGCAATGCTCTTTAATTCCGCAGACATTGGTAAAAACCTTTTGATTACAACAACATACTACTTAAATCCTGGGAAATTATTCAAAAACGATTTTAAAACTGCTTTAAATCCACGAATAAGGCTGATCAGCTGCCTCTGGACATCCATCAGCTACTTTTAATTCAACCTGTAGCTTATAAAATAAAATTCTTAGTGGTTGAAAATTGTTAAATCGCTACTCTTACGCCTTTGATCTTGGATACAGGATGATTTAAGTAGTATCTACTCAAATATGTTAGATCAGATACAATGGTGACTAACTAAATGCTATAAACAAATGCAATGCTAGTAGACATCAGATCAAACACATGTTCACCAGTATAAGCGAGAAATTATACAAAGTAAGGTGAACTGGTAGTGCTCAACTTGAATTAAAGAAGGAAATTATAGATCATTCGAAAATGAACGGTTTTGAGCATTATCTTCGCTCGGAGATGAATTTGACAGTGAATAAAAAATGCTCACTTACTCGAATGACTAATTGCCTTCATATTTTTTAAAATTCCCCCCCCCCCTCTCTAATTAACCCATCTCAGTTTTGCGCCCGTCAAAAATTAAAAGCGCCTATGATGGAGTCGAACTGTCTACTAAGTCGAATCTTTATTCGAAATCAACACTTGCCTTTAATGATAAAAATTAGCTTCCATTTAACCTCAAACGCAAAGGCAGACTACTTCCACATTTGGTGTGGCATAGAAAAAGTTTCCTATAAGTATTCGAAGCTTGAAAACCTAAGAACCATAATGCTAAATTATGATACCTTAGAATGCCAACACAAAAGGCCGTAGTAATGCAAAGGGTAAAGACATCAAGTTGGCAGATATTTGGGGAAAAAAGTATGCATAAACGATATGGAGTGCTTCTTTAATGACCAGAAAACCCACGGCAAGTATTGGGTACTTAGGTCTCTGAACAGCATTTCGTAGCGCCTTACTACCGTCACTGCGAAATAGTCGCTTAAGTAGCCCAATATATTCACGAATATTACAGACAGAAAAGCGAAACCAAAATTTATTCATATTTTCTTTGCTACTCTCTCTCTATCCTCTATTTCCTATTTTATATGCACCTCAAGTGGCGCCGAATTAGAATTTAATTGAGAGATTCAGAAACTCTATCCATGCATGAGATACTGTCATTGGCATGAAAATCGGTTCATTTGAAACACACATGCGCAGAGGACATTTGCATTTCTAACAGCCTTCAATTACTCTTCGCTACCAAATGGATGTTTATGCACAAGTATTCCAAATTTAAGGCTACCAAGGTATTTAAAAGAAAATATTTTTATAAATAAAGTCCTCGGGAATAAACATTAAAAGGGAAAGCTCGGAACGAATTTAGAATGACATAGTCTCGAAGATCGTTCTTCAGAATTGTTGGATTTGGAAACCATTTTTCTTAACTTATGCCACTGGTAAGATTTTTAGACAAACATAACTTTTCAAGAACTCAATTTTTGTCCTATCCACTTCCTTTTTCTTGGAGTGAGAGTTAAGAAAAGAAACTTTATTTGGACTAATAACTATTTAAATATCATGAAATAAATTTTAAATGAAAAATTTTCGAGATTCACATTTTGTTCGAAAGTTGTTAACTTTCTGAAAAAATTTGTGTCAGTCATTTTATTGACTTCCTGAATGATAGAGTATCTTCACGTTCATCTAACTTATTCTCTGCTCACATTCATTATGACAATCCTTGGGTGTTCATATGGTCCCGTCACACAAACCCCCATCTGTCATGTCAAGACGAGTTTATCGATTCTCCTTTTTCCTATAACTGTCCCGTTTAGTTTAAAAGTGCATTGGGTCTCATGCTTCACTTGCGTTCTTGCTCAAGTCACTCACACACACTTGCAGACACAAACTTGTCATATTCTCCCTCATATTCTCTCATCCTTACTCGCACGGTACTACCCTTTCACACGTTTCAATACGCCTTAGTTTTCACAGCCGTTTTTGGTGTGCTCTAGAAACTGCTGTTTCCTGCTGTTACCCATTGGTTAGCTCTTGATTTTAAGCTACCAGATTAGTGATCACAGTCCTTTTTACTCCATGAAGCCCATACTTTATTGGAACCCGAAGTCATTAGCATAATTCTGACCCTGCAATTTTTTGTAGTTTGGAGACGCCAATCGCATAGTACCAATTGGAGAATGATTGAGTGTATTTGTTGAACTAAACAGACCTAATTCGCCTAGGTCATGAGCTGGTCACAGACCGGTCTTATTAAAACAAAATGTGCTGTTTTCTGAAAAATCAAATTTTTAAAGCCTAAATAAATAAAATTGGCCAAAATATTCGATTCTTATTCGAACTTTAAATAAGGCAGTTTTTAAGCTGAATCATATTATGTCACCGAATACGGAGTTAGCCAAATAATTCACGCACATTATTCAGTGTAATTTACCAGTTCAACTAAGAACACTCATGGAAACATTTGCGTCAAACCGTTTGTATCATTGCAGTCATTTCAGTGGCTTTGATATCGCAATCAAATGGGGTGTGGGTGACAGATTCGCTATTACGCCGACAGGTATCATATAAATTTATAACCTTTCCTATGATTGTTCACCGTAATAATCAGAATTGCTGAGAACTCGCAAGATCTTCATAATGAAGTTATTTCAGAGGTCATTTCTTCGTCTGATATCATCAAAATCGTCGTCAACTTGCGTGCATTTGAAACCAGTATTTCCTAAGCCTGGAATCTCATGCCTTCTAAACTGTGCTCTTTGAGTATTAGCCTTCAATTACTAAAGGTATTTGAATAGAATTTATGCCAAAAACTTATTTTTCCTAATCGTGGTTTATTAGGAGGCATGAAAGTGACAGATAGAAAGCCTCTGCATTGGGTCCAGTCAGGATGGATTATGAAATATCACACAGAGAATCAGGCGAACTACCACTTAGGATGACTTTGATAGGCCAATAGCAAACATGCAAGTAGGAGAATTTATTAACCTCATAACAATTAGGAAGGAACAGTTGGACGCAAACATCTGTACATCTGATCGAAATTATTTGAGATATCATTAGGTGTCCACTGCGGTGTATTATCGATGCTGTCGCATGGACAAATACTGGGAGAATTTGAGAGGATGAATAAGTAAATTTGAATAGTCTATTTTCGTTCTTAGAATACCACAAATTCTGTTCATGACACCGCATATGCTTAAATTCCCTAAAATGCACCTTAAATTAAAGATATAAAAGTAGGTTCTGTCTAATCTAGGTGGCATATCGATATTCTATTCCAGTAGTGATATTTAATCTGATTAATTTAATTATAGTTTCCAAATTATAGTTTAATCCAGTTAAAAACATACTCGTTATTTAAGGAATCATTTACTGTCGAGGAAGTATTCCTACTTTGGAAATGAAAAATTATTTCATTCATAAACCCTCCTGTAGTCCTGATTGAAGTCAGATTGCCACCCAAACTCCTGCGTAAATATTTCATTGAGGTCGGACAAATGCTGCGATATTTAGGTTCTTAAAATAGCATGCACTATTAACTTGAAATATAATTTTCCATGGGTTAATAAGTAAACTTAAACGGTATCGCGAAAGCAGAATAGCACAGAATAATATTAGGCGCAATTAGGTTAGTGATTAAGATGCTAAAAGCGCACTGAAAGTGACATAGATATCAGCGCATAAATATTTTTGATTGATTTATTGATTTTGGAGTTGCAGTGGCCAAAGTGCATCTGATATGCTAGATATGGTGGATTTGATAGATATCCAGTGAATGTCATGACCAACTGTTCTGACTAAAACAGTGTTAACGGGAATGACACAATGCAATTTTCTCATCAAATAAACTCCAAGATAGACGATGGAACCGAGGTCCTTCATTGACTTGCTTCAGTCTCTAAAGTGATGACCCAATAATGCTTTGCTCTTTTTCTGTTCTAAATGCTTAGATAAGATTAAGAAAGGCCTCCTTATTTTGCCTGCGATCTTATAAACTGAAAACTCGGAAAGAAATCAGCTTTATAGTAACCAACGTCAACAGTCGGTCTGGTGCAGACAGTTTACTTGACATGCCTAGATCAGAAGATATCTCAGCATTAAATTAGAATCCTGTTCAAGGCAAATTATTAATTCCTGGTTCTTCTAACAATTTCCAGAAGGCGTCGTTTAACCGACTTCGACCTTTCACAACTGCGATTTGCAAAAGAACAGATTGTGATATTAAGAAGCGAAAGGAAGGGTATGTACCAAACTTCCTAATTTTTGCATTGGCATTGAGGGAAATTTTAAATTTTAAGCCGAGCTCTTTTATTCTTAACTCAAATTAAAAACTGAACTTCCTTAGTAAAGAGGAATGTTTGAGGGCATGAAAAATAATAATAAGATCTAGGAGCCTGGATAATTCATTTCCATAAAAGTCTCCACGCAGCAATTAGTAATCGGGTATATCTGTAAACCACCCTCAGTTAGTTATCTATCAGAATATACTGCGGGATTCATAACCCACTCCAGTTGAAAGTTCCATCTTCATATACCAGTTTTGATAAAAAAATACTCGATGTTTTACACTTTCGCCGCCTTATAATCACGAGTTTCTCCATACGCGGATCTTATTGGAAGTTCACCGTAACCTTGAATACTTGAGCTTGAAAAAAAAACAGATACTCTTCAAGGTATGAAACAAATATTTCACAACTAACTTTGCAATCCAATGTGGCATTAAATGAGGGAAGGTTCCAAAATTTTGGCATCCAAAATACTGGGTGTTAAAGCCCGTTAAAATGGGCAAAAATGTTTTGAAAAAGTTGAACTAAAAAGTAAACCGAAAAAATAAATACATAAGAAGAATTTCCGATTATCTTACAACATATCCAGTCAAAGTGGTTGCATCAGATTCCTCAATTACCTCGTTCATAGGGTAAATTGAGAAATTGTGGCATAATATTTAGATTTTAATTGTTTCACCATCTTGTGAAAAAAAAATATGCAATTTTATTATTCATAAAAGAAAGAAACATTTTGAGTACTTAGAACGCCTATTTGATTTAATTAAAGCAGTTGAAATTGCTGGTCTTTTCTTTCTTAGATAACTAATCTCTTGCATGGTGATGGTGTATGACTATGGCCGACAACTTGAAGCTAAAAAATTTTACTATATATAGCTGTAAGTTTAAGTCTCTCTAAACTGCTCCTTGGTTCAAAGATTGCAAATAACAACATCAGAGGGTCCTTTGAACTGCCCTCCTCTGGCCTCTAACATAATTGAAATGTTCTTTTTTCTATGTAGAATTTAGAATTTGCAAACGAATGCCAGTCGTTCATATCAAAAGGTGATACGAAGATCAATTTTCGCCCAGCTTCTTTTGAAATAAATCCACCACCGATGTAAATGCACTCAAGCATCTCAAGCTGAGATTGCAACTCGAGCTGTATCTATATCCCAAATTTCAGGTCATTCAAGATTTATTTTGTTCTTCCTTTGGTATAGATTTCTAGAACAGTAAGTTACTGTATGTTCAAGTTGAATCCTTAATTGCGACTTCTTTTGTTCCAGTCTGGCCAATGAATTTCAAATCCGTGTTCTTTAACTTAAATGACAAGTACGTTACCACTACGTCATTGGGACACTAATGATCTAGCTAATGTTTACAGTTCCCATGTGTTTAATGATGATGAGTGGCGGCTTCTGTGTCGCTGTTTGAAAGCGTCGGTGACTCTTTTTAATCGCCGACGAAGACAAATGCTGGTGGGGTTGGGGCGGAATGGATAATTAGCTATTAAAGCACTTGGACTTTCAACGTGAATTCCGTTCTAGCATTCCCATTTAACTGTGGGAAAATGGTACCCTCGCATAAGACCCTTTGAACACTGCGTTCATTTCCTGATTCTTTGTTTGTCTCCAGCTCTCATATCAAATTCCAGTGTTACCTCAGAAATGTTGTGGGAAACCCCTTAGATTTGGACCCTTACCAGACGTGCAAGTAAATTCTAAAATCGCTGACTGTATGTACATAATTGCGGAGTATAGTGCGACATCTCCTTAAAAATGAATCTAATTTCTCTTGCCATATCTGTGCTCGTGATTAAAAGATGTTAACGCCCTTAAAGCCTTATAAAAGGTAACCGAGGCATAAGATGTAGATAAGTTGAAATTTTATTACAATTCCACTATAGTGGCCTGCAGTGACCTAACGCCCGACCTCTGTTTATTATTTTTCCCATATAAAACTCATTAACCTTATTTGACCTCATAATTTTATATTGCATGCTGTTAACTGTAATCGTCGAAGAAAATTCAAACTGGCTTAGTTTTTGAGGATTTTGAGCTTGATGTGCTTGGGCAAGCAAAGTGCCCTATCCGTCCTTTTCACTATTGTCTGACTCTTCTCTTGTACAAATAGTACTGTGGGCTTTCCTTCAAACGACCAAACTTCATCACCAAAGTAGTCCCCATTTTCTAGATCACAATCCGCAATAGACGTTAAGGTAGTGCCGGAGACGGTGAATCTGTCGTCGCATTGTAATTAGGCTACTTCGGAAGTTCACATCATTAAAAGCAGTTTCATAATGAATGAGTGATTAATACGATGGCGATCTGAAATCACCGGATTGGATACAAGTTTAGAGGTCGAATTATGTTGCATATGTATTTGTAATGTGTGTAGCACATGTTACCATTGGGTACATTGGTTAATCGGTGCCCAATTATGAAACTGCTTAGGCTCCCTGTTGGACTATTTATTATTTGGCAGAATGAGGGAATTTCATCAGATCAACGCTTTTCAACTAAATATAGTTTTTAATTATGCCATTTCATAATTGCAACTTGATTAACATTTAGCTTCGTGTTAGTTCTTCGATTGAATGAGTTCAAGGAAGAGGAGACTTAGTGATCGGAATCCTAAGTTTAGCAAGGCTTACTGTACGTGGCATTTTAAGGCGTTGTCTATATTGGCCAATTTGTGGCCACTTTGAAAACACCCTGGAGCCCTAGTTAGCCGCCAACTCCCATTCTCGCACGTTATGCGGATGACGTCACCACGCAAAATGTAACTCCAAAAACGAAGGGAATTCATCAAATGACTAATTGCATCAAGGTGCTTTGACGTTCAAAAACAGCCGAGGGTAGAAACTGCAACATGCTGCAAGTTTACAAATCTTAAAATTTTTATATGAAATATGCACGTATTGGGCTTTTCACATTCAGATAGGAATAAAAAATAGAATGTGTTGTAAATGAATATTTTAATTTCCTGAATAAAGTATTTTCCTTTCAGCTAATCCTCACAGTTGCGTCATCTGTCAAAAGTTTTGTGAGTCTTTTACAAAAAGATAAGAGATTTATTTAATAGTGCTAAAGGCGAGAAATCAACAAACGATCTGAATTTGGCTATTCGATATTCTCTATCGAATCGTAAATAGCGGGAACTATTTCTCTCTGCATTTTTATTTACGACAAGGGCCATTTAGATCTGGGTTAACTTGGTCATCGGTGTATTTAAAGTCAAAGATTTTGCACCTAACGGTGCTCACCTAAAATGTGGAATGGCCAACTACACTGATTAAATTAAGCTGTGCGAGCTTTTCATCACCGAGACTCCATGATGTTACCCTCCAATCCAAGATGAGTTTGGAAATGGTCTCCCAAACGGTCTATGGTGTTATTTATCAAACCCATACAATCGATAATTGGCATTAGAGTGCATATTCATGAGGGCGACAAAACACCTGCCTTGGGCGTAAGAAAGCTAAATTGAAAGCGTTCTGTTTAAAGTTTCATTTCAATAATAAAACAGAAATGGTCAGTGCGGTTAGCCACTCAATACGTGTACTAATAAGCACCATTCCAGTGACAAGTGCTAATTAATATTTTGACTACTGAAAAACTCATTAACTTTTCATAGAATGAAATAGCCAACAAGTAGTGGGAAAAGGCTAATTTCTCTAATGCGGGGGAGGGGAGTGGAGGGGGGGGGTCGGGGTGCTAGAATACTTCCCACTATCAATAAGAATTTTTGGAAATCGCTGCTTTAACATGAATGAGAAAACAGTTGCTCTTGCTCTGTCCCATGTGTTTGGAATTGAAGTACCTTTCTGGCATTTCAATCAATGCTTGCAAGCTCGCAAAGAGAGTGAAGAACCGATTTGTCGTAACCCTTTCAAATACTTCAACTGCTCAACGGTTACATACACCTGAGTCTTATTCTCGCAGACAAAATTTCATTGGTTTAACTCTAACACATTGTAATATGTAGAGATCAGGTACAAATTCTCTGAAAGTGAGATGGGAAGGTTTTGGCGCATCGACGAACACAAAATCAAAGATTATCTGCAGGCTGGTATGCTTCTTCGTCCAAAAGGTTTGAGCCACAGAAATTACATGAATAGATAATGCGCGCAACCACTTGTCAACCCGATTTCTCCATAATGAAGAGAAAGAATAAATCTGAAACAGCGGCTGACCTGATAACTCTGGAACTTAGATAAAATGGGCTTCTCCTGATTCCCAGACTCTCATTTCCACTACTCACTTTAAAATTCCCTCTTAAAATGCGAACACACTCCCTCCTTATATGAACCTCTGCTTCCTATTTGTTTGGATGGTTCTCCATGAAGAAAAATGGATATCTTTTTTAGCGCCTCAATGGAAACTAAAAGGCAAATCTTCTACTTGTTTTCTTCATTTGCTCTCATATCCTAACTCAGAAGACCATTTAGGGAAGCGCATTAAAAATTTGTTTTTAGATAAAGGAATAGTATCATGAAGCAGCCCTTATGCGAAACTCAAACTCTATCACACTCTCCCTTATAAACCACAATTGATCTGCGCCATTGTCCACCACTCCGCTTGCTGGAAGTGCATTGATGACTAAGGAGTCCGTGACTTTTGACTTCGCAGACGAACACATTAACTGGCGCGAATTAAAGATGTTATTTCTTCCTCTCATGGAATAACTGAAACCTACGAAATAACAGTTAGACCAATTCCATGTCAAGCAGATATTCTAGTCAACTTATTACAGTTGCTGCTAGGACGACGAAGAGAATGTGCCTTGCGTACGGATGTACATATTGCTAATAGGTGTACAGGTCTATTCTGTCCCAAACAGAGCTAAAGGACCGGCTACCATTAAGAGGATTCAAGATTCCTATCGGGACCTCAACTCCTTTGGGATTTGAATCAACCATGGCTATGACAATGTCCTAGTGCTAGCATGACTTAACCACTTATTCCATGTTTTCCAATTGCCATCTAATACTTCATCACTCGATTGCCTAAGGACTCGTCCTATTCAAGGTTCAATGCTTTGAATCCTCTTCACATATGGAGAAAAGAGTTCAAATTGGCATTTTTTATAAAAATTTATTATCGGTATAGATAGTAGAATTTAGGTAGATAGAGGGAGGGAGGGGGAGGGGTAGTAAAGACAGGGGAAATAGGAGGAACATGAGAGATACAGACATCGATCGATGTCATTGTAGAGCTGGGGAACGAGAAGGATAAGTTGTGACCAATACATAGGCCGGAAATTGTGCATTCAAAGTGTACACGTTTTTAAACACACTAATATCATCATCAGTAAATACCACACGCGCAGCACATAAACTTTAACGAAATAAAAGTGAGGAAGGCAGGCTGCATCTTTAAGAAGTAGCCTCGCCAGTTTGAGTTCGGTATTCTTTGGGGCAATTATCACAGTCCTCTAAAACATCCAAACGTGAGTGCTTAATATCTACTTCAATCTCCTCATTCTTCTCAGGTTCCAAACAATGTTCTCGCTTCATAATTGTGGATGATGAAGCACTTTCACAGCACATTGCGGAAGGGAAACGCGGAGGAAGTTGGTCTCTTAAAACAGCATCATGTCCATCACCATAAACGTTAAAATCATCTTCCGGAGACATTGATTTCAAATAGGAGTCTGTGTAGGGCCAAGTAAGATACTGCCCGTCATTGTCACCATCCGCAATTCCAGCATGAATATCACGATGTTGGACATGAAAGTGGACTCCACGTCTATGGAAACGATACGTGCTACGATATTCATTGAGGAATCGTGCGAATAACTTTCGTTTTTGAGCCTCAGATTCTCGAATTTCATCATTACTTTGAGGATTTTCGCTGACCTGCATTTCGGATTGCTCGAAGGCACCCTGAATTATATCATTGGGTGGAACCGGATTATTTAGAGAGACTTCAATTGTGGGATTAAGTGCTCCCTTGGGCATCCAACTGGCATCCGTCATAAGGTTCCAGTTGTCTCCCCTGTCAGTGTGAAAGAGACGAGTTAATGTGGGGAAATCTTTGGTATTCCGGTCTTTACGGATTTCAAGTGCAGGACTCGGTTCAATGTTGATCAAGCTAAGAAAAAGAGACGGAAAACAGTGAAAAGATGTAAAATACTCGAGGTTAAGAGTACTAAGGCCGAAAACTTACTCTGTGAGGTGCATGAGCTCACGGAAGCGCTGTTCAAAGGCAGAGTTTGTTTCCTCCATGGCACGTTCTGAGCGATCGATTGAGTAGTCATGGGAGACGGTAACATGAGCTCCTTGAGTCTTACGCCACAGGGCTTGTTCAACCAATTCATTATAGGCACCAAATGGTCTGTTTTAGTAAAAAAAGGGTTCGATGATTTGTAGCTAATGGGTAGGTCCAATCCTAATTGAGGGTAAATAACTTAACCGAATCACCCACACTCATTAGAGCGCAGATGGAAATTATAACTACAAAGGCGAATATGAAACAGATGGTGCAGAGACCCGTATTACCAACAGTATAAAGACAAATTCATTCGTAATACAAATCCAGAAGTATTGATCTGAATACTAAGTCACTATTTGGTACAACTTCCTGTTGCCAAAATAACCGAGAAGTCATAGCGAAATTACAATCTTCGTAGGAAAGCAGAGACTTTGTACTGAAATATATAAGTGCTCCAGGTGTAAAATCCCGCAGGAATCCTTAACCCAAGACGACAATAAAAATCCCAATTAAAAAACAATAAATGGGAAAATGTATAGGCAATAAAACTTAAGGTCTTAAATAAATGCCAATTTTGTTAAAATGCATGATAGAATTCAATATTGAGAAAAGCAAGTGAAGTGAAAATTAGCAAAAATATGTCTAAAATATATCATTAAGGAACATACTGAACTGAGAAGTTGTGGCAGGTTTTTGAATTACGATAGGAACTGACTGATTGAAAATAATAAAATCAAAACCCCGAAACAACCGAGGAATAGAGTCATAAAACCCACAAGTGAATGAATGAACGCTTGATAACCCCCCCTACAGAACCAAAAAGTCTTTTTTTTGACCGAAACAAAAAAATCAATCTTTAAATTGTGACGCTTACAAGCAAATGATATAGTTTGCCTTTCTGGAAGTCACGATTCAAATGCACCAGCTGACGCATATATCTATACATCTATAAACAATTAGAGCTATATGTATTTCCCATTTAATTAATTTTATGCAAAAAATAACTTGAATCCAATCTACATGCACAAAGAATTTCGTCTTCAAGATAATTGCGTAGTTATTTGACTCTTACATATCATGAAATAGGATATTATTTTAAAGAAAATTGGAAAAGCCAAACTCACCGATAAGTAATAAACAAATTCTCGTCATGTTGAGGATAGAGACTAGCAGCGATAGCCAGCCAATTCCAGATAGCGAATTTTGGACAGCGAATGATGCGAACGCGTTTCAGGGAAGGTGCTGCTTCCAGCATCTTCGATGAATTGGAAGGAACGGTTACAGAAGCAAGAAGGATGCTTGTGAGAATTGGGCAGTTCTCAAGGGTGATGTTCTTAAGACGAGGGACACCGGAAAGCACCAGATGGCTAATTCCAACCTTCTCTAAGTGAAGAGTGGTCAGACAATTGAATGGATAGTTGAAAGGTTGGCGGAGTGTCAAGACACAAGGTTTGGGACCAATATGACATCGTAAGTCACTTGTGTCGACACAGGCATCTCGAGCTGTCCATACTCTCGGTTTGGGTGAAAGAGAATGCTCAGCTTGTGTTCGTGATGGTGCATCCTTAAAATAAGTGTTAGAGATTAAATAAAAGCACATTTATAATAGCAATCCTGAGGTGTCACCCATTACATCAGTGACGGTCTCCCGATTTGATAAGATCATATCATACCTTAAATCTAGAACACAGATAAAAATAGAAAAAAATCCCTTCTGTTAACACTAATGTTAGCAGACGCCAAACACCAGGAGGACGTGTCCACTTACTCTCTCGTCTTCGAATATTTGATAGACTGGTGCCGTAACTTTATCACCTAGGAATAGGATTTTGGCTATCTCATTTTTTATGAGATAGTAGCTTGCTACTCCGGACAGCCAAATTCTAAGCACTACTTGTACACAGTAACAGTATAGTTTAATTCTCACCGAAATCAAGCATCAATATAAACGAGGTCTGTATACCAACAACCTAAATACATGCGCGACGCTCATCCTGTGCTTCGATAAAGAGCAATTCCCTTTTTGCCCCTGTATCTGCAGGGTTTAACTAATGGGGTTACTTACTTGAAATGAGGTTTCTACCTCTTGACCTCTAACTTGACATATGTGCGCATCACTATCGGGCCATCAGGCTTTTTTTCTTGCACCAGTTGTGAAGAGGTTAACGTACTTGTCTATAAAGTCAGAGTTTGTAAAACTGATATTCATCAGGAATTGAGCCAGTTTATAAGGCTAACGCATCACAATATACAGGTTTAAGCTACTAAGAGGATAACAGTCTAATTAATAAATTAAATCAATTTTGTTTCAATGCGAAGTCTAATTAAGGGGAATGAAAAAAACTAAACCCGCATGCAATATATCAGTACCAAAAGGTGAGGAACACATGACTTCTCCCTTTTCGACTTGCACTTGGTACTATCTCCGTGGGGTAAATGGAAACATTCTGAACTCCGCACTCGCAAGAGAAAAGTATAGATAAGCAGAGATTCCTAAATTGCAAATTAGACACCAATTTAGTTTCATGAAATTAGCTATTCACCGCACCATAAATAGAGGAATGATTAACTAATTCAAATTCAATTGAATATACAAATCGAATATGGGAGATTGAGTTATAAAAGATTTCTGGTTAATTCACTTACGGATTAACAAGATAGAAAGAGAATTAGATTAAAAACAAACTCACTGATAAATCTGAACTGCAACCTTGGCACACTGAAGGCCCACAAAATGGTTTCACGAAGCATTTTGCATTTTTCAGATGTTCAAACGCTTTAGATTTGCAAATCTTTTCACCCCAGGAGCCACATAAAACCTTCTGAAAAAGACTACCATGCTGAGACAGTACAAAATGAGGATGGAAAGCCAGAGGCCCACCAATTTGATATAGTACGTTGAAAGAAGTTGACTCCTGTCCTGAAGCTTCGTTAGCCTGTTTAGATGATGACGAAATCTCGCATTCGTCAGTTCCTTCAGCACACATTCGATGGAAAAAGTCCCATTCAAGGAGACCACAAATACAAGTTTGTGTGGCTCTAGAAGCAAAACAAGTTTCATGCAAGTCTTCTTCCTTGGTTTCCGGAGGGCAAGTCTGGACACTATCATAGAGGAGACGAGGAATTCGCAGAAAATTTCCCACAGAACCATCCATTTGAAGGAGAGTGGTAAGATAAGTATGTGTGCGAAGGATGAAAAAGGTATCAAAGGGTTGAATCGGTAGATCAACGACTCGAGCCCCCGGGAAAGGAGGTACATGAGCAACATCCCTCACGGAAAATCCCATGCCAATTCCAAACTGAGCAAGTGAAGGCTGTGCAACAAGTTTTGAGGCAAGTAGATCAGAGATAGTTAGTAGAAGACCCAGTTTCCGATAGTCCGCATTTTCTTGATTCAGGAATGAGAAAAGAGGTTCAATTTCGGTTGAATTGGAGTTAGATAGCCATCGAGAGGACCAATTATAGGCAGCAGTTTGGTTATACGTTGCCCTACTAATAGGGAACATATCACGAAGAATTAGAGATTCCAAAACGCCAAATGGATCACCTCTGGCTATCATATTCTCTATTTCAGTCGCCGTGAGCCCAGGACAATTTTCAAGGGTAAGAGACTTGACAGGCACGCCAGGACGCATTGTTGCTAATCTGAGAATCAGTTGAGAACCGATAGGTGAAGGACTTCTTTGTTGTGCATTAGAAGGTTGGTTTAGTCGGTGCTGGGTTGTCTCTGACTGTGTTTGAGCAGGCGCATTTGAATGGCTTGGCTGTAGACCCAAAGCTGTGAGAGCGCTAATGGCATTAACATAGAGCTGCTGATTTGGTTGAGAAGGCAGCGAAGTAGGAGCCGTAGGAGGATTCGTTGCTGATAGATTCGAACCTGGATTATTTGTAGGCGAAGAGGGAGAAGGAAAAGAAGCAAGAATTTCCTCACTTCGCGGAAAACGCGTGATGTAAGGTGCCTGACGGAGAGTTAGATTGTTGATACGTGGACAAACAGAAAGAGCTAGAGTCAATCCACGGTTGGTAATACTGCAGAAAGGGCTGGCGGAATCAGGTGAGTCACACAGATCCAGTTCATGGATCTCGCCAGGAGTAAGACGCGAGAGATAGGGATCTTGATAGCCTACACAACAAGAGGAAAAGGAGCAATTAACCTTCAGTGAACAGACGTGAACACACGCAAATGTGTCATCAAGCTTGAACGCACTACGCATAAAACCCTGTACCCGGTTGACCTTAAGGTCATCTTCGTCGGCTTATGTTCGACGGATTATGGATGAGATTCGAAAACGAACGCGGAATGGTTTCAACATTCAGATGTAATAAAATGGGTTTTATGGGTTATTTATTATAAAAGATTAACCTTAGAGAATAGTCCCGCAGTTAGAAAATTAAAATGTGCTAGTTTGAAAATTCTTATTAGACTGAACACAACTTCTACAATGGAAGCAAGAGTCCAAGAGTTTAAGCAAAAAGATTCAATAAAAAAATATTACAAATTTAAAACTTCGCAAAGTTGAGAAAGATAGGTGACATGGAACCATGCGGCCGATAAAAAACCTTTCGTTTAAACCAATTTATTACTTAAGAAATGTTAATCACTCCTCCTCTATTATTACTTTATATCTATTAAAGTCTGGAGTGCATAAATACGATATTTAGTTCTGATAAATAAATAAACGAGTTAGTAA
This sequence comes from Hymenolepis microstoma, assembly GCA_000469805.3. NCBI lineage: Eukaryota > Metazoa > Platyhelminthes > Cestoda > Cyclophyllidea > Hymenolepididae > Hymenolepis > Hymenolepis microstoma. The sequence continues at coordinate 918,364 of LR215993.1, read as the reverse complement.
GTGGAGCAATAAAGAAATGTTAGGTGTGAAGATAAGTGACGTGCATTAAGGAGATTGGCTCCAAATACATGCAAAAAACACAAAGGACTTAGCTCCCGAAACATATATGCATCAAGCCATATAACCAGCTATTGTTAGTTTAAAAGCCAAAGTTACCGATTAGTTGCCCTGCAAAGCTTAAAAGATACCAGCTCATTGCATTTCAGTAACTCGGAGAATCATATGGCATAGCAGCATGGGGTGAGAAAGGGAGGTGGTTATCCTCTCTACATCGCTTTAATGACAGTGCTAATGTGAGAGCAAATTCCAAATACGCGCACTTAAGCATGAGAAAATAAGTCATATTGTAACACAATTCTCATTAACAGAGCTAAGTGAGGCTGTATAAGTACATGGTGCAAGAAGCACGTTATCCTTCAAAGCTCAGTCTTAGATTGTTTGACATTCTATTTGATCAAAGCCCTAATAAACTTCTTTTACATGCTAGTCGTCGTAACATTCTGACAAATGGAAATTAAAAGCTTAATAGTCTGAACTGGAAGGAGTTAAAAGAATTTAATCTTGAATTTTGCCCACTATTAAGTCAGATGGATTGGGATGCTGGTGGAGTAATGATATTGCGCTTATGTAATCCAAGCTAATAATGAGGCTACAGTTGTTCAGACCCAGTATGAAAAAAGCAAAAGACCTACAATTTAGTGACGGATTACCTTTCACTAACAATTTTCTATATACAGCTGAACATATGGAAGGCGTTACCGATCCAGTGAAAAAGAAAGGAACAATGTTCACAGAATTAGAGTATCGAAAAAACTAACCTGTCCTTCAGATCATCTACCATCTAGAAATACTAGAGTACAAGTTTAATATTTAAGCATAACAGAGATAAGAGATAAGGCTAAATAATGGACTGTGAACATAAAATCATGTAATGAAAATAACCTCAACCAAATGACATGGCGTGAGGAGAATCATAAAGTCGTGCATGCTTCAAGTACAGCGGTACTTCGACAACAAAACTGAAATAAGCTTTTAGAAACTTTGAGAATTGAATACGAGTCTAAAACTAGGTCAACCAGCACCTATCAGAGAAACCGAATTCGTGTTTAGACCTAAACGATGCGAAGCAGTGATTCATGTACACCCCGGCGTTGTTTTTAATCTTGTTTCGTCTTTTCTCCATGGTTTTGAATAAAAAAACGAATATAATAAGAGGATTCAATGTCAATGCTCAGAGAAATGGAATTACATGAACTAAATTCAGTAAAATTAGGCATTGTGAACTATAATAATATGCAACACTTAATTATCTTTGGTGAAAGGTGTCGGTACATCACGTGCAGGTGATGAGTACGCCTAGGCAAGACCGGATTTAAATTTTAGTAGTGGTCAAAATCAACATTTTATTAAGGTCACAATATATTGACAAAGTAAAGATTGAGAATGATAAAAAGGATAATCCTCTGGGTAACTTGCTACTTTTCGCCACCTGGCCAAAGGCATTAAACGAAGAAACCAAAACGTAAGTCAGAAAAATACAGACACATTCTCACAATAGTAATGATAACTTCACCGAGAGATGTAATCACCAGTTAACTTTTCATTGCTCAACAAATTAATTCAGAAAATCAGGTCTCAACCAAAAAACAGTAGCTAAACTTTTATTAACCTCAGAATAATAGACTATAACTCTTAAACTTTGATAGATGGCCATAAAGTGGCGCTGAAAAACCTCTAACGGCCTGAGCCTTAACCACAGTTTTCAAACGCCTGAATCGATAATTTTATGCAATCTTATGTACAAATCATTAGTCTCGTCTGATCACACACAATTTTATATAAACACTACTAACCCAGCTGTTACCTGGAAATTGAGATCAACTTTATTTGGAGTAAACATCTCCAGACTTGGACTTAATGAATCAGACGTAAGATAAAATGGGAACCGTAAAACCATGATTCGTGCTATTTAGGCTTGATTAGACAGATGAATGAGACGTCGACTTCGGTAGAATGATGATGCGTGAGAGATAGACCAGTATGCACGCCCACGACTATGCGTTTTCTACCAACGACGGAATGTGTGTACTGACAACGACGACCATGGTTTGCGTGGTTAGTCACGCGCGCACATATAAACGCTTTTATCCACATTGGCGAAAAGCACAAGCACGGTCTAATGGGGGTATATTCTTCTTACCCAAAGCCCTGTTCTTACTCAATCGCATCCATTAGGAACTAGATCTCATTATTTGTTCATTGCGCATTGGTGATGCAATGATCACGTGCTCCCTGTCTGTGTGGGGTTAATTATTACCAGATGGAACGGTGCGATTCAGAAAAAAAGTATTAGTGGCTCGGCTCAAATGAAAAAATAAAAAATCATTCGTTTGATGATATATTCTGATCACTACAGGCAAATAGGCTATTTGTTCATCTAACCAAAAAAACAAAATGATTCTCTCTGTTGTCAGGATAAAAATGAAAAACAAGACACTAAGGCGAAGTGAAGAATAGACTCTGGAATTCGATCGGAATGTATTTAACGTTAAAACTAACACCACAAACATCTAGTTGGTTTAAGGGACCCACGAAAATTAAGTTCAAAAGTAGAGATGAGTTAAACTAAACATCAGTGCTATTTTAATTTAACAAAATACATTTGAATTAAAGCTAATCCAGGTACGTAGACATTGTGCCTACACTCAATTCACCAAGTAACATGGAGTTAAAATAAAGATCGTACATCATCACGCTTGCGTACATTGACCCATAAATGGAGAGAAAACGGAGAGGACAGGGATTATTTTCCTCTTATTAGGACAAGCCTGACTTTCCTCGTTTGATTATCAAATGATAGGAGTTGGACCACCTTTTTAACCTAAGGTGTTTAATTAAATGATTCCAACCAAACTTCGAACGATTTGGCAGTGCATTTTTAGGGAGAAAAAAAAACCGGAATCCTTGATGACAATAATTTAAAGAGGGTGAAAAAGTAAGATTGAAATATATTCCATAAAAGAAATATAAAATGCATAAAAATAAAAATATGCATGTAAAACGAACCGAGAATAAGACTTTCCAGCCGGGAGAGGCGAACTCGAGCAAAATTGAGAGCCTCAAAGAGAGAGTTATCCGAATGGAAAGTTTGAAGTGCCAAATGTGTAAGACTCTGTTGGGCACAGAAGAGGATTAAACCTGCGTCGGAGACAGTTATGTCCCTATCGCCAGTCATCACCAAACGTTGGAGATTGCGGAAGCATGGTGCCGGGGGAACAACTTGTCTGTCGATCAACTGCTCAAAAAGACCCTCTGAAACGAAGAGAACAAAGTGGGGAAGTTTTTTAAAGAGTTTCAATGAAATTTCACCCGAATCTATAATATTATTAACAAAATAACCTTCATATGCTCTTACATAAATTAAATTAAACCACATTGAGTTAAAAGTAGCCAACCGTAAAACCTGGCGCACCCTAACATACTCAAAAATCCATCAGAGAACTGTAAGCAGCTCCATTTTGAGCTATGGAAAAATGATGAGAACGAGAAACGAAATAAAAACGCCCTCGAAAGCAGTAGCGAGCACTTAAAAGATAAAGGAAAACTTCCATTAAATGAAAAAAAAACCCACAACCTACCGACAAGACGAGTTCCAACAAGCTCCAAACGCATAATTTGAGTGGCCCGAGTAAGAAACACAAACAAACGTATAAATCGTACATAGCGTCTGGGGCCAACGCAATTGTTCATCACAAAGGACTGCAATTTGCCAGCCTGAAAATTGAGGAAGGGATCTTGGTCCGAGAAGTAAACCTACGTGGGGAAAATTGAAATCAGTTAGAGACAAGCCATACTTGGATGAATAATGACGCACGAAATCTGCTCACCCATTTCAGGTGTAGATATTTAACATTATCCAACCTTGGTAAAACGGTTACAGGCACAGCTACAAGATCCAATTTGGTCAGATTTACAATTGCCTCAGGAAGAGTAATAGGCATTGATCTGGTCAAGTGGAAAGGTGAAACAGGGGGGTAAGGAGGTGGCTTCCCCTCATTGTGAGCAATAAAAGCTGCAGCGGATGCTGCTGCCGTGAATACGGGCATGAATTCTGTTAGTGATTGACGACGATTAGGGGAAGAAACCGCACCCGATCTAGATCTTCTGCTTTGACTGGACTCAGAACGACTTTGCGACCCATCTTGATGAATATTAGCCGAAGCAATAGCAAACATCAGCATAGAGTTGTGCAAGCTATTTTCATCCGAGCCGCTTTGCTCATCGCCATGGCGTTGCGCCGGGATCACTCGAGGAGGATAGACGAAAGGAAATAAAGGAGCCAAAGGCGAACCCTGATTGATTGGTGCTTCTGTAACAGGTTCAAACCATCTTGCTAAACGAGCACTTCGTGAAGCTTGTTGACTAACAAATCTCACAACAGATTGCGTCGAACCGTTAAAGCTTGGAGATACAGAGGACTGAATTAAACTCACCGACGGCCTTGGAGGAACTTCAGAAGGCAATGGGACAGCATATTCACTATCCCAACTGTCGGGTCGATTCCGGAACATTCCATGGAATTTTACAGTAGGCATCTGACGCACAAGAAGGCTCATAAGACCAACATCCATCAATTCAACTGAACGTAGTTTGGAACAGCTTTGAAAAGCACTGAGAATTCCCTCGTAAGTGAGAGCATGCCTTAAATTTTTCACCTCTGGTGAACCAGCCTTATAAATTACACGAGGATAGAAACCCAGAATGTGGGTCACTTCGGGAGTGCATCGAAGAATGTGACTTAGAGCCGCATCGTCCAGTTTATCAGGCAAATAAGCGAAAGGCAATCCAGAACTAAAATTAATCCTCCTGAGCCCAGACAGATGATAAAGACAGGCATGTTGAAGTCGAGTGCTCAAGCTCTGCATGGCGAAAAGATCTTGTACACTGAGATATTGCACAATCCTGAGAATAAGTTCCATTGGTAGCGTATCAAGATTTCGTGGTTGATTCAATCTATCTTCCCACTCTTTTCTTTGCTGTTCGATGCGCAGACGAGAACGAAGGGGATAAACATGTATTTCCCCATCATTATTCACCTCATCACTACTTGATAACATTGGCAAGGGTGCAATTTTGGGAGGTTTTGACGAAGTAATCGATTCAGACTTTCTTTTACACTTTCGATGAGAAGTAATATCACCAGCTAAAATTAAAATATTAAAATTAATCAAGTCAAGGTTAGATAATGAGCAATATTAAAAATTGAACAAGGCTTACTTTTGCTATTACGGAATTCACCCGTTTTGACAGATTTTTTTTGTTTTTGAGGGATAACGGGGGAAGAGGCGATAGAGAAAGGTTCCATAACGGAATCAATAAGGGAAGTAACAGATGAAAAGCTTGAAAGACTGGTTTTAGGAAGTTGCCTAAATGCTACATCCAAGGGAGGATCATTTTTGTAAATGGAACAAGATTTTGAAGATGTAGAGGGGATTGAAGGATCACAGCTAATTGAACGAGGAACAGTAGGATTTGAAGGATTCGGAGAGGAGTCAAGAAGAGATCTCTGGTTTGTTGTGTTCTCATTTTCACAACTACTTTTAGCTACCGGAGCCGGGTCTGGAGAGGAATCATATACTGGTTCATGAGGTAATTTAGCGACTTGTTCGTCATCATTCTCGCTATTATTTCCCTCCTCATCATTGCTTTCGGGTGTTTGAGTTCCCGATACATCCTCAGTATCAACCACTTCCTTAACAACTGTTTTCAAAACCTCCATGCGGGAATTAGAATCCGATTCACTGGAATCCGTGAAGCACTTTCGTGACCCCTCAGAAATTAGTTCGGAAATTTCAGGAGATTCATGTATGCTGCTTTCGGTGGAAGATCGATTTCGGCGAGATTTTCGGGGAACTAGTTGGCTATCAGGACTACTAAAAGAGGTTCCACTGCCATGACGATTCCGCTTTAGGCGACGATGGCTCGGTTCGTTGATTGCGGAGGGACAGGTAACGGAATTCGATCTGCGAGGCAAACCGGAAGGTGATCCTTGGATTGACTGAACGGGAGATGCGGATTCATTTTGAACAGAGGTGCGCACGGGCATTTCAAGGTACACAATGGCGTCTGAATTGACAACGCACAACTAAGCAAATTAAACAAATAGTCAAAAGACGCAAATGGAACGCCTAATAATCGAAGCTTATGATAAAATCACCATTCCTATGTGAGAGTAAGTTTGATGCGCGACATTAAAAACACTAAAAACCCAAAGACTTTAAAGAATTTTTGGTATTAAAATCAAGGTGCATTCATGAATAAATGTTGAAGTAAAAACAAATTAGCCATTGCGTTCGGACGACTTAAATTATATATGATCCTGGGTGGATAAAATTTTTTATTCTGATTAATAGAAAACAAAAATTACGCGAGGCGGTAACAACTATGGCGACACCTATTGCAAAGTAAATCCCATAGAGTTCATTCAAAATGAGCACACTACGAAATAGGTTGGCTTAAACAACCAACTATAGAAAATGTCAGACATATTAATTCGAAAAAATTCAATCGAGAAATTTCTTATATATTGTTACTAAGGGTGATTATGGACCGATTATATGAGATACTATTTTATTGCTGCAACGATGTGCATGGATTATCGATAAGATTATTTGTGGATAATTATAGCTCTGTTCCTATAAGCTGCCTAAATTTCAGCATTTATTCCATTTTATGTCTGTAAAATTATTTCAAATTCTGAGTTCAGAATAATATATGATGAGCAAAAATTTCGAACAAGATTTGTTTTACAATTTATTATTTCGCGTTTATCCTCGTTAATTTGCCCACTGCTCTATGTATCGATTTCAAGGTTATTTTTCGAGCTTGAATTCAATAAATTGTGCCTATTTTGAACCGTTTAACAATACAGAAATATAGACTAATGGATATAAAATATTTCCATTACATACGAAGATTATCAAATACTTATTAGAAATACAAAAGCGGATATCGGGAATGCTCAATACCTGTAATAAAAATGTTCCTATTTCTTACCTTAATTGTGCATGTATTTCAAGAAATTATTTCAATCAATGGGTAAATTCATAAAATAATATGTCGAGAATACCATTATTGGTCGGTAGGGAAATTTCCATTTGAGTTACTTTCAACTTTCATCGTGAAAATCAGTAACAAATAACTTTACTGATTGATGATATCAAAAATGGATATACAAATCCACTTTCGCATAACAGATATTTTGTGCTAAAAGCCACGAGTAGGTTTTGTACGATGGATGGAAGTAGTCGATTCCGTAAAGGTAACCCTATGTATTAACAAAGAGTCTCATTTTCTCGAAATTTTAGTTAAAGCCATCACTAATTTGCAGCTACTCATTCACCAAATATGTACTTGATCCTTCAGAAATTAGAGGAAAAATTAAAGATCTTGATTAAGAAACATGGTTAAATAAGCATTGACATGGGCTAAATTCTTTCAATATAAGTTTCACCAAAAGTTATGCGCGAATTTTAAACAACGACGCGAAAAGCAAATTATCATAAGCACCTTTAAGAAAAATGTCAATTAGCTACATGTTTAAACAAAGTCGTCTTTATGAATAAAATTATGCAAACGAGAATGCATGAATAAGTACGTACCTTTGATCTACCGAAAATTTTGTAAAGTTTGGGGGTTAGACAATTTTAAATAGCACCATCTCAAAGTGCAGTAATTCAGATTTGGTTCAAAATATGAATTTTGAAACCCTTAATGATATCTCACTTTCCTCATAGTTGACTGACTTAATCGTATTTCCCTGAATTTTTAAGCAACTAACGTATGTAAACTTTTTATTTAAACCACGCTCAGTGACTGCCTCTAACACCAATAGTTCTTGTCAAAGTACACGGAGATCAAACTTTCCATCTGACTTCTAAAAAATTTTCTCTTAACACTTGACATAGATAGTAAAAAAATATTTTTGATATCATTATATTAGACTTAAGCAAGTAAAAATCCCTATGAAGGTAATAACACCATATTTCATGTGCTTATCCTATTGGTAATGTATTGATAAATGGCAAAATAAACAAGAAAAGTTTTGTTACAAATAATATTTGCATTTTTCATAATGAACTGAATAAATAGCAACATGTTAGGAAATGATCTAAAAATTCTCTGAAAATCTGCGAAATTAGATAATTTAAAAAGTATTTAAAAGAAATTAAAATACTAATCGTAAATTAACAGCAATTTATAATTTACAAATTCTTAGCTAGAGTAACTTTGATAAACATATAAAACATGCGTTTTTTCAAATAAATTTTTTAAACCAAGTAATAATAAATGGTTGAATCAAACTAGGATATTGTTTATATTTTAAAAGAGCATAATTCGTTTTGATGTTCTAAAAAATAACCTTGAAATAAGTCGTCCAGATGCGTCGAAATTTTGCCGTATTCAAATCTTGTTGCAACAATGTCTTTGCCGTGTTTACCGGGCTATACTTTTAATTCAAAAGTACAATAAATCTTAGTTTAATGAAAGATAAATATAGGTAGGATATGAAAATTTTCGCAAATCGCGATATGTGGACAAGTTAATGGGAATATGTTATGTATATTATGACAATAGACCAGGAATTGGGGGTGACCCATTACCCGGTCAGCGAATTGATCCACCAATGAGTACTTTCCCTAATGAGCATGGACTGAAGGTTCCAACTTGGATAGCTTTTGACAAGAAAGCAAGTTATATTAAAATACTTGTAGTGTATATAGTTCTGTTAATGCCAATGGAAACGTCGAATATCTGTCTATTTTAGGTTTTATGCTTTGATGCTTATATAAAATCAGCAAATGATGACCAAGTAGAGCATTGTGAAGCTAGAAAATGTCAAGTACTGTTTTATCTCGAAGATGATACCGTACAGGTGATCGAGCCTAAAGTTGTAAATTCTGGTCTCCCTCAGGGTAGATATTTTTACCTGGATTTCTTATTATACCAGATTTTATTATGTCTGTGCCATAATCTCGGCCCTTAATTCTTAAACCAATCCTTTGCACACTTTTAAAACAAACTTGTTTACAGAAACTCATTATAATCTAATGTTCCAATGACACTTTAAATCTTTAATTCCTAACAGATTTAAAAAACTTTTAGTTTATTTGCATTATTTAGAATTTTGATGCAATTGATAACACTTAATAATTGAGGATGTCCTAAGATGATCTTAAAACTTTCTCGAAGTTATTTTTTAATACTGGTAATATGAATATCGTTATTGTATGCTAAGGTACAATCGTACGACGACACCGAATTCGTAAACCCCCACCAAATGATGCCTGTTTCTTTACAATCGAAGATTTTAATGTTGGCATGGACCTGAATATATATGGTCGTGTCTATCGCCTCATATCTTGTGACAAATTCACGACGGATTTCCTGCGCAGACTTGGTGTTCGTATCAATGAATCTGAAGAAATCCCATCTGATCGATTCGCTCGACCTCGTATTGGTGTAAGAATGTGTGACACTTAACTAAATCTTTTTCTTTTGCATTATTATTAGATCTGGGCGTATCGTCATGCGCTATTTATAACTTACATTTTAAACCAGATCCATTTTAATTTTTACTTTCTAGAATTCTGATGAACCAAAGTCCTGTCAACTGGCAGAACATCCATTTAAGCTTCAACAATTTCTTGATCATGATCGTCAAGTTCTGCTATTCCATTGCTTTTGGGATGACACAGACAGTCTCTATGGAGATGTTAGGAATTTCGAACTTCACTACTTTTTAGCCGACGACACTATTGAAATTATTGAAAGGTTTCAGCCGAATTCCGGACGTGATGCTCTTCCATGCTTCCTGAAACGTCAAAAATTACCGAAAGGCGTTCCTGATTTGCCACTCCCAGGTGGCGGTGAATCAGTTATATGTCATAAGGTAAAAAAAAAACTACTTCTACTGAAATGATATTGGTAGAAACGTATTTCACAGCCGTCTTCATTTATCTTTCTAGTCGAGTTGCAAGCCAATAGAGTATTATACGGATATGGACCTCACAATTGGAGCCATCTTGAATGTTTACGGACGAAAATTTATGATTTGTGATTGCGATGAATTCACTAAAGAGTATTATAGAAAGAAGTACAACATAGGTATGCGAAATAAGTTAGAAACATTGCTATTTATAGCACTGTTATACATTTTGTTACTAACAGAAATGTTTGTTCCCCTCAATTGGAATTTAAATATCTAAGAATGAAGCACTTTTAGTTAAGGATTCCACTTTCTGTTATCGTTTTTTTTCTGCAATTTATCCCTGTGCAACTTTGTGCAAAGACTTTGTCGTTTCCACAAGTTTCACCCACTTATTAGGCGAGGGATCTCTTTTTATCAATCACAAAGTGTGCCCTGCAAATTAACGATCCTGATTGACGTATCAAAACTGAATACTCCAAAATTGACAAATTTTTTTTAATTGTTTGCATAATAGTCTATCATAGCTCAGCCATCATTAACCTCTATGTTAATTTAAGAAACATTAAAGCCCGTCAAACCACTTCGGGGGAAACAAAATGATCCACCCTGTAATGGAAGGGGCTCGGATGAAGATTCTGTTGCAAATTGCCTACCCCGTGTACAAAGTTCATTCGGAAGATGTGATGAGCGGGGTTTGTACCAAGGGAAATTCAATCCGGATATTCTTCATTTCATGACTCAAATCATTGGCGGAAATAAGAATGCAGAATCCCGCAAATTTGTTCTCACTTGTTTCCCATGTGATAACACTTTTATGATTCAGGAACCCGCAATCCCAAATTCTGGTATGATGTATACTACTTAAATGAATTTCAGCGGACTCTTTAATCAAAATCACATTTTCTTTTAGGATTCAAAGGTGGAAAATATATGGAACGCTGTAAATTGATGAAACCTGGACAACCAGGCGCTAACACTGAGCCTCCCAAATATTACTCACCTTCTGACGTCTATATTGGGGCTCAGTTGATAATCAATGGTGCTATTTTTGAAATCTGCGATGCAGATGTACATACCCTGATCTTTATGGAGAATCATCCATCCGAGTTCCATGTTGCTGATGTTTCTAAAATTCTAAAAAAGATGAAGCCTCTAGTATGTAATAGGGAGGAGGAAGTAAGGTGCATGGCCAAAGAGGCAAATTCAGAAAATCTAGACTTGGAAGGGTTCAAGAGTTTCGTAAAGAAACTTTTACAAACTAAAACCGAAGAATCAATTTGCCTAGTTTTGCACGAAATCATCACATTGGCACGTCACTATTCAACAAAGTAGGCAAAATATCCAAATCGCTCTTTTACTAAATTTCTAGTGTTCCAAATAAGATAGATTACGTAGATATAATGAGTTTGATTCAACAGCATCTTAGAAAAATGTCCTTTGAGGGTTTCGAAGACTTACTCAACTCTTGTTACTACGAGGACTACGAGAATAAGGGAGCTATTAAATCGGCTATTCTTCGACGCATCTTTAAGGCCAATCGCCTTCCTATTTCTGACGATATCATTCGCAAACCCATTGAACTGTAAGTCAACCAAAAATAACTTGATGCTATGTCAATGTGCACTATTGACACCATGGTATTATGCGTACCTTTTTTTAAACAAGCTTCCAAGACTCTGAAAACGAAATGATTGATTACAAGAAATTCATAAATCAAATGAACTGGAAGTGTAATCCAATTTCTCTTGGAAGATTGGCTTGTCAATACTCGGGTAATCTCGAGGCAGATATGGCGGAGTTGGTTGGAGGAAAGAAGGATGCAGATCTCCGAGAACAGAAGGTGCAGCATATTGCATTTATTGAGGATCTTATCCAGCTTTGAAAAGACCTTAACCAAACAGGCACTCGTGTTTGGTGCTAATTTCACTGAATAACCAATAAAAGTCGTAAATTCAAAATCTTTTGTTGATTTAACAACAGGGTGGCCACTATAAATGAGGTTCTGTTTGAATATAGAAGAGTAAATTTATATCGTGATTTTATTTAAAAGTAGTAAATACGGGGGATTATTTGGCCCCCGGACAAGCGTTCGATATCATTTTCATTATGGTGTTTGACTCGGGATCTCTTTTTCTTGGCCACTCTACTACATTAAGGTTTTCTAAAAATTAAAATGTAAAAATTTTGGATGAACTTTTATTCACATTTACATTTTAATTTAATTGAGATTTTTTTAACTTAATTTTGCAGTAGAAACTGGCTCATGCTCTCACCTTAACTACATTGGATTTTTATCGATCGATTCTTAGTTGTCACTCATGGGATGTTCGTCAATCTATATTTGGATACGTCAAAACTCTAAGGCATTTAAAAGAAAATGGATTTAGTTTAAATTTTATTGATATTTTGACAGCCTTATCTTACGAGTTAGAACTTTGATCATTCGCTCTTGTGAAGTATAATACAACGTAAATAAAAGTCCAGCTTCTCTTAGCTTACATTAACTTTGTACGTCAATAAGCGATGTCCTTCATTATGATTCAAGACTAATATGTATACATTTATATATATATTGTAAAAATTTTTAACAATAACAATTCTCCTTTCTTTTGAGGTTTATTTAATACAATTTGGGTTTTTTAATTTATCGAATTTTGGTCCTTTATACAAATTGGAAGGAAATTCGTAATAAAAATTCATTTTTTAAGCATTTTTATTCAAATCGGGAAATGCCAGTGATTATACAATCGGAGAAATCTTGACCCAGTTAAAGAAAATCAGGCAAGTGCAGGAAATGGGTCGAACATATGAACTGATCCAAAGAGAAAAGGCAATTTAGTTTTTTCGCTTTAGTTGTTCCGTAGAATAGATTTTCGAAAAAAATTCGGGCAAAATTTGGTGGATATAAATGAAAAAAAATTAGAATGATCTTTCTTTATTGGTTTTGTTTTACTTTTTTCTAACTATCTTCATTTTCCTCCCACTTTGTGCTTTCTACTTTATATTATATGACCATATGGAACTCAAGTGCGTTAGAGGATTTAATAATTCTTTTAAACAAAAGTGAAATAAATTTTATCGGCTTAATACAACTCCGTGTTCTTGATAGAGCATACAGCTTAATATCCTCGAATGCACACACTGTCTACAGTTGCAACAACGTCAAAAGTCTTTCGTCAGAAAGGGCTAATCTTTGCAATTAGGGTTTCAGATATTTGAGATAATAGCCTATCTAAAAATCAATCATTTAAATGTTATAAAAGCCTTCAGTTTTTAAGACAATTTCCAATCGTGGTAATACGACCTTGCAAAGTCGGAAAAAACAGATAACTTCATTACAATGAATATGCTTGAGAAATCCGCCACTCTGAGTATTCTTGAACTGCTTTTATATCAAAGCGGTGAAGTCGTCTTTAGGCAATTATTACCTAGGCAGTTCCTTTCGTTCACTTTGTATGCAGCACACCTGTTGCGTATTTGTATTCACAGTCGCAAAAAAAGGATACTTTCGACCTTAATGGAACTTATTTCTACTTATTATTTTAATCAAATGCGCTTTCGAATTTAGAAGCATCGACGAGCTCTTTCATATTGCATATATCGACTTTTTGAGGCTTTCCAGGTGGGTCCAAATGGACTCACGCAGATAGATTGCAACTTTTCTATCACACAGTCTCGCTAATATTCATCTCATATACCTACCTAAAACACGTTTTTTTCTTACTTTCTCAGTGCAAAAATTTTTTTTCCTTTTTTTATTTAATTTCTGTAGTTTTTCAATATGATCTGTGGTGCCATATAAGTTAGGACCTATTGTTTTGGAGAAGCCCTCAAAGGGTAGAGTCCAGTAAGGAACTTATCTGGGCACAACCATGTCGTTGTTCCCTCATGGATTTTGCAAATTTTCATTAAATCCACAGTGTCTGATTCTTGTATAGAATTTAAGATCAGATTTTTGGTCGAAATCAAATCAAGCGTAGGTGTACTGTAATGCCAAAGCCAGATTTTTCCTTTTTAATATCTTATTAAACAACATGAAAAACAAAAACGAAAAAAAGCGGAAATTATAGTAGACAATGTGAATAACGTTGTGGAAGATGGATAAACAGTCAATTACAAAAGACGGTTAATAAGATGAATACATGTTCAGGTGTAATTTCATGTAATTAGCTTTAGAAATACGCTTGCTTCAAATGAATTTTCTTGCAGATCTTTCCTTTTCTCCCATTTACACATTTTTTCCCTAAAAAAATTTAATTTCACATCAGTAAGCTTTTAGTTCATTTAAAGAAAAGGGCGATTTTTCGGGGGCTTACCATGTTTACAATCGTCATCTGAATCGCATTTCTACAAAATTAAAACATCAATGACCAAGCGGGCATAGGCTCTTGAAACAATTTTTAAAATGATTTTCAAAATACCTTATGACGAATTCTTCTCTCCTTTCGGCGTTCTAAAGAACAGGTATGATCGAATTTAACGCAAATTATTTTAAGAGAGAAAAGGCATAAAACGTTGTAAAATTACCACTCTCCTTTTGGCGTTTGCCACCCTTTCTGCGTGAATGTTTTTTCCCCTTTTTGTCTGCAGTCTTATCTCTTTAATAAAGAATACCTGGTTATTTTTGCTTTTCAGGGACTGTAAACATTTCTACTTTACCGAGAAGGCCTATAAACTCACTTCCCAGTTTGAAGACCTGCGGGTCTAAAATTAAAAGGTAGAAATTAATTTCTACTCACTAAAATCAAACTGTCAAGTGCATTTTGAGAGGAGGTATGTATTTTAGCTTTAAATTGCGTATTTAAGCAATGGGTGAGTCATACTAGCCAAATTTAAGGTAACCTACTAACCAGTCAAACCGACAGATGAGACCCTACTGCAGTGGGCAGTGTGAACTTACTATCCAAGAGCAGTAATTCTTGCACATTTATTGACTGTTTTAATAGTTATTGTTTAAAGTGCATTCACTTACCCTTGCATCAATTCTGTCTCAGGTTTAGCTTCCGTAAGACTGAAAAGGGCAATTAAAGCCACGATAAGAAGAAATAGTACCCAGGTACGCATTTTCCTACATAGAACAAAGAGAAAATTCGATAAATAGCGACCTCAAATTTTTCGTAATCTATCCAGAATTTCAGACGCTTTTCATAATGAATATATGGTTATAAATAGGGTATTTTTAAGCCTCAATAATGAATTTAAGAATGCAACTATCATGTAAATATATGTATCTTTAAGCATAATTATGGGAAGCATTCACATTTATAACGACTTCCGGTATATAAAAGCTTCATGATTCGTTAAAATTTCAACAAAAATATCTGATCGATTAAGCTATTATGAAATGTATAAAAATTCATTGGAAGGAGATATCCTAGCACCTAAAAGCAATATATGAAATTTAAAATTACAACCGAAACATTCTTTACAAATTAATATGTAAAAAAATAAATGGAAATAAAATAACCAACGAATCAAATAGACAGGCCAAATGGGAGTGACGACGTACGCGATCTGAGAACGCTGTTAAGTGACTTTAACGTTAGACTTTACCTGCGGCCATCCTATTCGCTGCTCGCCGTGGACACACTTTTTCACTAACCAATGAAAACGCCCATTTGTCAGTGCTTGAACCAATCATTACGCGCTTCGTGTCCATACTCCCACGGATTACTAGGTCTGTGTTAAGACCATTAACAACAGGCATAATCATTTATAGCCCATTTGGTTGTACTTTTGGCAGAAATACCAGCGATCTTTATAGCTCGCTTAGAATCGTATCCATCACAATAAAATGTTATGATCTTCCTTAAAGTTCAATTTCCTTCGATTCCCTTCAATCATGAAAATGGTAAAGTGGCTCAATTATTTTTGGGCTGTTTCTGACTACCATTTTAGCTAGTTATTTAAATGTGATTGCAAATGCCCTAATAATTATTCCAATAATTCAACGCGCTTAAAGAGAGAGATTACCATTAGAGGAATCTACAGCAGCGTTTGCTTGCACTTATACATATATATATATATATATATCATATATATATACATGTATATATATATGTATATATATATATGTATATTTATATATTGCGGGAGATAGCTTTAACTAATTAAGACGTAGATTGTTTTATCTCACGCATCCAAATAAATTACACTATTTAATTGAATTTAAATATTTAAATAACTCAAATGATGCATTGTGTATTTCGAAAAGGATTTCATGAATTTCGTTAGCCTTGTATAGCGATTTTTCTCATTATTAGAAGCTAATGGGATAAGCGGCATTGGAACAGCTTGATTTCTGCTGGATTTTCTAAATATCACGACATTCCAATGCAAGCATGACAGGCTACCGTTTTTAGGCAATTTTCTAGACATTTACTGCAATTCTTGAGGCGATGTATCTCCCCCTTTGTCAGAATATTCACTTGTCAGAAAATCCGGTTCTACTTAAACCAAAATTTATCCACTTCAAGTTTCTAGGGATATTTTAAGGTCAGAAGACTAAAATAAATTCCTGAATGTCAGACATGTCAAACGTATTATTTGAAAATTCGTTATTCAATGCCAATATCATGGAAATGGTAAATAAACCAACTTTAAGTAGATATTTATACTTTTCTAGAAAAAACACAGTCTCCATTTTATTGCCACATTACTGGGTAGAGGGATTTGCGCTTCCATTTAGTCTCCAAAATTATCAAGGTGTACCTTTACAAACTTATGAGGACTAGTTCATGAGTGCTTTATAGGCAGATGTCAACATGCCCACCCACAGATTCAACGGCCATAGGTTCGATAGTAGTCGAAGCACTTACAGTGTACCAAATGGTCAACTGCATTGGTTGGCAAACTCCTTCCTTGATGGTCTTGGGCACTATTTTTTACACCGGACTAGTTTGTGAATTAAGTTCTTTTTGAATGGAATGGATGAATTCAATCAGGACAGTTTCCTCTCAAGAGCCCCCGATAAGGAGCCTATCTAGCCTAATAGCTCTAAATATTTTGAGCTAAAATATCAATTTGATTAGAAACTCCAAAGATAAACATCGTAGTGCCAAAAGGAAAATCTTTAAAATAGCTACCAATTGACAAAGTCACTTTTGAATGAGAAAGCAGAGGCTCGAGTGTGGAGACCGAAATTGTATCATTCAGTAAAGTGAAAATGCAGGATAGCAATGGATAGAAATTGGCAGAGGGAGCGAGAGCGGAGGAGGAGGAGGAGGTGGTAGAAGAGGAGGAGGCTGAGGAACTAAGTCTCAACGTGCATGTAGTACATGACCGACTTCAGTTACACAGGCGCTCAATCATAATATTAATTCCATAAAACCTCAAGCAACTGGTCATTGGAGGAACTTGAGATAATATTTCGAGGAATTTTTATATCTTCCCATCCTTTTCCACTCTTCAACACAGACTTTTGACGATCGATTTGATCCAGCGTGCCATTGCAACAAGGAGTTAATTACCACGTCTGGTGTCTATTTTCCATTTGACATGCATGAGAGAGTCTGATTAGTGTGTTTATGCGCACGTGTTCTGGCCAATTTTAAAATCATTGACAACTTTTGCTTTCGAAAATAAATTATTTAAGGGCATTTTGGCTGTCGAATAATTTCAAATTGAAAAAGTGAGTATAAAAGTAACGTCATTTTGAGAATAGAGGCTGGATTTAACAACAAGTGATGCTCTAATTTGGAGAACGAGGAACACGCTCCATTCAAGAAATGCTCAGTTCAAAAATCTGATAAACGCATGTGTTTTGAACTAACGGGTGTGAATGTTGTTCGATGAAATACGTTAAAGGATAGTAAATGTCCCATTTCGCCTCAATTTTGAGCATAAATGACTTTAAAATCTTAACTTAGTCTGCCATTAATGTTAATGGTAAATTCTAGGGAGAGCCGGGCCTTTAGACGACTTTTCAAGGTTTGAATATACATGTCTTCACTCCATCGATTGAGATACCTCTTTACTTAACCATATATTAACTACTTAGCTTGATAAAATTTCTATTTAACTATGTCAGGGGTCATTTTAACGGTAGTCATAGTAGAACCTCTCTGGAATTGACTTCGTACTTTGCTATTTAGAAAATTTGTGTTGGTCAGTATGAGAATGCAGTGTTAGCTTTTGAGGGGCAGGTAGATCGCTGCGTCATTGGGGAATTCTTTTATTTTAGAAGAACATCTATCACGTTTAAAGCATGTATCTAAATTTTCCATGAATTACCTTAACGCCAAGACTTGATTCCTTTCTGATGTAAGTGGGAAGACTAACATCTAATGACTTCAGGACAGTTGATTTATATTGAAAAGGCTCTATTTGACGGCTGATGACTGAAGTTTGAGTCACAGCTGGATCGAGGACAGTTCTCCTCTGTTTCACGCTGAGCATAATGATAAAGATGAGAAATGGGCATAGAGGTCCGGGTTTGGTCATCGACTTCACCACATTTTTATCAATGCCAATGCTACATTTGAATACAATTTATGCATTTATTGGACCATTTTCAGTATTTCTCCATTCAATATATTCTCATTAATTTCTGGAATTTGAAAAATACCCAAATATATGAAAACAAACAACTGTAGAGCATTAAAATTAGTAGTAAATAGAAGTTTTAATTTCGGAACTTCGCAAAGGTGTATTTTTTTGCAAACCAACAAACACAACATATGCGATTGTGTTCAAACCATCTATGAAATAATATCATCGAGTAAGGATCATTAGCCATATTGTACCTAGTACGAAGCACCCTCACCTGATTGGAGGTAATTCAGACAGAAGCACAGCGATTCAATCCTTTGTTGAGCATTCATATCACCGTCATAAGTGCAGAATATGACACAAGCTCTTTCTAAATAAGCACGTTATTATTGCCTTCAAATAATTCCTCGTGAAATGATAATTAATAGACGTACTCTGACATTTCGAGGATTTATTACGATTTACACAGTCTTAAGGATATTCCGTGGAGTGGATAAATGCTTTCACTCGGCTATTATCTAGAGGGATACGATAATCTTGCAACTGTGAAGCCTATTGTTATTGTCCGCTGGGAGCTTCGACTGGAAGTCTCAAAAGATGAGATAATACCTCTCTCCTTCCCCCCATTTTACTTATTGAGGTTTTCAACTACCTGCAAATTTTTCGACATTTTAATGAAAATTAGGTACAATTCAGTTCGAACTATACACAGCAAAGCGTAATTCGCATTGATTCATAAAAAATTAAGAGTGTTTTACTATTATAATTAAATTATTTTTCTTCAGTAATAGTGGGAAGGAAATGAAGTGAAAAAATATTAACTCCACCAAAATTAAGCCTTATAATTTGAATAGTACTTTCTTGCTACTAAAACGATGCCCAGATTTTGATGCATATTTTCAAAAATATTTTATGGGCATTTCAAGGCAAAGTGTTTCAACGTCCAGCACCTTAAGGGTCAAGGTTCAAGTAGCATGGAAAGAATTAGAAAAAAAGTAATTAAAATACACGGCGTCTTTTCTCATTGTGTTTTAAAAAATTTCAGGGTGAAATGCCCATGATTTTCATTAAATTCTAAATTTTCTGAGACCTAAACATCTTGATGTCACGGAAGAGAGGTGATGATGCAGTATGTAACTAGTCGGTCACACAAGGAGGTACAACGATTGGCGATGAAATTAACCATTACATCTCGTGGATTGGCAGATATAACTGCAGTCCTCATCAAACGTTGAACTGCCATCTCCCACGCAATAGGACATTTGCACATGCCTTTTTTCTTCGTATTATTGAATGAAATTGATTGAAGGTGGAGTCGCTAATTCAGCATCATCTTCCTTATATTTAATCACTATGACGTCATTATTGACTACTTAATTGATAATTTGTTGGGTGGCTATAGTCGAGATATGAGAGATCACAAGACTAAAAGGCCTGAATTCAGTATAATGAGCGAACCGGAGGCCATTTAAACAGGAGACATGGCATGTCGTTGTTTAGACCCGCCTGTCGTCGTTGTGACAACCTGACAAAATCGATTATCAAGCCCAGTCTTGGATGAAAAAATTTTTAATTGCATGTGACCCGAGGACAACTTGTTTTAGACTGTCTCTATACTGGTTAATACGAGGCAGAGGATTATTTAGCATGCCCAATTGTCGGTCGCCCTCGACAGGAATAGATTAACCAGCACATTTAAGAATACAAATCTTAAACCTCGACGGTTTTAGTTCCTTATTCATAAATTCTTGAAATCATATTTTTGGAAAATGATCATTTTGATTTCAAATAAGCTAATGAATAGCATAAAACGTGAAAGGAAATGAATGAAAAATAGAATTATTTATGAAAGAAAGAAATCCTTCCGTTCTTCCCACGCAGTTTTAATTCCTTAAATCAAAAGTGTTTTTGAACAATTAGCTCTTCAATTCAACGCTATAATCAAAATAATTGAACAAGATGTCACTTTTCCAATCACAGCATAAAAGTTTCCTTAATTATTAAATCGTTTGGAGTAAATGTCAAATAAGCCAATCTGGAAATTCAGTAATATGCCAACTATGCACCGAGGCCAATAATTCAAGGCTGAACAGCGGGTGCTCTATGGCAAACCCGCCTGTAATGCGGAAGGTAAATCTTCAACGATATGGGCTTAAATCAATGGGCGTAATTGCAAAGTTTCATTTATCAGTGGGAAATTGGAAGGGAATTACATTCTATATTGAGGAGAGAGAGGGAGAGAGGCACAAGTTTTTTTAAATAAATCGCTTAAAATTACATTTTTATTCAAAGGAGAAATGGAGAAATTATTATTATTTCTTCTTGCAAACTCCAAACCTGAATGTGGAAAGCTTAACTCTTCCAAAGTTGTAAGAAGTGGAGATCTTGACGTTCTAAATGAAATACACACTTCTTCCTGAATTCTCGCTGTTTTCATCTGAACGAACTCATTTCTTGCCGCCTGCAAAATTTTACGCATTGCCAGGCATCAATAAATAATAATAAAAGTAACAGGGAAAAATAACAATAATAAGGGAAAAACTGCAAATTTCTGTCCAAAAGAATGACCCCGAGAATTAAGAAGATCTTTACACAATTCTCGCAAGTCTGACTACAAATGCCCTGAGAGAAATCAATGCAATTACTAAGCCTTCTCAATTGGGCAAAGCTTAAAGTTTGACATTGATGAAAGAGGTTTGGGGAAACTGGTTTTTTTGCCAAATCGTCAGGTGCTTAAGGGAAACAATTACGATAGTACTGAAAGCGTACTCGCGAGGAGACATTTAAAAATGCGAACAGGAAGGTTTCTCTTCTGTTTATATCTGTCGCCGAGTAAAAATGTTTTGTGGTTTGTTTATTCAAGGGGTGCATTGTTTTACGTCAAGACTATGGAATAACACTGACACAAATCAAATATAAAATATGGAAAGGGTGGCTGCGTTTCAGCACCTGCAATCGATTAGCGACTCCTTTGACTCTCAAAAGGTACAGGGTGTATTTGTTAGCCATTTGTATTTATTTTTAAGTCAGTTTTTGACACTGAAAAGACTGAATAACACCCGAAAATTTCAATTCATGTTATTCAAGTCTGACTGCTTAATTAAAAAAATACTGATTAGTTTGATAGATCAACTCTTATTAATGGTAATTGAAGTTGGCAATGATTTCATTGGGAGTCTGATAAATCACTTAGAAAATATATTGAAGAAAAAAATTTTTTGACTTGCATAGGAAAAAATTGTTTGAAGTGAACAGGGAGTCACAATTTATAACCTCCAGAAAATTTGGAAAGTTATAACTGCCTCTGTGTCAAGGGTACAGTAGCCAAAGGGCGAATTATTCAAACCCAAGGTCATAATATCAATGCTCATCGGGGCATTTCTTGTAAAGTGGATTCCCAACCGCACTGATTAATTCTGTTCCACAAGAGGAGTGGAAGTACGGCTCCATTGGGCCCCCCTCCTCACCTCCCTTCGCCACCCGCACCTAATCTGCACCTATTAAGTGCTGGTAAGGAAATTATATAAGTACATTTATGAGACGACATCCGATCTAATAGAAAAACTTTTAAGCAGTAAATTATCATGAAAATGGACTAGTACAGTACAGTTACTCAAGCTCAAAATCAGTGGGAGATATTACCCAGGTAAGCCTTGACTAAGCCCCAAAAATCTTCTTCGAAATCACCATGTATAAAATTGCTTTCGAGATGTGTTTCGGGGAAACAGGATCCATGGAGTGAATAATTTGCGTTGGTTCCTCCCACAAGGCTTAGTCATTAAAATGCAATTAAGGGTACGCCATAAAATGCAACGACTATTGATTGGCGGTTGGCTGAAGGCTCTTGGCACTCACGACCGCACGTTTCAGTGTTCGAGTGCGCATGAAATGCCTTGTTCTGCCTTGGTAGCCTTGTGGTTTCCACAAATGCCTTATTAGCGAATCCTAAAGGACGGCCATATCTACTTTTGTAACATTTTTTTTAAATTTACTAAATAACATGCAAAAAATATGAATTTATGTCCTAAGTGTCCTATAGGCAGTTTTATGATCCCAATTCCCCTTTAGGGATATATTAAGATGCTCCGCATCTAACGACCACACACTGGCGTGTTCGACCTCATGCCAGAATTTTCATAGTATTTACATCAAATTGTGGCCATTTTTGAAGTGAGCATATATTTTATTTGAACATTTTTCATTAATAAAATAGCAGAATTATTTATTTAGTACTGCGTAAATGGCTTAAAAAAGAAGGACCCCTCTTTTCATCACTAATCTTATTTTGCATTTACATACTGAGTTAAGAATTCTGTTTAATAGGGACCTCGATTAATTCATTTCATCCTGATGCCCAGATACCGAGTAGGGAGAACTTGAAATATATATACGCAAAAAAACCTGAATTTGCAAATTCGTTTTCGTATTTTTTTTGCGCAAATTACTAACAGAAAGCGACGAAACACTAGTGGAGGTGAAAATTCCTGATGAGAAAAGTCGTCACCTTCTTCTTCTTCTAAAAAATGTATTAAATTTCGATACAATTCTTAAACACTAGATAATTCCGCTAGAAATCCTGCGTTTTATTGAAATTGGATTATAGGAGCATTTATTTCCAGATTGCTTCAAAAATTCGAAATGGAAGGAAAATTTAATTTGTCTTCTTATTGAAGGGGAAGCTCTTCGAGGCGCCTTAAAAGACATTTTATTTATTTTAATATTCCTCTTAGCGCGGTGCGCGGTAGACTTACCTCCACGTGGTGCACCCTGAGCAACATATTCTCATACCAAAAATGTCTATAAACTGGCAGTCGACCTCAAACTACCACGACTCGACTACCGCATGTCACATTCGACCACTTCCACAGTACTCACCTTACCCTTTTCTCTACCTTTACGTCTTTCTCTCTCTTACATCTGTGAATTACTCTTCTGTTCTCTCTCCCTCTCGACTTTTTGTGACGTTGATGTTCCTTCCCTCTGTGAAGCCCGAAGTCAACTAAAGGGCTAATGATAACTATCATGAAGCCTGCCATTTGATATAAGTATAAATATTCCTTGTAGCACCTAGTTCTGAAGATAATACCGAAGGAGGGATACTCTCTTCATTTAGGTACAATTGTATGGAAATGGAGAGCGGAATGTATAGATTAATTTATCCAAAATAAACTATTGAAATTGATTTCATTTATTGATTTCACTGCCGCGTAGGTATTTTCTGTATTCCAATGAGAAATTAGTGGGGAAAAAGTGGAATTGATATTGCCATGATTTCAGCAAACCAATCGCCTGAATTTCTATCATTATTTTTCTGAGAGGCTTGGGGAAACCATGTGATGGAAAAACACGGGTCGAGTTCATATTTATTTTCCTATAGCATCATAACTCCTATAGTAGGAAGTGTGAAAATGATTTCTAGCCGCCTGGAATAGTTATGTCTATGTCACATTACTATTCTCTGTATTCCAATGAACAGTTCCTGGAAGTTCGGAAGATAATATTGAAGGAAGTATACTCTCTTCAGTTGAGAACGAGTGTATGAAAATAGAGAGCGGAATATGTATTAATTTATCCAATATAAACTATTGAAATTTGTTTAATTTAATGATTTCACTCCCGTACTAATATTTTCTGTATTCCAATAAGAAATTACTGGAAAAAAACTGTAAGCTGTATTGTCAGGAATTCAGCAAATCGATTCCCTTAAATTTCTTAACTATATATTTCTGGGATTTTGGGGAAAGCATGTGATTTTGTATCAAATGTACATCAATGCTAAGCCCAGTTTGGGACGCATTATCAATATTATAATGCCTAACAAACTGCTGGTTTGTAGACTTACGCTTTTATCATAAAAGCAGGGCCGATGTCTTCAGATTTGGTCGTCGTCGCAGACAAGCCATGTAGAATAGATTTTTTTATATCCCCACTTCATAAGTAAGCACCGAAGATATGAAATTCCCTTGGTCTGTAGCATATTGAAAACAACCTCGAATTGTTAGAGAAGCCTGATTTAGTTGTTAGGCTTATCAAAAAGCATTCCTGAAGCTTGATTGCTTAATATCCAAGGACCTACAAGTTTTGCACCACAATTATCAAGACCTCATAGACCAGAATAAACTCATTTTCTTCGAGCGTGAAAGGGATCTCCAAAGTGTATGCTGGTTCAATTGTCTGGGGGTGAACTCTACTGAATGTTATCAATGTTAGAAGTATGCGTAGCAAATGGAAGCCTTGAATTCAGGAACAATTGTATGAATGTGCACATCCGAGAGTGCGAAATACTCGAAGAGTGGTTGCACGGCCACCTCCTTCATCTTCTTCTTTACACTCCTGTTGCATCCAACGAGAAGATTTCAGGTCTTCGTGAAAGTGGACTTTTGTTTTCCCCCAACTCCTTACAGCGCTTGTGAGAATTCGATTAAATGATCCAAATTAAATAAAGATTATCGATTAGTTGATTTTCTTTTTTACACGCTTGTTGCATCCAACGAAAACTATTTAAGCCCAGAGCATCGGAATGTTTGTTGTTACAATTCAAATGTATTTTTCGTTTTCTTTCAAAATTCTTTTTTTAAAATCGTGACCTCGTGTTTTACGCGACGTTCCTTACCAGTCTGGAAACATTCCTATATTAGTATTCAGACAACTGGATTCGAAGTTCTTTCCGCTCCAATCACTTAACACCTTCCTGCACATTTGAATGTTAAGAGACCACAAAATTGTGACTTTTTTTCAGTCGTCCTGCTAGCCAAAATCGTTGAGTAAACAAAAATGTAACTACTTTAATCTTCTAAAATTGTACTCTCGATGTTTAAAATTTGCACTAATGATTGACGATTCCTGCTTCAAATAGAGATACTCTCAGTATTAAGCCGCCAGTCACTTATCTGTTCTAAGTGGTAACCGCCTAACTGCCTACCCCAAACCGGTGACAAATTGGAAGTCGGAAGAGCGATTGCAAGCGTCTATATTTAGCTAGCACAGTATTCAAGGATTTGCTTTAATACAAAGTAATAGCAAACTTCAGATTGCAATTGAGGTCAGTAAATAGATCATTTCAAAAGTGGTGAGACAAATTAGGAGAGAGTAGGAAGTGTCTGTGCACTGGCTTATTTGATACTAACTTGACTAGAAAGACCTTTGGTAACTAATCTGGAGAGTAGATCGGAAACGGTGAAAGAGAGGTTTAGTCAGCCGTTTCCTGCTCATAATGTTTGCACCCTCTTAAGTTCACTCCCAGCAGTGAATTGGCAGTGTAAACCATTTATATCCTTCTTCTTATTGAAGGAACATTTGACATTACACGGTCTCTGAAAAGATACAATTTGAAATTCCTTATTAAATGCTTATAATTGCGCATTAATTTTATGCATTTTTTAAAAAAAAGACAAATAGCCTGGGTTTTTATTTCGACATAAATATGCAGATTGACCGAGTTCCCAAAAAGAGTAACAAGCTATGGGGGCGTACACGAAGGTTGGAAAAAGCCTGTCAGCACGTCTTCAACACGGAGAGAAATGCACGAAGCAGCGTTGTTGGCATGAAAGGATTTGCCATTTGGCATTGCCAAAAATTAATTTAAGTAAAATATGAAAATTGTAGATAATTTATTAATATACTTTTAAAAATATAATAACATTTTGCACAGGGCTTTAGTTAAGGAAATGTACTTTATCTCTGTGTGAGTACTTTTAATGGTAAGATGAGTTAGTCTATTTCATGGTGTATGCGCATTTCTTCTTTCATAAAAGTATACTGAGTCCCATTGCACATAGTTGCATGCAAAAAAGTATAAATATGATTACCTCAAAGATTTTTTAAAGCGCCTTTTTATTAGATAACAAAAATTTTTTTATTAAAGGGCTATCGCACCCTAGCCAAGCTACGGTTGTTAAACGCACATGGAAATTGATCATTTGTAAACCATTAAGTATGCCGTATTTGTAGGAAATTTCTGTAGCGGCTAGCAGACAGCGATAAAATCGAATCATTCAGATATGCCAGATTGACCGGCTTCATGTCTGCTTAATCACGTAGTAATGACAATAGTTTGAACCAATTTAACGAATGTGTTCATGTTCTCTAACAGTTAATGGACTCCTCCCCTCTTGTTTATCTGCAAGCGCTGTTTGATTTTCTTTTTAAGAGGGAGAGAGGAAAACAGAAGGTGCCTTGGCAGTAAACTTACTGATCTACCATTCATGATACTTTGGGTCAGTAAAATTTGACCGCCAAAAATATCACAAGTTGACAATAGGCTTTTGAAAAGGTGAGTATACGCCCTTTCATTCTGCCATTTCTAGCCTCCGAAGTTCTTCATCGCCTGTGGACACAACATGGTTTTGTAGGAAACAAAGGGAGACATGAATATCACTTCTCATTCTGTCAAATCCAATCGCGTTTATTAATTATTCTACTTCTTTGTTTATAGTAATATCAATATTTCTTGCGGCATTTTACCTTTCGACAATACACCTGTTTGAATAATCTACAAACCAAACATTATTTAACAGTACATTGAGAAGAATACAGACCATAAATGGCTAAATTACATGAGCACACAATACTCGGGTTTCAGGTGTGATCAAAGTGTGCTTCTAATTAATTTAAGTTGTGCTTGTTATGAAATAAACTGCGAAATGACTCAAGATATTTCATGGAAAGATCCAAAGTAATATCTGCCAGTAAAATATGGAGATTAAACTTTAAGGAGTGGCGACAGAAGGTGATCAATCTCATTTTGAATACGGAGAGCCTTAAAAGGATATTCTTGAAAGAAAAATGTTAAATAACCCGTTTACTCTTCAATGCAAAAACGTTGAAATGAAGCGAGTGACTTGGGAATCGTATTAGAATTCTATTTCCTAATTGGGGATTTTTCGAAGGTCCAATGGTTATGAATTATATTTCATATAGAGAATGCGATTGGGCAGTTTGTGAGGCGCACAAACAATGGGCAACTTTCGATAAAGTTAGCTAAGCTGTTACTGTTGCCATGGTAACTGCTAGAAAGGGCTATTAGCTCTCCAAAGTAGGGAATAGCATTTCTTTGGAACCGAGAATGAGCGGGAATGAAGTTCTCAAGCAGTTAGCGGATTTACAATGTAAAAATGTGATTTTAGAAGAGAAGGTAAGTATTTTGAAAATGATTACAACATTTATGCAAAAAGTTATCTCATGCCTGATTATACAGCTTAGAAAATATATGACGATATCCATTCACTGTCTGTTTATTTACACAAGATATATGTTTGAAAGAATGCACTGGTAACCGTAGGTTTTATGCTTGTAGCGAATAAATTTTAGTAATCTTCTCTGGCATAATCCTCATGGTTTAAAATGGTTTCCGAAATTACTTAGGCGACACCAACAGCGTGGAGGAAGTAGAACGTATAGGTTGAATGGAGCCACCTGCAAATATGATCAGTAGAAGATCAAATTTAGCACAACTCTGAACAAATATTAATAGATGTTTAGCCGAGAAGGCCTCTGCACGCACGATCCCATTTACTCGCTCCCAGATCGATGGCCCGACCACACGTTCCGAAATGTTCTGGCGCTTGCGAGGTTACTTTGGATGGGTTGGACAACGTTGTGTACTCCATTTGTTCCACTTAATTTTTTTTACTAAATATTCACTAAAAGTCATTAAAGTAAATGGGTGAATTGGTTCAATCTGATGAAAATGAGTTCTTTTAGTTTTCACCAATAAACCGTATTTTAGTTATATGAATAATTATTCATTTCTAGAATATACGTGGATTAAAATTAAAGAAAAGTAACTTGCCTCCTGACTTGAGGTCCGATTCTTCAAAGTCAGTTAAATTAATACTTGCCACCTTATTGCACTTTTTAGTATTCTGATGCGCAATATGAGGTTCAATGTCTACAGAGTGATCTTCAACAAAGCCAATCTGTGATTGAAAATCTGCAAAAGGCTCTTGAGGCTTCTAGAAAAGAAAATTCTGATCTAACGCAGAATAGTAGAGGAAATGACATTGGATCGGCTGCAACAATTGAAGCTCTTAGAGAAGAGAATAGGCTGGCAAGACGAAAAGTTACTGAATTGGAAGCGGAATTCAGGTATATTTTTTTGCAAAAAAAATTGGCTCGAATATCGTTAAAATAACCATTAATGCTAAAGCCTTTTCAAAATGTACACAAACTTTTTGGTTTATCTGCCAATGAATGGAAATTTTTTGATAAATCGGGTGGTGAAACCAATTTACACTTAGAAACGACCAAAAATATGTCAATACCTCCTCCGCAATTTTAACTAAACTTATAATTCTAATCAACCTAATCAATCCATCACGTATGAAGACTATTTAATATATTTTTTTCAATAAATTCATCATTTAAAATCCAGCAAACTTTTTGTCTCTTCATTTAGAACGTTAAAGACTACCCGAAATTCATTGAATCATGGTAGAATTCCAGAAGATATAGAAGACCAACTTCAGGAGTGGAAGAGACGATTGGCTTTGATGCCCTCTGCAGATATTAAGGATCTATTCTCAGCAGTAAGCAAATTTTCACTCTTAAAAGGTATTAATCATTAATGCTGCATTAAAAAGATTTAAAAGATTTAAAAATTCTGTGCTAAACTGACTTAAATAGGCATTTTTTAAACATTCCAACTTTTCTCGAAATGTCTGCTTAAATTTGATTTTTAATATTTTATACGTAAATTTTGCAAACGATCTCGCCATCTCAAATTTCATTTTAAAAATATTCAAATTTCTTTTAGATTAACGATCGATTGGACAGAGCTCTAATGAATGATGCAAGAGCGAATGAATCGGAGTTTGCTCAACAGGAGTTGAAGAATCAACTTCGAGATGCGCACAACTCCGCTAATGAACTGGCCGATCGAGTAGAAGTCCTATTGGCTGAAAAAGAGGCTCTCAAACGGGTAATGTGGAATTTTAAATACTTCCGAATTTAAGCCTAAATCGCAAGCCATTTAGTTTGTTCCATACGAGACCACGAGTACAATTATAAATAAGTACCCAAAAAGTCAATATTATTTTAACAATGATACAGAATGAGCTGCGAGTATCATGTTATACTTCTTTTTGCATCGGTATGTATTTTCAAATCCTGTCTCACAGGAAGCAAATATATGGAATGGCGAGAAGTCTGACCTTTTGGCATCTCGTGGTCTTCTTGAACAACGAATTGCGTCTTTGGAGAGGCAACTTGAAGAACTTAGAGGCAAACTTCACTTTGAGTCTGAGGAAGCAAGAGCAGTTAAAATGGAAAGTCAACAACTTCTGCTTGAGAGGAATTCCCAAACCGTCCAGTTTAATGCTCTTGTGTAGGTCTTTTCATACTTTCCTAAAAAAAGACTTTTACTGGAATTCCATTTTTTTACAATTTAATGAGCATGCATTTTTTCGTATCAAAAATTACAAAAAATAAATTTATGTGAAATCCTCCTGGATCCACAATAACCATTCATAGATGTGCCCCCTCCCAGCAGGTACATAATTGCTATGCAAAGAAATCACTATTTAGACTATTTTAACCCAACTAAGAGTAGAATTTTGTTGATTATTGATAGGAATAAATTTGAATTTTAGAGAATCATTGGCCGCAACATTAAGTACCATTGATTCCCCTTGTGAGGCCTCAGAAGCTGCTGTCAAGGAAACCGTTGGGAAGATGATGGCAGAGCTTCTAAGATTAAGAAAGGTAAAAATAAATATCTTTAATGTAAAAAATAAAATATTTTTAGAAATAAGTAAAGCAAATGATTTATCTTTCAATTGCAATCTATGCTCTCATTATTGATAGATAAAACACATTTATATGAACTTATTTTGATGAGAAAGAATTCATTTTTAGGCTGGAATTGACCTAGAAAAGAAGACCGAACAACTTTTGGAGCAGTTTGAGTACCAGTTTGCAAATGGCCAGTCACTTTGTGAAGAATTAGATGCTTTGAGACGAGAACTGGACGATGAAAAGAGGGTCAAAGAACGTATTCAATGCGAACTTGAAGGTTTTCGACTGATTAGCAGCCAAAGACAACTCACACCGCAGGTAACTACTTTTGTTGAAAGTTCTGTTTTTCCTAATTCTTCGTTTTTCATAAGTTTCAATTGAAAGATCATATAACAGATCATATAACGCTCCATTCAAACAGTATCCGAGCTTGGACTGAGGTTTTCAATAATTAGAGTTATGAGTATATTGCAAAAATAGTACCCTATTTATTAATTAAAATTTGTGTGTTTTAAAATCAATAAAAGGATTAGTAATATGTCTAATTTATTACCACGGTTTATCACCTGGACATTATGAAAATAATTTTTTTTTAATAAGCATGAAATTGATCAAAGCGTTTTGCAACTCAGTCTGAGTTTCTAGAGATGCCAAAGTAGACTTCACAATGAGAATAGTGTCGTAGATATAATGAAGAGATTCGTTAGCTCTCAATTTAATCATATACCTTTACCATTTCAGAAAATGGGAAAAATTGTGAGCATCTGCGAAAAGCTTTCCATTCCTGTCGAGAAGCATCCCCATTCGGACTTATTTGAATTGGTGGCAGGCAAAAAAAAAGATTAATTTTTAATATTTCCTGGCTTGCTGTAATTTTATAACGTGCTGTGTTATTTTTTTAAAGTGAAAATTTCAGACCTCATCGACCAGGGGTGCATTTCACCAGAGTGTATTCAGGGTTCGGACCCCATCAAAGAAAGAAAGCTTGGAAAGAAAGCTGAGCATAACCACAAGCAAGTAGATTCCGGCCTTAGAAATGGGTGAGTTTAGCAGATAAAATAATTTATATAATTTTATTATTACGCAACCAAGATGAGTGACAAATACACATCATTTGATCAGAATTGATACTTTTCCAGATCAGTTAAGGGGGTTCACGCTCACTTCACTTTATTTAAAATTTCCAGCAATTCTTCATTCATAGAATCATAGAAGAGAATAACTTGTATCATGGTGATTCGCGCAGACCATCAAAGCAAAACACCATGGTTGCTGACGAATGTTTTCCTTCAAAACTGTGGAAAGAATCCGCATAAACTGGAGAATTGCAGTGGAGACTACGAGGCTACTGTGACTAGAAGAACGCAGCGTAGCAGACCATTTGATGTAATCTGATTACGCTAGCCCAGCAGAATTCCTCGAAAATCTCCTTCTGTGTAATACTGTTAGGGCACCCCGGTATCGGGTTTTGTCACTACAGCTGGTTAAATATTTCAAGCTCTACCATAAGGTTTGTTCACAAATAAAGACCATTGTTACCACAAGTTCGTACAAGTGTCACAGAGGTTAATTGCTCACAGAAAAGGTCTGCAGAAAGCGTAGTCTGATAAAGGCTATTAAAGTTCGGAGGAAAGTGAACGGTCCTGCTGAAGCACAGATAATCAAGTTTTTTTCCAATGAGAAAATTTTGCCAAGGTCAAAAACAGCACACAGAATAACAGATGGCTTGGCTTGCATACAGATCATGGGACACTCCTTGAGCCATTAAGACTAAATTTGCCCAAACTGTCCTCCTCTGCTGAGGGTGATGTGGTGCCATGCTTCCCTCTGTATTATTTAAGTCAGTGATTAGGTTGAAGTCAGATGCCTACTCGAAATAGCTGATCACTGTAGCAGTTAAGCCCTGGATAACGAACGAGGGTAGGCAATAATAGATGGTATGTATGTTGGCAGCAGAACTTGGTCTCTTGCCACAACTCAACCAATCTTTACAACTACACTTGTCTCCATGTATGTTTGGCTCGCGAACTACCCCTCTCGCCTCCCCCCGCTTCCCAGATCTTTACCCGATAGACTATTATGCCCAGGCAGATTTGGGATGGACACTGTCAAGATCTGATCTCCGTGCCAGCACTACAAAAGCCAGCCAGTTGGTGGATAGTATGAAAGGTGGTATTGAGGCCCTTCCTAAGTAAAATGTAAAATGAACTTGTTCTGGGTCGGATTGAGGCTGTAATAGATATTAAGAGCGAATATTTTAATTATAGTGTAATTGTGTAATTTCCCCATATACTGAACTTCTTTTAACTCCATTAAATTCTGTCATTGCCAGCCCTTTTTTCTTCTTCCTGAAGAGACAGCCATATTTGCAAACAAATTTTAGCATAGTAATGTTAATTTTTTATTATATGCAAACGTGAAAGATGCTCCAATTTTAGTACAGACAACTGCTCCAGTTGTTCCCACCTTCTCACTACTCCGCTCGATTTGGCCAGCCGAGCTCCAGATTGGACCGACCTTGAAGAGAAACGAGTGCAGCTCCTCTGTGCCAATTGCCTCGCTTGTCTCGCAATGGCCTTGAAACAACGACTGCGAACGATGTTAAACAGCGATGTACTCAACGAAAAACGTGAAAAGAATTTACTTGAAGAGTTAGAAAAGTCAAAAAGAGAAGTTGAGGAGCTTCATGAAAAAATCCTGACGATTGAAAATGAAAAGGTTTGCTCACTTACAGTATTTCATTAAAAAATCCAGACTAATAAAATGACTGGGAGGTAATCGTTGAAGGTGTTTCATAAATTGTAGCAATAAGATGCTGATGAAACTCATATTCTTCACTATGTATTTGAAATTGAAGGTCTTAAAATGGATATAAAGGTTCTATTGAATATCCGCCTTGAGACCTTTGGCTAGACTATTAATGGCTTGTAGCGGATTAGCTACCTAACTAAGTCTGATTGTACTCAGAAACCTTCACACGCGCGTGCGATGACGTGTCCCACAGGCTTCTCTAGACCACAAGGTTTATTCATACTTATTAACTGATAAATTATTGACAGTTCCCTTTTTCAAACATGATTGCTTCAAATATTTTTTTCATTTTTAAAAATAACTATGGTATTTCTAAAATTTAAGCCGTAAATAGAAGGGTGTAGTGTAGACAAAGTCTACGTTTATGTATTGCTCACGATCACTTTGTTAATAAACGATGGTATTCGTAAAACTGTTAGTTAATTGTGTTCAAAATGATTGTTTCTCTTAAGTAACTCTAGTTTAAAATGGAATATATTCTTTGTTTACTTATTTTATTTGAATCTGTTAATAAGCGAATTTTCGGTCTTTTTGAAGTCCGATGAATATGAAAAGCTCGAGCAAATGGTTTCGAAACTGGAGGCTCTACGACAACATCAAGCAAAACGAATAGCAGGGCTTCAATCAAAGTCTCAACGACAAAGCACACTGGAGGTTCAGAAGGCTCAAGAATTAAGCGCTGCTAAGAGCTTTCTCGTTGAAAATCGTCAGAAACATTTAAGAGTAAGAGAGCATACTATTTTAGAGACGAGATAAGCCTATCGGTTGCTACTCAAACGTAGGCTGAATTTCATTTAAGTAGATAAATCGAAAACCGATCAGCACAGCAATAAGATAATGGATTGATATAAGACCGGAATTAAATAGATATTTGGTTTTAAATGTTTCCTTTAGAGGAAACTCTCAGATATTACTTTTGTCATATCGATTACCTTAAGAAATGCATTAACAATTATGGTGATTTCAACAATTAATATGATACCTCCATGCTAGTTAATTGATAGTGAATGGCGGCTTCAAATCCAAAAGAACTCGATGATTTTAATTAAAAATTTATGATTTCCATTCATTTCGGTTTACTTTTTGAACTGATATGCACAGAGTAAGCGAATGCAGTAATCATGGAAATTAAATATTTCTTTTTTATAAGCAATATAAATATTACATATTTTGTCAATAACAGCACTCGTCGATGACCAAGTGTAGTTCAAAAATTTTCGCAACTAATATTAACATCAAATGTAGCAAGGTTCTTCATGTTGCCATAAATTCTTTCAGTTGCTGAACTTCCGAAATGCCCTTGGGAGGCTCCTTGGAATTGATGCATGGTTGTATCCAAATCCCGAGGGTTTGATAATTCAGCGCATTCAACAGATACTAATGAGCTTTTCAACCCAAGGCATAAGTCTCTATTCACACCCAATAACTGTGCCCTGTCCAACAATCCAATCTAGTTCTTCTGCCTTGCAATTACCGGCACTTACTTATTCTAAAGGTCAGTCAACTGCCTCGTTACTGATAGGAGGAAAATATGTATTGAAATGCGTTTGTCTTTTTCTAGACAGAGCTGTTGACTCAAATGCACCATTATCTAATACTCCAACAGTAAATTTCGTAAAAGGAAATCCAGCCGGATCCAGTCACTTTACGCCAAAAGCAGCATCTCGACGTTCACAGTCTGTAAGCGGCAAAAATGTCAGAAGATATTAAACTGCCTGATTAAGGTCCTTTGGATTTTGCCAAACCATATTTTTAGATAAAGTTTATGACTGACGCTAACATAACAAAATTCTTTATGATTCAAGTGATATCAGGATATCAAGTCAAGTATTTATCTCCAACACTGATCATGTAATGTAAACTTAAAAGACCAGTGCGATATTTTGATTGAAGTTTTAAATACGGAAGGGAAGTATGAAATAAAAATTATTGGGAAGGAGAAATACTTCAAGAGGCGTAGTGCACCATTGATTACTCTTGTATTTCAAAGCGATTACGTACACCAAAATGCATTAAACAGGCTTTATTTTAAGTCATTCGATGGATCTGCAAAATGTTTGAAAGTGGCATTTGACGATAAGGTAGTAGGCTATCCACAAGGGAGAATGGACCGATAATGGCTATCCGATACAGCAGAACTGGTTATGAACACCAAGGACTGAAATTAGGGATAAATTTAAAGGAATAAAGAGTGGTTGAGCGAACATTAAAAAAGTGATGAATAAAAGATAAAGAAAGACAGAGATTACTAGGAGTGAGGGGGTTGCATCAGAATCATCTGATCTCTGTGAATCACTAATCGAAATCATTCAACAGCGACGTTCGAGATTAGTAAGGTCAAATGCAAATAATCGAATAAATAAAGCTTCCTAAAAAGGCTTAAGAATATTTTTGTGAGAATCCTCTAATACAAAGAGAAACTGAACGTCATTGTCGGGTAGGTGAAATCCACCTGCCACCTGTGCAGGTTAGAAAAAATCGTTGGAAGAGAACTCCTAGTCGTAAGTTGTATTATTCCCATTATGGAAGTACAATATGTATTAATACGTCAAACGCCAACCTGAGAGGACCAACGCTGAAGATCTCTCGGGTCAAGCAGCAATTTTAATTTAAGAAATATCGAGTTATTGTAATTTCGGACAAGGAAATTATATAAAAATAAGCAGAAAAATTATATAGTATGTTAACGAGAACATCAAATTTAGGCTTTAATAAGGATTAAGTATGATTTAGAAGCACATCAAACTGGTTTTTAATAAAAACATTAAAAAGGAATTCATCGACGTGAATTATCCTTAATTTGCAAATATGTACATGTGCACATTTCTTCCCGAAACAGACCAAAGTTTACAAACATTCATTTCAGTTTAACAATTGTAATGCAAACAAGTAAATAGAAAATTTGTAATCCAACTGTAAATTGCATGAAACTGACATGCAGAATATATTATTACATAAAGTCTAAACATTATCGAAAATATTGTTTAAGTAAAGCTGCATTAACATTAACAGCATTAAGAATTAATCAATATACAAGACGTATAAAAATAGAAGATGTTTTTGTGTTTACGTGATCAACCTCTAGCAATCACCCAAAATAAAAGTCAAAATTTCCTAAAAAATAATTTAAATGTTAACCTCAATTTTAACTCTACAATAAATGCATAATTTACGTTATTAAAAATTATTTGTTTTAACTAACATTAAAGAAAGCCACCTAAAGGTCGCTTCGCACCCAATGGCTGTTTTTTGAGATTTAACTGTTTGAGTTTGTAGGTGCTTTTTGGGATGCGTCTGTTTTACTGATTATAGATTGCATAGTTGCTAATTTTGTAATATCCTTTAATAATTTTTCAAATGAGCGACACTCCTTTTAAAATTCTGCGACGTCCCGCACAACCTGAACTAGAAAATGAAG
The DNA here is from genome assembly GCA_000469805.3 of Hymenolepis microstoma. Lineage (NCBI taxonomy): Eukaryota > Metazoa > Platyhelminthes > Cestoda > Cyclophyllidea > Hymenolepididae > Hymenolepis > Hymenolepis microstoma. The sequence continues at coordinate 881,921 of LR215993.1, read as the reverse complement.
AAGAAGTTGAACCGTAAGTTCTACTTCCGAGCTTGTTGGTTTTATACTTAAAATTTTCTGTTATGTTAAAATATTTCTAACGTATTGGTTGTAATTATTTTATTGTAGAACCCCAGTTCAAACAAAGACCTTAGAGGAAAAGGAAGCTCATTATGCTAGTGTTCGGCGTAGGATAATGGGTGAAGATTATAACCCAAATGTAAACATTGTCGAAGAGAGTAGTGTTGAAAAATCTACGGAAACCAAACAGCTTGAGAAATGCCCGTCGGCAACTTCTTCAGCGCCTGCGCCTGCAAATAAGTCTCCATCAAATAAACCAACCGCCGTTCCGTTAATGTCGATTCCAACACCTGCTCTCGCCTACAAATCATTCGAAGGCAGCAAGGAGATTCTCGATTTGATGATGTCAAGTCGTCAAAATCAGATGCCTTTGCTGGGGGCTCCTCAGCCAAATCTTGGCGGAAGTGGAAGTTCTAACTTTATTCCTAACCCCCCAGTACGAGGCCGTCACTCCGACACTTCACTTCAACATAGTTTTGCATCTGCACCAAAAATGTATGGTGTTCCCTCTCCTGATCTCTACAATAATTTCCCCCCGATTTCTAATTCAAATCCTCCTCAATTATCCTCCAGACAGTCTTTACCCACAATGACCCAACCGCTGGATTCATCTGCCTTTCAGATGACACAGCAGTATCAGAATTGGGGAATGATGTATCCTCAAGTTCCTCAGTCTGGTGTACCGCCTTTCATTCCATCTGCACCAACGCAGCAGCAACCCCAGCAGACTTTTATGCAAGGGGGATATGATGCAAGTGGACTAAATCTACCTCCTCGTTACCAACACTATCCCCCATCTTCGGGCCAACCACCACCCTACTATCATCCCTCAGTTCCCACGACGACAACAAGGTAGATATGCCCTTATTCTCCCATCCTTTTGTTCTTTAGTTGAATATATGTATCTATTCTTGTGTATATGAGACTGAAGTTTTTTTGCTGTAAATTTGACTGTGATCGTTAGGTTTACATCAGTTTGTGTTCATTGGTTCATTTGCTTGAGGTCATCATAAGGCCAAAAGTGCTGGCTTTATTGATTATGCTTGTCAGCTTGCAGGATAGAATCGACAAAGGGATTTTAAATTGTTATTTTTAATTATTAATATTTCTTTAATAATGTATTATTGCCATCTGCACCAAAATATTGGCTTTAAGCGCCTGTAAAGCTAAAAATTGGTTAAAAATCGTTTAGTTTTGAGTTTGTCGAGAATACAAATGCATAGATTTATTTTGTCGTTTTGATTTTGCCTGAATTTCTTCTAACTCAAAATGGGAGATGACTATTTATACGCAATTTATTATGATTTAAATTATCTTTCCCGAATATCTCTTCAAGAGCTTTTTTGAATATATATAAAGATTAATCCGCGATTTGCGTCATTTTCTGGTTGATTACTTGTTATTACTATTATTATTACCATTATTAATATTCTTATTAATATTACGTTTTTTTCTTGGATCTGTTCCTTTTTAAATATCTGATTGACTAGTGTAAGTTTGCTTTGGAGGTAATTAAATCGCTTCTCCGATTTTATATTACCCATGAAATGACAGAAATATCTATAATTTTTCATCCCTTAGGAGGATTCTGCAAAGTTTTCAATACTTGGATTCAGATTTTACGATTCTTTGCTTCTCAAACAACGGTCTAACGGCCGGTTTTTTTTGACGTTCCAGTGTCTGCAATTCTCTTTTGCTCCTGTGCTAATTAAGTGAATTAAGGTCACAGTTTATTAATCTGCCTGATTAGTCAACGAATTTCGAGTACATTTGTTTTCTTCTAGCTGACTTAGTAGCATGTTTATAAGACCAAGCATTCTTTTCGCAAATTAGGGCTCACTCAAGTTAAACTCTCATCTTCAAGCAATTTGTTTAGTCAAACAATAATTACTTAGGTCTTAGCGTGTTTCTTCTTAAGTGGTATGATCATTAGATGTGAGAGTTTGTTTTTACAAGGAAAGCATAGGAGATATGGTGATGACTTGGTATTTCGTAATGGCAAAAATAGAACTCACGTTGGGCCTAATTTTGGTGACTCATTTAGCTCTCATCTGGAGGAGACACTTTTAAGCGTCTCATGACTGACGTGTTTGCACTTCGTGCCCCACCCCTGCTTTGTTTGATTTATTACAATCAATAACACGCCACCAGGTGGAAAAACTGCACCAGTTTTATCTGCAATCTACTCATTCACCTGATTACATAAGTCTATTTAAATGCTGAAGTATGATGGAAAATCTTTCGTTCTTCCCATTTTTACCAGACTCAAAAAATTTAAGCAGATAAGGTCGTAATCTAAATATTTCACTGTAGATGAAAAGTGCGCCGCAGTTGCTTAAGTAGAACCTCTGAGCTTAGATGGGGATGGAAAAGATAAGGAAATTTGAAAATGGGGGGAATTGGTAGAAATGCGGACTTGGAGGTTTTAGTGTTAATGCGTACTCAGTGGGCACACTGGGTAAGTCTGGCTCGAGTGAGGGGTTTGAGAGAATTCGAGTTTCTCAGCATGGGGTTTCAGGTACCTACCTCTCTAAGGATGATATGCATTGCTAAACGCCTTCTCTTATAAATCTGATGTGTTTTTTATAGGCAGTTCAGGGGATAGGACGTATGTATTTATTTGTTTCAGTACTCACTATTTAGCTATGTGCCATTTTTATATAGGCATCAGGATCTAGGCTGAACTTAACTGAATTTAAATTAGACTCGCATTTGAATCGCGTTTGTTATACGAGTTTTTGGTTGTTCAAAATTAGTATGCTAGGCTTGTGTGAGTATCGAGCCTTTGCGGTGCATGGCATGCAGTCAAACAATTCCGACCAGTCTAAACATGGGAGGCAGTTAAGCTCATCATCGAAACTGAAATCAGAACTGAATTTAGCTTATTACCGGCTCACAGCTGAGAAAAATCTACTCTAGTTAGGATTCACGTCGAGTATAACTTTGAAATCCTTACCAGGTCAGCTCAATGAAGATTTCATTGAGGGGTTGCCTGCAATTAATCCTAAGTGATGTCTAAAGTATGCATTATTTTAGAAAAAATTAATGCCTTATAATATGTAGTTAAGGGAAATTAATACGATTGATAAAATTGATTTTTTTGGTCAACTCTCATCAGCCGGTTAGAAACATGTCGGAACGTGCACTCATCATTGGAAGGATTCCAGGATGCAAACTCGTCTTTCGAAGTACTTTTATTAGTTGGTTCTTAAATGTTAGAAAACTATCCGCTTGTTAAATCAAGAAAGCAGTAGTTTACTAAAATTATTGGCTGAGACCTATTCATTTGCCAATTTGAAGACGAAAAATATTAGTACTTCATGATCATCCATTAACTGACTTTTCTTCAGATTGTTCTCGTATTTTGGCATTGCAAAAATAAACATAATCACCCGTATCAGTGCTCAGATGAGATGAAGTCGGCGTTTGTAGTTGAATTTATGACGGTTTCGTTTTAGGTAATGATTCAGCGAAGTTTTTTTAAATCACGTAGATTAAATGGTGATATTCAATTATTTTCGTAATTTGAATTTAATTCAGAAATAGATCCAAAGTGCCTGTCTACACAGAGTCATAAGTCATTGTTCTCTTCCATCCAAGGGCGGTATGATGTTAAAACATCGATTAAACTTTAATAATTTTCGGAAAATTTAACAACCTTCAGAGAACTCTGTGTTTATGCAGTACCACTAATATGGCCTAAGGTAAAGCATGGAGTTTGAAATTCGGATTTTTTTACCCTCCATTTCAACTGCCTTAATCGCCGAGCTAAGCGCAAAGAAATCATCCGGAACCGAAGAGCTAACAAGATCAAGGATAAGCCTGCTAAAATATTAAAGCTCAAATGTACGCATAAATCCACATTTTTAAAGCTAAATTGATAATTTTCAAAATAAATTTTAATCTAAACATGAATAAAATGCACATTATAATTTGTTAATTGTGATCTAAAGCAATATTCATTATTGATTTTGAATGAAGGTGTAATTATTAAGCAAATTTTGTTTTGTTATAGAAAAAATATATATTGACCGAATCATTAAAACTTTACCGAACAAATTCATTTCGTTACATTGCACAAAAAGTTAAAACGCAAATTTACAAAAATATGCGCTAATTTAGCATTCCTAAATGGTAAATCTGCAAATTAAAACTAGAAAATATTTAATAATGAATTAGAATCAATACACATACAATAATAAATTAAAAAGAAACCATTGGTTAAAATGTAACAATTTGCTGAACTACATGAAAATCTCATTCCCAATTAAGTACCCATTGGACTTCTCGTTAGTGAGTAAATCAATTCAATACTTGGATTTTAAACGCTTCGTTTTAAATATATTCGAATATTCGATGTTAAATAACACAATTGTCTTTAATGCGATTTAAAACAAAAGACATTCCATAAATTCAATACAAATATGCAAAATTTTAATATAATTTAGCCGTGTTACTGCATTATAATTATAGAAAATTCGCTGAATTTGTTTGATTCAATCGACGACATTCATAAGATTTGAAATGCTCGTTATTGTTCGCGCTTTCGGGTAGATGGAGAAGGGTGTGTCTCTGGTAAATTGTTTTGATTAATTTCGTCCTTAATTCTCGTCAGTTTGCGCTTTTTAACAACGATAATTTTGACAAAATGTATTTCCTCAAACTTGAGCTTTTCATTTATTTATATGAATAAAGTGAAAAGTTCAAAAACAGGTCGATATCTTATTTTGTTTCTGCCTGTTTGATGTCAATTCGCACTTTAATGATTATATTTTTGTGATGTTATTTATCTCCGAAGTAAAACGAATTTATCGGGTTTTCTTTTATACCTTTAGAGCGTTACAGAATCCTTTTTGAGCCTTCGTCTCAAAGCGGCTTGTCTTGACACAAAATTGTTGCCTCAACCGACCTGTTTCATATATGGTATTTTTTTTATTAGTTATATTTTCAATAGAACCGAGGATTACGAATACACCTGCTCAAGGTTCTACATTATATAAAATTTTTAACAATCTCCTGGATTTGAGCGGTATTTTTAATAACATTTACTCTTATTTGTAATTAGTATGTTCATTGTATTATTTACTTTCTCCTTTTTTCTAGAAATCAGCACTGATAAACAAAATTTGTGGAATGTATGCTACAACCGGCTTGGCAACGGACAAGAATTTGTTAGCTTTTCAACTTCACTTGACGGATTAACAGTTCGTGTTGAAATTCACCAACCTCAAGCTACTTCTATGTATGATAATTTTTTAATGAGGCTATTGTTAATCTTTCTTCTAGTTTTTATTTTTATTTTTTACAGGTCAGAAAGTTTCCGAGTTCTGTGTGAACCGATGCTTTCTCTTTGCCGTGAAAGCTTCTCATTTGATGAACTAGTGCAGCCCCAAACTTTTATTTCCGAAGTCATCTACCCAGCAATTCTCGAAGAATTGTTGGGTACAAAAATTTCTTAATGTGATGACAGAAAAATATGAACGCTTTTTCAGTTTGTATAAACTTTGTTATTCAAATAGATTTTTTCATTGCTTTTTTATTGTTATTCATTCGTGCGAAAATTAAACTACTCAACGGCTTATGTTCCATTCTTTTGCCATTTATCATCGAGTTATGAATCTAATGTCTAAAATAAATGCGACTTAGCCTAAAAGTGTCAGTCATTTGCATATTGTTTCCGTTTTGAGACGACTTACAGCACAACTCGTTCCATCACCATTTATATATCGGCCTTCAATGCCAGCCTGGGAAATAGAGCGTCGGATGGATACAAAACCACTGTGTCCTTAATTGCATAGCAGTAAGACCTCCTTAGTCATGATTCGGTCAGTTGTAGCATTGCTAAGAAAAGTCGGTTAATAATTTCGATCTCATTTGGGAGCAGTTATTCTCTGGTGGAAATTCAGCGATTGAGTTTGCGTATCCTGAAAGATTAGACTTGGTCTTCTGAACTACTATTCTTTCACCATTGATCGCCTGTTCACAGTTGAACTTACACTTCGAGGTCTATATTGGATTTGCGATCAGTGTCCTTTAGTGTGGGAATATACTCCTTCATTAATTATTTCATTATCAAGTAGCAAAATGTGTTCGAGCTTCTCGTTCTTTTTATATTTCGATTGCTGCAGCTTCCATCTAAAATCGTGACATCGGGTAGCTGCCGGACCAACTACCTGTAAAGCAATTTGGTAAAAGTTCATTTAATGAGGTTCCGCTCCAGATTGTATAACGTGCAGTCCAGGACTTTAGAAGCTTTAAATCGACCTTTGTTTAGTTGAAATTAAGAGGTGAGTTTGCGTTTAACTTTATTTATATTATAAAGTTAAATATTTTAAATTGTTAAAATTATCAGGTCAAGTAAATAACCGTCGTGAACTACCTGCCAGCATCTTATAAAATTTACGAAAACATTCGATATTGATTTTTATATTTTGGATCATATACCTTTTCTGTATGGGTTGCCAATCACTAATTAAATAAAAGTAGAAATCCAAAACAATCCATTTAAAACTAAATATAAAAGAACAAAAATGTTAACCAGACATTTTACACTGAAGAATCTAACCCGTAAATCTATACTAATAAAATTTTGGAAAATTTTCGTCAGAAAAATTCCAATATTAAAGGTTAATACTAAATCAACACCGGTAGTCACTCTGAAACGTTATGCATAGAGTACACATTTACAACTATGTGCGCAGATTTATCGACGCTCTAAAAGTGTTGGATCTAAGTCTCCTATAGTGAATAATCCGACCGTTTTTCATGACCAGCCCGGCATAACAAATTCATCTTGTTTTTTGGAGTGCTACGGAAGAACATGTTTTCACTTTCAATATATCGTTTAGAGGCCTTTTGCAAGTTTTATTGGCAACTAGTCCTTGATCAATCTCTCTTAACAACTCATTTTTATAAAAAAATACAATACTAGTGACATAGCATTACAGCCATAAGTAAAATTTGTTGAGCTCCAAGAGCCTGTTCGACCTTTACCATTCAATTGTTGGAATTAATCAAAAAATAGTTTGAAAGTGTACGGTTTCGCCATTTGGACAACCCGTTAAATTAAACCGGGAACAATCTTCAATCCAGAAATGAGACATGATTAACTCGATGTATGTCTTTATTTAACAGCTGTTTGAAAACCTAGTTCATCACTTGTTTAGCTTGCCGACTGGCCAGACAACAAAGGCTTCTTTAAAACAGAACCACAAATATGTGAGGTTAAAAATTTGAACAACGTCAAAGAAATTGTTATTTTTTTGCGGCGTTCAAAATTAAAATAATATTTCTTTAATAAATAAAAATTTGATTTTAAATTGGTGGTTAGCATTTTGTTCCATTTTATTTATCTTCTGATGTTAATCAGCATCAAATGCAAATAACTACTCACAATAAAATCTTAAAACTGAAGTAAATTGGAATATTTTATCAAACTTTGCACGATAAATAAATTCAATGTTTAAATTTGTTTATGCAGTTTGATGACGACAAAGCAGTGAAAAATATTTCAGTAATAATAATCTGATTTAAACCTATGTCCACTAAAAATTGGAAATGAAAATTCAATTTTTTATATTATGATTTATTTGTGATTGTACCAAGCCTTTTGCACGGGGCTGAATGAAGTAAAAGAAAACCATTAAACATATATTTATTGTAATTTTCGAATTTTAAAAGTAAAATGATATCAAAAATTTCTATTCGAACATGGAAATATCTGTGAATATTTTGGCCAAGATTAAAGGAAAAATATTTAAATTTAAATCAATTTGAACGCATATCTGTTCTCTGGCTTTCCAAGGAAATTTAAACCACTTAGTACCTGTTTGTCTTAAAGAATTTTGATGTGGTTCATGTTGATGATAAAAGTAATCACTTCTTAAGGATCAATAAGTTAAACAACATCAGTAACCAGCGGTCACTGATGTTCAAAAGAAAAGTGATTTATATCGAAGTGAAACGAAGGAATGGTTTAAAATTCTGAAATAAATTTAGATTTGAGAAATACATCCACAGGTCAACGGACGATTGAAAGAATAAGTATGAGACTGCTAAAATTTATTCTTTTTTGTTTAAGATATAGAGAAAAGGGGAAAAACTGCCGAAATTCAGATGCAGGATATGAAGCGCCAAAAAGATTTATTAGAGAAATCTGGTGCCTTAGTGTCGCACAATTCTTCCCAGCCAGGGCATTATTGTTGGATAAATACTTTGTCCTTTATCGAAGCATACTTAGTAGCGATACAGTAATTTCTCTTTACAGGACACATTTTCCAATTGTTCTCATCAAAAACCTAAAGACATTACAGTCATTCATAGAATATGCGGACATGTGTACAGCCTGTTGGCATCTGCATAAACTTTCGTTAAAGTATAATATAGACTGCTACCGTTTGAATCCTATGATGGTGTTAGAATTACAAGTTGGTTGAGAATCCACCGCGCAGTAAATAATAATTAAATTTGAAATTCTCTGTGCAATTGCTCATTGAGTTTAAAAACCCATAACTAGCCGATTCTTATCCCAAATAAAGGTTCCGCCTTCAGAGAAGCCATTACAGATTCACTAGTGAAAGCCGCTTATTATTATCAAGTTCCAATATTTAATAAGATATTTTTTGACTCACACTGGAAAATGAAACTAACGTTTGAGTTTTGGAGTTTTTATTTCCTTAAATATTTGAAGGGAGAGGATGGCTATTCTAACTTCAAGCTTAAACGCACATTCTTCCTGCTATCTGATGTCCTTTATCTCCACTGCAAGAAGTATATTCGAGGATTAGAGTACACCGTCGAACATATATTTCCTTTCAGAAAGACTAAATTTGAAAGCCCAGAAAGTTTATTTGTTAAAATTTTTTATTATTAGTTAAGTCTGGCACAATTGCATTTTTTTAAATAACAAAGCAAGGTAGAATTAGGGAACGATCTAAAGAGTCATTCTTCGAAATAACTTTTACCGTATTACTAAGACTACCTTTCTAATTTAAAAGTCTATCACTAACCCACTGAGTCGCCCTTTCGAAGAGATGTGCAGACGCTAACAATATTCATGATTTAGTGATATTTTGAAAAAAAAGCTTCAAGGAACCGGTTTTTGGCAAAATGTTGGAATTATAAGCTGGGGTCAATAATAACAATCTGAAAGACGATTCGGAGTATCTAAGTTTAACTGAATGTGAAATATTGGTGTTGTGTCAGAGTCATACCAATTCCACTTCATAACAAAGGTCAAACTAGTTTTCGATTGGTATACTGCTAGACAAATCATATTCGACCATATGATTTATGATGACCAGTGATTGGTTCAGTCTACTTCATCAGATCAAATTTTGTCGTTTGGATTCGTAATTTCCCAAAAGTATTTGTGCTTCTTTTGTAGAAAGACACAAAATTAACTAAACCACGAATTTGTTATAGATTTCGCTTATTACATTCTGAGCCGTCCATCGGGGATTCAAATAGTATGACTCAATAGTTACCTGCTGGTTTCTATTCGTATTAGTCACAAAGATAACCTCTTTTCACCTGTCAAAGGGGGGGGGGGGGAGAGGTGCTACTCAGATAGTTATTTATTAATATTCATTCAAATTATGCTAAATGTATGTAAGAGCTAATCACATTTGCTGACATCATAAATTCAATAAATGATTCACACGTAATACCTTTTCCTCCTCTATGTCATTGCGATAGTTCAAGTTCGGGAGCCTTAACAAAGTAGGAGAACTTGCCATAGAGATTGCCGAGTATAATCAAGGCTTATTAGTGCAGCCACCCGCTACAATACAAATCGTTTAATTTCTTATGACTAATCATAATTAAAATATATTTCTATTTATTCGCTTGTTCAAACAAATTTGATCAAAAGTGAAGATCTATTTATTATCACTGTTCTTCTTGGATATAGTCAACTACTAACTGGCTAAACGCTCCTGGTTCTTGGGTGAATTTTCATTCCTAGAATAGTGAACATGCTAACTTAGATGGTTGGCCAACAACTTATGATATTTACTGTTCGTGTCTTAGACACTAACTAACTTACGTAAACTACCTTTCAATTCAGTATTATCAATGTTTCACTCAAATTTACATAATTATATTTGTTTAAATAGTTTAACCCCTCCCCCTCTCCCCATTCTCCTTTGCGTAGTTCATTATCAGTAGTAAATAACTAGAAGATTTTGTGTACATTCACGTATATTCAAGATTAATATTGTGATGGTTCCGATAGTTCTTGGAGCTTGCTGAGTTACAACTGACTTTTCAGTAGTGAAAGTCGGAAATGATGCCATTATTGGATATACTGGTGCATTAGACAAATACAATGAAAAATCTTAATTCACTCATTAAAACGCCTTGTGCCACATTTCAAAAATTGTGTTTCGAAACATATTACGAGTTTTGGTGTGAGTCAATGGGGTGGATTGTAAGAACGATCATCTTGCATGAAATGCCCATGTTTATTTTGTTCATCTTCTAACCACGACGCTAGAAAGTTGTAATAAGGACGCGACAGCAGAAAGTCCAAAAGTCAATACAGTCCAATCAACATACTTGTATACCCGAATACCTCACTCCATCGGTTTGGTTAATAAATATGTTCTGCTATGCAAATAACCTTGTTTAAAAGTTAACATAACGATTTTCGAAAAACTGCACACCTGTTTTTTCGCTTTTTTTATTTTTGTATTCGTGCAATATCTAAAATATGTTATTGGAGCAGCTGAACTCGATCTCCAAACAGCAGGACAGAATAGAAGTGTCATACTTTATCAAATGGCGGTGATGTTTAACATTATTTTAAGTATGGTGCATCCACAATAGCTCACTTAACACGAGATCTTTAATCTCAAAGTTATTCGACTCCCTTGCTTAAAAAGCATATTTAATTTTCATTCCATTTACATTGTGAATTTCTTTTCACATGTCTTCTTTGCAAGATCTTATATATATATATATATATATATATATATATATATATATATATATATATTGGTATTATTGGTCCTCTACAAACTATTCATCCTAATTAGATAATGAACTTAATAGTTTCATTCAGTTATTAGTTAGTACCATGCTATGTCGTTTAGTTATTATCCATTTTAAAGAATACGTTCAGATTGATTATTTGAAAGGCAAGTGATTAGCAGACCAAATATCCGTGGGCAAGTTTACGAATCATTTTAAATTTCTACACTTGATAAACACTGGCTATTCCTTACCTAGTTGCGTTGTTTTTGTGATTATATAATGAACCGTCAACGGTGTGTGATGTCAGATGACCATGGAGTAACTGCAAATAACTTTAAAAATATCTCAACGATTCAATTTATGCTAAGCAATCCGTTGTTCTCTTAAAAATTTATCAGTTCTCATTATGGATACAGAGAAAACAACAATTTACTATCCTAAAAACATTTTGATTAATGCAATAATTGGGAGTTTTAATCATGCATCCTTTAATCTGACGACCATGCTGATATGCCGATGACATCTTAATTGTTTCAACTTCGAAGTACAATTATACGTATCTTTTATGCAGATTGAGCATTGATATTCATTTGATTTTTCGAATTTATGATTGCTTTCCACTGATCCCAGTATCAAACACGTGTCTAATAGTTATGTAGAGCAAAATGATATTTCCATCAAATAAATATTTCTAGTGTATATTCTAAATTTTTCGTCGATTTAAATATCTTCCCTCAAATTTAACTTTATCTGGGTGGATTTGATTACATTGTTATAGATTATATTTAAATAGCACATACACAATAAGAATGAGTTTTAACAGCATTTTTTCTATATTGACTAATTTAAAAATGGAAAAAATATTTGGAATAGTTATTGAAATATAAGTTACATTATGGATAGATACACCTTTACTCAAGAGATTCACTTTCGCATATTTTCGCATATCGAACTATGATTTTGGGTTATGGTGAATATTTAAGGTTCATTATATTTTAAATACATTTTTCAAAATCGTTACTTAATGACTAAGAATAAACAAATTTCTTTTAAATCTCCAATTATATATAAGGATTCATTTATTTAAGTGTAATAGTATCTAACATAAGAAGCAAAAAGGTCGCTAAGATGATACTCCACTTTATTGTCGAAAATTGCATTTATATACCGAAAGTTCTTCTTTAAAGATTGGTCATTTCCTAATACCGACGTTTGAACAAGATGATTAGGAGTTATTTAGATATCTTCTTGTAATCGCCTCTAGACCGGCTATTTATACTACAGTCGTTACCTTCTCGTCGGTCAGTCATTTCGACATTTGCTCTTTTCGTCAGGCGTGACATAGAGGATAGCCTGTGCATCAAATTTTAATGATTCGTGAAAGATTTCGGATATTTGATCTGGAAATAAAAAAACTTTTAAATAGTAAAACATATTAAAATTATTTTGATGAAAGTATTTCCTACTTTGCAATACTACTAATTAAATTAAAGACCACATAACATTAATAAAAATGTTAACTTTGCACTTGCAGTGCAAAATGAATACCAAAATTCAAAAATACTTTAAAACTTTCATTAATTATGATACATAGATATAGAAAGTCAAATATCGTTGATTTGACGGCATTATACAAGAACACGACTTTTAGCAAATGAACACTCTAGAGATTTAATGAGAATAATGCTTGCAGTATCTGTTTCAGATTCTCTTGATAGGTAACAACGATTTATTTAGGGTCAATCTGAGTTTCGAATAGAGTCTACATAGTTTAATTTGTTTTAATTGTTTATTAGTTAGTGTCTAAATTAAAAATTCGAGGCTACTTTTGTGCCATACGGCGTTAGGCGTGACACAATGCCTCTTACGTACAGCATAAACGAAGAACAACAGCAGTTATCTATCGATGTTGTCGATCTAAACAATATTATTTTAAGAATGCGGCCTTTAGTAAAAAAGGCAAAAGTTTTCGTTCTTCGCGAACTTGCACTCTACATAAAACGTCAAAAATCAAAGCAGTTGAAGAGTCCGGAAGATCAGTCTACGCGTTTGGGTCGAAAAATTGTTAATAGACTCGCCGAAGTTCGATTGTTAAAGAAGATGAATGTCAATAAACTATGCAAACTTGTTTTAGCTAATGTTAATTCCCACGATATGGTTAGTTTTATGCAGTGTATTCCCTATCTGATTTTTAACGATTAAACATTCTTCTTTCCTATAGCTTGGAAAATGTGGCGAGACTCTGACCAAGCAGGAACGTATTGTAATAAGGGTTTCGGTTTGTCCCGAAATCGCAAAATTCGTCACAGATTTCCGTGATAAGCACAATGATTGGCCCACTCTAGTGCACTACCTTCTGTACAAGAATACCTCTGGTAAATGGAAGACTACTGAACAGAAAAGAAAAGCAACAAAGCGGAAAAAGAAAAAGGGAGATCTCCCACTTCCGATAGGTGAATTGGATGTTAGTAACGATGAAAAAGTAGAGTCAACACTTCAAAAGTGAGTCTTTTTTTGTTATACATATTGTTATATGTTATTTATTTAAAATGTTGTCCGATAATCTTTCGCATGTATATTCAAATGATTATTTATCGTTTGTAGTATTTGCAAAATATTTATAGTGATTTACAACCGTTAAATGGGAACTTAAGTTTGCTAAATTTCTCGAATTTTGAATTTATCTTTCTCTATTTTTTAATCTATCAATTATTCATCCCTTGCTCAAGACAAGCTACACGTATTAATCGTTTGTCTATGCTCTGTTAGGTGATTTTGCCTATCGCATGCAATTCAATAGGGGTGTATTCACTGTTGTTTCCCATTTGATTATCCAATCCTTTAACAGTTTGTTTTGACATTTTTTCTAATTTGATTCACATTTTATTGGCTTTACTATAGAAGTAGCCTTTTCAATTCTAGATTTACATTCCTTAAAGCTGGTCTTCTTTTACTCGCCATGAGGTGATTTTGGATGTTCCATTGGTCTCTTTGTAGATGTACTTGTTGTTGCAAGGCCATGTATTCCAATTGTCGTTTAGGTAGATCTTTCAGAAAATTATTAGATGATATTAATATTTTTATTTCTAATGCTAAAAGTAGCCGCTATGCTTTCAACTTTTTTATATTTTGTCATACATGGTGGCTAGGATAAAAGAGAAGTTCTGAGTTGCGTGTTGAATTTTACGGTTAAAGCTTTCAACAATTGCAATATACTATTTCATGTCTAAGATATTGTTGTTTTTTTCTCTATTTACTACTTTTAAAAATGTACAACATTCATTTACCTTTCTGCATGCCCACGAGACCTCTTTCATCTTGACCACCCTGTAGCTATTTGTTAGTGCCGTCCTCTTATGTAACTTCGTTTTTTTACAATTTCAAGATCTCTGTTACTTTCCTATCACCAGCACGACTTGTTAAGGATTTGTTTTAATATCTTTTCATTTAAGATTCAAGAGCTTTAAAGAGGCTCATGATCGTGAATTGATTGAAGCTCAGAAACGAATTCTAGAAGAAGAAGAGGCAGGAATTGAAGAAAATGAAAACGACTCTAATAAAGGCCAGACTCAAGGCGATCAGGATATCAATTCTTCTGAAATCAACCCCAACAACCCTGAAATGAAGGTCTTTATCAGTGAACTCCTTGAAAAGGTCAATAAGGGCGAGGAGATTGACGACTCCTTACTCATTGGTGCTGATTTAAAGGACATTCCAGAGCCTATGGAAGTAAATACAGAAGTAAGAGAAGAGATTGAGAAACCCAAAATGAGTAAAGTAAAGCAGATGTCCGAAGCAGTCAACTCTCTATCTCGGAAACCTGCTCAGAGTAAAGAAAAAGTGGAATCTGAAGTGTTCAAATCTTCTCTCCCGGTGTGTTGTAGTTAAGTGTTACCGGAATTCCTTCCTTTCCAATTGTTTAAATTTTGCTTTTCATTTTTTAGACCGAAGATGGTGAGAAAAAGAAAGTCGCAAAATTGAACAGGAAACAAAGGAGGTTGGCGAAGGCTAAAGCACCAGCGGCATCCGCGGAATTGGTAATGTTCAGCAAAAAACCATCTTACTTTTATTTACAAGTAGATATGCTGTTTCTCTTTATGAATCTTTCTCTAGTACTCCTATGTGTCTATTTATTAAGATATAAGTAGGGTGGTTTTCTTAATTCAATTGGGGAGTGTCCCAGTTACTGATGCACCTTTAGCAAAATTTACCGCAGGTTTTGGAGTCTAATATTAGTTATGCTGCTCTCCACTATTGCGCGTCAAGATTTCGTAAGGTTAATTTCTAACATCTTTTTACTCTGACTCATTAGTAATCAGGTTAATTACTGCCAAGTTATTCGGTTCTTCATAATTCCTTCGAGCTTATGGCTTACTTCTCTTTTTTTCTACCGTTTAGGTTCAAATGCCTAAAATTGAGGATGATGGAATGCTGCATGAAATAATCACTGAAGATATTGAGGATGTCGAAGAGGCTTCCGAAGATGACGATATTCTGGGTTGTGATGACGTTGAAATGAAACAAGAGGCAAGATTGATTCCTATAAGTTATCTTTTTTAAATGCTAAATTCTTGTACTATGACGCCAGAACTCAATCAAGTGCAAAATGTTTCACTTAATTTGTTGAAAAATATTGGTCCTCTGTGCAACAACAGCAACTGGTAATTGCAGTCAAGATTTGACATTGATTACCACGTGACTATTGGTACTTTTATTAATTTGTCTAACTAAGTGGCGTATCTTACAGACTTCTCTTATTGGTTGACCTGGTTTATGGACATCACGTGATCAACATACAGAATAATCTTTTTTTAAGTGGAAAATTTTTGCCCTAGTGGAATTATAACAAGCTTTTAAAACTCTTATTTACTGTGGCTTAGTGTTACCCGGTCTTAATTATTTTTTTGCGTGTATAAATAGTTTTTAACACTGTAAATTGATTGTATTTCATTCATTATTATGTTACTGCTATAATTCCGTAGTACTACTGCGTTCATTGGTCTTGCGATATTCTCACTTTCATTCTTGACCAGACCAGCTAATAATAGGAATTCTTTGAAATTTCGATTTAAAGGTAGGGATTTCAATCTATGCTGTCGGGGGCTCTACTCTTGAACCGCACTCATCACTCCAATCAAATTGCTAGTGAGGTTATACCATCCTTCTCCTATCATTTTCAAGACGCCTTGAAACCAACTCTCCAGCTTCTTTAGAATTCGGTGGTCGTGCTTCCCAATAGGCTTGCAAATTCAAGTTAGTCTGGATCATGGTCGGCCAATGGTACTTTACGTTCCAAGTACCATATTGACGCAGGAAATTTCTGATATTATGCCTCATTACATTCGCTGATCTCAGTCGTGCAAGTAGTAGTGTCGCCCGCTGAAGGAAGAAGTTATTACCAATTAGTTGTATACTTCAAATCTATTTACGATTTGCGTACTACTTTACTTATTATTAATTATTTCGTAAAAAACGGATGTATAGATACTAATTCTGAAAAAAATAGAAATTACTTGACCTCACTTGTGAAATATTTGTTTTCATTTTGATTAAATTTATTCCAGCTGCAGAAGTATTTTGAGTGAAGGGTTCCCTGAAATGTTTCCAAAAATACTTTGAGCGTTGTTAATTAAATTCACTTTGACTAAACACATAATATTTACGTTTTCGGGTTTGCTTGAACTGTTTTTAATAGATACAGTTGGAGATTATGTATTGGCTATTTGGATTTGCGACTACAAGGCTTTCTTCCTCTCGAGTTTCCATTGCCGTTGGACAATATTATTTAATATCACCTCTCCTCTTCTCTTTCCGATTTGTAAACAGTAGGCAGTTGTTGTCTGTGGGGTAGCCTATTCATCAGCTGTGGCTCCCGCAAGAGTGCATCTTTGGTACTCGAGTCATTTTTAGTACTCTGGTCATTTCTTTATCGTAAAAGTTCATTCTCGTATGCTTTTTTTCTAACTAGTATTGAAGAATTAATTGCGAAGTTTTTTTTCTCCCTTAACGACTCATAAATGTTTTTCTATTGTTTTTTTTCAGTTGAAAAATAGAAGTGCCAAACCGGGAGATGGAGCGATTTACAGGCGCTACGTCAAACAGAGAAATTTGCATAACTTGAGGAACAAATTTGAACCCAATAATTTCAGAAGAGCAGGCTTCAGAAGGGGCAATATCTCGGCCAAGCCCAAATTCGCCAAGAATGTAGCTCCCAAAGAGGAGCTCCCGTTGCATCCGTCTTGGGAAGCTAAGAAGAAACAAAAGGCTCGCCTTTCCATACCCATTAAGATTGTTGTTGACTAAAAGACCATCCTTTTAAGGCATTTGTAAATATGAAAGAGCTTGAATTGTAAATAGCCTTGTATTTCGATTTGTGCATAGATCGGTTTGCGTATTTTTCAAAGACTCTCCAGTGCATAATGAAGATAGAATGGAAGTTTTTTTATGATGTAATATAAGCTCTTCTGTTCCTTTGGTGCTGATTCCTTGTGAAGATCCGGGGGCATGATTGGCTAGACGAGCCGGATGATTGGCAGTGCCGATAAGTAAACTGCATTTTATACCTATTTCTGCCTTTCGTTAACCGATAGGAATACTCCCAAGATATTTAGATTAAACTCTTTGTGGTAAATTAAAATGAAACACATTTTAGAATTCTTTAATTTCGTAATCTACCTCCTACTAATGCTTGAACACCTTCCAGTCCAACTCGTACATTGGCTGCAAAGTGAAGGCTCCTTTGTTTCGCTTCTCTAATTACATAAAGACCAATCAAAGGGCGATATCCACTAAAGCGACTATGAATTTGATTATGAATTCTCTTCATTTACTTGAGTCGACTTGTTTAGCACGTTTACGCCAAGCAATTTGGTTTCATTTTCCCCGCATGGTCTTCTGTGTATTACAAATTATTACAACTCGAATTTTCACCCTTAGCGAGCTTCGTTCGGTGTGACCTTGCATTGGAGATGGTGAGCAGTGGAAGTATATAGTTTTGACAGTACAATCAAATAAGAAATAAGTAACTTGAATGTGGAGATGAGTCAACTTTGACTTTTATGACATATTATTGCAGATCCAGGTGTTAGAAACAGCCTTATTTGATAGCTAGATTGGATGATAAGCGCAGATAGTGCTGAAGATGCTGGCTGTCACCAACAGTCGAATTTGATCCCAACCACTCATTGTCATCGATTATCATCAAATCTCGTCTTCTTTCTCGTGCATTTGAGTTCGAGAACAGTTTGCACAAAACGAAGGCTTCACTAAGGTTAGTTGTCGTAGATAACGAGAACCAGGCCTGAAAAAAACTAAGATACTAGTAATATTCACCCATTCCCTCCAATATCTCATGCACTTTGAAGCTCTCCACATTAATTTTCAAATGGCTACTCTCATTCTAATAAGAGATTCTTATAGCATAGTAAAAAATCGGCGCATCCCCTCTCGAGGACGAAAAAGATCTCCCATGCTCTGGAAGCGTTTAATTGTGACAACTGAACGTACTTTAAGAATAGGGGTATATGGCATCTGATTGTGTTTAGTGCAAGAACTTAAAAGAGCAGCCGAAAGAAGAAACAAATTCTCATATGAATAAGTGAACTTTGCTTATTTCGAGTCATTTAGTAACAAGTTTAGGTCCTTCTGATGATTTGGGTTGGCGCATAAGGAAATTTTGAGACTTAAATAATGCGCTTTTCATCCGCCTAAGATGGACATACTTCAACGCGTCTATGAAATATAGTCTTTTAGAAAAAGAAATCTCAGCGTCCCATAATAAGGACATCGATCATGCCTATGTTTCGATTCAACTTAGCGATAGAGTGACATATTTAAGCAGAGACTATCTAATACCTTCGTATGAGGTCGATTAAGGTATGCTTAAAACTGCAACCACTTTGTCATACCGTCCTTCAAGCTAAAATAGTGAAAAGTAGAAACTGAAGGGTTGCATCGGGGAATGAAGGTCTCTCATTGTTATATAATTCGCTAACTTGTAAGTTTTCTCGCTTTGATAAAGTAAAAACCTTTTTGCCATGGTATACCTCAGCGGTTAGCCCTGATATATAGGTGACTGGTATTATAAAGAAGATGATAGACTTACTTTAGGAAGACTATTTCGTGCATTGTTAAAGATCTCTCATGTGTTATCTGAGATTTCTCATAGCCTAACTTTACGATGCGAAATACACTGCTTATTTGTAGGGGCGTGATCCATAACATCGCCAATTTGATGTGAACAACAATTCGAAATTATTGACCTCACCAGCTCAACTAGGTTATTACACATAAGCAGTTTAATATCCCGCACTCTGATTCCACTTCCTTAATCGTTATAAGAAAAAATTCGCTGAAATGACAAGAACGATCATCAAAATAAATTAACACCGGTTGACAAGACACCTAGTCCGAAATTTCAGTTCATGGATCAATAAATCGAAGCGTGAATTATTTATCAAATACACGTTGTGCAAACCTGGTAAAATATCTAAGATACCTGGTCTTTTTAACATTTTTTAATCAACCCTCCTCTTCATCACTGAAAGTTGGCCTATTGGTTTTCACTTTCAGTTACTTGGTCAAAATGAAGGATCATAAAACTTTGGGTCGCCGTGCGCAACAGTACAATAAATTGCCAAAAAAATCGATTACCTTGGACTGTAATTCAGCTCATTCATTCTCACCAAGCTCCCCATAACGTTCAACGTGTTTAACCAAACAAAATTAAAATATCCTTGCACTAAAACACTCCAGTTACATGCCTATACCTCATACACTTCAATCTCTGAGGTTCTTTGCTCTTGATATCTTATTGCAGTGTGATTAATGGAAAAATAAATCCCTCCTCTAGAAGCAACTGATCGATGGACTAGATAGGCGACATAGTGATAAAAATAACGAAACGATGACAAGCATTGTCTAGTTGAACGTTCGACAATTCAATAACTTAAGCGCACACCATGAGACAAACGAAAATGAAACAGACTGAATCACATAGACTAAAAACTCATTTTTTTCTAAGCCAAGCCTTAGTTAGCATAATACACTTTAAGATTTAAAATATTTGGAGTAAATAGGAGAGCACTAGTCACCTATAGGGCAATAATGAGTAAAATAAGGTATGAGTCAGGTTAAAAATTATTAACAGCTCCAACGATAGATTCAAAGGACAAACCGTAGCAACCATAAAAACAAAAGAGGACTAACTACATTATATTGAGGGAGGATCTTGGGCTATTTATTGGGGGTGGACGAAAATGATACTAACACAAGTAACTATTAATGATGACAACAACGGCGATCCGAAGCAGACCGAAAGTAAATGGCAATAATAAGGATGAAAAAAAGCAACTGATGAAGTTGCCATTTATTTTGTTAATAGATAGTAAAGATACAAGACCGGGGACTGTGAGGTTGAAAATAGTAAGTCTTAGATACCAGAACAACTAATGATGGTGGTGATAGTAAACTATAGTAAAAACGTTGAAAACACCACCATCATCTAAGGGGATGAGGACGCAAAGCAAATTAAACAGGAACAGAATTCTCAAGGCGCTCATTCATTGGTTTCTTATTCTTGTAGCTGTTGTAGTAGATCAGCATCTTTTTGATCTCACCAATGGCCTTGCCAGGGTTCAAACCCTAAACATAGGAATAGCAGATCGTCAGAACGACCCAAAAACTTAAATCAACTATCGAGAATCCCTAAAATACCTTGGGACAGGTTTCCGTGCAATTCATGATAGTGTGGCAACGATACGTGGACCACTTGTTCTGCATTTGCTCCAATCGATCGAAGGTGTAATCATCACGAGAATCAATCATCCAACGATAAGCTTGCTGGAGGACTGCAGGACCGAGATATTTATCAGAGTTCCACCAATATGATGGGCAAGACGCAGAACAGCAAAGGCAAAGGATGCATTCATAGAGACCATCAACCTTTTCACGGTCTTTAACAGATTGCATGAAGACTTTCTCACCAATTTGCTCATCAGTGAATTCTTTTTTCTTTAGATAGGGCTCAATCCAGCGGTATTGAGCATAAAAGTTAGCCATATCGGGGACAAGATCCTTAACGACGTACATGTGAGGAAGTGGGTAAATCTTGGTGACTTTGTTGTCTTTAGGAATTGCACAGAGGCAAGCAAGACGGTTTCGGCCAGCAATGTTCATTGAGCAAGAACCGCAAATACCCTCACGACATGAGCGGCGGAAAGTGAGAGTTGGGTCACATTCAGTCTTAATCTTAATGAGAGCGTCAAGAACCATAGGACCACAATCACTTGTATCAATAGTGAATGCTTGCATATATGGCTTCTGCTCAGGCTTGTCAGGATTCTAGAAAAAATCAGAAAATTCCAGTGAATATAGGATGAGCACAAATCATAGAGCAGAAAATGATATATATGACTTACATAACGGTATATCTGAAAAGTCCTCATTTTAGAACCAGTGCTAGCATATCTAGCGGATTGAGCGAAAGCATTTCCAAATCGGGGAGCAAATCTCACAAGCGAATTCATATCCAAATCGAAAATGAAACAATGTTTATTTAGCGCCACAGCTTGATCAATGATATTAAGATTTAAATATTCGATATTTACATGTTGAAAATCTAACAAATTAACCTGAAATCAGCTTTAAATTATTTATTTAGTTCTTGAAGTGCAATTAAATCTGTAATTAAACTAAATTTTGCAAAAATATAAAAGGGAAATACCATCCAACGATCAAAGTAATTCAATAGACTTTCGAATTATACAATATTTAACTAAATAGTTGTCAAAAATTTTCATATTTAATAAATGCCTATTTGCACTTGTTATGTTTGCCTCATTATTTATTTCACGAATATCCACTAAACCCCACATTGGAAAGTCCTCAAACGTAGCATATCTATTTACCTATTATCTGTTATATTTTATCTATTTATGCTATCGACATTTTTATTAGAATACCAGTTTGTCAATTAATCATGGCTATGGCTTCTGTAATGTTGGTTTTGACTCTATCGCCGTAAAGTATTTTCACTCCAAATGTGTTTTAAATCATATGGTCAAAATAATGAATGTGTCCACTGGATTGAAAACTATTTCGTTTGCGTCACATAATACGTATATTACCTAAATTTACTATCGAATTGAGGAATGGTCCTGATTCCATATTAAAAATAATGATACACAAGAATATATACTAAGGACACTACTATTTTCACAATATGCTTGTTAAAATCAGAACAGGAATGTGGTGCAGTTGAAACGAACTCAATTAATTTTATTAATGACGGACAATGAATAATCAAAACTTTATAACGTTATGAAAGTTAAGCATATTTCCATGAGTATTACAAGAATGAAATCACCACATCAAAAAATTCCATATGCATTAAACATTCTCAATTTATTTGTATTGTGCCAGTAACTTATTCATACCATTACAGGGCGATAAATTTTCTTAAAATAAAAAATATGTAAAATATTTTACACAGTCAATGATTTGAATTTAAATTTTGTTACGTGAACTAGGTTTGCCTAATTTTGATTGGTTATAAACGTGTGCACATTATTTAAAAGCAATCATATGGTGACTTACTCGCGCGTATGCCTTTATTTTGCAGGTAGATTTTGCGCCAAATAACAGCGAAATGTATTTCCTTTAGCTTGAGGGTCTTTTTCATATTAGTAACTTTCTTATTTGCGTTGGGAGAGCAAGCGAATATATATGGAAATTCGAAAAATCCTTCTTCGATCAATCGCTTACGGCATATTTTCATCAAAAGGTTTTTTTTAATTTTTAATTCGCAAATACATGTAGATGGATCCATGGTCTCCGATATTTGCACCTTTCAAATCAGGACCAATGGCCTGATATTTTGAAGTTATCTCATGAATCTAGTTTGGTTAGTTATTAATTTTTAAATTTCATATTCTGTCTTTAAGGGCTTTCATTTTGCTCCTAATTGAATTTAAATTTGTCCTTTATTTTACTAAACCTGGTTAGAAAAATAAAAATCTTTCCTGCTTTAATTTGTTATGATATTTTTTATGTTCTTTCAAGTTCCTATTGCTCCACTTACGTTGAAACCGTTTTAACCTTACCTCTCAGTTCCTGTCTGTTAGTTTGTATTTATTTCTTGTCGTTGTAGAGTCTCTCACCAAATATAGAATCTGGTAGTAATTCGGAACAATTTTCAACACCTCAATCCTTGTCTTCTCAAAAGGTAGATGCTACATTACCTCCTATGGATGAGTCTGTGGTCAATGAACTCTCTCAACCAAACATGCCCACTTTCCAGGAGTTCCATGCAAAAGTTCTTGGAGAAAATCAAAACAAACGCCGATTAGGTGAGCGAATAGATGCTTTTTGATAAATTGTGCTCAGTGGTCATCTGTTTTTTTTTTTCAGAAACTATTATCTCGTTATACTTCTGTGTACACCAATTTAACATCTTATTTTAGTAGTTTTCTAAATTTGAGTACCTTGACTTAACAGATGAAACAGCCAGTACAATTTCCGTTCAACCAGTCAAAAGCACGGTAACCGATTCAAACCTCTTGAATCAGCCCAACCAATCTGCTGAGGATTCTAGCCACTCTTCTATTCCCGTTTCGTCGACTCTACCAACTCTCGACGCTTCAACAAACTCTATGCCCTCTTCAGAAAACGGAGGAAGCGCAAAAGTAGCTGGAGGAGCCTTTTCCGATGTCATCCTTCCCTCCAGTGTGTCGGAGAATGGAAACGTTAACGGAGTGAGTGGAAAACGAAGTGGTGGTGGTGATGGATCCGGTCAGGAGTTGAGGGTCATGCGAAATATTGCAGCCTCAGAATGTGGAGCTAAACTTTTACAGGCCAGCCCTTCTGCCAAACATTCTCAAGCTATTCTTGTGGATAATAATGACGAGTATATGAACCAGCCTTGTGTCTCAGAGAAATGGTGGGTTGTTTCTTTAAACGCGTTTTGTTGGATTATTACGGTCGACTTTACTTCTGGTTAAATATTTCCATACTCGAGTACGTGATCCTTATTAAAATAGAGCATCTAAAACTAAGAATGGGAATGAATGTTTCGAATACAATATATTGAATAAATAACTGCGTAATACGGTCATATAACGAACTTTTGAGTTTGAATGTCACAAATTGACTTGGTTCATAAATTTGTTCAGTGTCTTTGAATGTGGCCAACACAGATTACAATTTGGTGTCATGGAGCTCGATGTTGACCCTACCTTAACCATTGTGTTTGGCCATTCCACTTACTGGGTGTGCCCCGATGTACTCTAGCCCTCTATCATGGCAGACTTGCATGTTGGCTAAGGTGCTGCTGATACTTAGAATTTACGATAGATTTGCTAATCAATTTTTCGTAAAGCGGGCATCTCTTTGCAAGTTAAAAAATTGAGGAAACCGTATAATCCTAGATGTCTAGATTCCTGTCAATGGTGCTAGCTTCATAATTAGGATAACTTTGTAAAACTTGGTGAATGGTTGATATCCATATTCTTAAGATTGGGCTTTGATTGTGCAATGATGAGAGAGTGACGAAATATTTCTCTTCTACTTTCTGCTACGGCTGAAGACCAGCCGCTTTCTAAGGAGTGGGGGGAAACCCTCTTATTTGAGGGGAAAGATTGCGATTAATAAATGGAAGAGATTGCAATGGTCATCTACTTGAACACTTTTACCGCTTTATAGATAGGAGTTGCATTTTTATTAACAAAATAACGTACTATCCATAGGGTAGATCTCCTATTTTTTTCTCTTAAGATGCGAATGACGAAAGGGTGAAGTCTTTAATCTCTAGAAATAAATTATAGTTAAGTGCCTAGTTGCATGCCTTATGAATAACATATTTTGCCTAATAAATGTGTTTGGGCGTTGCTTATTCAACCCATGCGCACCTTCTTTCTGTCGCAATTAATCTATCAATCCAAACTCAACCCTATTGTAACTAACAGGCGAAAATTGAATTCTATCCCCTTATTCTATTTCTCTCACCCCTTGGTAATGAAAATAATCAGTTTCAACATTGGTTTTTTTTGTATAATTAATTAATGGAGTCGCTTATTTTCTATTCATCTGTTTTCCTGCTTAGATCCATTAAGGTTTGTTTTTATCTACTTAGCTTAACTTTTGTATTCACAATGGTCCTTATTTCTCTCTGTGAAGTTCCAGTCATAATCAAAAGAATTGGCTTTTGGGATTTGTGGGAATAGGGAGTTTGGAGACCTGAAAGTCGGTTTATGAAGGAATCATGAGACTATTTTGGAAATTATTTCGAACGCTTTCAGTGTGAAAATAAACACCCCTCCTATCTTGTCGCGGATTCTATCGATCAGTTTCCATTTTTCAGACAAACAAATGCTAAATATGTTTTATTCGGAGCTCAATGCAACTTTAGGGAACTTTGTAATACTGTGTGAAACTATATGGCAAACTCTTGGTATTTCGGTTGCCCACTTTACATTCCTTCATCTACTCAAAATTAAGGAAGCGGTTCCTTTATTTGTTTACGTGGACTTGAATATGTAGTATTGGCAACAATGCATTTCTCCAATAGTGGTGATCTTACGTATCTAAGTTTGATCGTAGACTTCCAATAATCGATAGTTCAGTACATCGGAGAAGAACAACTTGTAGGTACACCAAATTCACCCCTAGTGTACTACTCCAAAGCAAGCGCCAAGATTATTCTATTTGACTTACCCTAATACTGTACCTAACAGTAAGTACGTTTTTTGGTACATATTTTTTAGCAATGAAAGTTTTTTCTTTATACGTCTACTTCCTCGTTAACGTAATTCTCTAAGCGCACTCCATTTGTAGTTTCACTTTCCACTTCAAAAATTTGCTATTTCATCCATCTCCATTTTTGAGAAAACTTTTTTACTTCTGTTTAAGTGTATGTTTAAGATTGCTTTTTAATATCCACGGTACAAATCACAATAAGAGATTTGTCGAACCTATAGCATTATCCTGGAAAACCCCTTAACCAACTTCTTTACTTCATACTTACAAAAAACTCATCTTTTCATCACTGTTAAACGTTGATTTCATGATGGGTTTGAATGAGACACCCTTCTCTGTCCCCACTGGATAGGTAGTTCATGGCAATGGATTGTAAACATTATATTAATCACTCTCTCTAACGGTGAGTGTGTTTTGCATGGTCATGAAAAGAAAATTATCTCCTTCGTTCACTTTGCATCGACTTATCATCTACTCGTTTTACTCAATACATGGCGTTGTGGTAGTGTGATGTACTTTTCCATTAGGAGGTACTGGAAATATGAAACATTAAATTTTGGAAAAATTCCATTTCTAGTCTCCTTTAAAGGCATTATTTAATTTTTTTTTCAACAACTCTTTCGCGTTTTAACGTCTTTTTCTATCAACTTATTGAAATCACAGTTTTCTGAGTGAATCAATGTTGTACTGGTCAATGTCTTTTGAGTCTCTTTCAGAAATTGGTCTGGCTGACTGCATTACTTAATGGTGGTGTCAGAGCGCTCTTTTCTCCTTAAGTGCACGTCGTGGGCACGTCTTTGGGTTCGATATCAAAGGATTAGACCGATTACTTAAAAGAATTACATTGCTCGGTGAATTTCTAGGTCTAAACACAAAATATGGTACAGTTGGTTTTAAATTCAATTCATAGTTTTCTTTTAAAATGATGCAATAAGTTGCAGAATTTCATCATCCATGCGCATCAATTTCGAACCAGTGATTTCGATTACTCTCCTCCATCTCTTCATTCGCGTTCAAGTTTGTGTGGGTTTACTGAACTCGCTTTGATTATCTGTTCTTTGGTCAATGAATCATCTTATTTACGCTATAAGTGGTTCCGTGAAATTGAAAATGACCAGTTGAAACTTGTGTCAAAAATGTGAGTGAGTGATGAATACATTTACTTAGTTTTCTAACTCGAAACTTATAATTACTAGTGACCAACATCACATTATTCGTTGCTATCATCAAGTACTTGTAAAGCATTAAGCGTGAATTGTCTATTGGCGGAGATTGTCGTTATTGGCAACTTTTAATTCGAACCTAATAAGAGCTTCAAGGTTGTTTGCTAAATTTGAAATGACCTATTAAGCATTCGCCTCTTTTGGTTAAAATTTTATTCCACTATTCATTACCAAATTATTTTAATTTTTACGTTATATTTAATGAATGTGTACATTTGCGCATTTATGAGGCGACCATATGAATGGGCAAGGATGGAATGTCGTATTGCTTATACATATTTAGCTGGTCAATACCTTAAATAACTTCCGATTTCAACGCTTTTATACACCCGTAATATCTGAATGTCATTTGGCCGATCTTGGGGCCCTCATATTATCGGTTGATTGCGTTTTTAAACCTCTTTCTTCCGGCAAATTTAAGATATAGTGCGACTTTTCCTTTGATCTTGTGGGTTTTTCGCTAGGAACAAAAGATTGCATGCTATATATTCCCTTTTAAACACTAATCATTTCATGAATTGGTATTCATTTAAAAACATTACGTCAACTGAATAATGTGGAGCGGAGGAGGGGGGGGGGGGGGGGGGGGGGGTTAGAAACAGTACATGTATGTACTTGCACTTTTACCCGGTGCAAATGAGTGGATTTGGGTTGGGTCATCATAGTGATACGCTGTGAAATAAACATCGGTTAGAGGGTGTTCAAACATTTCAGTTTGGAATGTTTGTGTTTTGTTGTGTGAAATACTATTGCTTTGCCAGCATCGAATTTAACTATTCGTTCAAGTACTTTTCCACTTTCTCCGCGTTTCCAATAAACCTAAAAAGGTGGTAATGAACATTCTTGCTGTGGCCATTCCCAGGTATAGGAATTATTCCTTTTCTATCCAGGCCACTTTCCTTTCTGCTATATTTATCCCAATTGCTGCGTGGAATATTCCACCTGTACATCCTACAAAATGTATAAAAAAGCTTCAGAAGGGTCAACCCTGTCTTCTTCTTGGGAATGGAATTAGCGTTCGATTTGAAGACAATTTTTATTTTTTTTTTTCTTATTGGTACTTCTAATATTTCGAAATTCATAAATAATCAAGAAAAGTTTGTAATGCAGATGCAAGCATTGGTAATGAGGGTAGAAGCAAGCGAAGAACTCAGATTTCAGGCGATATATGAACTTCGGATTTATGTATGAGGGTGCATGATTTCAGACTTCCATTTGAAATGGTTTCTATTCGGAAAACGATTGTTCAAGTTATGCGTTGGCAATGAAGTGGCTAAAATAAGATGTTTCGAATAATTCTCGAATTCTATTTACCAGTTGAATTGGCGAAGTAAACACTGCGTATTGGGTAATAACGTAACACTTTTATAGAAACAAATAGAGACGGTTGATGTGCCTGTCAAGTTTCCTTTTATTTGAATTTTGACTTCTGACAACAGGCTAAAGAGACACAAGTGACTCACTTTGGATAATGCCTATCTTTATTTTTTTTCTCACCTCATATTCTCCAAAATCCTTTGAAAAGTCCGTTTTTTTAATTTGATGATGGTATTCTAATATGTTGAGTTCAACCCCCCTCCCCCCCACCCCCACTTCCCCTCCTCTGTTTTTTTGTGAGAAATTGGGCATTGGGAGAGGTTCTTCTCTTTGGAAATCACTGTGGGATCCTTTTTTAATTTAGGTTTATTAACAAGGTACTTTCTTTTAAATCGTGGAAAAGTATTTTTCGCTGAAAATAGATAATTTTCTTCTCCAAAAGTGTTTGGCCTCAGCTAACATTCTTGACCTGATTTTATTTGCTACCATACCCAAATTCAATCGTCTCAGGCTGGTATGATGTGCCTTTACAAGATCGTATATTGGACTTAAAGAGAGCCCTGATGAATTGTTAATTAAGACGACGAATTTCTCAAATTCCAGTCGGTATTTTCCCCTTCACTTTTACGCTCACTACAAATGACTGTCTTTGCGCTCTAGAAGTAGACAGCGGATTCGCGTGTTCCATCCGCAGCAACCTCTTCCCCTTGATTTGTCTAGAAATTGACTTTTTTTCTCCCTTTTGTAGGTTCATCATCGAAACCTGTGAACCTGTTCAACTTGGAACAATCCAATTAGCAAACTATGAGCTCTTCTCGTCGAGATGCAAAACCTTCAAAGTTTATGGTAGCGATCGGTAAATATTTGTGTACCCCCGTTATAATATGCCAACACTGAGTGGTTTACCTAATTTATGTACAAAGTCATAGCGAAGGCGAAATACAATGCAAGCCCACGGTAACACTGATCCCTACTACCCTCTAAGTCCTCTTGTTTCTGTTAATTGGGCGGATTTTTTTTTTTGTCGTCTTCAGCGTCTTTGTGACCTTGATGTGAATCACCTGTTTTAATTTCATTTTCTCGTTGTCCATTTTCGAAATTCCTTTTTATGAAAAAGCTCCTCTGGTTAATAATATCAGTCAATCAATCAGTTTTGGCCTTAATAATTCTTCCAATGCATTCGACTTCTTGAAATTCGGTTCCTTCAATTTTAAGCTGATTCACAATATGCGCCAATTTCGCGTTTACTTTCTAGATGGAACCTACCTTTCCAAGCATTTCTCTAATTAAGTGTGCGCTATAATTTTTCATGTCGTGTTGGTTTTTTTCGCTATCAGTTATGATGTTTGATATTTATTTCAATTCTTCCTTATTCAGGGGGGGGGGGGGATATGCTTCACACGCCAATTTCTTAACTTCTATTTGTAAGCTCGTGAAGCAACTGCATATAGTATCATGGCAACCTTCTTGAATCCAAAGTTTACGTCGATTCTATAGATGAACATTTTGTAGTAAAATTGATGAATATATATGCCAGTGAACTGTGACCTGTTGCATTGACCTTCAACTTAATCATCACTTCAGTGGGCTTTCCTAACGAAAGCAACTTATTAGAGAGAATGGCTTAAGTTGGAGAGTAATTTTCGATAAGCGGAATCGGATCATTTTAAACGTAATAAGTTGAACTCGTTTGCTTTGTTGACATTTCTCCTTTTTCGTGATTTAGGATTATGTTTTAACAAAATTAAACATGTAAACGTTGCCTTACCAGCATACATTTATCTACATATTGGTCTATACCTCTCAAAGAGAGCTAGAGCCTATTCTAAGGTCATGGTTTTTACACAAAATGCTCAGTCGAATTAAGAAGTGAACACTTAACCACATCTACGTATTTCATTCATTATATTCGTAAAATGCGCTGAATTTTTTGCACTACAATTTAAACTTTAAATAGTTCTTTTTTTTTCCACTTACTTTGTGCTGGGAAGAGGGAGCATCAGACACAGTGCGATGACGTTAATGAACACGTTTGATTTACTTTTCATATCTGAAAAGGCCATGCTATTAGTGTTTTAGAAATGTGATGCTTTTAATATTTTCTGAATGAATAATTTTTCACTCGAAAAATAATTAATTTATCAATTGCAAGGTCGCTACTTAACACCAGTTCATAAGATTGTGTTCTCACTGAGTTCATGCTTTTGTAGGACTCCTTAATTTAAAACCTTGATGTTAAATTTCCTTTAATTTCCATTCTTAAACAGCTATCCTAGTTAATTATGGGCCAGCAAAATTTATTTAATAGCGACTGGCTTTTGATTATTGACCCCTAATGAATGATTTAACCCTTTAACGCCCGAATTATTTTTTTGAAAAAGGCACCCATGTGTGTCTTACAGCAGACTGATGACGCCGAAGTGATGACCTTTGGTGGTATCAGGTGAAGGCTATAGACGCATTGAACATGTTTAAAACGGTCCTAATGTGGTGATAATAATAGCCTTCTTGGTGCTACTTGATTAACTCATCAAATGTCATGGGTTCGATTGCTGGATTGAGATAGCAAAAATTGATCTTAATTATTAGCAGAAGTGACTAATTTAGCGTGAATCATTTTTCTTTCACTCCACACGAGCTCTCATTTTTCCGAATTGCATAGCCTGCCCGAGTTCCTAGATGAAAATTTCGCTTCCTCACACTCAGTGTGGTCTGTTCTGGCAATTCTTTTGTTGTATTCGTGTGAGTTACAAAGTACCAAATTTAAATGCAAGCTAAAAGGCAAAGAATTGGTTACAATGTTGCAAATTTCCACAACAAATGTAATGACCTTGTAGAATACGAGAGGCTTTCGGATGCTTTTACGATCTACACTCAGATAGCCAGGTAGGTGGATGGCAAATCGCAACTTCGCATTATGACAACGTATTTCACCTCAACCCGAACTCTCTACAGCAGGGAGCAAATTATGTTAGTTCACACAAGCAGATTTAGATTTAATCATTACTTCGGTGAAAATGGGAGTCGAAACTATAAATAAAGTGGTAATTTCGTTTTGAGGAAATAGTTACTAATGATTCATAATTATATATTTTTTTTGTCACCTTGGCAGATCCTTCAGTCATGAGCGCTGAAGTTAGTGCAAAAATGTAGAATTCAATAAATTTCTCCTGGCGAAGTGTTCTCGCGTTGACCTTTTTATTCACGTTTTCAGGTGCATTTTATCATGGTGCAATTAGTTGAGCTTATGTCGATTTAATCACAGCAACCAAACATTCAATTTGCAGGTCAATCAATTCATAAGGCAGGAGATCAAAACTCATCGATGTACATCCAGTGGTGTGTGTGGTTGATGACTAGTTAAATCTATTCAACAAGAGGGTGTGATAGAATGCGGCTTCCTCATAAGATAACTTCCCTCTATCCAAGTCGATCGCTGTTGTCACTTCTGCAATTGAGTTTGGGCAAATAATAGAGGAGTGTTCTTTTCCCCCTATTTACGGCGCGGAGGAGGTTGAATGTTTAAATTTTTGCACTTTGTAGGTATCCAGCAAAACAGTGGGAGCAAATTGGAACTTTCCAAGCACAGGACGTCAAAGGTTTGCAGACATTTCGTATTCCTAACCCTGCTGCCGGTCGTCTTATTAAATACGTTAAGGTAAGTACTCATCTCTCAACCTACTTTCTCCTATCTTCTAAACATTTTTTTCTAACAATATATTGCCTCATTTTATCCAGTTTGAGATACTGGACTACTATGGAAATGAGCACTTCTGTCCAATCACCATGATTCGTCTCTTCGGCTTGAGTTCAGATGATTTATATGATCCGATATCTGATCCGATTCAACAACCTTCAGCTACCGCCCAGTCTTCCATTTCTTCTGAAAATGCTACTTCACTAGACGACTTGGAGCCTGAATCGAAAGGTAGCCGTACTTCGTAGAGCTTTGGAGAGTATTCGTTTAAGAATTAATATTTAATCCATATCCTTATCTTGCAGACGACTCCGCCACCACCTCCGAAGCAAATCTGTCAGATGTGTCTAAGGAGGCAGTACCATCTCCTTCACCTTTGGGTAAAAAATCTAGCCGTAGGAATCTCAAACAACTATCCACTTGTGATCCACCAGTCAACCTTAGTTCCCTTGCAAACGAAGAGTACTCTGCCGGGCAAGGATTGGGAGCTAAGTCTGTTCTCAATTCAGACAAATCTACTGGCATATGGCAACACGCTACCCGTACGTGATTTCATCTCTTTCAAAATTTATTCATTACCCATGGTGTAGGAACAGTATTTACTAATGTTTTCTGTCACGGAAATGCTAAGTAAAGACACATTAAGGGGTAAAGGAGTGGTGTGATCGCTTGATGGTTGAAATGTAATTCCGGGTACGTATGTGGAGTCCCAACTTCATTTGACTTTACAATTGAGTTTTTAGGCTTTACCCATAGTTGCCTCGTGTTCCAAAAGTCAAATTTCGAAATCCTAAGTCCGCCTATCTGCAATAATTTGCATGAAGTCAAAGGTTTTGCGTTTAGTAGACGGCCGATCAACCAACTCTAATGTAGGCTTGAAATGGTGTATTAGAATTGATTAATATTTTAGAAAAATGGTTCTACCTATCGAGACTCCCTATCATTTAAACAGCTGCACTCGAAAGGATCTTGCCAATTCCGTTCCTTGATGCTAATGTCGAATGCTTTCATTTAAAGGAAGTTTTTGGGCTGCAATTAATACAAGCTGCCATGCGCCCATGTTGATCACTTTTTGCATCATCTGCATGGAACAACGTGGCAACCACTACATCTCTTCACGTGCTTCATGATACGTGATTTGTTTTCTAATTTCATAGCCTTTATCTAACCTACTAAGTGCGTTCTATTTAATGGCTGACTCTAAGTTGACCAGTGTTTCCCAACACCCAACCAATTGAAAAAATTGAACCCCAAGGTATCTTGGAGCCTCTCGTATTGAGAAACTTACATTCTGTTACCACTCTCTGTTGAAGCTAATTAATTAGTTATTGTAATATGGAATCTCTAACATCTGTCGTCGCCGATTTGCACATTATGAAGAATTTTGCTTCAGTCTGCATTCTATTGAGTTTTCTTGTCTAACAAGTTTATAAAATAGGAGCTCTTAGTTACGATACTGTGCAAAATGCAAGTTGACTTATTTCAAAGAGGATGTGCGATACCATTGTTCGGTAGAAATCGCCAAGACAAATAACCCTTTTTGAAAGTACAAGCACATTATAATCTACCATTCTCCTTCCATTAAAAATTTCCATCTTTAATGTTCCACACACAGAGATGAAATATGCGGAAGGTTTGATCGCTATGACTTTGCGTGTTAATCCCTATTATTGCCGCTTGTTCTCACAAAAATTTGAATGTCCATTTCATTTGCTTCATTTCTCCCTCGTCTCTCTGTAGGATTTGTAATGAGCATAATTCAGAGGGCAATCGGAGGCCAGGGATCTTCGTCTCACCTTCAAAGTAAGTGGTCTAGTTCATTTTCCCTTGAATCCGCAATTTCACTGTGTGAGGTCCGTATTTTACAATTTCTCTGCTGTGTCTTCTCTCACAGCTTCACTCTCTCCAAAAAATGCGGCTCCCAACTCCCCAAAATCCAGTGATCCCACTAGTGATGATTTCTACTCAGTGATTTACATTTTCTCTCAGCCCGATACCCTTTCACATATTAGTGATCAGCGTGCCCGAGGTCTCTGGCATCTCGGCAAATGTCTTCTTGACCTTCAGGACTCAACGCCAACTCGTGAAGTCTTTGCTTCCTCATTTCATCGTAAATGGAATAATTGCAACTCTGCAGCTTATTTCCTCAATCTCCCGATCTCTTCACCACAGACACTTCCTCAATTAGCTAGACTTGCGTCAGCTTATCGAAATCTCACCTCAGTGTTTGGAAGGTGGCCAGATGATGCCGGACTCGAGATGATGCAAAGTGGACGGTTCAAGGGTGGACAACTTCCCTTGCCTGAATTATTTAAAGAAAAGAAGGTTTTACTTCCCCAGATGGAATATTCCAAATCCGTTGAGGAGGTATCGAAGGAGCAGAACGAACCAGTGGGGTCTTCAATAGAACAATCAGAAACTACTCAAAGTTCTCCAGCATCAGTCCAAACTGAGACAAATCCCTCTTCCCCATCTCAATCCAATACCAATGAGCAGGATAAACCGATTAGTCCGCTTCAGAATAACCCGGATATTCAATCCACATTGGAGTTCCACGATCAAGAGGTTGTTACTACGGAAAGTGGACGAGAAGTTGTGTTGCCTGCTGCTATGGGTGGTTCTTGGAAGGAAACCATGTACATGCGGCTTAATAACAAAGTTCTTCAACTACAATCAGATGTTTCTGTCAGTATGAGGTCCGTCTACTAATAAAACTGTAAGTAGTATATCTCAAAAAATTTTAATTGCATCTTGCTCTTTTGTCTTCCAGATATCTCGAAGAACTAAGTCAAAGTTACAAGCGTCAAACTGAACGACTTTCTGCATCCTTCAATATTACTACAGCCTGGTTGAAAGCAACGGCGAAGGGTGCAGAGGAAAGAGATTTGCTTCAACAGGTGCGGATTGATGCACTAGAGGCTCAGTTGACGAAACTGCTCCACATTCTTGCTGAACAGGGTCTTGCCATTATTGACAATCCACAATCTATTAATCGTAAGTGCATTTCCTTTCGCAGTTTATGTGAAATGTTCTTTGAATAGACAATACATTCTAGTCCAACTATCAACTATTCGTGTTAATTTCTGGTTATGTCTCGAAAGTGTTCGAACCCGAAAATAAGTCTTACTTCAACCTTTATTCTTATTGTAATAACCTTGGACCAAATATTTCAAATAGAAGTGATTGAAAGTAATTCATTAAATGACCTGCATACTATTCTAAATCTTGTCGAGTCCTCTCCAGACAAAGCAAGTTTAGTAATAAATACCAAAAATGTATAGATTTTCCAAGATAAAATTTGTTTTTGACTATTTAAATTAATTTATTTGATTTCCTAAATAATAATTCCGAACTTCCGTAATTTAGAATCACCTGTTGCCCAGTCCCCAGTTCCAGAATTTCGACGACCATTCCCAACCTCCTCCACACCCGGTGGACACCTACGATCAATAATTTGGTCTGTTTTCTTCCAGTCACCCCTTCTTGCCGCTTCCAAACATGATGGTTCTGCCAAATTCTGTGGAGTGGCTACTTCACCCTCGTTTGCTGACGACCTCGATGGTAGTGATAAAACTTTTAGCACGAATTCTGCCCTACCTTTGGTTAACAAACCCACACAAACGCAGTCAACTGCAGGAGGTTCAAAATCTGTGAAAATTTCGAGTATATCTTCTCAAGCTTCTCTGCTTCTCGGCGGAGGAAGACAGAAGACGGTGAAAGAGAAGGCAAAAGGATTGAGGCTTTTAAGTGATGCAGATTGGAGATTTATGCTGGTTGTTGCTGGCAGACATTTGAGAAACTTTTTCCTGTCAGAGGTGTGTGTTTAACTCATCACATCTATTCCTTCGCGATCTTTTAATAGATTTTTGAATCTCCTCTTCTAGATGTTCCAGGTGTGGGCAATGCACGTCTTTTTCGCAGTGCTTGCTCAGATATTTGTCTACCTAGTGTTTCTGAGGAAAATTATTCGGAGATGTACTCAACCATCACCAGTGAATTCGTCTTTATTATCGTCGAGATGCTGTGGAAGGTGCTTTTGTGTCAATTCTGCGGTGAGTTTTTGGGTAAAAAAGTGCAGGAATGCGACGAACAGAATCCTTTTGAGGAAGAACTTTAAGGCACGTCTTTCACATTAAAAGTTCGCAGGAAATAAGCATGGAGTAGAGATGACTAGGATGTCGGGGATTTTAAGCGAATTCTGATTAATTAATTGGTCACAATGAGCACCCTCCGAGGGCACAGTAAGCTGTGAGATAGTTTTACCAAACCCACTAGTCGAAAATGGTTTTGATTGGGACTGTATCAACCGGATGGCAAAGTTAGTTCTCAGAGGTATCTGTTTTAATAGATTGGAATTTTTTAACTTTTTTAAAACACATGAAACTCTTTTTTTTTTATCTTTTAGAAGGTCAGTAATCATGAAAATGATGTAACTACTACTACTCAGTTCAGCTTGGGTGCTTCATTAGCGGCAGAATTCATTAAGCAGGAGAATATGTCCTGTAAGGGGGAAGAGAAGATGGTGTCTTCCGCAGCTTCATCTCCCTTGTCTCTTTCCATGGGGGAGCACGAATCCAAATATAATGAAGAGTTCCTTCAACGCGGTTAGAATTTCACTTCAATTACTTTATATCTATTTACTTAGGTCACCTGCAATTAATACATATTTATTAATTTTATTTCAGATGCTCCTGCTTGTGAAGATGATCTAAATGTGCTTGTTCGTCATCGAAAACTTTCGTTTAGGGTTGAAGAAACAGAAGTGGAACAAAAGCGAAGCCCGGTAAATTATATCACACTCCCTTTGACTTCCATCTATACGGAAATTCTTCTTTTGCTCACCATTCATTTTCATTTTCCCATTTGGATTTAATTTCAGCTTTCGATTCATTCATTATCACCCATGATTTCATAGTGGTAGGTGCTGCTAAGCCAAACCGCATTTCTCTTCGTTTCCCCATCTATTCGTTGCTTTATTAATACTATGTACATTTTTTTATGCATTTGGTATGTTTTCTCACATTCGTTTTCGCTGTTCGAACTGCTTTTCTTTCAGGTTCTTGAATGTTTGACTGGATTCGTGTAGCATTACTCACCACTTTCAGGGCAAACTTCCAAGTACTCATTGTTTTAAATTAAGTGACTACTGCTGTGTAACAGGAGAGGAGAAGACGTCGAATCATCTAAAACCTGATTCGATTGATAAGACATTTGCAAGGGAGAGATCGTGGCAGTAAATATATCTGACCTGATTAATGTTGGTAAGGTCGCACGACAGCGGAAACGCTAATTTTGAGTAAATATTGGAGAAGGGTTTCCTATGGAGTTTTAATCTCTATATTTTCTCTAATTTGATGGAGGATTGTGGGTCCTCCTTCGCTTAAACGGCGTTTGCTGCATGGGCTTACAATTTATAGTAATGACCTCTCATTTGTACTATGGTACTACTTTCTTTCTACTTTAGTTGACAAATGGAAAAACTGTTACTCCATCGCCGTCAAGTACAATTTCACCGCCAACTGTGAAACATCAGTCAGCCACCGTAGGTAGTAGAAGTTTTCGAAAGCGTCAAAAGCGGAAGCAGAAGAAGCGATCAAACGCAGAAGGGAATTAACAATCATCTGCATCCCCTCTTTCCTTTATTTGTGAATCACAGATTTATGTTTCTTATTCTAATTTCCAACATTCTATTTTCCTTGTGTGACATTTATTTGGAAGAAAATGGTCTTATTTTTACTGTGCTAAACTCGGTCTTCCTTTATTGTGGTTTAATTTGTTAAGGCAACGAGTGACGGATGCTAGATAATTTGGCAGATAAATACTGCATTTTAAAATGACATAAATTGATGAGGTCTAGGAGCGATGTTTCGCCTTATGCAGGCGGTCACGGAATTGGCAAGCCGAATGCAGTTTCGAAATTTCTCAAATTTGTTAAACGTAGTTGATTTACTTTTAAAATAGTCATATGAAGATGCGCAAATATCGTCTGTTTGATTTAATCAACCTAATAGACTACGAGAAATTGGGACTTTGAGGTCGGGTGTTGCAACGTTACTGACAATATCAAGTGCAGCTTAAATCAAATGAAATTTAGTACAATATGTCTGATTCACCTCATATAAGAAATGGAAAATTAAGTCATTTCCATCAGTTAATAATAATATAGGGAATCCTGAAGAAAGGGGGTTGAATGAATTCACACAACAGCACCTTGGAAAATGGTGACAAAATGAATATTGAAGAAAATTCACTAAACCACAAAATTTTAAGATATGAGCTAAAATTAAAGGAAATTCACCAGAAAGTGCGAAGAATAGTTCTGACTCCAAACGATAATTAACAATGTTCCTTTTTGAATAAACAAAATAAAATCGCCGAAGCTTTTTAAACTTTTGGTTTTACCCAAATTATTAATTTCCAAGCAACAAATATCGTTAAAAAGTTTTAATTCACTTCAAAATTAGTATTCCAAGGAAATCATTCTGAATTACCAAGGTCGAAATTGTACATATAGCCTGACATCTAGTGCTGTTGAAATGTCTGATAGCGAGGCAGTAGATATTTCCACGTTACCTTTACCACAAATTCAAGAAATTGCAAAACAATATGAACAAAAAATTCAGTTTCTCAATGCTTCATTACAACAGTTTCGAATGCTTCAAGGAAAGTTCGCTTCTTCTAGAGATTGCCTGAAACAATTTACGGCCGAAAATAAAGATAAAAATACTTTAATCCCATTGACTTCCACACTTTGTGTTCCAGGGAAACTTGTTAATCCTTCACGTGTTATTGTACATATTGGAACTGGTTATTTTGCTGAAATGGTATGTACATATTTGTTCCTGAATTCATTTCATTTTTAGGAAGCTGAAGATGCTAAGAAGCACTTCAATAGTCGAATTGAATTTATTGATAAGCAGATTGAGAAGGTTGCTCCTGTTTTGGCCCAGAAAACTCAAGAACACAGAGCGATTATGGTCGTCCTAGAAGCTAAAGCGAAAGCACTTATGAAAGCTCAAGCAGCTAAGCAATCATAATGTATTTGTCTTGTTAATATAATATTCTTGACTGATACGTTCTTATTTTTTCATTTTTTTGTTTAGTGTTTTACTTATAACTTATTTCTTCTTATTAGCTTGGTTGATTGAAACCGTAGTGTTGTTTTATGTTTTTGAAAATCACCTTGTTCTATTCTTCGTAGCGGTATGCATTTGATTTTTCAAATTAAAATTGTGTAATGTTTGGCTCCGTTTTTTAATTTAATTTTCTTATATGGTTGAAGATGGTTAATCTTATTACCCAAAGCTGATGGGTTTGCATTGAGATGATGCATAAAGTAAACAATAGGGCCCGTAAATATCCGGAACAAACTCTTGTGATGCAGTTGATAGATGCTATTTTATGCATTTATTTAAATTTTTATTAACGTTGAGATACGGTCGAATTTGTTTTTCAAATGGGAAATACAATTTTAAGAACTGTTCTGGGCTGTATAATCATCTTTTCATGATTTTGCCTAATACTTGCTATAATTTCATCGTAGTTGTGCAAGGTTGTGGATCCGCTTCTTAATTTATATATTTTCTTTATCAGATTTGCTTAACTAGCCTAATTTGATAGATATTTATTGTCTACTAAATTAAACTAAGTAGTAGTAATATTTTATCTTCTCTAATGTTCATGACTCCGTTTGGTTATTGATTTCTGATTGAGCTTTTACTTTGTTCAATATCCGAGGCACAGTTACCTTATTGTTAAGTAATTGGATACTTGTGACCTAATGGTAAGCTAATAAGGAGTTCTGCTGTTTAGATTCTTGTGTATATTCATATTCATGCACGTATACCCAAACCAAGATAAGTTGGTTCTATATTTCAATATGGATAGACTGTGATAAAAAGGTTACTTTAACTAAGTAAAATTAAGCATCATAAAGTCCAAAAGACAACTTAGACTTAGAACTTAGACTGGTTCTAAGTTTAAAATAAAAATAACTAACCAATTGTATTGAGCCGTGAAGGTCTTGACGTAAAATATGGTAGTTTTAACTGGAGTTTTTATTTATGGAAGACAAAAAGCTTCAGTTTACGTCGTACTTTTCTTTTGGAAGCTCCACTTCTCCGGGTCTAGATCACGATTTTGGGGCGAACACTAAGCGCTTATTTTCTATAGATAGAAAGAAGTCTATTCAGTTATGCCGTAGACTATTAGTCTCTTATTTTCACTGAAGCGAAAAAAGTGCATACGAATCTTGTAATCCGCGATTCGTACTTTCTAATCGATCTATTTTAAATAACGCCGTAGAAGTCCTCATTAATAGATCTGGTGAAATTATATGATTCCTTTTGTACGATCGCTTGCATGCATACGATAATTCTGTCAAATCAAATTTTAGGGCCGTTCGGTCTTTGATACAATAACCTAAAGCCAGAGAAAGACAAAACGAGAAGTAGGTGATGTAAAGTTTGTGAAATCGGACGTGTAAGTCATGATAGAATATTAAAATTGAGGACGAAATAGAAAGTAAGGAGTGCGATTTTTAAGGAAATAAAGCGGTTGTTGGTCTATTGGAAGAGGAATTCTGCCTTTAGCAATAATTTAGAGAACTAATAGAGGGAAATAACATACCATCATAGGTGTTAATTTAAAATGAGATAGTGTCAAAAAGATTCTTATATTAACAAAAACAGAAACCGGTATTTGATATCCTGAACCGAGTACCAACATTGTGGGAATTTTCAAATAAAAAAAAGTCCAATTCACATATCTCTGTGCTGACTAGTACTGGTAGTCATGTTGTTAACGTGATCGATGTATAGCATCTTCATCACGTACGATTAAAAAGGTATGTTTTGGCGTCTACGCCCCACGCAGTACCTTGTAGCGAACTCCACACGAATAAGCCCTTGGCCGATCCAAAGTAACCTTGCTATAACTCCAACTAGCCTCTAGTGGAGTTCTCTGGATTGTCGATTATTGCCTGTGAGGCCTCTGCACTCACTGCCCCGCTTACCCGATACGCAATCGGTAGCACAGACGCCCTTAATTGAATGTACTAGCGTACATAGTAGCTTTGCACACTTCACAAACTCTCTCTTCCTCATATCCAAACGGTTTAGTTTAGCCTAAAGTTCTCAACTTGAACTTAAATTTACGTTTAGGTAGGAGGAAGAAATTCGCAATGTATATTTAGCATGATTCACATTTTGCGACTGTTACGTCAAGCTCAATTCTTGGTGCATTTCTTGATCTGGATAGGGAGAAAAATTTCAAGACTTCTCAGTTGCTGTTTATGAAAAGATCTGTTTATATGTGATGGAGTAGGCAATACATTGTTTGCAGCCTGGTCATTCAATGATTGCAGTGGCGACTTCTCCAGAGGTGGTCTTGGATCTCCAATTGTGAGCCCTAGAAATCACTCCATTCGATAATCCTATGCATGAAAGATGAAAATTGTGGGCCTCTATTGAGAGCAACGAAAATATT
Source organism: Hymenolepis microstoma (assembly GCA_000469805.3). Classification (NCBI taxonomy): domain Eukaryota; kingdom Metazoa; phylum Platyhelminthes; class Cestoda; order Cyclophyllidea; family Hymenolepididae; genus Hymenolepis; species Hymenolepis microstoma. The sequence continues at coordinate 840,413 of LR215993.1, read as the reverse complement.
CGATTAGACGTCCTAACATTAAAATTGGTTGTATCTAATATCTAGAATTTTCAAGGGGCTTCGCTCGGCCGATTGCACATTTATTCCGCTTCATGGCTTTGTTATTGACTCTTGGAAAACAATAAAATTTGATAAATATTCTAATACTTGAAATTCGTATAAAATTGAGAGTTCTGCATGTTCAATTTCAGTTACGTAAGCGATTTGTGAAAAATGAACTTTGTTGTAATAGATTAAAAATAAAGCACATTCTGACCTGATTTATTTCGTTAATAAAATCAAAAAAAAATCAATTAGGTGCTATAAACTAGTCGTTTACTATAATGATACCTTTATGAAAGAATGTCCTTGGAAGTGACTGATCTACTTTTCATTTCTCCAATTCAAAATGTTCTTACCAAAGATTACGTTTAATAGTTGTTAGATCAGTAGGGTACACAATGCTACCAAAGCTAAAGGAAGAAGTCTCATGCACACAGAAGTGCGGTCGTGAGTGCAGAGATCTCTCAATTAAACGGCAATCAATAGTTGCTGCAAATATTCACAAATTGAACGATTTGACTGAACCGCGTATTTATCTAGCTGTATTTCGGAAAACCTCCATTTGGATGACTCATAATGCTATTTCATCACTTCCATGTCTGCATGCCTACTCTTATCAACTGGGATTACGATATAAGGTCAGAGTTCTAGAGTCGAGGTCACGAAATGCAATCTTATGCGTACCTATTAGGGGTGATGCCTTGCAGTCTAATAGTATGAACCTCATGCCAAATTATATTCAAAAGATTATGAGAATGTTGTATTTCACCACGTGCGCATTACCAAGATCGGAAAATCGCGTGCATATTTGTGCAAATCTCAGTGTATTCCTAATCAGTATCACTAATATCTATTTTATAACTCATTTTTCAATTATAAGTCAAAATACTGAAATTAACTGAGTTATTTATTAAGCAAATATTGACTTAGGGCCTAAACAACCAAATTAGATTAAACAAAAGAAAGCGTATTCTGAAAGAAAAAATAGCGTAAAAAAATATATAGCGTAAAATAGGCCAAAATCGATTTCAAATTATGGCTAAGTATTTAAAGCGACAAAAGTACCAGAAGCTATTCGCATTATTTGAATTTAAGATACTAGATAGTGGTGATTATAAAGGGTGCATGGGAATTAGAAAATGGGACTTGGGAATGTAATGATAGTGGAATCTGAGTGACTTGATCTTCTTTTCACTTTGATTACGAAAATATTACAACCTTTATGGGGTCCTTGGTAATCTCCAATTCTTTCAAAAAGGAGGACTTCTTTTAACACTCATTCCGATTAGAAGCAATTACTTCTAAAGCCCCATCTATGTAAAACTCACGTTCTTTTGATCGACCAGATTCGCAAGCGATTTGTTGGATGAAATATTAGCCGTCTTTAAAGAGACTTTGTTAGGAAGACAAATTCACACTTTTTGAGACTTGAACAGAATAAGTTAAAATGTTTGCTATTCTGACGCCATATTTTCCGACTGCTGTTCCCCCATTCTCATAACTGGGTAGGAGTTTTTCTTTTTGTTATACCACTAGATAAACATATAACCAATCAATACATACGTCGACCATCTTAACGAATCGGTGATATTAGGGATAAGCTTTTATTGTGCTAAACATCTTACCCATGGACACTCCATATCCTCACATAAGGGCCGAAACATTCTTAAGGAAAAGCGTACTTTAACTATACTACTTGTCACGCAAGAAACAAGTGCGGTCGTATGCGCAGACACCTCTCAGCCTGCCACCAAGAAATAGTCACCTTCCTTGTATTTTAATAACTAGGCTCTGGAACAGACACTCGACCTAAATTAACGTATTCGACTTCATGCGTCTGTTTCCTCTATAACTTTGTAGTAGCTTAGCTATCTAGATTACTTAGTACAAGTCAAGGCTTATCCGCGTAGCAACCCGGCACACATTTTTACATATTTCGTAAAAAAGAATATTTATTTTCGAATCTGTACACCTCAATCACTGTAAATATTCTTTAGTATTGTTGCTTATTTTGCAGAATTCAGGGATAAGTTTTCTAAAAAGTGACTATTTTTAGCGACTCCAAGTCCAAGTCTCACTTGATTTGTATATTTGAAGAAGCGAATTTCAGTAAGAAATTAATTTTAAGTGGGTGAAAGCTTATATTTATCCACTAAATACATCCAGTCATTTAAAAAATGATTTACGTCATTTGCAGGGTCAACCCAGAATGCTCGGGTTTAAGTTTAAGTCAAACTTTATGTAAGTTACCATTTCAACTATTCGTGGATTCGGAGTTCTAAATCAGTTTTGGGCCATGCAATTTCAACAAGTACTGTGAAGACGCTACGCGATTTTGGCTTAACAAATAGTGATTATTTTCGTCACTTTGTATAAACAAATTATTTCCTGCACCACAATGATTTCTTACACACCCCTAAACTTCGCTTCGCCAAAAAGGCCTAGATAAAAGCACACTTGCCGGAGAACAGCCAATTTAAATCGTCAGTCCGAATTCATGAAGGCATAGAAATGAACAGATGAGCACTTGTAGAGTGCACAACACTAACATGGCTGAGCCAAGGAGTTCCATGCATGCACGACCGCTCGGCAACGTGTGGCGAGTGTATAGACCTCGCAACAACCAATAGTCATTGCAGGATCTGCGAACCCAAAACCGTACTTATTGACTAAGCTCTGTGTCAGTGACAACAGCAATTCGAATAACCGTTTTTCACGTTATACGCTCTATTGTCTCGATGATATTGCCGTAGCTTAACCAATTTCGGAACAATTTCATGAGAGAGGATTTTGCCATAGAGATTGCTGGGGTTTAATCTAGGCTTATGTGTGTAGCGTTCCGTTGCACACGATAAATGGGCTAACTATTTTGTTTGATACATATTTATGTGATAAAGTGCTAAATTTTGGGTAGAGAGACATAAAAAACTTTATTTCTGTCCAAGAACTCGACCTAAAATTCTAGAGATTCATGTCAAATTATGTCGCATACAAATACTATTCCATTGGACGATAGCCTTAAATTAGCCAATAGGGAGAGAGAATAAAGCGAGGTACTGACTACGTGACTTCCCACCACAACACGCCTTCAGAAATTATGTGCAGACGTTTTTAAGAGATTGATCACGTTCTACTAAGCCTTCGTGACATCTCCGTTATCCACCCATTCAGACAGTGTCAGCAGCGTTAAAGGTTGCTTACACTAAAGTGAAATTATATTATATTAAACTCGTACAAAATTTCATTTTTGTAAAATGCAACAAGTCTCAAAGGGGTATCACAGATTTAAACAATGACAATTTCGCCCCTTCCCCTCCCCCACACATCACACAATAACCGCCTTGGAAAAAAATTAGTGAGTCATCGGAAATCGATCAATCATTGCAATGTCGCAGCAAATTCCGTACTACATGAGCTGAATGAAATTAGTATAAAATACCCTAAAGCAATACACAGTAGACTACCATTGGGTGCAAATAGTGATTGGAAATAATTTAGGATGAGAGCTATCACCAGCAAAATAAAACTAACATTTTTTTCTCAATGAAGCATTTTAAATCCTATGAAAAAAGTAAGGATGCTCTCGAGCAAAAAAAAAGATGTTAATTACACTGAATAAAATTGTTTAATTGTCGTGAAGACAGAGATAAAGAGAAGAAGCGAAAGAAAAAGAAGACAGTAAAAGGATTAAAGTGCGGAATATTAAGAGGACGTCTGCGGACATTCTATCTACTTCCTTGCGTTGATAATTTTGACAAAATCTGGTTTCAAAGAGGCACCACCGACGAGAAAACCGTCAACATCAGGTTGAGAACCGAGTTCTTTAGCATTGTCCGCGGTAACTGAGCCACCATAAAGAATTCTAACCTTATCGGCAACATCAGCTGAAACATTCTTTTTTATCCAGGCACGAACATCTTTATGGACTTCTTGAGCTTGAGCTGGGGTGGCAGTTTTGCCAGTCCCAATGGCCCAAACTGGTTCATAGGCAATGACAACTTTATCCCACATATCCTTGCTAGGGACGTTCTCTGAAGTAAATTTTACACGTTAGCATAAAATACAGATTGCAAAATTGTGTAAAAGTGATGACTTACTGGCGATGGCTTCCATTTGTTTAAAGCAAACCTCATTCGTCTTTCCAGCTTCACGTTCTTCAAGTAGTTCACCGATGCATGGAATAACCTTTAAGCCCGATTCAAGAGCAAACTTAACTTTTTCACCGATAAGCTCATTTGACTCTTTAAAAATATGTCGGCGTTCAGAATGACCAAGAATAACCCATTCACAACCACAGTCTTTAATCATCTCGGGGCTAAAGAAATCGAACGTGAGTAATTTAAGAAAGAAAATATTTAGCTAATTCTAGCAACATCCAGTTACCTGATTTCACCAGTAAATGCACCGGATTTAGCCTTATAGCAATTCTCGGCAGCAATTTTTACTTGCTTTGGTGCATGGTCCTGAGCGTATTTAAGGTAACAGGCGGGCATCCCAATAACAATATCTAAAAACATATTTCCATTGAAAGAATGATATTACCAGCATCGTCATCGGTTGTATTACTTTTAATGTGGCCGTAAAACTCATCAATATGTTTAAAGCTGCCATTCATCTTCCAATTTCCACCGACGAACAATTTGCGACCCATGACTGATGTAGAAACACTAGGAAAAAACCTGACGCTGAATTTGACTTAAATGCTTATGGTTGCGTCCTTCATGACCGATATGCAGAGGTGAGTTAAAACGTATTATGATATCATTTTCATAAGAAAAAAGTTATAATTCTGATTTTGAAACGTTTTAACGGAAATAATCGTTTTATATACTCTCCAATCGTATTTTTAAAGAATAACTTTGAAGTTGAATTGGATTTTTCCAGATAATATTTAAAAATAGATAATAATCAAATATCAAACTTTTTCACTGTCTTAGTAGCTCTACTTGGGCTATTATTTTTATTTATAGGTTTAAAATCTATCAATTTTTTACAATTCCGTAATGTTATCTTTTTATTCTACGGATATTTAAATTTACTATTTTGAATATATGGATGATTTTTTTACTGATAATTGGTTTCCCTTCAATATATTTTAATTAGAAGCCTGCTAATGTGCTCGGAATTTTGAAGAACTAATTAGCTTCTAGAGATGATTCAATTTTTACCGTTGATTTATCCCCGTGCCATTTTAAGCAGAAGATACACTATGTGAGGGACCTCAAATCTATGTTAAGGGGACATCGCGTCTATTGGTATATCATGAAGAGGCGGTTAACGACAGTAAAATTTATTCCCATTTAATGTGCCAAACCTCAGGCTACTATGAATATAAAACTACGAGGGTAAGATAAGGTGTTTATTGAGAAGGATTAGCCAGACTGAGATAATTGTGGGACTACGTAAAACTCTCAGCTGCAACTTGGACAGCTACTATTGATACCGTTGCATTTACTATCCATTGATTCCGATCGCTTAGAATAGCAAATGAAATGACGTTTAAATGGTGTAGATATAATACACAAAACATTTTGGATATCTGATTTTGGTGAAAGATTCATGAGCTCCGGAGTGAGCAAAAGTAAAACATTCCCTTTCTGTTCCATAGGTGTCATATTTGGTCTGTCTCATGACCACGTACACAGTATTTTTGGATTAGTGGCAGCCTTAACAAATCGGAGGCAATTTTTGTTACAACAACTTTAGCGAAGGGGGATTTCAGAGTACGTTTGATTCTCTATTTATCCAATATCTTCAAATGGTGGCTGCAACGTCATCATGTCATTAGATGTTTGAATTTAGTTTGCATCTGTAAACGTCATAAGCGACACAGATTCAGAGAAAAAATGATCTTGAAACATTAGGAAACATTTTGGTTTCAATTTTCGATAGGATTTTGGCCAAACTGGACACTAGATAGATTGCAAAAGTCAGACCTTAATAAAATCCCAATGGTTTTCTCCAAAATTATTCATAAGTTTTAGAAATTTCAACAACTCAATGAATCGTATTTATAATAAGCAATATATAGTTGTTTCAACGATGAAGTGATCAGGTTTCTCTGACAAATTAATATACTGAAGATCAACCGAAAAAGGCGAAGCCGATTACGCAAACCTGCTGTTCTGTCCCTCTCGTACTGACTGCGAGTAGCCTATCACAAGTAGCCATATAAGGATGCAAACCGCTCCTGAGTGGTTGGAAGTTAGGTGAAAAAAAATGCCACGAGAATAATTTGTGATCAGTTACACATATTTATCAATTAGTTAAAGAGGCATATACCATTTATTTAGAGATGTTACGAAGGCGAATTGTATACGGATGTTCTAGTTTCTGACAAAATTAAAATTATTATCCAATTGTTCAAATTATTTCTCCCTTTATTACTTATCATGTTTGCTTATATTTATAGATGTGAGCCTACTATATTACATTTAAACTCCTTAATATTGATGATCAATTACACTCCATCAGATCCTCCAAGTTTTTGCACTAAGTGGATGATAATAATATTTGCTTTTGTGTTACTTTTCTAATCTACAGGAACCTTATCACTTTTAGACCAAATATTTAATAGGATGACATGGAAAAGTATTGTATTAGACTGCGCCTGCTTTTTCTAATTGAACCTCCACTAAGAATATTATTTTTTACACAACGGACAAATTGTGTCGGACCTCACCGCAATGTGACTTACAATGAGTATGACTTGGAGTATTTATAGGTAACCATATGCACACCATGAACTTATTTTGGCAACTCCTTAAAAAGTATTCGCTAACACTTGTAACAGCTGAAGTCTAAAATTTATTACTCTAGTTCCACAAAAAATTCTAATGAGTTTTTAAGTGCCAAGGAAATCAAAACAAAACTTAAAAATACGAAAAATGGTTTAATGTATTATAAAATGTACTACTCTTGAGGATAGTGCATTAACTTAAAAGGTAATTTACGTCAAATTCAAATTCCTCAGCCGCATTGTTTTATTCTATCCAGAAAAATTTTGTTATCGAGATAAAAGGAAAACAGACATTCCTATAGTGAAGTAGTTCGTTATTAAATAAGCGATACATTACTAAGCACCAAAGACAGTTAATTATAAATAGTAATAATCGAATGTAAAAATAGCATAGGAAGAAAATTGATTGAATGACTGCTGAATTAATGGAAAGAACACAATGTATGTTAATAAGGATTAAATAAAGTTATACATTAAATAATAATTGAAATATGTGTCAGTTATTTAACTCATTTCGTGTTTGTAAATAGGATTAGGTTGCTCATTTAGATTTCATAAATATTGAGAATGAACTCAATTTATTGACTAGCGTAACTTCAATGCTAAATGCTAATTTTATATCTGCACATTTAAAATATTAGACCAGGAAATAATGTATTGCTCTTTTAATCAATTTTCCGAAAAGCTCAATAATAGAATTATATACGCTTTGTTTGTATGTACCATTTTCATGAATTATTTTACCAACATCTAGCGGCGTATCAGTAAATGCTCTGTTGCGGTGAGCCTGCGTTTGGCGGTTGCTCTCCTTCAGGGAGCTATAATTTAGTATTTATGCTTACTTTGTTCATAAGTTCGATAAATCTAGCTTGACACTTGAGGTCCTTTGTTTTGTAATATCGACCTCCCATATTTTAGTTTTTCTTGCATAGATTGAAATATTTCTTTCGAGATTTTTTTATTTTATTGAACATTTTTGCGCTGTTTGTCTTTTTCTGTTCATTTTACCTACGCTATATGTTCCATGTTTTTGATTCCATTTTTATAATTATTTGTAAGGATCACAATCTAGCATTAGTTATTCTTTATTTTGTTTATTTCCGTGTGGTCTTTTATTTGATGTTTTTATTTTTATTCGGTGTTTTTATCTTTATTTAGGACTAAAAAATGCTAGACGAGTCTCAGCTTTTTTATCTGTCCAAGCAGCTGGAACAAAGGTGAGCCAACGTTTTTCCTTGAATTTTGTCAGTTTCAACTCGAATTTTTGTATGTAGACGTGTGTCAAGGTTGGAGAGTTAGGCCTTATTATTTGTGTTTGCTTTCTTAAGGTCCTATAAATACAAGGTAGGGCACAAATTAAAAATGCTTGAAATGCTTCCCTTTCGTGCTTAGTTTACAAGTTTAACAGGATTTCTGTGCCTTAGCACTTGCAAATCCTTTGTTTATATTTGCTTGTCTTTTTTTGCTTTCCTTCTAGATAATTCGTGTTTCTTTTTCATTTGCTATCCGTACTTGAAACTCAATTGGTTTAATTCTTGATAAGAAAATCGTACTTTCTCTACGCATTGCTTAAATGATTTGGCTCTTTGAACTATAATGTCATGTCATTGGATTCACAGTAGCTATCCAAATTTTCTAAAAATTAATGTGTTTTTACTCAATCTATCAGCTCTGACTTCCTGTTTTAATAATTGTACGTTCTTTGTCGTTTTAAACTTTTACTGTTTGGTATTAAGTAATCCGTATTAATTAATCATCCGCGTGTCGTTAACTGTTTCAAGCATCCTTTTTCTTTTCTGGAATAGTGTCTTCTTATTTATGCCCGTGATACTCTGTGGTTTTGGCTAATTTTCATTAGCTGATATGGTATGAATCATGACCTATTTGATATTTTCGGTTTCAATTCAAAATAATTTGACATATTTAATAACAATATATTTGTTTAAATACATATAGTTTTCATTGTTTGGACCTCCATTTCTATGAGAATTACTCTATTATCATCTTTGGAAATTTAATAATAGAAGATAAGAAAAGTTAGTTAAATATTTAGAACTTTCTACATGCCTTTTCAGGCTTAAAAAACTTTTCTTACCTGGTTTGGGAACTATTAGCTGCTTGGTTATGTTCTAACATGCTATTATTAGCTAACAAGTATTATGGCTTTATTACAAATGCCTCATTCCACTAAATGACAGACTTTGGGCATCTCACTATGGCCATATTTTTATCAACAGTATAAAGTACATATGGTCAAGTTGCCGTACAGTAGGGCATTAAATTATTTGCCTACCAACTAGCTGGTCATTAGTACTGTCTTCTACTTATGGCATTATTCAGTAGTAGTTACTGACTCCTTCGAGGCTGTGATGATATTATTGGCATTAGTTAAGGCTGAGGCATTGAATTTCGTTTGATAGTTACACTTCTTTATATTGATGAGTATAGTAAGCGTCCTCACGAAATGGTCATAGTAGTAATAATAATTGGTCTTGCTCAGCGGAAGTCTTCTTTAGCACCTTATATCCGATGTCACGTGCGATTTTGCGCGTCGCGTGGTTGTCAGTGATGCCATATGTGGCCTGATTTAAGCAAAGGAGGAGTATATTGTGTAGTAATCAGAGGTAGGCACACAGAGGTGTGGCTTAACGCTAGAACTACTATTATTTATTATTCTTGTATTTTGTACAATTATTCCCCATATTATTAAATGCTTATTTAAATTTTTATAGGGCGACTCAATTTGAGGAAGAGTTGCAACGATTTGCTGATTCCCTATCTAACATAACCCAGTCCGCATCTTCTCATCCTTCCGATAAAAGCATTACCGTCGAAAAAGAGGAAAATAGGAGTCGTGAATCTGGTTACGGATCAACAGATCTTCCACCCACTCCACCGCATTCACAACAACTAATCATTCCCTCAGTTCAACCCCTGCTAGCAAACTTAGCCAGTCTGCGAAAGGACCTTGCTGTAAATTTCTCAATTCTAATTATTTTTTAAGTATCATGCTTGATTTTACTCGTCATATTATCCTAATATTACTTGACAGGCTATGGTAGATGTCCAGATCTTACCGTATTTATCATTACCCTCTCTGTTATGCAATTTCCGCTTTCGCCCTTGCTGCTTTATGATATGCCATTCTGAGCTCTGACTTCGCACTTAAGACATCGAGCTCCTTACCTAGAGTCTCAGTTCCAATCAGTTTCCACAGTTTTTTCAAAAGAACATATTTTACCATTCTTAAGAGTGACTTCGGTGGACATGGCGATACTTTATATTATGGTGACTGTTTGGTATTTACAGAAAAAGCATTTCGTGCTAGGTCGCATAGAAGCTGTCGTGTTTGTTTTCTTAATTTTGCAGTAAGCGTCGTCTGCGATTTAACCATGAATTTTGCATCAAGCATTGCACCTTGCTGCCTATTGCTATGCGAATTAACGCACAAGCATCTTTCATCCATTTACTTGGAGTGAATCATGTTTTCCAGTTTCCGTATGAAATATGCGTATCTATTACTTGTGTGCAGCGGTTGCGTATCGGTTGATATGAAGTCTACCAGATCAGTGAACGACACTTGAATATTTTCTCGTTCCTCTCGAATCACGCTTATCCACTTAAATACTTCTCAGTTCTGAGCACTCTCTCAAACCGTAAACTATCTTTCTCATTCAGTGAGTTGGTTTTCTTATGTGATTGATGCGCTCCACAATGCACATTCCACTTTCCCTCTTCCTTCCCTCCATCTTTGTGTCTTATAATTAAAATTTGTTTCGCTCATTCTTTGTTGTTTTCTCCATTCGCCGAGAAAATTGTGTCGGAGAGAGTGGTAGAGTCATACTCCCTTTCCTAGGGCAATTTTGGTGATAATGCAGGTGTCTTTAATTGAGTGTCTACTGATTTGCCATTCTCTATTGCTAGGTTGTTTTAGTAAAAGCTTTTTTTTTCATTATTGCATGCTATGAGTTTGATAGGCTACTGCTTCACCAGCTTATGGAGTAATCGTTCTCCTTTGCTGTATCGCGCCTTACCGGGTCACTTTTGTCATTCCTGTAATTCAGACAGAACCAGAAGAGGCAGGGAGTTGGTGGACGAGTTAAGTGAGCCATATAATATTGTATTTCTAAGTATCATGAGGATGAACTTTTAGGAGCTAAAACTACACAACTAACTAGCCATAGAAAACAACCGTTGTAAAAAGTGTAAGATACAAATAAGTTGTGTAGACCAACGTGCACTAGATAAACCACCTTCGGGAATCGAACAATCGGTAGAGAGGGAAACACACCCGGCTAAAAGAAAAACGTGTTAAAACTTCCAATACTCTTAGTAATTAAATATAATCAACTTTGTGCCATTCTGTATAAAATTGATCGCTGATTAGGAGTCTCTGTACGCATTTGCTCACTACACGATCAGTAGCAGATCCCCACCTTCCAGAAGGCCCTTGCGTGAACTACTTAAAGTAAACTAATTGAGGACACATAGTAGTTCTATATGGGGAAATCGAGGTCATCATAGCATTGAGCGCTCTTGTGAGGTCTAGGTAATTAGGTTTCAGAGGTCTGTGATGATCTAGATAACAATTTTAGATAAAGGGGATCAGCGTTCAAACTGTTTTATGGGCAAAAAATGTTTATCGGTAGTTGTAAACGTGAGTGGCTACGGAGTCAGAGGTTGGGGTTTGGGTTCTCGTCAATGCATATGGTTTCGCTTAGAACGGGTTATCAGGATGTTAATTTCCTATCAAATACACCATAGGATAGTACTTGTTGCTTCCTAAATCATCCGTAATATCAGTTTTTCATACAGTTAGGTCGTGCCACTCAAAGCAACGTTAATGGCATGTCTAGACTATGATGACGCCGTTATCGATTTGGCGATGCACGGATCACACCTAGATAATGACCTCCATCATCTGATTTGGATTAATTTGGGCGGATTTAACAAACCTCCCCCCCCTGCTCAGGGTGAGCGCTTGAAGACCGCCTCGTTTCAGCACATTGTTGATTTGTGTTACAAAATGCTTTGCGAAAACCTACTTTTTATGGACACAGGAGAGTAAATTATCACGTTTTTTTAAGCTGTCTTAGAACGAAATGGGTATGTTTATTGGAGATTGCCTTCATTTAGCCTAAGTAAAAACGCATAAGCACGTATGTAAACAGAGTGCTTAAGTATTTTGGATGTTAATCTTGGCTGCCTTAACTTCGAACTTCCTGTGTTTTTGTTTATGATTTACTGGATCACTTGATTGAGATTAATTATTCATCTTAATAGTCTAAAAGCGCTCTTCACATATCTACATGGAGAGAATTAGCAGGAGAAGTATATATGTATATATATACGTCAAATTACCCTTTGCATCGGTGGGCCAGGTGTGGCGGTTTAGGCGTCGTTGGATTTCGGTCTTAATTCATCCAAAAATAGGGCATTTGCGGCTATTTGGACAGTGACCCTTTGCACGTAATCTAAAACCATTTGTTAGCCGCAATAGTAAAAAGTAAATACCATTTTACTCTTAAATTTGATTGGTGTTTCGAATGTCCTTGGTCGACTTTTTTATGGAGCTATATCGCTATCACAAAGCTCTATTTCTGTATCACGTAGAAACTGAGTCTGGTATCGTCTGATCGCCATCACTTCATTTCTGTTTATTTAATGAATAACAATCACCTGTGGTCTTAAAATCATACATAATTATTGTTAGTGCACTAGATCGCTTTGGGTATTTCTTCTAGTGAGAGTTTCAGACTTAAGTAACTGGAATGACCTGTAATGTAAGATGTAGGGCGATCGTACGTTCTATGTGTCCTATTGTTCCTTTTTTACTTAGATCCATTGTTTAATCAATTTGGTTTTTATGTTCACTTCGTAAAATGTAGTCTAGCAAGTCCAGATTTCTGTTTATTTCTTCATGTGATATCAACTCCGGAATTTTTGTCTTCCAATTCTAACCTTGTTTTTATACATCTTGGGTGGGAGAGGTGAAGAGTGATATGGAGAGATTCGATCACGGCTTATGAGATTCAAGAGGGCATTGAACTGACGATTGCATTCGAAGCTGGTTATCTAAGATCAACTATTATTTATTTACTTTCTCTCCAAATGTCACACGTTTAAAACCTGTCAAAATTATGCACTTGGAATTGTACGAATCCAAAAGGTAGTTGGGGTGTAGGCAGGAAACATTGTTCTCCACTAAGATGTGATCTAGTCAACACGTACTCCTTCCGAGGTCTTCGAGTCTTTTTCTGCTTGCTGCCTTAAGCGTTTTAGTACCTACTTTATCTCCATGACTATAAGGGCAACCGGTACAGTTAAAAGAACTTTTTTTGTATACAAAAGTCTTCAGAAGTAATACTCTATTTCTGATTGTACTTTTCCTTTAGCAAAGTTATCTAGGTCCTATTTTTCTAACGGGTAGTTTTTTTTCAACCTCTCTCCTTAGTCTAGTGAAGAAAAAAAAAACAAATCAACTTTTTGTCTGGCTCTTCTTAATGAAATGGTGGTGGGGGGGGGGGGGGGGGGGGGGGGGGGGGGGGGGGGGGGGGGGGGGGGGGGGGGGGGGGGGGGGGGGGGGGGGGGGGGGGGGGGGGGGGGGGGGGGGGGGGGGGGGGGGGGGGGGGGGGGGGGGGGGGGGGGGGGGGAAGAGGAATGCACATGTACAATACACCGCTACCATTTGCATCATCCCGACATTTCAGTTTGTTTTGTTCATAACTAGTAGATTGTCTTGAAAGCGAGTTACTTCTACTATTCCATTTCAAGGTTATAATATTACTTAAGTAGCATTCTAACGTCAGCCTTTCATTAGAAGCCTCTTCTATCTCTCGCTGTTTCTTTCGGATTCATTGGCCGCTGGTCTTCACCATTGAAATTAGAAGATGATTTTGGAGACCTGAAATTAGTTGGATCAGGGTAGATAAACGCTGGGGATGCATACTATTTGCATGAACAGATGCATATCAGTGTTTGTTGCTGATGGAGATTTATTGTCCATTCGACTAGTTGGCAAAACCGATTTGCCACATTTTTTTCTTCGAATTACTATTTTACTAAAGTAGATTAATCAACTATGCCTTAAAACATTAATATTTACCCATCTAATTAAATAATTTTTTTCCCACCCTATCACTCTTTTTATATCTATTGATTTTTGTTTTCGATTCGTTGAACCGCGTTACCACCATTATCTTAATTAAAGAGAGACGTCTTTCATAGAGGCCAAATTGACTTCTCTCTTTCTTCGTTTAGCAATGACGCGTCAGTGCTCTGAACTCTTGTCTCGCCTTTCGCCGAGTTTTTGTCTTATTATTTCTTTTCTAGTTGCCTTCTCATCTTGAACTCAGTCTTTCTAAAAGCATTGAGAAAAAAAATGTGCGTAATGAGATACTCTACTCTTGTCCAATTAGAAGTCTACCTTGGGGGGTGGGGTCACAAAATCCCGTGAAGTTTTATTACTCCCTAATTGCGCTCTACCTTGAGAGTGTCAAGCACGACTCGGCATTGCAAGGTAATAATTTTGTTTACCTTTCCACTTTCGACCTTGAAGCCTCCTCAATCCTCGACTTCTCATGTGGCTGTGTTTTTGTGCCCAAACAACGTGGGTGGATCCATATATATTTGAACTTTATTCTGTTCAAGGCAGTTATTTGCTCTGTACCATCGATTATCCTTCAACCAAGATCGTCATAGATTCTTTACCTACCTCTCTTTGGGATTATTTCAATTGATATTTTTCTTGGTTCACCACATTCAGTAATTAGGCATTCCACCAGAATGAGGAAATTTCATGTTCGTTTTTCCAACCAGTTCACCATTTGGCAATTTTTGGAATTTCCCTTTATATTTACTTTGAATAGATTAGTTTGACTTTTCGATGCCTAATTCTCATATGCCAAATGTAGGTGACTGCATTGGGTTCAAGAAACTACTCCAGGTATTGGGAATTTTTAACAGAACTTTAATTGTTCCTTAAATATTCCCACCTCATTTAGTTAGCACGATGACCCAGTGTGTCAAGTATTTTCCTTCCCTTTATTCCTTTGCGAATTGATGCGAAGCTAGCGAAGTCCTAAACAAGAGTGAAAGAGAGAGGGAGGGAGAGTGAGGTAAGCCAAAAATGAATTAGTGAAGACTACAAAGGAGACAGACTTGTTAGGAACATCATATTAATTATTTTTTTAATAAAACCAAAGTAAATTTTCGTAAGTAAAATCTATTGCATATTAATTCCCTCATTAAATATTGACGGATGGAGTTAATTTCGGTATCTTCCTAGTAAGTAGTGTCTTAGGGCCGCCTTTTCATAACAAAGTTAGTTGCAGTCAGCGTCTGAAGTTGACGCAGCCACTCTTCCCTCCACCATATTGAATATTCACTAATCGGGATCAAAAAATGTTTAGGGGGTGCTTCAAGTCTAGATCATGAGTTGATACTCTATGAAGGCCATAACGTTTAGGTGACAAATAACAGCCAGCCACCATCTTAAAGAGCTTTTATCGCTCGACTAGTATCCTTTTATATCGATTTTGAGCTTTTAAAAAAATTTCTTTGGACTTTTTTATTTCCTTTAACCCTTTACCGCCCTTAGGACCGTACGGTCCTCCTTCAAAATAAGCTCCATCGGTACTAGACACGCAACAGAAGGCGCTATTGCCGTTTGAAACATGTTCAATACGTCTATAGCCTTCGCCTGATACCACCAAAGGTCATCACGTCGGCGACACCAGTCTGCTGAGACAGGCGTGAGTGCGGTTGGGCACATTTTTCCAAAAATAATCCGGGCGTTAAAATGTTAAAGGTAGAAATTCAAAAATTGCAGTTGTTCATTGTGCTCTACCCCTTTTTACCATTCTAAGTGTATGATCCTCATCGCTATTCGCGTTTGCTGTATTCTTGGTGCGTACAGAATTTGATCATACAAATTCGAAGGACCCAGTCCATGAAATGTGATCTCTCAATGATTCAATGAATTTCAAATAGGCTTGTCCTTTTTGCTGTCGATTTGTCACAATTGTTAACCCTATCTCCATGAGGCGTTTTCTCTAGCAATCTTCAGGACTTTTCGTGATTTTCGTAGAGCCGAATCGATCTCGTGGAAGATATAGCCAGGAACCTTCCATCTTGTTTGCATACAAGTCTTTAAGGCGTCTTAGACAGGTCAGTAGTATCTTAGACCTCCATTAGGTAAGGAACTCGCATAATTTGATATGACCACTACTTCACCGACTCACTACTGTACGTTTGCCTATTTAATCGTTATTGAAGTAGAGAGAGAGCCGAAGCGGTAGCGGCCATACTATTTGCCCACTGTCCAGTGTCTTAAGAGTGTAAGAGAGGCGAGCGAGGGAAATGCGGAGACAGTTTTAGATAAAAGCGGAATCGATAAGCTCGTCTGGGCATGACATCCGAGGATTTTCGTGTGACAAAAGTGTAATTTTGTAAAATTCATAGTTACCTTCCAGTATCCATGGCTAGATGCTTACCGTGTCCACCTAATGCTCTATTAATTAAATCTGTGACTATTGGATATCTGTTTTCTGATTTGGTATGTTTTTTTTTAATTTACCTTTTTTACATTCTTGATCTTTAAGCTATTCAGAACACAAGTTGACATAGCCAACTGTAGACATGTCCAATTGTTTACTTATTTGTATCAGATTCTATTTTACGCACTCTTCAAACAACTGCAGGAGGGCTTTTGCTCGTTCTTGACATTGTGGTCAATGCCTATTTAAGGATTTTTTTCTACGTTTATCTAATTAAAGGCTCAGAAGTTGTTACTTTTATCCCTGATACTGAATTTTCCATTTGAGAAGTTAGTCGAATCGTTTTTTCTTACCTATACCGATTAGAAACTTTGTGCGACTGGGTTTTTTAATTTTCTTTAAGCCAACTTTCCATACGTCCCTTGACAATCCCATTTCTTATAACCACCTTTCCTCCTACTCCTCCTCCTCCTCTTTCTACATGTCACATTTACGTCATTATGCTAATTCTTGCACTCGCCTTTCCCTCTAAAATCATTGTAAAAAAGATCCACACAAAAACGTCGAAAAACTTGTGTGGTTACCATTAGCCATTTGCATTTAGGTGTGCCTGTTTTTGTCTCCTTGACTCGTGTATCGAGTACAAATTGTTAGCGCCTCGACACATTATTTCCACTACCTATCCAATAGGAGCTGGCACTGAACAATTTTATTCCCGCTTCAAAAATCTCTCTCGCTTTTCATTCTCCATTTTTTTTCTATCTCTTATCTCACGTTCTTTCTTCTTGTGTACGCGCGCACAGGTCTCCTATTTATTAGCGTGAATTTTCTTCCATAGTCTTTAAAGCCTACTTTAATTTTTAGAGGCGCCAGGATGCTCAAGTGGTGTTTTAACGCGCAATACGTCCTCTTACCACATAAACAGTCAGGTTTTTAAGTCATACTTGTTTACTTCATCGCTGACCATGACATTCCCGTTAGATTCTCTCGTTCAATTTTTAAATAATGCCAGTCATCTAAGTGCTTTGGATTTTTTCAAATAAATCGAGATTTGTTGGGAGTCCTATTCATTTAAGTCTAATTCGCGTCGACTGTGGAGTTGCCTGCCCCAGTTTTCTAACAAAGTACTATCATGGGATTAGATGTAAATGCCTTGGCAGGGTCAGGAGAGACGTCCAGAATCCAGGTGTCTAAACCTCATCGATTGGAATTGCTCTTGTTGGCCATTTAATTATGTAGAGGCGACTGCATGAGGAATATGCTTCAAGAGTAGGTTCAATTGATAGTAGTTTGATTAGCCAGATATGGAGAAAGAAAGCAATAGGACAGTAAGGTTTCGTATAGTGCATGAAAATTGATTAATAGCTCTAGTAAAAATTCCACAATTCAAGAAATTTAGTACACCTAGGTTTCAAAGTCCACTCATCGAATTTACCTTGTGTTTGCTCCACCCCTCACCGCAACTCCCCAGTTCATTGGATCTCTTTTGATCTTTTCCCTCTCTTTGTTTCAACAATACATGTTTAAATTCACCTTTCACCCAACACGAGATGTGTGTTTGTTCTTTGGTGCAGTTTAACGTCATAAAAACAATAGTTCACTTCAAACACACTGCGAAACTATCTCTTCTCTTTCTAAGTACAGTGAGTCTAGGAATAAATCTTAGCGGCACTAGACTAACTAACAGGACTATCCGCAGCGTTAAGTTCCTAATCACAAAGTCTGGAATGGCTAAACACTAATTTTAGTACTGTTTACGTTCTGGCATCTATGTACCCCAAGTTAGGGAATTGAAAGGTGAAAACGAAGGAGGGGGAGGCTGTGGAGCTACTTTAAACCCCTCCCATCTCTACTCTAAATGTGGGGTAAATAACAAACAAAGCTTATCAATTCTGGAGACTGTTGCATACAAAGTGAGCACTTGATGTGCGTGTTGGTATTATCTGGCAATTTGTATTACTCTATGTAAGGTTCCATCACTTATTTCACGTCGTGAATTGAATTTGCCTAGGCATTTTTAGAAATGACATTGGCTTTTCCTTGAAAATTACCGAAGTTAGCTTTTTAACATGCATGGGACATTCGTGCAGTGATATCCTCTTCAATGCTCTAGCAGTTGCTCTATCGTTCAAGTCATTTTAAATTTCGATCTAAGTAAATGGAAGTGATTTTTATGGTTACTCAAAACGATCTCCTAGCTTAAGGAGTTTTCAAGGCTCTCCTTCATCAACAAATATGCGATGCGCGAAATTTCAGAAGCTATAGAGATACCAGTTGAGCATTTGGGCCTGCCCAGATCTTAACCTGAGCTATTTGTTATAGTCATAAATTAAATCATGTAACAGTACTATGCCCTAGTTACGCAGCTACTTGATTCGTTCTTCATGTCGGAATTGACATTTCAGGAAAGTACTAATTAATGCTCTTCAAGAGTGTGTATTTTACTACTTGGCTCATGCCTTTTTACGCATCTTGTTGATCTGGTTATTTTAATAGACCGCAAATACTTTGGATCTACTGAGTCCTACATTTAAGATTGTACAAACAGCTTATCACAATTGGAGAAACCGTGGTAATGAAGAGAACAAGCCGCGTGCAACATATTAAGGGCGAAAGTTATGTGCCTTATTTATGAGGAAGGAATGAAGTTTAAATCCCCAAGATGACTGTGTGTATAAGGGCAGTAAGGAAGCGGGCATGGGCAGTGGCAGAGCAGGCGTCTTCTGTAAGCATTATGACGTAACTTCATTTTGTGTGTGTGTGTGTATTTACGCCCCGCTCCGTGCCGTTCTACGCGCTCCACTCTGCCAAATTGAGAATTAACAAATGCAGTATAGATAATTCTCCTTGATGCACCACATCCACACACACACATACGATCAGACTGTATGACGACTTCCCCTTCTACTCCAGTGCGTCTTTATCAAGATTGAGGGAGAATCTACTTGTGTGTGTGTTTGTATTATACGCTTTCGTAAGATATAGTCTCAGCCAGACAGACAACGGAGGGCAAAGCGCACCGGTCTACTATTGCAGCGCAGCATTGTAGCGTATGTACAGCACTGTTGACGTCAACTGCTGAAGACTGCGCGCCCACAAGTGACCAATCAGCATAGTCCAATTGTTTGTGTTGTGCGAGAGGAATGTTGTCACGTGACTTTGAAGAGATAATGGAGGTGGTTGTCCCCTTTCGCCCCCTTTCTTGTGCTATGGGCATGGTGTGTGTGGTGTACGTGTCGAGGAGGGAGAACACTCCTTCCCTCACAGTGGGTGCCGTGTGTTCGTGTGTCATAGATGTTTAAATGAAAACTAGGTTACAAATTCCTACTTCTTCCACATTCCTCCTTCTGCAACTGTCTATGTTTTTTACTATTTCATAGTGAATTTTCCTCAGTTTTCGGTGATGGATATTTCCTTCTTTCGTCTTTTAGTCGGGTAATTTCAACATCTATCGATATGCATTGTCCTTAATTGCGCAATCATCACACGTTTACTTTAAGTTGCCTTGAGAATGATATTTTCTCCATTTCCAGTGTGTGAAGGAAGGAATCTTTACCCTCCACTCCTCTTTCTCTCTCTCGTAATTAATCTTGATCTTTAAAGGTCGTCATTTCATCTTTTAACTCGCTTGACTTTAAAGGCAGTGTAAGGAAATTTTGCAAGTGCCATTTGAAATGATGTGGAACACCAAAACGGAGTCATATTTGTTTTATTATCCTCTCTAAAAATCTCTCTTTTTGACATTGCTTTAGGTTTTTTTCTGTCTTTTAACATCAATATTTTTAAATATGTGTATTTTCAAGATGCAATTAACCATGAACTTCCAAAACTTTCTTTCAGAAGAAACCATATTAAATTTATTAACTTTTATGCTCATCTTTAGTATAAGGCCTTGAGGAGACACTAAGCCACTGTCTAATGACAAGTGTAATGACCTTCGCTAAATTAAGCTACCTCTTTGCAGAACCTCAACCTCCTCCACTTTCATGGGCATCACCAGAACAGACGCTCTCACCCGAAAGTCGGATCTCCTTTATCGTCTGGCCCTAGCGAGACACCGCGTCGACGTCATCACGGAGCAATTGCATCGGACTCCATGGCAGCTTTTGTGTTGGCAGTAGAGGATGCCCTGGCCTCCTGTGATATCGATTCCCCAGGCGCACGCACAGCACCCCCTCAACACCCCTCCCTCAGTGCTATCAGACAATCACCGGAGGCTTGTCGCGCTGTCTGGAAAGAATACTATCAACTCAGGTCAGTCTCAGCCCCTATATCCATAATTAATTAATAGATTAGGTAGATTTTATGTTGATTAGATAGATGAATGGGGAGGGCATTCGGTATGCGCGTACAACTTAGAACTTATTCCTGAGTCTCGCTTGTTAGCATTAGCCATTGTCAAGTTCCTTCTTCCCTTATTAACCAATATGACATCCAGATGGATAGTAATTTAATCAGTATTCGATAATAATCAGAAGTGGAGAAGGATGTAACATTTTTACAAATTTCCTGGTATCCTAACATCATTATCAAATTGTGATGGGTTTGGCTTTCAGAAAGATGACATCTTAGGTTGGTAGTGAAATTCGCGAAATGAGACGATGATGATGATGATGCTGAGTTGCCAAATTCGTTATTTGTGTATATAAAACTAAATATAAGGTATGCTTGTCTCTAGTTAATTGAATCCCAACCCTTATTTCCACTGTTTGTTGAAGACTACGTTATTCCAGGGGAGTCGGAAAGAAACAAGTTATTAAGTGATGCATATAATTAACTACAAGTGAAATTGTGCTAGATATATATATATATATTTGGGGTACTAATAGGAAGCCGCGACTTTTACTAAAAATGTCCAGACACAGTGAAGGAATCAACTCTGTAAGTCTATTTCCTAGTTCAACATTATTTGTGGGTAATGAATTTCATTTCATTGTTAAAGCTAAAACTGTCAACCTCCAAGCGGACAGCGAACACGTCAGACAGATATAGCATTCTAATTTTATTTCGTAAGGCCTTCAACGTCTGCAAGCGTGTCAATTTAGGTTTAAAAGATTTAAATCAGGAAGTAGGAATTTAAATGGCATTCTCACAAGTTTCAATGATGACGTGTTGAAATCCCTGGTTAAATTGAATCCTCGGCAAATTCACATGTCCATGAGCATCTGTGTAATAGCACTTGAAGCACAATGGTAAACAGAATCGGAGGGGATTTTGGCTGTTGTTGCATCAAATCTCCCAGCATGACGAAGTTGCCATGGCAACAAAGAATCCCTTATTTTTTACACCAAATTAATACTGGAGAAGACAAGCAGAGCGTTAACGAAGATGACTATTTCAATGTGAGACTGAGTTTGAAGGCTACTTGAACAGCAATATTTTCAAAAGGGCGATCGAATAACTGAAAGAGGTATGGGAAAGAGTTATAAATGTTGGCGGAAATTGGATAGTATCGTATTCATCGTTTAAAAGTAAATGATATTTTACTTTTGTTTTTAAAATGTCCGATGTCTTATTGGTACTTAACGAAGTGGGCTAAAGGTATCAGCGGAGCGATGGTCACAACTCCATCAAATTACAAATTCATCCAGCTAGTAGTCGTTCTCTTTAAAATGTACAGTTCAAGCCTAAGAAGGTCCTGTCATCTGAAATCTAGATTTCATGGCAACAATGAAGTCGAAGCTCAAATAAAAGTGGAATAGTGTCTCCAAGTCGTCTTAGGGGCGGATGGATGCGAAAGTTAAGAACCCTGTCTTATTTGCAACAATTTATTATGCTTTACATACCCTTTTAATTGTCTTCGGATGAAGAAACGGATCTAATAAACCTTTAAGTTACCGTCTAACTCTGTTAATACAAATCAGTCTATTCTCCAAACGCTCAACCACTAGGATGTGTGCCTCCTCCTATCTACATGCAGCGCTCACTAATGAGGTCTATCAATTTCATAAATCTCCTTTTAATCCTCATTCAGACACACTCCACTGTCTCCAGATATCAAACGACAGCTTCGCCAGCCAACCTTCAACAATTGGCCCTACAGCGATTCCCAGCTTCTTCGATTTGTTCGATTCTTCTTCACCGGTGATGACGGCCTCACATCCTCCCCGTCATCTTTAACTGGACAAGATGGTGCTGATGCTGCGGCTCCGCAAACATCTTTTGTTGATGATAGACTATGCCTGGCGAAACGCTGTGAAATTCCGGAGGAGAATCTAGATGCGTGGCTCTGTGCTGTCTACGCCAAGTACAACTGTGTGGCTTTCCACAATTTCAAACATTCTTTTATGGTCACTCACATGGCAAGTTTCGAAAATTCATATTTTTTGTTTGGAAATTCGAATCGTAATCGGAACTCACGGGTTTGATGCTTACCAGGAGGCATCCAGCCACCAAACTGGTTAAGTCAGGTCTTGGGAAGTGTGGCGGAGTGACCAAACACGCTTGTTAAGCGCGCTTTGCTAATAGTGATGGCGACAGAATCCTAATTTCTCACTCAAGGTGAATATTGGTGCTGGATGTCTCGTCTGCTTGTTTCCTCTGTTTGATCCATCAACAAGTATGCTATTGAATTTCCTTCTCAAAAAAACACGTGCTTATTCAAAGTGGAATTTCTCGTTCATGAGTTAGATTGAGAAGAGGGTAAATGTTTTGCCAATTAATTATGCTAATTTCGCTGCAAGCACTACATCACTTTTATAAGTACACCGTCGATGGGTTATCTTTATGCAAATGATATATTCTACAACTGGCTTCCTAATTATGCAGGCACATGGTGTGGTGACTAAGACCGAAGGTACCCTTTGGTTACATAACAATAACAACCCTCTTTCCTCTTATTTAGATGTATGCATCAATCTGTTCTGCTGATTTGCCTAGTCTCTTCTGTCACCTTGACCTATTTACTCTTCTCTTCTCGGCTATTTGCCACGATCTGGATCACCCGGGCCTCACAAATGTCTATCAGGTTTGACTATTGAAATAATCTTTTAAGTAGCTTATCCTAGTCACTAAGACGTCTCTTGGAATTTTATAATCCTACTTAACATTAACCAGTAGTTGTTCTTTTCTTCTAGAACAATGCGCAGTCTCGTCTGTCGATTCTCTACAATACTCTCTCACCACTGGAGAACCACCATTGTGCAGTGGCTTTTGAGTTAGTTCGCACTCCAGCCACCAACATCTTCATAAACTTCACCAATAAGGAATTTGAGATTGTCCGACAGAACACTGTGCGATGTATTCTGGGAACCGACATGTCTAAACACACGGATATTCTCGAGGCATTTACTGCCAAGATGGTAGAGCATTCAATAGAGGGGGCTGCACTCGCTATTCGAGATGGATCTAGCACTTCTAATGAGTCCACTCCTGTTGAGTCACTGGTGAATGGCTCTGCGCCAACAATTTCTCAATTCGCCGCAATCATGGAAGAAGATGATGAGTCTCACGCTTTAACAATGGTTGTTCTTCTCAAAATGTGTGACATTTCCACGGAAATTCGGCCGGATTTTGTGGCTCGACCCTGGCTCAAGGGACTCATTAGTGAACTCTCCAGTCAGGTAAGCGAATTCGCGGTTTTTCGTTGCTAAAGGTATGTTTGGCAAGATGTTAACCATTGTTTTTTTTTATGTAGAGGGACCTTGAGCGAAAGACCAACTTGCCTCTGTCTCCGCTGATGGATATGTCCAATTTGGTCCAGTGTCAAATAAACTTTCTCTCTTTCGCCATGCTACCTCTTGCCAAGGCGCTTATTTCAGTCATTCCCGCACTTGAGGTAAGGCACTTTTACGTGTAATACCTCGCATAACTTCACTTTGTTGCAGGAATATGTTTCAGAATGTGTCGCAGTAGTTAATCTACTTTTAATTAGCAATTTGGGCTAGCCGTTGAAAAGCATCATAAAGAGTTTAATTTTGAGAGGAGGAGGGTAGAAGAATTTTTTAACTTGACTTTTTAACACTAATTGTTTTGGTATCTAAGATGCACCTGAGGCCTAATAATGTAATGTATTGGTAGTGTCTTATGAGTTGAGTTGATTAAATCTCATGGGTTAATGACATCATTAAAAGTTGATGGTGGAATTGTGGCATTTCATTTTAAAACGAATCAATTTTGTGACATCTATTTGAGTTGTTCGGGCGCGCTTGTACCCTTCTTATATAGAATGACTCGTTCTTTGCTGAATGCCTATCTATTGAGTATTTTCAAAGTCAAACTAGTTTATTTGTCTGTTAAAGAGATGTGTTGTAAGGTGGGTATTGGCGGATAGTAAGTAACGCTTTCTTTCCACTACAGACCTGTTTTCTGAAACCAACTCAGGACCATCTGGCTTATTATCGTCAATTAGCTGCGGAACAAGCCGCTGCTGCCACTGCTCAACAACCCCAGGAATCTACTTCTAATCACACAGAAGCTGATGGCACTAAGGATGAATCAGGTGCTGAAGGAAACAATTCCCAACACGCCTCTAACTCTGTGGTGTCCGATCAAGTAAGTTTCTTTTCCTTTCTGCTGTAATCTACGCTCCCCCCTTGTTGCTAGCAATTTATCATTTTCATTAAAAATTACTTTTATCTGTTCAGTAAAATCCTGCTAGTGTTTCAGGGGTAAGTTTTCGCATTAGAGTAGTCGAACTTAGTGGATTAGCTGAGTAGATTACTTTTATTTTAGCGTCTTTAAATCTCTGACTTATTTAGGCCAAGAATTCAGCTCCAGAAGGGGACAAATTCAATGGCTTCATCCCCAAAACTGGCTCCCTCTCAATCCCTCACTTTAAGGAACAAGAACAACATGAACAGAACATCCCCTCCCCTTTCCCGCAGCCATGTATTTCAAGTTCGAACCCCGACCGAGAACCCCTTGGCCATGCTTCTCATCACGTTCACTCTAACATGTACAACAATTGTGGACTTGCCGTATGTGGTGGTGCCGGAAATATAGGGGCTCATAAACGCACTTCAATCGTCTCTTCTGCTGGTCTGATTGCTGCAGAGTTGACTCCACCTCATCGACCCCTTCGTAGATCCTTGGGCGAACTCCCCTGGTCCTCTCATGCTCTCTTATTAACTCACATTGAGGACACTACTCCACATCCCCAACCTCCACCTCCACCTCCGCGAGCTAATCGATCGGTTGTTTTGGCTACTACTGAGCCAACTCAACCTCATCCCAAGACGTTTGGTGGTGGTAGCAGTTCGAGTGGATCGAAAGCTTCTTCCTCTTGATCAATAATCAATACGAACCCCCTCCCGTCGCCCCAACCTCTTTTTCTGTGATACCCGTTTGTTCATGTGTTCGCATTAGCATGTGAGTGTGTGTTGAGATTTGCATACAATAGACTGCGCGTTTGCTTACATCCATTCACACACAACGGGCAACCACTATCACGACCTCTTGAATTTCCTGTTTCTGCTTCCCCCTTTTCCATGAACCCATGATCACAGTGTAGCGGTTTTGCTACTTAAGTAAACCTGAATGTACTCAGAAACCTCAGTAACAGAGTCTCTTAGTTGTTAGTTCACACTAAAGTAGCTACGCTACTGCAAAATCAAGAAAGAGACGAGGTGGGAGAAGAGACGTTTATTCGTTGTAACAAGATCGCGAAATCTATATATCGTATATCTAGTAATAATCAACATGGCGTATTGACTAAACAAACGAAAGCTCCTGATTGGCTATGCATTAGTCGCGCTCAGCCCGTGCAGTCGTTGTACGCGCGCACTGTTATGCGCGCGTGCGGTGACGTGTCCCACAACAGTGAGAGAGAATGAATGAGATGGAATTGTTTTCGTCGTGGTATTAACGGCGTATTGTATCTGGTCAAAATTTTAAAGTATCTAGTGTTTGTGATTTGTGTTATTCATTGAGTTGGTGATTATGAAGGTTGAAATGCAACGAACATCTGAGCCTCCTTTAATTCTGTCTTTCTAAGGCTATTGGCTCTCTGTTGGTTTTTGGATAGTAGATTCTGTGGGATATATGGTCTAACTTTAGAAATGATTATGGAGTAATTTAAAAAGCAAGCTAATATGAAAAGGTTTAGAAGGTTGTTAGGTGGATGCAAAAGGCATGAACAGTACAGAGACGAGAGATCGGCTGTTTTGCCACAAGGGCCACCAATCGCCGAGGCCCCATGAGACCTCATTAATAGCTCACAATTTGGCGGCTCCAACATAGTACAAACAAGTGGTAATTCCAGCTTATAATTGCACTTCGTCATGAGGGCTTATTTATTATCAATTCGAAATATACAAGGGAATGAGAAGTTGCTTAAATCCCGGTTACTTCTTCGAAGCCTTCGCACATTCTAAAATGAGACCGTATTATGCATATTACAAGGGGCGTAGTGTAAGTGTTTTTACTAAGTAACTAGGACAAGAATAAGAAATGCTCCCAGCACAGAACTATAAGATGCGTAAGTAAGGGAACTACTGACCGAGTACAAAAGCAAGAACAGACGTTGCGCGCCACACTCTTTAGCACCAATGCATATGAAGGCATACTTCGGTGCGCTAGACCCCTCACTGGTCCAGGATCTACGTTCGTTTCAGTTTGTGAGCTTCCCCACTGCCAGTCTATAACCACTTCATATTCCTAAATAGCAAATTGCTTGATGGCCCACAATATACTAACCCTTGAAAAACTAGTCTTAAATGGTAGAAAATGTAGCTCGGGAGTCAAAAATATGTGAAATGGAAGCCACATCTACGATCTTCACAACGAACTGAGAAGAAGGCAAATATATAGGAGTAGAGGCTTTGTCGAACCGACTAATAGATTAGGAAAATCCATCTGCCATAGGACAACTACTGCCCAAAACGTATGGCTCTACGCAAAGAAGTAATTTTTACAAGTTGTCCTTGTTTGCTAATAAATTGTTTATTTTTGAAATATGCCCTGCAGAATTTTGGAAAAAGTCTACCACTAAAGAAACTGCACACCATAAAACAAATTCCGAAATTTGTGATTATTTCGGAAGACTGATACGGCTACAACGACAGCTAAAATGGTTATGCCGTCTCTGCACTATAAAAATGCAAATTTGAGAATAAGAAGCACTCGTTCAGCATATCAAAAAGAGCGAATTCCACCTCTTCCTTTCATAAGAATATTGGAATTATTGATGCGGGATATACAAAAAAAATTGAATTGTTAAATTGGAAGGACTCCCAACTGCATGTTCTTATTGTTTATCACTCCAATTTTATGCAAAATTCAAAAAGGAGACAACAAATACCTGCTTCATGCAGAATTAGACGCATTTAGCCCTATAGAACTAGAAACTCGGCGATACTAGTGCAAACTTTGGCTAAACCAGACTTTTAATCTATCGACTCAGAAGAACAGGGAGAATACAATCAACCGGCAAAAGGCAACACTTTGAAAGACAAACGTGGGGCTCTGATTCATTTTAAAGTGTCCACAGTTATCATCGAAAGCAGAGGGGCATCACAATCTTCGCAGAGCACACGCTCATTTGCTTCCCTTCCATAGCAGATCTGTTTCAAGACGCAGCACACTTTCTATCGAAATGACCTCTAGTTATCATGAACTATTTCCTTTCCGTTGTGGCTGTTCATCCGCTGGGACAAATAAAAACCTTTATGTTCTTTGATAAAAGTGAACACTTATGCACGCACGATCACCATAGGCATCAATAATAACTCCCCATTTTAGTGTTAATGATTGGAAATGGCAGCACTCTAACATAGGAACTCCATGGAGAAGCACTGGTAGCTCAACACCTATAACCAAGGCAGGCTGGTGCACTTTGAACAATGTCCATTTGATTTCATCTATAAAAATAATACTTTATTTATTTATCCAAACGCTAGAATCAGATATTACTCCAGTGGTAGGACGCACTAACGTCTCAAATTGAAATAAGGAATCAATAACATTAAGCGTATACTAAAACTGATTTATTTGTCCTAATAAAAGGTAAGTACGAATATTTAATATTTGGTATTTCTATAGATTGAGAGATTTGAGAAAATTTTTATATAAAGAATAAGAAAATAGGGGGATCAGTCATCATCTTCAGGAACAAATATATCATGTTCTTCCAAAAAGGCAGCACCTTTCATACTCATATATCCTCCGAGGATAATAAAAGGTACGGCAATACATAAGGATTTCCACGTTCCGTAGCGGTCAATTTTGGGCCGCTCACGTAAAGATCCACTTAACTAAAATATAGAAATTGAGAAAATATCTTACGTTGTACGCTCCTTGAAAATCAAATGCGTTGTTCGAAAATGATCGTAATAATCGTGCACGACTAGTTACAAGTCTTCCGAGCATTTGGGAAAGTTAGAAGAAAAGTACTAAACAAAGAGGTCGTAAAGCGAAAAATGCATTAATAGCCCATGGTTATATTGTGTAAAATATGTTACTGAATAGTATTTTTTAAAGTTGAAAGTCTCGGTAAAATTTAGTCTAATTAAATCTTTGTTTAAAATAAAAATTACTTTAAAAGGTTAAATAGACAAGATTTGAAATGTTAGCAAAATTACCGTCAAATACTTCACGACTTCTCTGATATATCTTCAGCCACTTTAAAGAAATTAAGCTTAATATTAATCAAGTCATGTTCGCACTTATTTATATTATTGCCATAATAATGATTGCCTTATTTCAATAAACCGAACATACTCCACTTTTTAATAATAAATGCATGCAATTGTCAAACGTAAGGAAATCTAAGAAGATAGAACAGTATTTGTAAAAGTGCATTGAATCATGTTTTCCAGATTCAATTTCCAAGGGGATGTTAAAATCATCTTTGCCTATTAAATCATCTATATCATAATTCCATTTTTTTCATTTTCAAATCCGATTTAAACATTTATTTCACAGTTTGCTTTAGCAAATAAATTGGTTTTCAATTACTCAATTTTCTTTCATAACTTGTTTTTTAGCATCCTGTGTAGCCACTATTTTTGAGAATTTTCCTATCTCTCGAACCTGGATTTCCTCAAATCGTTTACTTCTTGCGAGATGTCTATGAGTCCTCTACCGAATAATTTACTGGATAACACATTGTTACGTAAGTACGTTGAAGCAATTCTGTTCAAAATTTTTCACTATTATGAAATCTGTCTTTAAGGTAGAAGTAAACATTGAGTCAACTACAAAAAAATTAATTGAAAATAATGAGCGTATTTCACTTACTTCTTCATCAAATTGACAAAATTCATGTGATTGGATAACTTCAACTTCTCAATGTTCAAAAAGCCATTGCTCGAAAATAAAAATGCGGAAATTCTGCCCACGCCCATTATTTCCACGCTAATATTCGTCTTGAAATGAAAATGGTCTGCGGAGTACCTTTGCGGATTTTCGTAGCGTTGGGATTGCTTTATCACGCTTACATAGCAATCCACACATTGATTCACTCAGGAGCCACTGGTCTAAGTCAGTGCACCTGAAAGAAAACTGAAAATCTGCAATTTGTCGATTGTTAAATGTAGATTTTAAAGAGGCGATTGAACAACATTTTTACTTCCTTGTCCATCCTGCCTTTATATGCATTAAAAGATTAGGAAACGCGCCTTCCTTGATCAGTCAATCAATCTCGAGAAATCAGCATAGAAACCTATCAAAGCTATTGATGGATTGGTGCTTTGGATAAGTTGACCTTCCGTCAATAAATGCCATTTCATTCTGATGTTGAACATTTCGGCTTCGAAAAAATCCGGTAAATATTTATATAATATTATCAAATAGCACAAACTTTATGATCTAGCTAGAAGGAACAAAGGCAAAAGAGCTGGTCTTTGAGTGAGGGAAATCTCTTATTTTTATTAATTCACTGAATCAACTTCAAATATTAAAAATGGGAAATATCTAATTCCAACTGATAAATAATATGAAAGAATGCAATTTATTGGCTGTACTTTAAGTTTTCATTTGAAACCCGGACAAGCGCTACATCGTAGGAGAGACAGGTGCGGAGTAGACAACACTGCTAGAGATGACCAAGGGAAACTCGGCAAACGAGAACATTCTAGAAGATGCGCACGTGTCGCGTATCAGGCAGACACGGGCATGCGTGCAAAGACGTTCTAGTCAGTTATAGCAACTGATATTCTAAAGAATAGTGTAGCGTTAATTGTGGTCAATTGCTGAGCATTGTTCAATAAAACGCTCCTCATTCCATACATAACAAATTTTGTGGACAAATTCATACTAGAGGATTCAGCTAGAGACTAAATGTATTCATCTGCAGATAGTTTGATTTTCATTAGGACTTCTAAGGTTTGGCTAAGGACTTATTTGTTTAGCATCACTTCATAGGCAAAATCGGTGATTGAGTAGAATTTTGTATAAAAGTATGAGAAACGGTGGCATTGCATACGAGGAAAATGTCAAAAGAATTTCTTGCTCCTATTTTGTAGAACAAAAAACATTATTTTCGTGTACAGGTTCTTTGACACTTTACAAAGTATTTACTAATCTTCTATCTGCTGAATTGCCGAGGATTCTTCTTTTCAGCTTCCCAAAAACAATTTACAAATCTCATACTCGATAATACCGAATACCGATTAAGGGGCTTCAATTAATTTTTTGCCTTAGCAACAACCCTAAGTTAAGGTACATTTTAATAAGTTAATAACTTTTTCGCTCATTTTCACTGGATAAAATTTATATACTTATTTAACACAAATGTTTAAGTTTCATTCACAATAATTGTGACAGTTTTCGAAGTGATAAGATTTGATGTTCTTGACACAACCCGGATTTATGACCATCCTCTTGCAACTAATACGAACAGATCGTTCAACAACCAAAAATTTATTCCATGTCTCTCGCGTCCTCGAATTAAGGATAGGTTGGGACCGAAAAAACGGTTGAGTGAGGTGATGGAGTGATTTACCTAACAGTGGCTTGCTAATTAATGCTGGTGAATTCAAATTTCAATCGAGACTTTCCGCTCAAATGTGTTTGCATGAGTCCTGTCCTCCAAGGCTAAATAGCTGCTGTAGCTATGTGTCCGTTTATTCTTCCAAATATTTTTACAAATAATAACTGGAATTTTACTTTATTCATAATTTGATAACATATATAATGACATTATAATAGATTATCACTGAGTGGTAATGAATTTGAGATCAACTTTATCAAGCACTTGGATAATAATATTTAAAGAGGGTTTGACCCTACGTAAAATCCTCATTGCCTAGTAATGGACTGCTATGCATTTCCAAAGCTTCATTTAGGTCTCCACTACTACCTGGAGCCTAATTATCTTGAATTCGAAGTGGCCCTTGAAGTGTATGACCCTTTTGCCAACCTCAATACTGACACCAGGCTCACATTGATACTTGATGTAGTTGTAGAAAACCTCCGAGTGCTCTAAAATGGTTTATTTTAATACGCGGGGTAAGCTACATAAGTGGTTCCTGAGTGAGCAGTGCTATGGTTCAGTTTCCTCCGATAGGGGATATCCAGAGCCATTCCGCCCATTTGTGCTAAAACCCCTATTTATAAACCCACGCAGACAGACTTATGTTTTTCCTTCTCTGCCAATAAGGTTCACTTTCCTCCTCTCTACCTTTTTTCGTCTTCCTCTCTGTTCGAAGTTCTCTTTTCTTTAATCCTTACTGCCAGAAGTTTGGTAACATACATGCAACAGTACAAACTGTTGGACTGGAAATATATTTGAAACAGAAGAGAGTGCGTGTGAGAGAGAGAGAAAGGGATGAGGAGAGAGCAGAAAAAACACCAAGTGGGGGGGGGGGGGGTAACAAATTGAAATGTCGTGTCAACAATTTTTTGACATGTTTTTCATTATTTGTGTTCGTTAATGAGCAACTCAGAACTAGGGCAAAACATACTTGACCCGAGCAGATCTATGAGTGAGTGTGCTCCGGTACTCACAACACTTTTGTCGCATCAAAATAATCCCCAATCTGATTTCGTTTTTATAATCCTCCCAAACTTGGGATAGGTGTGTTTTGGAATAACCATTTCGGCAGCAATAGGTTAGGGCTGATTGAAAAACGCCTGAAGATTGTAAAACCCAGAGCAAAGTTCGGCTTGAGACCTAAGATCAATATTTAATATTGTGCTTGCCAGTTAAATCAGACTTTTGGGATATTCAGCAGATTTTCATCGTAACTTGTGGGCTCTCCTGGGTTTCATTAAAGGTCATAGTTTCTAGGAATTTCGCCTTCCAACTTTATCCTAATTGAATGCAAAAGTGACATATTTGGCTGATTTCTCCACTTTTCATAAGTTGTGTTTGATTCAAGTAATTATAACGTTACCACAGTCAAAGTGACTGTTCCACTTTCTGCAAATAAGCGCTTACATTTTCTTCAGCTTCGTCTTACAGCTTTGGCTAGCAGTCTTCCTGTTTACTTGAATCATAACAATAGTAGCGTCATTTTGAAGCGAATTGGACTATTTAGAATCTCATTCGCTAAAACCTACTAATACATGCTATTCCCTTCATAATAGGATGGAATTGAGGGAATTGATGGAACCGTTTACATTTACCTACTTCAAGCGGGTCTACGCACCTTCACTGGTGATCATACATTTCAATCAATAGGCACTGTAGTAAACATACAGTCGTGTAAAGAAGACGCCTTACTAGTTAGACTGATGAAACCAGAGAATGCTAAGCCCCACAAGAACTCAACCGGAAATGCATGAACAAGAGGGAAATGCCACCACTCTCATTGATAACGAACTTGGATAATATAGGCGATTCGCCTATTATCTTGTCAACGTTTTGGTGTGAACAGATGAGGCCACATTCCCAAGCAGTGCAGTATTTAATTTAACGGGTAATATCTATTTTATCGACTCTAAGTCTGTGAGCACCTTAAATGTTGGCTCTATCCGAATGGATCGAGAGAAGGTAATTTTTTATGTCATTTGACAAGGAGAGAGAACATTTAATAATTGTGCTGAATTTACCTATTATAAAGATAAAAAAGTTATATAAAACTGCAATTTATTTTACCAATTTAATAAAATTTCCAAATATGCCCCTTTTATAATTCATTGCTTTTTCATTACTCACCACCATTTTCCAGGTTTTCCCCATTGATTTCGGATTTGATAGGAGAACTTTTGGAGGCACACTTGTCGGTTGACTTGAATGAACTCAATTTTCATTACCTACCATTTCGTTTATGTGGATATCTGTGATATCGATGTCTGTGACTCGATGAACTTCGAGTTTTAGAGGTTTTTCCAGAAGATGCTTTTGGACTGGATACTTGTCGCCTGCTACTTCGTCCAATTTTATGTTTGCAATTTCGGCACCTCCTTTCTGAATTGTTGCTTCGGCTCTTATAAGAACTTAATGAGGTATTGCTGTGGGGGGACTTTTTTGACCTAGGTCTTCTTCCGTGATTTTTTCGTCTTGGTTTACGCCTGTGATGTTTACATTGTTCACGCGATTCACTTCGGCTTGTAGAAGAACTCCCACTTGATCCGGATTTTTTCCTTGAAAGAGACTTTGTTGGCGGATTTCTTCGTCTAGATTTATGGATTTTATGCCGATGTATTCTACACCATTGATTTCTGTTTTTAGAAGAATGCTCATTCGATTCAGATATTTGCCTTGAAGTAAATTTTTTCCGCCGATTTTCTCGGCTAGACTTATGGCTGAACTGTCGAAGTCTGTCAGACGATCGATGCTGGCCTGTAGAAGAACGGTCATTTGAAGAGGTACTTCTATCAGAGGCTATTTTTGACCTCGATCTTCTCCTGGATTTGTGTCTCTTTCGTCGCCCTCCTCTTGATCTACGTTGGCTAGTAGCAATTCTTGTTACGGAGCAACGTCTATGAGACATTTTACGCATACGCGACTGGCATTGATATCTTTCATGCGAGGGACTTCTGCACTTTGAAGAAAAAGCGCTTCCCATTGGTTGACCTGTGAAACCCTCAACTTTGCCTTGCCAAAGCGATTCCCTTGAAATACAACGTCAAAATTATGAAGAACCACCGGTTAAGTGAGTGAAATGGTAGCAATGATAAGTCTAACCTCGGGAGTCCTTCACATGCATGTTTATCCCCGTCTACTGGATTTTGAAAAAAGTGAAAATATTTGCAATTCCTGTCACCGATTGGACAGCTTTCACTCTTCCTTTTGAATCCTACAAAAGGAGTGAGAGGAGTAAGAATCATAAAAATGAACTCTTGAACAACTCAAAAGGATGCTTTTAGCGCACCGCAAATTGCTGATTGCCAACCTCTGCCCAAGTACGAAACACGAGTTACGAGTCGCTTTCCGTCGTAAATTCGACGACTTAGATTCGAAGCTATGTCAAGTGCTCTTTTGAGATCCTGGGCAGTTTCGACGTATACGTTGCCGCGCAAGTGAAGAGAGGTATTCTTGCAGCAGTAAAAAGCCGTTAGGGGTTCTCCGCATTCACTTTGCACCTCAGGACGCACATCAGCAAAGAAAGCGTGATAGTCAGGCAGAATTTTTGACTCGTCAACATTAAGCGCATTTTCTAGTTTAAAACGCTCAATTTATTTTGTGAATCCTTGTACATAAATATATATATACCAGTTAATATATCCTAAAACATATTAAAACACGAAATCCATCCAAACTGATTTGCTTCTAACAATGAGCATTTGAAGTGTTTTCCAATTTATATTCCATTCCAAGTCTGTCTACGTTGGATAATGCGCACTTTGTAAATCCACCCCGAGTGAAGCCTCTGCTGGAAAGATAGAAATGAATAGTACTAATGTCTATGAAAGCAAGCCTGCTTATGTAACATTGAAGCATTAAACACGCTTGCAGAAATATCCACTTTTCTACTATCTCCTCACTTCAAGGTTACAAAATTTATCCCAGTCGTGCTAACCTTTTAAGGATGGATCTTATGGGATAATGAGTGAAGGTTAACTACCTTTTGGCAATTTGAAGTGTTCAATATCTTTTGGACTTAAAGGAGATTTAGAGGTTATCTGGAAATGGGAACACAAATTTCCACAAGCTAAAATCTTGCACATATCTTTCAAGTGCTAGGAAATATTCATTTCTACAAGTCGATATCCTTCCTTCATTTCCCGGGTTTCTATTTCTACTACTCGATCTGAAGTATTTGACGATTAAGTAATTAAAATAATTTAAAATACTACTAACCGTTTAAAACTGGATGCTTAAACATATTTTCAATGACAATCACCAGAGGACAATTTTCGATACCTGTCAACCTATAACGTTCAATATATCTTGAACTAATGGGAGGTTTAGGATGAAAATCCAAACAGAATTCGAAGAATTGACAGGCGCCAGTTTTCCAGAAATACTCGCAAAGTCGATTAGTTTTTCCCTTTTGTTCATTTGCCCATTTACGAGATGACGGCATATCGCTGAAGCTCTGTTTGAATAATATTAGTAGTAAAAACTCAAGTACCTTCAAGAGTGCCAAAATGGTTCGTAGCGTAGCGATTTCTCTGCCTTTATAAATCTGATTGGATTAGAGTGCAAATCAATTCAAAAGTTTAAATTAAGAATAGTTACAGCACTTAATAGTCTGATTATTGATTATAGCGGATTACCAGCGAATAAGCCCTGACTTGGCCTCAGAAATCTCTATGACAAAATCCCAAATTTTAAATGATTCCAGAGATTAGCTAAGCTGTCTCATCAAAGGCGAGGAAAGAAAACGTGTGGAGTTAAGAACATCTATTTTGTTTATATGTCACTGACACAGAGCTCATTCCTTAAGATACAATTAAGGCTTTGTTAAACAATGCAATGACTATTGATTAAAGGTTGGCCGAGAGGTCTC
The DNA here is from genome assembly GCA_000469805.3 of Hymenolepis microstoma. Taxonomy (NCBI): domain Eukaryota; kingdom Metazoa; phylum Platyhelminthes; class Cestoda; order Cyclophyllidea; family Hymenolepididae; genus Hymenolepis; species Hymenolepis microstoma. The sequence goes on along the minus strand of LR215993.1, from coordinate 804,357 downwards.
TGCTTTCATCACAGCACTTGTTGCCTAGGCGACAAGTAGCACCTTCGTGCCTGTCTGATGAGCGTGAGATTTCTTTGTTTAACCATAGTAGGGTCGTACGCTCCACAAATTTTAGAAACCCAGGCGTCATCTAATGCACAATTTAGTTGAAGAATTAAATAAGAAAATGTGATGTTGTTCTAATTTATCGAAATCAAAACACTATCCAGATTGTAACAAAACGTACGTCCGATTCATTTTATTTTACCCCAAGTATTCCCCAATCCAGAAGTTAATGGAGGATTTTCTGTGGACATTTCCAGAAAATAAAGACTTAAATCTATCCAGAAGATGTCTATTTTTTCCAGCGACGATTTGATACCAAAAGTTCGAGTTGTCCAAGCGAAAGGCGTTGATGAAAACTGTTCGTTAAAACAAAATCGATCAAATTGAGGTCACCTTAGGAGCAAAACGTAATTGTACACGAAGATCCAGTTCGAGCTCGGACTTTTAAATGTCTTAACAAGATAATGTTGAACTGTCTGTTTTAACCTTTATTTTTCTGAATAAGCAATTGATCCACCAAGAAACAAGGGATTTTCATAGGTAAGAATCGCTTTCTTCAGTCTTCACTTGTCAATTTCTCCCTAATTATAAACCTAGAGTCTATTTTAGGGGGAATTAAAATTGCCAACTTCCTGAAATTCTAAACTTAGAAGATGAGTAATGAAAAATAAAGTTATTCATTTGTTTAGCAACGCTACATTGATTTATATGGCGGATGATGGAAGTTAAAATTAAAAGCTATCAGCATTGGGAAATGTTAAGTGAGACTGTGCATACAAATTTGGGATCACTAATTCAACCGAAACCTTGCGATATCTGGTTTGTAGTTTCTGTCAGAAACTCGACATTCCTAGCATTGAAACGGTATAAAAGTGCCTTAACTTATTAAATGACAACCACAGAGACTCAGCGAGATTTAGAGAAAACGGAACCTTAACCGGACAAGGGGTAGTCCACTCCATGTGCTTATTCATCCCCGTTTGTGATCCTGTTGAAGTCCAAATTTGCTCACAAATGAACTATTACCAAATGAACAAGTGTGTATTTCCTTTAACTTAGTTTAAAACTAAGCCGACAACGGTGCCCACGAAGCAAATTCCACTTTCGTATTACCTTCACCTCAGTAGCAGTCACAATGTGACTTGAAGCGAATAACCAGAAAAACCCTTTAATTTGGAGATCAAGTAACCGAACGGAGATCTAATTTGATGCTTCGACATTACCTATCTAAGAACCATTTTATTTTAATCTACCATCCCGAGTTAATGTACAAACCTTCCTTTCTTTGTATAATTCCTTGGGAAATGCAAGTAAGGCCTCAACATTTATTCATATCAAATGGCAGGCTTCATGATAGTTACCATTAGCCCTTTAGTGGACTTCTGGCTTCACAGTGGAGAGGGAGAACAAAAGAGTGATTCATAGATGTAAGGGAGAGAAAGACACAAAGGTAGAGAAAAAGGTAAGGTGAGTACCGTGGAAATGGTGGAATATGACATACAGTTGGGTGGGGTCATGGTAGTTTGAAGTCAACTGCCGGTTTATAGACTTTTTTTGCCGCATGAGCTTACGTTGCCAAGGGTGCACCACGTGGAGGTAAGTCTATCGCACACCCCACGGCCTCAACGTAGGGCCACCTATACGTACATCAAGAGAGAGTCATTTCTGGTGAGTCAAGTCGGTTTAATTCAATATTTTACACAACTTTTCACGATTTTTTTCATCAGTTATTTCAATTTTGAGTCAATCCCTGGTAAAATACCCATCCAAAGCATTTTTATGCAAAAAGTTAATTTCACCGATTTACGACATTGGAGGCTTCCATACATTCCTAACACCCATTAGTAAGATGACAAACACAAACACAAGCGCTGGACACTTGACACTCAACTAGCTGAAACCATGGTATCCGAATTTTTGACCCAATACAACCCATCTGAACTAAAATAAGCTTTTTTCAATCCACAATTATATAAACCTCTTTGAGTTAAATCAGAATCACGTCACTTCGTTAAGTCACGTGGCAGCTTCAGGCCTGCACTTCTCTAACTCAACGCCAACTACCTATTAGCCAAGTTTTACCTCAGTACAGTCCATGCCCCTATAGTGGTTGAAGCGTCATATACCGAATTTCATCTGCAAAATTGGCATGCGACTATCGCTCGAAAAAATTGTAAGCTCGTAGGATTCAGAGGTGAGTGTTAAATGAGTCCCATTCTACTCTTTCACTAAGTTTTTATTTATACAATTGGTATAATGTGTAGTGGATAGTGGAAACGCTTGAGGGCACTTCGTTTCGGTAAGTACAGAACAGCTTATTTTAATATATTCGAACTGAGAAGGAGACCTTTTTGAATTGACCAAACTTGCATAAAAATGCAACACATTTCCACTTAGAATAGTTGAAAAACTCTGCATTAGTATCTATTTGCCTCTCCCTCGATCAAGTATTCGCATGTAAAGATATCACAGCGTAATTTTTAAGGGGATCTAAAACGATGATTTGAACTGGCTCTGGGTCTACTACCACTTCGTCTATGTTTACTTTTACAGTGTCGACTTCTTTCTTTGGATCGACTTCGGTTTTTAGAAGGGCTTTCGTTCACCGAGGCAATTCTGTTGAGACTTTTGCGTCTATGCGACTTGTGTCTATGTCTTTCTCGTGAATGACTCTGGTTCATAGAGTCCCTTCGATGTGCTCTGGGATGTCGTTCAGAATTCCTTCTACTTCTGCCACTTCGCGACTCCCTAAAATAAAATTCATTAAAGGCATTTGATATTACTTAGACTCAACAGTAGCAATATCAATTAATCTAACCTTGAGGGCTTTTCACTTGCTCGATGCGAAGATAAATGGGTTAAAACATCACTAGTTTTCTCGTTCGGATTTAGAAAAATGTGAAGATAATTGCAATTCATGTCGCCTCTTGGGCAATTTCCTCTCAGGTGACAGCCTACAAAAGGAAGGTGAATTAGAGTATTAATCAATTTCGGAGTAACTTATTTAGCATACCACAAATTGCCGATTCCCAACCCTCGCATAAATAAGCAAGGCGTGTCACAAGTTGCTTGCCATCATAACGCTGACTGCTTAGACGAATAGCGACATCTGAAGCAATTGTGGGATCCTGAGTGAGCTGAATGTATACATTGCCGCGTAAATGCGGTAAGGCATTTCTACAACAGCGAAAAATCTCCAGGGGACCTCCACAGACATTTTCCAATACTGGGCGCACGTCTGCGTAGAAATCGTGATAGTCGATTAGTAGTTGAGTTTCGTCACACTCAAGAGGATCACCTTAGAATAAAAAGAAGCAAGGTGAAGATGTAATAAGATTAAGGAGTAAAATCTACGTCTGAGTACAAACGAATAGTTGAAATCAACTTACACTGAAAGGAGAAATGATTGAACATATTTTCAATGATCAGAATAAGGCGCGGAGTTTTGGAATTTGATAGTCCCAAAGACGCAATATCAGATGGATGAAGAGGTGGGGTAAGATGATGTCGAGAACACCTATCACCGTAACGACAGGCTCCAGTTTTTAAGAAGAATTGACACAACTCGTCTCGTTTCCAGTTGATATGAGGTGGTTCTGGGCAGTGATTTGGAGGCAGATTTAAAAAAATCTACACAATTTAAAAATTATTGTAATAAGCTCAATTTGCTGAAACTAATATTAATGGAACGGAGAAATTAATCATATAAAAAATCATAAACAAAGAATGGCAAAAAACTGGCTATTTCAGAGTTTTAGTATGCAGGAATTCGAATAATACTTTGTGATTGTAAAACCATCTAATAAATTCTGACACTCTATAGAACGCAAAGGTTGAAAAATATTGTGGTGGATGGGAAAAAAGTAATTGAAGATGCAGAATTGGAGGCGAGCGATTCTTTGTGAAGACTCGTGTCGTCAAACTCAAAAATTATCAGAATCGTTGGGTTAGGGTCAGTGAGCAAGCAATTTCAAAACGTCTGAAGCAGTTGGGAATGACTGAGAAAAAAGGATATTGGGTAGCCCACGAGTTGAAACCCAGAAGAGATATGAAGCGACGTTTGTTTGCTTGTGAACAGCTGGTGGAAAGGCAAACACGAAAGGGATTTCTCCATCGTATTGTTACTGGGGACGAAAAATGGGTACACTACAATAACCCACCCCAAGCGGAGCAGAAAATCATGGGGACCGCCTGGTGGTCATACTGCTATGTAAACACCTCGGCCGACGAATACCCATGACCCCAAAGTCATGCTTTGCGTTTGGTGGGGGGACCAGCTTGGCGTAATTTATTATGAGTTTTCGAAACTGTCTGATGAAACCATCGCAGGTGAGCGTTAAAAATGCAACTGATGCGTCTGAGCCGTGCTCAAGAAAAAAGAAAAGCGGCCACAGTACAACGAGAGATACGAAAAGATTATTTTACAGTATGATAATGCTAGACCTCCTCACGTTGTCAAGTTGGTGGTGAAAAAATATCTCGAAACGTTGAAATGGGACATTTTACCTCACCCGCCGTACTTTTCAGATGTTGCGCGATGGTAGATAACGATGGACAATACTTTGAAGCTTAATGTATGTAATCGTTTTGTTGTAATAAAACCTCAAATTAAAAAATACGGCGGGAGCAAAGTTGTAGACCTAATATGTTGACAACTTCTCGTATACAAGATGAGAAGACAGTGGAAGATATTCCTAATCTACTACATTTGAGATTCCAGGGAACAATTCACTTTGGTGTCCAATTTCGAGTGCGCTAGTGCGAAGATTCCGAGTGAATCCAACGCTTCAACGTACGCATAATCAACTTTCAACAAAATGTGCTCGATAACAGTAAATAATACTCGTTAAATAAAACTGTAAGCAAGTGTATAAACTTGGCTAATTTTATGTTAGGGAGACCGATTAACTTATGAAATACGTGCTCAGTCACTTTAAGAGACCCTTAACTTGCAAATCTTAAATACAGTTCTCCAGATTATGCGTTAAAAGTGAGGTGGACACCATTTAATTTAAAATATGAGGATCGAACACTAACCGGATCAATCTTGCACGATTACACGATTGCAAGTAACTTCAAACTATTGAAAATAAAACCTATAAATATACCTGGAGGGAAGGTGGCTGAACTACAATTTCTTTGGCAAGCGCATTTTTCTGTATATCTTGTTTGGATTTTTGTTCAACCTCCTCTAACGCCTTCTTCTGGGCGAAAATCTCTTGAGCAATCCTTTCCCGCTCAATCCACTTTCGTTCTTCTTCATCATGTCTTACGACAATAAATGTAAACGATAAAAAATCTACCTCTGCCTTTCTATTTCTTCTTCAGCTTCTATTCGAGCGGCTTCCTCTTCAGCAACAATGTCTATTGATCTCAACCATAGTCAAACAATAAGTTTACCTTTTGCTGAACTTTGATCTCTTATTTGTGCATTGTGTCTGCGAACTAACTGTCTAGCCAGTTTCTTACGCAACTTTCTTTTTGCCCGATGACTACAAACAAACTACAAGAAAGGTGAAAAATACCTTAAATGACAATTCTCTTCTAATAACAGACTCATTGAAATAGAAACATTGGAATGCTGTGGGTTTCGTCAAGGTTATTTATTCAAGGATAAATCTATATCACAAAAGTAATCTATATTTCAAATTGTTTTTATACTTTCACTTGACAATAAAATATTTATATGGAACATATGAATAATTTTACTTTATGCCTATATCTTAAGTCAAGTTAAAACTAAATATATAAATTCCCAAATACGTTTTGGAAGCAAAAATAGTTATGGATAAGTGTATTTTAATAAAATTGAGAGCAATCCTACATATCTTGATATTTATTTTCATTAAACTAATTTCGTTTGTCACTGAACAAATGAATAAGCCCTTTGCTAAATATTGGTAATCTTCTCAGGATCCTTTAACGTAAATTGTCCTCAAAATTAGCTAGAGCTCGGCATTTACCTTTATTTTGGGATTTTAATGATTTAACTTTTTCACGATGCAAGAATATTGATCGTTGATTGGTTGGAATGCCTCTGTCTTAGTTCCAATAGGTTTGATACGCGATCGTTAGCGCACCACAATTTCTAGAATGTTCTAACATCAATGCCATTTCTATGGTTATACATGGTGGCGTTGAATACCACACAAGTATTTTAATTTTTGGTAAAATTGTTTTGTTCAAATTAATATAACAAACACAGTTTCCCAAAATTCTGGGCGTATTCTATTTTATAGAGAAGGTGAAATTATACTTGTAAGAATTTTAAAGTGAATGTTTCATGTAAGATAACAATATTCTACCCATAATAATGACTATTTTACCATTTGTGAAGTCCTAACATGTGCATAACTAAAATCGGCAATCTTCCAATCCTCCTTGAAAGTGATGTGTAGATAACGAATAACACCATGATTAAATGAATTTGTCATCTCAAATTATTACCTGATTCTAAAATCTCGACTAGAGTATCTATCGGTGGTCCGACTGTGTGTAGTCACGTTTGCACATAGGTGCTTAACAATTAGTCAATCTAACATTGAAATATTTCGCAATTAAACTGGATTTATTTATCAATAATTTTGGGGTCATTTTCCAGTTACCACTATACTGATTAATCGACACCAGTTATTAGGTTATTAATTCCATGAACTCGATAATAAAAATTCGTTGTAATAAGTTATACAGTTGCCTTTTAACTATGAAAGTCATAGTCATACTTAATATAAATCGTATAACTCTGCAAAAACTTAAGATATAGATAGTTCCTGTGGGGTTTCGAGTTATCAAAAATAACGATTTCTAAAATTAGATTTAATGGCTAGAAATCAATAAAATGTTCAAGTAAATGATAGCTGTAAATGAAGTGCACAATTTAAAATTAAAGTAATTCTCATCTATAAATATATTTTAAGTAGAGTAAATTTCACATAGTTTATTCTTATTATTACTAGCTTCTTATAAAGACACCCGTCAATTAAACATTATGATCAATTTAATAATTTTTTACAGTTAAAACGCTTTATTGTTTAATCTGTTAGATGTTTTCAATCCCTCATAAATACTTCTTTAGTAGGATCATATGACTCAAACCTTAATTTTTTTAATATAACAAGTTATTTGGTTTATCATTGCTATAGTTTTGCATTTGTTGATTACTGCTATTGGTTTAAACCAAAATATAATTCCACCAAAGCAGGCCGTAATAAAGCAGGAATATCTGCTTTTAAAGGCAGTTAGAGTGCCTGTGAAAAAGCACCCAATTATAAACTCAATTTTCATACAAAAGGGTTGAGGCGTGATCTATAACCACATCATAAATGTCCCTGTGGCGTGATTGATTGAAATTTTTTCTACAGTAGTGTGCAATTTCGTTTATCTACAACATAGTCTGACATAGAATTATATGTAATTGAAAGATATTTAGTTACCTTGCTGCTTCCCGTTTAGAGCGGTCAGTAGTGCCGAAGTAATCAGATGGGTCAATACGTTCGATTCTATCAATCCAGTGTATGGTTAATCGATGAGACCAACTATCAATGACTCATTATTCTCTGCAATCACTTGGAGACATTTAGAGACAATAATAAATTAGTAATGTATATGTTTGTGATTATTAATCGAAGTTGTTTTTCCGAATGAAAGTTAGATGAAGGAGACAAATGGATGATTCTTGAATAATTTTGTAATTTCCTTAAAATCTTGCATCAAGTTATATTAGATTTCCCGGCAGGGAAAACATACTGGACCATGACGTAACCTAAGAAGTAAAGGAATGCAATTTGTTTAGTGGTTCTATGAACTAAACATAAACTACCAATAGCGAAATTTTCAGTAATGAAGAAAGGTTGAGCTAAAAATATTGGTAAGTGATGCCTGCATTCTAGAATTGTTAATATAGCAACGTAAAATGCTCTCCGATTAAAAAAAGAACCTTTGTTTATAAAATTATTTAAAAACTATACGATTAGCCTTATTAACAGAAAGTCCTGATATCTGTGTATTTTAATAGTGGTGTTTGAGATAAGCAATTTAAAATTAAATTATTGGTGTAGAAAATTCGCAAATTCAAAGTACGAATTTCTGCATCCGTAGAAGATAGCAACATATATGGACATTATTTAAGGAATAGGCAAATTTGATTCCAAAATGATTACAAAAATGTGAAGAGTTACCAAGTTAGAACCTAAGAAACAATATTTTATCTATTTAAATCGTATCATTACATATTTTTGAACCTTAGTATATAATGAAACTATGTTTATTTTGATTAAAAAAACAAGGAAAAGTTGCATGTTTCTAAATCTAAAATAAAATTTATCAATTTTAAATGCATTTAAAACAATGGCCTTGAAATCGGAAATCCATTTAAGTCACTTTTATTCTCAAATCTTGAGGAAATTGTGGGTGTTTGCTCCGTTTATATCAAGACCATGATTCGTAGAGAATCAAGACAGACATGCACACACGTTACAAATGACATCGCCATCCAGGCGTAAGTTATAATTTTTTATTGAAAACATTTTTAGTATTTGTCCTTAATAGCTCCCTCATAGCTTTATACTTTCAGAATGACTGCTTCAATGACTAAATTACTAGCTTTAGATCATGTTTTAGGCGTAAATGCATATATTTTAATCCTAATAGAAACCCATATTAAATAAATAATTAAATTTTTATAAGTAGTGAAAAAACAGTTGGCTCTTCTAATGTTTTGAACGTCTGGCATACGATTTTACTCGCAAATGAACATTACCACACCTTGTAATGGCTTTTAATTTCATACTATTTAGTGAGTTAAATTTTATAGCTATCTGTTGATCTCTTTCATTTTTTTATGCAATCTTGACTATTAAATTTTGGGCTTTGCATGATCTTTATTTGACCACAAAACTAAGAAAACCTAGCATTATTTATTGTCTTTTAATTTCTGTTCTTGTAATAAAACAAGTTTTTTTGTTAACAAATTCATAAAAATATAAAAATAAAATAAATTTAATTAGTATTTAATTGCTTTTTGGTTCACAAATTTGTAGTTATAATAAATTTTATTACTTCATTTAAGACTGGCAGTATAGTACTAGCCTTACTAATAGTAGTATGTCACGAATGATTCAATCTATTGATGTTTTAGACATTTTTTCGTTTTCTATAACCCCCTCCCCCCGTTTCTCTTTCCACCAATCCCGGTCCACTGCTTCGGGATGTCCGACCAATCCGGACGCTTGTGTGCTGCGTACAAGCATAACTTGGGTTCATTTTCCCAACTGTGCATTTCTTATAATGTGTGTCTAGTCTTAGCTAATATCCCTAAGCTTATTTTCCCCTATTTAACTGAGCCTTTCGTTTGACGTAATGCTTTTATTTCCATTGGTTTTCTTTAAGGTCGGATGAAAACTCTTCCTCAGACAAGGATGACGACCATGAACGCGAGGTTTACGATTTCCGGGAGCCCTTTCTTTTTAGTGACATGGTTCTCCTAGTAGAGAACGAGAAACTGCATTGCCATCGAGCTATCCTCTCACTCTACTCACCAGTTTTCAAAGCCATGTTCCAATCGCGTTTTGAGGTAACTTCTCTCTGTGTGTCTTATTGATTACCTAATCAAGTGATGCAATTTAATAGGGAAATGTCAATTAATTTTGCTCTGAGAGGTAAAAAATAAATAAATATTAAAGAAAAGGTCTTAAATTTAGTGTGGGTTACCTTGAAATGGGTAACTTTATTCATTATTTCATTCCACCTTTTTTACCTTGCAAGTAAGATTATCCGCATGCATATATTTGTCCAAATTCTTTTCTTTTCACGATAATCCAGGTTGTCTATAAACAATATGAAATGTAGCATACTTTGCATGTGAAAGATCCTCAATTTGTTCATATAAGTGGAAATCTTATGCAGATTATAATTTAATCCTAATTTGAATTCACGGAATACGTGTCGAGGCATTGAGACTTTGTTCTGGGAACCCTTAAAACTCAGTGATTAAATTTGTTTAGGAATCTGAGAAATCAGGCTTCCTTCCTCTATTAATAAAATGGTTTCTTTGCGTTAAGACAAGGTTCCTGTAATTAGTTCTTACCTGCTACTGTTGCTCTTAAATGGATCTGTAAGCATTTTATAAGGCACATAACCCTATCTGCCAATACAGAAAATGACCCTACACTTACAAATTGAACAGACCTTGATGCGTAGACATCAATCTATTTTGAAATGAAATATTCAAGCTCGGTCCAAGAGGACTTCCACGTTGCAAAATTGTTCACCACTACCACCACCACCACTATCGTTTCCTTTGACCTTTACTTAATAAAGTACTTAGTTAAGTGCACTTTAGCGGTGCTTTGACTTAAAGGGGATTTTTGTCCCATTTCAACTTCGGTAATGTTTTTTAATGTGCATTTATTTTCCCTCATCTTTATTCACATTAAATCAATACTTCACTTGAGTTTCTTTTAAATAGCCTGAGAATAAATTGTGATTGAAGTTTTATAAAATCCAATGGGTGTTTTTTTACAAACCTTTACCTCAAATTGTTCTCAAGTATGGTTTTGCGAACTCTACTTCGCCAACACCTGTGCCATTTCATGGCAGCCAAATTGTATTTTGCCGTTGAAATAAAAATTTATTGCCTGATTTATAGTTGGCGCTCCTTTAATTACCAGTTCTCCATCTTCTTGATTGCAGGAAACAACAAACAATCAGGTCTCGCTGCCGAAAGATGACGCTGAAACTGTTCGAGAATTGTTGCGACATCTCTACACGCCTGGTGGTTGTGATATGGACAGTAAGTATGCGAATTTGGTCATTTTCGTAGCTTGGTGTCTTGTACACCGCAATTTCTGTGCCATTTCTGTGCTCTAAGGTGTGGTCAATGGATAGATTCTGCTCCGTTCATGAGGTCTTGTGTTTCTTAATTACACCCTGATGGTTGTACCATCGAACTGAATTGGTTCAAAGGCTGATATTTTATTTTACTTAGTCTGATTAGGATATATCCATTTGCTGCAATTCTCTTCTGACTATTTCATCCCCTCTTCTTTATCTTGTTTACTTCCCTATTTATTCTGTCCACTCTCCGTTATTTCGGTCCTTTTATTATTATTCCTGCGATTTGATGCTTTATCATCATCTCGTCCAGGGATGAATTTGGTCTCGTATGAGATATTCTGATGCCCTACCCAACCTAATTGAGTTTGTTGAGCGTCAAAATTTTTAAATGATAAATAATTCATTACACGACCTTTCCTGGTTCTTCCATATGATTCCCGCTACTCTGATTTCTTCACTTGGTTTCAGTGTCTTGACGGCCTGCCGATTGGTGTTGATATTTTCGGATGTCAAAGCGTTGGCAAAAGGAAAAAAGGCTCTCTTAAGGCTACTTTGATTTCCTCAAACACGATCTGGCCAATGTCCCCTTTAGCTAAACATAATCTTATGCCCAAATCTCCAAATGCGTGCTATTTATTGAAAATATTGGTCTTTTAATGCTGATTCATTGGTTTAATTTTGGTGATTAATGAAATGCCCGTCATTGTCAATTACAAGATCGTTGTCCACGGCATAAGAAAGGAAAATTTTTGAATCCGAATAAGGATTTCATAATAAATTGTGTTGTCAGTAGATTTCACGATGATTAACCGAGGTGATGAGTAATTTATCCTTTTTTTGCACACTTCTCTCCCTCTCATTTCCTTAAGAATAATTTTGTTATTACTCTCTTTACAATATATTCTACATATTTATTGATGATAATAAGTCCCATTTTAAATAATTTAATAACCGAAATTTCGTTAATGTTGTATATTGCTTCTTGTCAAATTTGTATTATTTTTTCCTCATTTCGGGTGAAGGCGCAGCAGCACAACGTCTACTTCCACTCATCCATCGATTCCAAATCGACTCACTCATCACCATTGCCGAACGCACAATGACGTTTAGCATGACTGACTCTATGGCACCGAAGATGCTCGCTCTAGCTGATATGTACCAGCTAAATCATCTCAAACAGGCAGCTATTGATGCTTGCACGCGTCTCGACATGAAACGGATGGCTGAGGCTATGGAGGAAACGCCCCTTTCGCCAGAATTGAAGTCTATCGTGTTTGCGTAAGCTTTTCTATTTCGGAACAAATAAAAAATGTGTAATATCTAAGATAGTAAGCCAAGCAGTAGTGGGAGCTAGTGTTAGTAAGGAGAGCCGTTTAGTGAATAGCAGCAGGGAAGGGTGAGTTGTAAATCAAGTAAGTAAGTGAGTGCCAGGGATTGTGCTAGTCAATGTTTGGATACCAGTGGTTGGAGCTTAATGTTTGCGAGGTGAAGATGAGAAACAGAACTCAGGAGGTGGGAGAATAGAGTATTGGGAACTAGAGAGTTGATAAGGATAGTTGGAACAGTTAATGTTCACCGATAGTTTTAGCTTGGGTTCTCACGGATTATGGGCAGGCATTGCGATATCATGACGCGGAAATTGGCCAAACCAAGACCAATCGTGGTAGGCAGATGTCAGGTAATCTTTAGTCGGTTCTATCATATTTTATGCTGCCTTCAATCATCCCTCCCGACAAATTCATTAAATTCGAATTAGCGCATAATGTGTAGACACTTCAAAAGTTGTAATGCACTGTTTCAGAATCAATAAGTGCATTCAGGTAGTGGGGGAAGGGTGAGGGTGTTCAAGTGATCCCACATTTGCCATATCGTAAGATAAAGCCTTTTCCTCTCCTCTGGCGAAATTCACGATGACCTTAGGATTAAAATGGAGTTAACCATTCACAATTGATGTCATTAAACTGTTACTTCGCCTTCTACCTTCATGTTGCCTTGCCAACCTCATTTCAACTAGGGTATTGGGGGTATTTCACAATTGGTCGATTTAACAACTCTGCACAAGGACTACTACTGTAGGCTCGCTTCCATTGAAAGTCGGTTACCAAAATGATCATACAGAGACCAAGAGTGTTTTCGTTTCGATGATATCCCTTTGTTAGACGATTCAGGCTGAGATTAGCTTCATTGTGTGAAATATTGCATTCTCAATGAGTTTTTTCAGTCGCTGACTTGCTTAAGAGAGCAATTAGTTACTACATAGGTAGGTGCGTGAAATCTATGACAAATCTATGAGTGCTCCTTCTCAAGCTGTGTGTGTGTGCGTGTGTGTAATGCCATAAAACGTTACTAATTCTGAGACTGCTGTGTCTTTGTCAATGTGATCTAACAAGCACTCACATAGCGTTACTTTTGCCTACTTAGAGTTATATCCATATTAATCTAAAAGCGTTTATTATAAGTTGAGCCAATTGGATGATTCAGGTTACCTGAATGTATTCGAATTGTCATGTCTGAGGTAGTGTTGCATATTTCATAAGTGCTTAAGGCATACGTGGGAGCACTTATTGTCAGTTTGACGCATTTCGAGTTTCAAGAAAGTGCTCTGCTGTCAACGGGTGTATTTAACCTGAAAATTTTTACAAAGTTGGGGTTTACTAGATTAAATGGTGGCGTTGAGAAATAAAATTAAGAAAAAAAAACGTTTTTTATTTTATCCCAATGTCCTTTCCGTAAGAAATATTTTGAAGAAATAATGGAGAGGCTCTTTTATTGCAGTTGCTTCTACTAGACCATTATTTTCATCTCTACCTCGCCTCCCCGTGTTCATTTCTAGACAGCTGAGGCCACCAAACGGAGACAAATATGAACCTATCATGTTGTTGCTATCTTTTTTTTCAACTGAAATACATGAATTCTATTGTTCGTATATTCGGTCATTAAATAACTTATCCATTATTTGAATGTAAATTAAAATCGTTCACATAGAAGACCAATTTTTTAAATCTTTAGTTTATATTATATAATTTCTTAAGACTGTCGAGTGAATTTTCTTTATATTACCTTTCCAGTCGTGTTTGTTAAGGTAACGTCTCGTGGAACACTCGAAAGCCAGTGATGAGATGTTGATAGTTGCTGACTCAATTATCTGCCTTTTAATCCCATGGGACACATTCAGTCCTAGGAGCTGATTATACAATTTTTTTAAATGCACAAGTAATTCTTTTGAAATAACTGCACCTTGCAATAATAATAATTACCTGTTTATTTACGAGGCGGTTATGGTGCTTTCTAGCCGCTGATATTTGAGGAGATGGTAGCACGAATTCAGCCTTTTTTTTTTAATTTCTATGGTTGCCAAATGTGTGGTTGAAGTAATATTCGAAACTCATAGCCTTTGTCTAGGGACAATACTGTGTGGAAAGTAGTTGAAGTACTCCTTTTACAGCTAAATTTGATGCTGCAAATTCCAGAATACGCACACGAGGACCTTGAACGACTTTTTCACAGCAGCCATGTTTCAATACAACTCCTTCCTTTCGATTAGTTACTTTGAAAAAAAAATGATTTCAAACTGGTCTGAAATTGTAAAGTAGTTTTTACTTTTTATTAAGCTTGGTGCTGCAAAATTGAACGTGTGAATCACACTTCTGAGTGATTTGCTAACTAAACCTTCTTGTTCTAAGCAAAATCCAACTTTGCACATGGAAAAATCACCTTTGTTCAGGTAGAGAAGGTGTGTGTGAGATTAGAGCAGCGTATGCACATTTCAACAACCGCAATTTTACTTGCAAATATTTTTGAGCTGTTAAGATGAGCTCTAACACTATTGACCTGTTTTATATTAATAAAGTCAACCAGAATAGCCTTCTTTGTTTGTTTGTTTGCCAGCGAGTTCTCGTTTGAATATAAAAAGACATATTGGAATAGTTTCATGACGTGAAAGTCCTCGATTGTTAATTATGCCCTTCAAAAAATTTATGTGAACACGCTGACGTCTCCTAAACTGAACGCATTTACGAGGTACTTCTGTCCTCAGATTAGTGTAGTTTTTCGATTGCCCTATAAGGTGTCCTTATGTGAGTTTGTATTAATTTTTGGGTGGGATATGCTTTCACTTAATACGACTTTCCATGTGCTTGGGAGTTCTATTGAAAAGTGCTCTCAGGCGGATGATCTTGTCATCTGATCCAGTTTGTGGGAATAGAAGTTACTTACTTAAATGCCGTTTGTATCATTCTACTAAGAAGGGTCGTTCTTGAAATTCATATCTCCTGAAATGAAATTGAAAATCTGCATTGGCTTACCCAGAATATTAAATAAATCTAGAAATCATTCTTCATGTAGAGTCATCAGTAATCAGAACTTAGCCACCTAAGTACTGTTCAATCCTGTTAAGAGAGTTAGTTTATAGGACTTATGCGTTGGATTGCTGCCTCTTCGATGGTAAGAGCAATAAGATTGGTAACGTCCCTTTGTAACGTCGGAAATAAAGACATTAACGTCTATTATATAACTCATTCTATTTTCCTTCTTGTAGAAATCGAGTGATGCTTCTGGAGAAGGTAATCTCAGATATCGAGCGCAGTTTTAGTCAATCCTGCATCAGAATGGAAAGCAAATTAGAAAGGGTTTTCACAAATCATTGTCAAGTTCATTCAAAACCACTTTCGGCTACCACAGTTCCAGTCACTGTCCAACTAACTGGTTCACCATCCGATACTCCCGATCGTCTTAATATTCGACCAGTTGACACCCATACTACTGAACCGTCAACAGGTAATAGGCCGTCAACTCGAGCTCTTCATTCGAATGCCAGTGATATTGATGTCCCCACAGCAGTAGAGCAGAGCGTTCCAGTGCTCAGAACTGTAGAAAGACCTGCTAACACGACAGTCGTTGAGGTTCCTGCGATATGTGAGAACTGCGTGGAGCGAATTTCGACACACATCAAAGATCTTTGCCGCAGAGCCCTACACAAAGCTCAATTTGTGCCTTACAGACCACCAAACACCGCGGTGACAACTATTTCATCCAATACACCCACTTCATGAAGTTACGGCTTAGATAAATGCTCATGTTCGTGAATGACCTGTGATAACTTTGTCATTAACTTTAGTGCCTGCTTGACCTTGATTGCCCAATATATCTTGCTTTTTCATTCGTCAAATTGTTTTTTTGTTTGATTATGGAGGAGGTCCTGTTTATTCATTTACGATTCAGAGAGGATGGGAAACGAAATTTCACATCTTCTATCCCAACTTCTCAGAGAAAAGCATCTGCATGAAAAGAGGAGTGGCGCCTTGGCGTATTCTATCACCGCTTTGTGGGTTGGACTTAACCATCACGGTTGGAAAGAGAGAGGAAGAGAGCACATAATGCTCACTGATTGGCATCGAGGCCTCTGACCTATTCTTTTTCTAGCGAGATCTTTAATCAATGTTCCCCCGTCGTACTGTGTACTTGAAAGAGAGCTGAAGAGTGAGTATTTAAACGATTGATTTTTCAGAATGATCTAGTAGGTATTGCAGTTGTTTGAGAATTAATGAAAATCAGAACAATGCGAAATTAATTTGACCGTATTCTTGAGGACGCTTCTGGTCTGAAAACTACTGTGCTTTGGAAAGATCGTTTATGAGTGTACTTACGCTTTCCACTCTTTTATTGAGCCACGATAATTACAACAAAAATTGTGTCTTCTTACAAGGGTGCTCGAGTTGAACACATCCTACTACCCGAACAACTCGACGATTTTTTTGGCATCTGCTAATTCACTGCGAATGCATGAATCTTCAGTGGTTCAGAAACACAAAGTCTTATAAAAATTCTTCGAAAGGAATGCCATCTTAATCCATCTAATTAAGGCATTTCTATTGTTCAAATAGATTCTTTTAGGCTTAATCTGAGTCGTAAACAAGAATTATTTGTCTTGGATTAAAAAGCGAAATCTGGATATCTAAAATGCTCGCTAAGAGGACATTTTTATTGACTGATATGCTCTGTTACCATTGGAAACGCAATTTTATTGCCTGAGCTGATTAAATCCTCCCATTGGTTAAAATGTTACAGTAATACCCAAATCTATTAAAATTCCTTTATTTCCTACTTGTCCAATTCCACTTTGTAAGTTTTGAAATGGATGTCGCTAAAAACTAATCCAATTTTTTACTGAAACTGCAGTCTTCAAATGTTTAAATCTCAACAGACCTGAATAGAAAAGGAGAAAACTGTATTTTGTCAACAGTTATTAAACTTGTGTTTAATAAAGGAAATAGTTGCATATTTTGGAGATGCCTTCATAAACGTCAAGTTTCCCTTGTCTAAAACAATTGTGCAAAAGCTGGTTGCTTTATTTCCTACGCTTCTTACTGGGATAATATTACAAGATTTTGACGAAGTAATGGTTTCAAATTGATAAAAATACACGAATATACAAAATTCCCCACTAGAGATTGCTATATCGAGAAGTGCGATATTTCTTGTTTCAAACAAATAGCAATTTCATCGCCTGCTCCAACTGGCATATAACCGTCACTTTGAAGACGGATGGTCGACAAAAGTGGCATCTCATCATAAAAAAGCACATTTTTTTTGGAATTCAGAAAATATTGAGAATCGATTAATCCTAGTGTTGTACATTATTAAATGACACATAGAGAATATTGATATTGCAAATTTATTAAGACAGGAAGGAAAAGTTTGTCGTCGTCTTTAAACCACGTTAATTTAAACAATTTCTATTGAAATAGAGAACCATAATGGCAGCAAATGTGGTACTTAAAAATCGCTTGAAATAACTCCAGGTTGTATATTTTACATATAATTCTCTAGATTTGAATTAAAATTTAAAAAAGATTAATTTTAGTGAAGTTAAAGCTTATTTGGAATTTACTTTACTCAATTTGCATGCTAGCTGTGATCTGTTTAAAATAAATGCTTAATGCAAATACTTTAAACTCAAATCTCCTTCTTCACAGGCTCAAAAACATGTCAGAGTTTGCATGAGAGAGGTGACGTCTCCTGTCTTCATTAAATAGCTGGGGTACCAAATATACTTGTCGGTATTGCGCTGCCTAAAACACACGTGTCGGTAATTAGGTTTGCGTAAACAGGAAATTTCCCAGTGAGCTCGCAAACTCTGAAAGACTTCTTTAATCTCCACATGATACTCGAAGTTATACAATAAAAAGCATTGAATTATAAAACTAAAGTGATCCTAATTGCGTTATTGGGGGTTTATGAGCAATCACAATTCTTTTTTATTCACTTTACTAACATTAGTGATTCTAACATCGCCTCGACAGTAAATGGACATTTCTTAACTTTTAATTCTAAATGGTCATTATTTTTGACCAATTTTCAACAGTTACAAATACAAGTGGTCTGCTATAGATATGCACCGGACGCTACCCGAATCAGCCTTGGCTAAACCCTAGCAAATTCCGCTAGCATAAAATTGGTCCCAAAATTGGTTTAGCTACTCCAACAATATCGAAGATACAGATCTTAAGGTGCAAATAGTGTTTATTATGGCTGTGTGACACTGATAAAGAGTCTAGCCACTAAAAAGGAGTTTGGAGGAGGGGGTAGGGGGGGGGGGCTTTGCCGACCATGCCGTGATTATTGATTGTTAATTGGTTGGGCGGTCTCTGCACTCATGACGCACTTGCTCCCTAACGTGAGCAACAGCACGTGGTGGATACGGGATCAGTACCACGTCGTTTGTTCTAGACTGTTTTTCGAGGCGCACAAGATTCCCTGGCTCAGCCATGCTAGCGTTGTCTTCTCCACATATACCAGAATTGAAAGTGTTCAGAATGAACAAAATACTAAATCACTTGGGTTGTTAAATTATGAGTACCACTCCAAATAAAAAAGGGAATCCGAAGAACAAAAACTATTTGAATCAAAGTTAAAGGCCATCAGGCTTATTGATGAAGTGTTTACCAAGCACGAATTTACGGACTCTAAGCATAAATGTCTATTTAGTAGCTTAAATGGTACTTTGAGGCACATTTGTGTCTGGTGTTGAGAGAGCTAGGGCGTGCGGAACGAGAAACTCAAGACTTAGCTCCTACTGGTTCGTTCTCATAAAACTTGTAGAATGAGTGAATCACCTCCTGTACTGACCGTCTTTTCGTCAGGTCACAACCAGTTTACTAGGTTCCGAACGGCCTTACTGCAGGTATTGCACAAGCCAAGTTGCTTCTTTTGTCAAGATCATAGCTTGTAGAAGGCTACTACATACCATAAAAAATGAAAATTTTCATCAATATTATTTTAGAGATCGAAGTATACTGTAGTTTTAAAATTAATAAAATTCTTAAATAAATATGGTGACATTTCAAGTAATTCGATGCAAATATATTTGGGGTACCAATAGGAAACCGTGCCTTTTACTAACATTGTTTGGGCTCGGTTTGTGCCCAGACACAGCGAAGGAATCAACTCTGTAAGTCTATTTCCTAGTTCAACATTATTTGTGGGTAATGAATTCCATTTCATTGTTAAAGCTAAAACTGTCAACCTCCAAGCGGACAGCGAACACGTCAGGCAGATATAGCATTCTAATTTTATTTCGTAAGGCCTTTAACGTCTGCAAGCTTGTTAAGGCCATTACTGAAACTTATGGTCAAGTACTTACAGTCCGGCAATGTCAATTTTGGTTTGAAAGATTTAAATCAGGCAGTAGGAATTTAAATGGCATCCTCGCAAGTTTCAATGATGACGTGTTGAAGTCCCTGGTTAAATCGAATCCTCAACAAACTCACATGTCCATGAGCATCTGTATAATAGCACTTAAAGCACAATGGTAGTTAGGAGCGGAGGCGATTTTGGGTGTTTTCGCATCAAATCACCTTCGAAAGCCTCTTTCATGTACTTGGTAGAATGCACGTGAGGAATAATCCATTAGGAATTGTTAAACTAGGCAAAAGGGTTATAGCTGGCGTTTATTATCAACATCTGGGCAACTAAATCAGAATTTAAAAGATAAGATAGGCAGTGGATAATTCTTCAACATGTCAATCTTCGAACGGTACCACAAACCAGGAATGATCTCCCAGAGAACGAAGAAATTTAAATGACAGATTCTATCACATTTACCATATTCATCAGGCCTCCCTCCCACCCCACTTTTACATTTCCATGGGACATACTGCGAGAGAAAAATTCTATTTCAAAACCAACTTTGCCAACTCTTATTCAAACCAGGAAGTTTTTGAAAGGGGGATCTTAAACTCAAATAGCATTCTGACGGTGCTGTAAATTATGGCGAAAATTTTATTATACAACATCTTAATCTTCTTATATAAAAAGACCCGACATGGAAAATGAAAGTGTACTCCGTTGATGAAAAAACAGCAACGTAACCTGTCTAAGACTGCATAAAAATCAACAAGAGCATTGAGAATTTTTTAAACTTTTGATGACCAACCGAAAGATTTGGCAAATTCATGAAGGGTTCAGGTTTTAAAGACCAAATTGCCCAAAGCACCATGAAAATATCCACAAACGGAAACGTGAATATGAACAGTTTAACCTAAATGCATCATATCCAGGAAATAAGACATGAATTAAAGGTAGCTATTATGTGAACACGGGGGAATAAATTTTCAATAAAAATCAATTTGATTGTGCCTCAATTTTTGCCATGGGGATGAAAGGGGTACACGATTAAATCAAATGAAATTTAAATTGTGGAAATTTTCATAGTAATTCACTATCTTTATTAAATTACTTGTTACGGCATGAAGTTTTCAGTATGAGGAGGATTAGCAATTTGTCGAGCAAAGTTAAAAGTCGTTTTAAGGAAAAAAGAAATGAGAAGATATTCACATGAAATTCATTTGAGAAAAATAAGTTAATATTTAATTGTTATCTTTTTAATCCATTTGATTTTCAATCTCCGCGATTTGGAACTGAAAAATGAGTAAAAATATGGAATAAATCCCAGTTTTTTTATTTTCTGCGAATTTTGAGTTTTCTTTTAATTAATTGACTCATTCACGAAACATTTGATTTAAAGTGACGCAAAATTCAAAGCACATAAAATTTTAGCGTGGACAAATATTTAAGGGATTGAACAAATTAAAAGTATATCTGATAATTAAAGTAAAAATTGTTTTCCTTAGAACACCATTTGAGCAATAAAATAAGGTAGGAAATAAAACGAGTACGAGAAAGCCCTTAACTAAAGTAAGCTGCAAGGCGTGCTCTATTTCCCACTAAACTAATCTCTGAATCTCATGAAAACAATACCCATTTTGAAAATTCCTGCACTTAATAAATACTGGTAAGTAGATAAAAGTCGAAATCCAATTAATCAAAACACCACAAAGAACGCCAAAATTGAATTGTGCCTCATCCTTGAATCGAATGTATCATCATAATCACGAATTAGAAATGTGGCACGCGGAGAACGTTATTACCCTATCGGCGTTGAGCTATAGTTTTTGAAATCAGCAGTTCTTTGCCGAGGCTTTTCGATTGTAGTTGTGTAGCTCTTTGGGTTAACTTTTTTGAATCTTCCTGTTCTTTGTAGTAGCAGAGGAATCCATATTTGTGGCTTCAGTAAAGTCGTTTTCCTTTTTAAAATAAACATATTTGCAATACAACACCTTTTCTCTTTGTTTTATCCGAGAAAGTTGAATTTCATCTATCAAATCCCTTGAAATAAATTTTTAATTACTATGTGACATAAATGAAGAGGGAATATCCAAGGTAATTTTCCACTACCTCACATTGAATATGGATTGTTTACCTCAGCTCGACAAGAATCCAAAATAGGAAAGAAAAGTTGCGATAGACTATCATTGTCAGCTAATAGTGGCTCTTGACGGCAATCAAAAGTAAACACTTCTCCCCAGCAAGCCGACATTGACTGAGCCAATAGGTAACCAACACCCAGTGCTTGTTAATAAATTTTCTACTTAAATTTGCTTTCAAGTAAATGTAGCTCTTTCTGTTTGTTTTAACTACAAAGTCCATTCATTCATTTCTCGACAGTACCTTTAAACCAAGCGCACAAAATCATGTTGGAAATTTTAGCTACTATTAAGTGATTCAGTAATAGAATTTATATGCAGTTTTTGGAATTTTGGCCAGTAACGGCTCATTGAATTTGACAAACTAAAAGTTTCATCCAGTTTCAAAGTTGCAAGCATTAGCTCAAACATCCTAAACACTCGAGAAAAATTATGATGGGAGTGGTACAACCACCGACTCCTCAAAGTGGTGCAGTTAGTCTTCTTCTGGCTCGATCCAACTTGGAGGTATGAACAAATTCAGATCTCTTTTGAGGAGAACCAGCGCAGTTGTCTTGAAAACTGTCCTTCAACCAAGATGAATAGATATGAAGTTCCTGAACACGTTGAGGATAGAGACAGATATCCTCACTTTCAAAAAGACACATTTTACCTTCCTCCCGATGGAGCGCCTGCAATGTTTAAAGCGTCTTAATTGCAAACACGTATTTGTAAGACGAGCATTAATGAATCACCTTTTGTAGATCAAATGAACTTAATAGCATTAAGCTTTCTAACCAAAGCACTTTCCCTCAAATGATAATGGACAAGCTTTTCTGTTGGCGGGAAGACAGTTTCCATAAATTCGGTACATCGTCTCTGGCTTCCCTCCCTTAAGCTTCACTTTGTTTTTAGATTAAACAGCCCGCATTTACTGCTATTTCTTGCAGATCTAACCCACGCGCATCAATAAAATTCAGTATTCTTATAATCGACGCGATCTTCATAAGACTTATTTCAGTCCACTTAAACCAATTTGCTTTACAAATTTCCTATGGAAAACGGATTTGTCAGCAATTAAGCTGCCGCAGCTGCTTACAATCATCTAATAAGTTTCATTCACTTCAGATAAACAATTTACACCCAGATCAGGAATTGGATAAGGTGGTAAAAAAATGAAAATTCAATTCAGATAAGAATCCAAAACGGATGAGATCGAGAAAAGGAGTAACTATACGAATAGTATAGACGCAAACAAATCAAACTTACTCGTTACTATTCGAAATTACCGTTTTCTTCTCCTCAAATAGAAAACAGAGACGGATTCGTAAAGCAAGCACTCAAACTTTACAAAAAAGGGGTACAATTTTCTCTCACATCTGTTAATAATTTTAACGCATATAATATTAATTTCTTTAATTGAATATTTCATTTCAATAAAAAACTAGGTCTCTTTCTTCTTCCTCCCACCTCCAGCAGCTCGGGCTTTCTTTGGAGCTTTTGAAGACTTCGATGTGGAACCATTATCTGTGGAAGATGGCTTTCCAATCGGCTTCTGCAAATGAGGAAAAAACACAAAGACATTCAAAAGCACAAGAGACATTTCCATAAAGTTAAGTTATGAGGAGCCCACTTACAACTTTTGCCAGCTTTTGAATCTCTGCCTCATCTTCAGCACTGCTCTCTTCGGAACCATCTCCAAGAAGCTGGTTAGCTTCACTTTCCTCACCATCAACGAATACTTCTGTCTTCTTTCTGCCCTTCTTTTTGCCCTCGCCAATGAGTTCAGTTGCGTAGGGTACGAGGTGTGATCCCTTATTGTAACTCCTAGTGAGAGCGGATTTCACCTGCAAAGGAGCAGATATTTTAATGCCAGCTCCGATTTATTCAGGTTCAATGAATTATGGATGAGATAGAGAGTCCGCCGACATAACACAGAAAGACGGCTAATTGTAGCAACGCTGACCTTTGATATACTTGCAAATTTACTCGAACAAATAGTTGAAAAAAATCATCTACTGAAGATATACTCAAAGTAACTGTGTAAATAAAGCCCATTATATATAGAAAGCATCGTTACAATTATTGGTACTATCTATTCGTCTTTACGACTGCTATTTGTTGTCAAAGGGAGGAAGGATGTTTAATTAAAAAGTTATACATGAACCATTACTGCAAGCTTTTTCGCGAAGTAGATGAATGCAAAAGCACCCTTGACATTCACAACAAATTACAGACTTCAAATCTCCCTAGGATAAAAAATTTACAATGCATTTGAGCTGATTCATTCCAAGTTAAGTAGGTAAGAAGCACACCTTAGCATCGATAGTCTTCATTAGACCGGGTCGACCCTGCCAAGTGGTTAGATCCATAATGTTATCCATATCCTCTCGAAGGAGCTGATAATTGTCAAGACACTTCAACACATTGTCAACGTCGCCCTCTTTAAGAGGAGCTGATAAACGAATAGCAAGAGGATGGAGGTAATCCAGTAGAAGGGATCTTGGATCCGTGGCTCCTCCATGCGTAGACAGCCTCATATGCTGAGACAATTCACCCAGCAATCGGGCATTCTTGCCTTGAGTAGAGGCCTTTCCAAGCCACGAGGGGAACAAAACGCCACCCGGGCCTCCAGGTAACGGTCCACGAAGAAGACGTCCAGGACGAAGGCATGAGAAGACGGCTTGGGTGGGAAGGAGCGACCATGCACCTGATGATTGAATCATACGATTCACAATGTCGCCCTGTGCTATGTCTGAAGCGGCCACAGCCATCAGATCCAGCGTCTGCTGAATTTTGCCACTGAAAAAGGGAAATCAATTGAAAATATATTATTTCATTCATTTATGTAAAATTATTTGTTAGAACCCACCACGTGCAAACAGCGATGAGTTGTGTTATGCAAAAAAATATAATATTTAGAAACAACCACCTCCTCATTCTGATAATCAGAATATGCAATACACTGAGATGAAATAAGCAATCGGTCTACTAACAAAACTCACTTTGCGGCCAGAGGTCGAACATTGAGGTAGTTTTCTTGGACAAACAGAGGACCAATAGAGTAGTCCTGGAAGAACAGATCTAATGATTCATTAAATCGCATTGGCTTGTTCTCTTCATTGTTGACCGCAAAGACCTTGCGAATTACCTCGAAAGGACTTAAGTGAAGATCTTTGTGAACAACTGCTGCATTAGCTGTTATATCTGAATCTGGTGGCGTTACACTTCCACCAGTCATACACCAGAGTTGAACGGAGTTTATCACCTAAAATGAAGAAAGTGTGACATATTCTACTTAAATGTGAGTAGAGGATTTAAGTACTTGGTATAGACCTGTCGCATGTCTTGATTGCTAGCAGCGATTATTTCGTTGAGAGTAGATGTATGAATGTTAACACCTTCGCGACAGGCAATTGATAACACGGCAGACTTAATTTGCTCAATACGTGGTCGGTGAAATCGGAGATCTAGACAATAGTTTGCGAGAGAACGGACCTACAAAAATAGGAGCGCATATAAGGAACAATTCCAAACAAGTTTTCATTTCTAGTGTGCAAAAAATTACCTTCGGTGATTGTCGATCATTACAGAGACAGATAATTGGGACTTTGGATGTCTTGATGATACCAATGAGTTCTTGCATTCCACCACGATCCTCGTTTCCTGCCATACCGTCGACTTCGTCCATAATCAGAACGTGGGAAGTCAGAGCTGATGCCCTAGCTATAAGAGAAGAATGATCTCAATCTTAAAAGCTTTCTCGTGGTCATGAAAAAGCATTCCTGCGCTACCTTATCCAGCTTGAGATGTCTATTAGTTTGAGGACCATTAAATAAATCTTTTCAAATGAAGTTCTAGTACTACTGACGGTGCACCTCTGAAATTAAACGGGACTGCAAGATTGAGTGACAGCTCCAACCCCCTCTTCATACTATTGGTTTAGGTAGACTTTAAATTTTCGGACTTTGATTCGCTTTTCCACCAATGCAGTAGGATTGAAAGCATACACTAGTCTACCTAATTTGCATCTTCAATAGTTTAGGAGAAATAACCTACCATCAGAACCTGTAAGACACCCAGCGAGGGAGCGCATTCCTAAGGCTTGAGAAACCTCATCTTTCAAAGACCTCTTCGACCGAGTATCAGATGCATTCAGCTCAATAGTTGCCAGACCAACTTCAGTACAAACCACCGAAGCAGTAGAAGTCTTTCCGATTCCTGGAGGACCCGAAAGAAGGGCTGCTCGTGCCCAGGAACCAGTATCTGATGAATTACCAGAAGCCCATGGAGGAGCCGATTGATAACCCTTTTCCTTGCGACCTGAAACGACAGTCGAATTACTTATAAGTATTTAAGTAAATACTTCATCATAAGAGGGTCAAAATAACCTACCAGTTGTGTAGTCTTCCTGCCAAGAAGATAACCAATTAAATAATCGATTAGCTGGGCTAGAAGGCCCATTCTGTCCAACTAACTGCTTCCGGAATTTCGGTCGATATTTCTCTACCCAGAGTTCTTGAATACCGAGAGTAAGCAGTGATGGTTTGGAAGGTTCTTGATTGGAAGTAGACTGTGAGATAGGTAGCACTGGTTTATCAGTGAGCATAACCGGGGATTTGGTCTTTTTAATTTTCTCCTTATCTAGAGAAATCTTGGACGGTGATGACATTAAACGTTCCTTTGAGATAGTGATAGATGATGCGAGACTTGGAAAATCTTCTTTCTTGACATTGCTAGAACCGAATCCCTTATCAACAAGTTCAAAAAACTCATTCTCAGTTATCTGTTTCGTGCCAAGACTAGTAGCTTTATCGATTTTGGAATTGCCAGGATCACGGCCAACCACGAGGTAGGTTGTTTTCTTGCTGACGGCCTTAGTGACACGACCACCACCGCGTTCGATCAGGGATTGTACATCATCTCGCTCGATGCATTCCAACACGCCGGTGATTACGAAGGATTTTCCATTGAAACACATTGATGCACCCTAGAGAAAAAAAACCATCTGTGTCAGCCAGCTCCGACAAAAAACTACGCATTTCACACTGTATAAATTATGGCCAACATTTAGGAATACTGAAAGACAATAGGTAAGCTTTTAGTGGATAACAGAATGGCAACTTTAAATACAATCTTGTAATAAAGGAACCCGAAAAGCAAATTTTGAATACGCACAACAGTATTAAAAAATCTACAGTTTCGAATAATTGTTTCTCGTAGTCAATCTTCATGTAGAGAAATTTCCAAATGGATATAAGTGTCGGCGTTTCATGAATAAACAACCTGTGGATTGATTTCTCTCAGTCAGGGTACCTTGATTGGGAAAATCTGTGCTTACTGTTCAAAGTGAAAATAGGCATTTTGGTAACCAAGGTTAAGCCACAAAGTTTGACCAAATCACAATCTGACGTATATTAAGATAAACGGGGCGAATTAAAGGCGATATTTCCAGATAATATTTTATATAAATAGAATATAATTTTCCCCTTTATTTCGATAAATGTAAATTGTCCTTATTATTTAATTAGACCAATTAAACGAAGTACCTATGTTAAGAGCTTGAAATAAATTATCTAAATGTTTATGAGTTCTGCTAAAATGCACCAATAACCATAGATGATGCGCGAGTCAAGTCAAGAATTGAGAACTCTCAAAGGGGTGAGAAGGAGGGGTGGGGAGGAGGGGTGATAAGGAATGATTTTTGCTCATACATCAGCTTCCATTGAATAACAAAAAACAACAGTAAAATCGTAAGTACTAAGAGTTTCTCGAAAAAAAAAGTTCAAGAAATTTGCACCTAACCTGTGGAATGTGTCTAGAACCCAAGGCTTGGGGACCATCACGATTTTGGAATTGCCAGAATGAAGCCCTACCACCTCCTTGAGTTCGTTTGGGAGTAGTAGCAGATTGTTCTTCAGGAATGTGCTTCGAATGAGCTGGTGTGGATGGAGCTACTGAGTCATGAGGAATCTAGAAGCAAATAATCCGGATATAGATACTACTAAGAGGTAAGATAAATGGTATCTAGAATGTTAAGAATGACGAAATTTAAGAAAATTTACCTTTTTCGAAGGAGATTTCAGGTCATCGGAAGGTTGAGAACCGTTTGGTTTGTGAGAACGTGTCTTATCTTTACGATTTGCAGATGAGACCTAAGGGGCAAAGAGGAAGCTTTTGAGAATGCGATCTTATAGAAGAAGCCTTCGCTTTACGTAAGAAAAATGCGTGAACGCCTCCCATAAAGGGGTTAGTAAGTTTCATTGTCATTTAGCATAAATATAAAATGCTAGAACCAAAGCGGTCTACTAAGAGTAAATTTGATTTAGGTACAGACAGAAATGAAATAGAGACTGGGCCTGGAACTAAGCTGATCTAAAATTCTTCACAGGTAATGTATTCCTCTCCTATAAATGGATTCGAATCCTAATAGTGGGCATTCAATTAAGCAAAAAATTACAAAAATCTAAAGACTGTCAGACTAGTGATACAAATCTCTGTAGACATATTTAATGATAAGTAGGCGAGAGTATTTTTCAAGCCAATCATCGACAAAACGGGAAGAACGAGGGAAAATTTTGAGAAAACATGGCTACATTGTGACCTAAATGAAATTAAAAAAATAACCAATGGAACGCCAAAGCGGAGAGAGTCTAGGACATTCCTCTATGGCCAAAGATGAGAAGTAAAATAACTTTTAGCCAGATGGGCTTTGGAGGCGAATGTTGAAGTTGAATAATTAAATAGCAATTGAACTAATCTATCGAAAGTACATTAAATTGTTGCTGACAAGGTAATAGAATTAAATTTGCAATTTGAAAATTATCCGACCAAAAGATGACTACGTACCTTTTTCGACGGTGTCTTGCACTCATCATCCGACTTGATTCCTGATAGTTTCGACTTCTGCGGTGACTATAGGATTACAAATTATGTAGAAACAAGATATTAAAATCGCCTTCGGTAAAAATTTTATGCATATAACTGCATTAGGCTCAATAAATGTATATTTAGTAACCTACAACAAAGCTATGTGCTATAAAGAAAGTTAACTCATCAAAATTGATCCCCAACTAAAAGTGCACTCTTGGATGAAAATAACTTCTGAGTTTACTAATGAGAGAAAACAACAGAGGCATTCTTCAATAAGACAAAAAAATCCCTTCCTCGTTGTTTATCCGCAACATCCATCTCGTCTCCTCAATTTCATGACACTTCGTTTCACTGCATACAAAGAAGAACGAGTTAGTTGATCACCTCAGTCATGGATGCGTATTCGTTATCCACCATCAGTCACATTTCCAACCTCAAGAATACGATTGTAGATGAATCGTTGGAGCTATTGGCAGTAAACCATAATGAAACATTTCAAGTTGTCGAGGAAGAAATTTGTAGTTGGAAAAGACGTGGTTAAAATCGACTAGGAATGTAACTTATTTGTTTTCAGTTAACAGACAAGGAAATTCACAAATAGTCTGTAGAACTTAAAGATACAAGTAATTATCTTTTCAAATGGTGTAATAAGTAAATTTTGAAGTGAGTGTTTATCTTTAGTCTGAAATTGATTTAATTTAATTAAATGCAAAAAAAACATGAGAAAGGTAAACGAAAATTTGCCTAAAAGTCTTCATCAAATAGCCTTTCCAGACATCTTGCCGACTATGTAAATGAGTCAAGCATATTAATAAACATAAAAACAAAGAGTACATGCAACTAAAATCATTCGAAACTAACAGGAGTTTTGGGACTACCCGTAGATGCTAAATTATCAATCTTAGTGGCAGCAAGGTTCGATTTCCATATACTAACAGGATCAAGCGACTTTTTATCCACAGAAGGAGAAAGCCGAATTCCATCGTCATCATCTTGAAAGCTCTGTGGTGTCTCGGGAACTAGAGAAACCGCCTCCTTCCTAGTCGGAGTCTACAACACCAAAAATCATACGTTTTTCGACAATTTAAAAATCCACTTTACCTTATGAAAAGAGGATGAAGAAAAGAAATCGTCAACTTTCACTCCCTTTTTAACTTCTTTTTTAGACTGGTCACCAACTTTTGATTTTGAAAAGAAATCGCGCAACGTTTTAGTGGTTTTGGTCGCTGCATTAGACTTATTTTTTTCAGCACATTTCTTTAGACTCTCCTCGAAAGTGAGTTGAATTTTCCCTCGGGAAGAACCCATGTCAGAATCAATAAGATCTGACGCAAATATGGATTTCCGACGTTTAGGGGAAGGAGCTGGTTTTTGCTCGAGTTCTTCACACGCCTCGCCTTCTTCAAAAGTTGGAATTTTCCGTTTGGAAGGACGAGGTGCCCTTTTCTTGGGAACGGCTTTGCGCATCTCTAATTAAATTATTTTTGATCAGGTGCATCAATGACACTTTACCGTCTTCTTTAGAATCGAGCCGTGAACTCTTAGCAAGCTTTTTCGACTTCGATTTTGGTGACTGGAAATCATCGTCTAGAATTTTATGGAAATTTATTACAATAAAGTATTTCAAAAGAGTTTTAAAGTTAATCCTTTAATAATAGTGAGACAATACAACTATATAACCAAATGACAACATCAATCTTTAACATTAAATCGATGGACATAGCCAATAGGCGTATCCATTTCTTCTATTATTATATAAATATCTACCAGAGCTTGTGTCATCGCATATAATTCGCCTTTTATTTTCCGGCATTAGACTCTAAAATCCCACTAAAAAGGCGGAAAGAAGATGAAAGTTGTATAATCGCGTTTATTTTGTAGGTGAAACTGAGTATAGTAGAAGGATGTTGGAGATTGAATAGCTATGGTTTTTTTACAAGGTACATATATAAAAGACCTAGAATATCGTTTTTCACAATTTTTGAAAATAGTTAATAGAAATAACTAGCTATTTCTGTTATTTAGCCTCAAATTTCCATAAAGATCTAATGCTGGAAAGCGAACAAATTGCGCTGTGTTTTGCGTATATATCTACCTTCAAATTAATACATAAATGCTTACATAAACTTTTTTTGTTAAATTAATCGTGTTTTCATTCTTTTTACCGCTTCTTTTTCATTGAAATACTAAATTGGTTTTCTGCATGTTCCAACTTTTCGGAACCACCTAGAGTATTTTCGCTGAATAAATGCATTATTGAGGTCAACATAAACACGAAGCGAAAAATTCGCTACAAGTTTTAACAATCTTAATTTTGTCATTAAGCTGAATTGCAGATAAGTAAAGCTTATATATAATGAGATTAGTGGGAAATAATTTAAAAACGTCTTACCATTCCATTGAAAGGGAATGTTGATCGGAATTTGTACTTATTTGTAGAGGCAAACGAGTATTGCTGAATTGCCGATATTATTACTAATCCCAGTAAACAGCTATGATTCGCTCCGAATCAAAATCGTTATAATTATCCTAAATAAAAATTCGTTGAATGGTAGCCGAAACACAATGAAAATGTGCACTGCCTAACAGATTATTGCTATAAGTAAAATCACAGTAAACGAATTTTATTAAATAATAACCTATTTCTAAGACCTTAAATTTTATGAACACAGACTTACATAATGAACAAGAAAATTCATTGGAAAGGATATGTCGTTAACCATTTAAATTGTAAGAAAGTAAGTTCAATGTGTCTTTTTGAACCACCAACGAATAGGCATTAAAATTCATATAGCGAAATTGCTATTGTTCATTTGTGTTTTATAATTCTTCATTGTCTTGGCCTTTAAATGAGGACGAAAAAAATTATAAGTATGTTTCGTCCTACTAGTTTATAAAAAAACCTGCTTTAGGATGTACAAAAATTTTGATTTGGAAACGGTTTAAATTGAAAAAATGAGATCAAATCACATGGATTTGCTTGAATTGCCGCAATATCTGCGTAAATAATGCGGTTTTCCAAATCATTTGAATATAACTCAAAACTAATAAAAAAATAACTTAACGCACGAATGCATGTGTATACGTGGTAATAATTATCATTTAATTGCTTTTTAAAACGAACCTTGAATTCAATTACTGATAAAATTGGATTCCCAAACCCCACCATACTTATTTTATAAAACAGAACAATATATTCTTTTTACAGTTTTTTTCGATATAAAACTAATGACGTTAGTAAATCATTTGGATTATTTAAGATACCAGATTTGAACAACGCTGCGAGTCGATTTGAACACCGTTTTTCAAGGACCTTGCTTTGTCTTTATTGGCGTTGGTTGCCTTTGTGCTCTCCGAACGCCGTTAGCAGTTTTCCGATTTGCCTTGCAATAAAACAATTGGTACTCAAAATTTACATGGGATCTTGTTTGGACTATTAAGTTTTGGATGCTTACTTGATTAAATGTCTGCAAATACGTCTAAGTTAAATGCGAGTCTCTCTGAATTTATGATGCCGGAGTCAACGGCAGTTCAGCAACGACTTTCTACCGGTACAAGCTCTCACTTACCTGCTGCTTCTTCAGCCACTTTTCTTTACGGAGATATTGGAACTAATTCTTCTGCACCAGCCCCTCCAGTTAGATCTTCTAGTACTTTGTAGGCCTCTGAAATCGCTTAAATGTCACAGTCTATTATTCTTCTTGATTTTAGGCCATTTTTTTTATAATTTAGCTTAAATTGGTTTAATTTGCGATTTATAAACAATATGAATTTGTTATTTTTCGGTACTTGGTGTACCTTCGGTGTCACTTTGTTATTGAATAGCCTTTTATACAAAGTAATTAGTAATTTTAGATGAGAGAAATCTTTTACTTAGAGCATTTTTTGTTTAATTTGGTTGAATTAGTAGATTTTGGTATTTATCTATGCTATTAATACTTTAATGCTTAGGTTAGTTTTCATTTAACAACATAGTTTTAACTCGTGTATGATTCCTTTTTATTTATCAAACATCTCTCTTATGGGCTTTCAGAATTAGTTTCGATTATTTTGGACTTTTCCGCCCATCCACTTCATTGTTCCTTTTTTCCTTTCACCTTGTAAATAGCCTAGTTTTTAATCTTACAACTAAGATGATTTATTGACTTGCACTCTTTCTACTTGTATAATTCCTTTTCTTCCTCCAGGAAAAAGGATCGGCCAATGATCTCTCCACCTATTAAACCTCTTCCAACTCCTCCAGTTAAGAAGGAGAAAAAACGTAAAGGTGAGTTCATTAACATTAAATGTAATCTCCTGATCGATAGTAATTAGGCCACATTACATGGATCTACTTATCATGTTGATTGTTTATGTGATTTGTGTAGTCAACTGAATTGTTGTAATCAGAGGATGACATGTCAGTTAGTCTTTGATATCCAGAACAGTCTCATGCTTAGCTCGTGTATGATTTGATATTACTTTCTCTCCCTCGAATCTCTATTCTCTCTAGCTGTATGTGCTATTTCTGACGTTTTACGCAGCAGGAAATTGTTACACATGCACAAACTTTTGCTTGAACAAATGTTCAAAGAGCACATCCTTCATTAGCATTGGATGACCGCATTGGTCAGTTATAAAAGAAGAAAAGTTGAGCCTCAATTAGTACAATTAAATCGAACCATCATGAATGTGTATGTGTGTGTGTGTGTTCATTTCCGCTACTATCAGGTCATCGTAGAAGCAAAAAATACATTAATGCGCATTTAAATGTGTGCTTGCTGATCAGTTTAGTTCAAACCAAGATGATATTGCCAAAATATTAGAAGGATACATTTTGGGGGAGGGGGAAAGTCCTACTGTAATTTTGAGAAGCTGCTAATGACTTTTTGTTGGTCACCTGACTATTCAAGCCAATTTAGTGCTCTTTTTCCTCAAGAAAACCAAAATTTTGGGAATTGCAATTTCTGAGAAAACATAGAAATTGGAAAAAAAAAAATAAATTTTATGTGAAGGGAATAATCTCAATTTTTTTATCCTTCTAATCATCTTCAAATAACTTAATTTGAAGAAAAAATCAATATTAAGAACTCTCGGCCTTTACCGTCTCTACGTGATTGTTTATCGTACTTTGAAATGATAGGCGACTACAACAACAAATGCATTATTTTAATTGTTTCCCAGCGAAAGTTTCATTTTCACAGTTTTTTCGTTTCTTTTTACTGTATTTTTATTTGTGATGCGTTTTTTTTGCCTACCGCATTATATGGTATTAGGTGTTCGTCTCCCATCGGTGCACGCACATATTTATGGGAATGACTTCTTTATTCTTCAAGAGCTGATATCCGAATATGCCGTTTTCTACTACCAGCACATTGACACTCTTATGCTCACCTCTCTGGTAGTTTGTTATTCCAACTTTATTCCATCGTGGAAGGAGAATAGGCGAACAGACTTATAGCCTTTTTCACATTTAATTTAATCTTGGGGATAAAAGAAGATCGCGATAGTCTAGTTAAACAGGCTGATTTGTGCGAGTAGATAAGTGTTTTGAATGCGCTTCTGTCTTTTTGAATTGCCGATCACTTTCTCAGTTGTGGGTAGTTTAGCAGATACAGCTCCTACTCTTTTGACTCCATTCAGATAATTTGCCTACTGTTTTATTCACTTCAACAATTAAGGTGTACCATGGGCTTGGTTTTATCAAATTTGGGTTATGCACAAACACACACACGTGCTGTCTTTCAATCTCCAGTTTGTTATATCGTCTTCCTTTACCCTTTCCAAGTGTCCTTCAATGTCTTCAAATACGTCTAATCAAGATTCATAGCTAGTTATGCAGATTGATGACAAATCGTAGGCTTAGTCAAGGGTGAAAATGCATAAAAGTGCAGATTGGTTGAGCAATTTTAGATTTTTTTAATATCTCAATTTTATTCCTTATAGTGAAACTGTTTCGTCTTCCTCTATTCAATCGAAGCGGATCTGCTGAGCCCAGTATCTCCTGCCCAATGGATGTGAAGCACGATCTTCACGTGGTTTTTGATCAGAAAAGCGGCGATTTTCTAGTGAGTCGTGTATATTTCCACTCTGCCACATTTATCTCACATGTGAGAGAACTTGTTCTCACGCGGTCACTTGCAGATATAAATGGACCCCCACCTACTCACTTCTTTCTCAAATCGCACTTTACTCATTGTCACCTCATAGCCCTTTCTACCGAATGTGACTGAATGTTCTAATTTTATAAACCTTCTGTGGGAATTGCAAACTGCACCAAAATATGGTAATTGGCGGGTAGATTGTAGTCCCCACATCATGTTTGCTCTTTCATATCTCCTCATATGGGCCGATTAGCATTGATTTTATAATATCTGACTTGATGGATGTGTTAACCAATGCTTAGTATTCTGGTGTTCTCTTCTCTAATTTTCTCGGTGTTCTACTTAATCAGCATTTTATCCTGTCAAAGTGTCTTTGTCTTCAGTTCCTTTCTACTCGATTGTTACAGAAACAGAAAGTTCCACTTATTTTCACAACGGTTGACGTACTTGATTCGGTCCTCTTCCTTTTTTGGACAGTAGTCGTTTGTCTCAACTGTATTTCCGGTTTTAAATTCAGCGTCCTCCATTATGTATATTCCGCGGTTTACAAATCTATGATTTGGTATGAATCATTGTTTGTGTGCAAAAATCCTTCCACTTTTAAAGCCTATCCACAGAGGAATAGTCAACTAAGATGCTTATCAAAGTGGTTATAGTAAAAAATGCAGAAATTGTGTTACTTTTTGTCACTTTTCTAAAACTATTAGGTCTTCTATTATTTAACCCTTTAACGCCCGAATTATTTTTTGAAAAATGCACCCAACCGCACTCACGCGTGTCTCGCAGCAGACTGATGCCGATGTAATAAGCTTTGGTGGTATCATGCGGAAGCTGTAGACGGCAATAACGCCTTCTGTTACGTGTCTAGTATCAATGGAGCTTATTTTGAAAGAGGACCGTACGGTCCTTCAGGCTATTAAAGGGTTAATGACCAAATGAACACGTGCATTCGATAAGGTGTGCTATCATAACTGCTTCATGTGAGACATTATAAAGCCAAGTGAAGTGGATTTACTGGCAACAAAGGCAAGTTCACAAATATGTATTTCGGTACTTGTCACTCATACACATAAATTTTTCAAAGCGGATGGCTGTCATTGTTGATGCAATTCGATTAAAGTACTTGGAGCGGCGGCGGCCCCAAACAATTGGTATTGCCAGTTATTGACGCAATGATTCTAGTTTTTCTCCCCATTTCTGATAACATTCAATGAACACATTTGTAACCTCGAGATTCCTCGTCTACTTAAAAAACTTAAGAATTTTCCTTCTTTTCCCAGTATTTTGCAAATTTCGCGAAAAAGATTGTCTTTACTTTTTCTCTACCCCTCCCCCCGCTTATCGTTAACTATTGGAAAGCAAATATCAGTTGAGAACTATCGCTATTTTGATAGAGCTTCTAATTTCGTTGGTGAGCAGTGTTTCCAATAATTTAACAACAATCACATTCAACCACTTCTATTAATCATCATTAAAGAAGCCCCCAACTAGTGACTTGAAGGCCTTTCTTAAAGTGGATGGAGTGATTAACTGATTGTATAGCTTACCGTGAAATGTTCTGTGTTTGCGAATATTGATGTTAAAGCTTCAATTATCTTGCTTTAGGGCCTTGCTATTTCATAAACGTAAACTGTTCAATCTCAAAAGTTCCACATCGTCATTTTGTGCTCCCTAATTTTCTTTTTACTTCCTACCCACCCAGAATACTCTCTGTCCACTAAACTAAAATACACTGCAATGATTTAATGTAAATGTACATCCAAGCCATTAGTGAAGTAATGAGGAGCGAAACGGTACTTAATCCCTAATTCGAATGCAGTCATCGTGTTCTATCTCCCAAATAAAAAAAATGAAATAGTTGTATTCTAATCCATGCTTTTTCTGCAAGTTTAGTCCAACTGCAGATGTTCTCACGCATTTAATCGTAAAATTTTATGCATTGCTAATTCAATGATTGATTAAGTTGAATTATTTAAAATTTGGAAGGCTCTTTCTTTGTGTTAACTTATTCACGGCTATTTTATCCCTATTAATGCGCGCCTAGTTCCGCTTTAAATGGCGCTTATAATATGTACTCGCATATGCGCATTTGAATGGAGTGGATATTATTACGCCACCACCTTTTTGGAGTTTGTGGCTAATTCCGATCAGCACATTCAGTTCCTAACAGTGAAGACCTACAGTAGTTTGAATTCACTAAACCATCAGTTCACTAAGTAAACAAATTCGCCTATTTAGTATCTACAGCAGTGGGACGCAGTTTTAGTGAACACTGAACGGCGACTGTCTGGGTAAATATTAGACATCTAGAACATAGTTGGATTTTTGTCTGTGCTTGTTGTCATAGATTAACTGTGTGTCGGCTCAAACTTATTTCACTAGGAACCCGCTTGTATTCTTTTCCGTCGCAGTAGTGTCCCAAGTAAGCAGGTGACTAATCAGCAGAATTGGTGACGACACGAATAAGGGGAGATGGAATGTTGAATAGGCTAAGAGGTGACTATTCATCGGCAAATGTTAAGTCAAAGTGCTGGTTGATGCCAATTTTGAAGAATAAATCCTTCTGTTATTTGTAAGCTGGCATTTGTCACAACGTGGGCGGTAATTCAATTACGACACACACATCAACTGTTGAATTTAAGTTGACTTCAATATTAGAGATGGTCAGTTACAATTTGTGTAATCCTTAAATGACATTTTCGTTGTTCTATGCAGATGTGAACTAATTGTGAAATATTTCGATGAATTCCAATGTAATTTTAAATAAATGGTATTTCGTAAACATGAAATAAACTGAAGAGGGAGTTGCAGCAAATGAAGCAACTTATTATGGTGTCTGCTTAGGTTTTCAGTTGTAGTCAAGTGAGATCACCTATCGAACCCCCACCACCTGGGCATACGTAAACATAAAGTTCGGCAGTTCAAGTCACGCGTCCTTAGTTTTGCACAAATTTATGCAGAATTTCGTGAGATTTAGTGATCACACTTGATGCCACTTACTACGAATTCAATTGATTTTGTGGCATCCAGGCCTACATCAGAATATTTTTTGCTCGGCCGTTGCTAATATTGTTTTTTTTAAAAAATTCACTGTATTTTTAATGGTTCCTACCTGTCGAGGTATAGACAGTTTGTAGTTGACCGATTTTAGCTTTAAAGATGACGAGCTATCCTTGTCTGGGGTTATCATATATTCACTTATTTAAATAGGGAAGGGAAGCTGAATATGGGTGCTGTTCCTTCACAGGCAGTCACTTAATTACCCCACCTCTCTACTGGTGCTTACAGTGTGGACAGTTGTTGGTCTTTTCTTCATTCTTGGCAAGAGGTCTTCTCCTTTCTCTCGCCTCTACACCTCGCCCATAATTCACTTTATTGCAGTGCTGCAGTGTATTAGGTCGCTGTGTACTGCGGTGCAGTCCGATCTTTCGTTTCTTTCTCTCTATTTGCCATCGGGGGGGGGGGGGGGGGAGTGATTTCAAAGGAAGTCGTCTACTTCGACGAATCGTACCAACTTTCAGTTCTCCCATCTAACAATCAATACCTAACAATTGGTCGATCATTGGAGCAGGAGGTTCCGGTTGTTCTCCCAATTCCTACCTGTACTTATTCTCTAGCTTTTCGTCGCGTCTACCCAACTCGATCCGAGCATTATTGAATGATTACCAAGTATCGGTTCGAAGTAGAGGGCTACTGGATAGCAGAAGGGGCATTTCATTACAATTTTGACATCTTGTCATGGGCCTTACACAGACTTTAAGGTTACCGTCTTAAGGAATTTTAAATTTGCAGATTTTGCTAGTCATAAAGTTAAGATTTAACCCAGACTAAGAGGTGGTAGAACTATTTCATCTTTCTGCAAAATTGTGCCATGATTTAAATATTGCGCAAAGTACTAGTTATACTATTGTGATTTGTGAATGACCACCTTTTTTGTCACTCTTCTTCTTTCAAACAATTTGCAGTACACTATTCTAGAAAGGAGAGATACATCAATGCACGGTTAAATGCTCTAATCAATCGTATATTAATGTAATTGTTAAATGGGGCCTTTGTTGCATTTTCTCTCCCTCAATGATACATGAAGAAGAAAAGCTTTTTTTGGGTTGCTTTTCCTCAGGTATTTTGTGAATCCAACGGCGGTCGAGGCAATTTTACAAATTTCAGATAACTTGTAATATTTTTCATGCACCATGCCAATGTTAAAAGGCCCCCATGCTACTTTTCTTCTGAGGTCAGTTTCATTTGATGCCTTTAATTGTATGCTATTTCCGTCGATTTTTTCATCAGAGCAATACAAAATTTAGCATTTGCAGAATTTTTGGCAGATTAGCGGTAAAGTTTTGGCTTTTCCTCTTCTCTGTCCTAGAATTGGGCCATCAAATAATCCCCTAAATAGATTCAATCGTTTTGTCCACTTAACGGAGAGGAGGGAGAAATTTGAAATTGGATAACCCTTTAGAGGAAAGTGATAAAATTGCAACTGAGTCTTAACGTCCTTTTCTTTTTTACTTTTCAGGGTATGCCTCCACAATGGGTTCAGCTTCTAAAGACATCGAATATCCCCACTTCGGAACAGGCTGCAAATCCAGACCTCATGTTAGATGTTCTCCAGTGCTACGACGAGTCGGCTAAACCGAAAGAGAAATATATGACCAATATCTCCGGCGTTACCAGTAAGTGGGCTTTTTCTCTCTGTTTTTGGTCTCTCTCTCTCTGTCACCCTGTCGTGACTAGTCTATTGCCACCCCTGCCTTCCAAATGTGTGAGTCATCTCGTCGTCTCCCTCTCATGACCCTCTGGTCTTTCTCTTGGAGTGAGTAATTACTTGGACTGGCGTTTGTTTATTCGAGTAGAGCTATGAGCAGCGCTTTCCTATTCTCCCACAAGTATAAGTGACGATTGAACTTTAATGCAGAACAGAATCCCTAACAAGGTTATATAGTGCAAATGCTCACGTCTATTCGAATCTGTTTCATCTGAAATGGTCATGTTGTCGTTGTGAGAAAATTACCAAATTTCTGAAAGTAGGTAATCTGGAATTTTCCCATTCTAGTGTCATCCGAATTCAATCACCCATTCTGTTTATTTACTATTAAACTGTATGCTTACAGTAGTTAAACAAAATATCGGGCTGTTTTAGGGGTAGAGTTTGTCTCAAATCTTCCCTGTTACAACCGTAAAATTTCCTTAACGTTTGGATTTAAACTATTTGTGATTTAACACTGTGCGGGGGTACTTGAAGGAGGTTTCTCCAAATTTTAGTTAACTTCGCAGAATAAATATCTAACCACCTCCGAATTTTAGTTGTTTGTTCTCATAAAAGAAATACTTGTGAGTTTTCACACGAATGAGTTCGTGTGAACCGAGATGCCACTCAAAAGCTCATATTTCTGCTGTTTTTACTTCATTTCTGCACAATGAGTAGCTCATTACCTACCTCTTGTGTGTTTTTCAATACTATATTTTTCAGCATTTGGTCCTCTTGTGCGTCCCAGACACCGCGCAACATAATTGATCTGAAGAAGGTCACATTAAGGCCAGCCTGAGTTGTGAGTGCGTTGCTTTTCTCTCTCTATGCGCCTTGCAACACCCAACACCAGGACTTTGTTGATCAAAATGCCATTCGGACATGCGAATATGTTGGGCTTTCTATATAAAATATCCTACGCGAGAGGCAATGAAATTTGAAATCGTTGGTTCTAAAATGCGTGACTATTTCAGTTTACAGACCAAGTTGTGGTTACTGCCTCTTCTGGTAATTTTTCGACATGCCTGAGATACTTCTCTTTGAAGGTTATTGGATGATTGTCACCGGCCGGCTCCATACAATTTTGTAACTGACCAAACCTTAAAGACGGTGTTGCGGATATTTTCCCTTCGTTGGAGCTTATCGAGGTTCATCAAGTCAGGTTACAAGACATTTACATTTTTACGATTTAGCCTAACTCTCAGTTCAACAGCGATATCGACTTCTTTTGCGTAGTTTCGGCATTTAAAAAAACCCGGGCTATTTGCTGACATTTCCACGCTTAAAAAAAACAAAAGAAGTAAGATAGGATTTTGAGCACTGGTGATGATGAGAAATTTCTAGAAATTTAGCATTCCCCACTATCGGGACAAAACCCTCCCCTCCCCTCCCTCTGTCGCTTGATAGAAAGGTACACACACACAACACTTAGTGTGTCAGTCAAAGATGTGCAAATTGCATTTCCTATGTTCTATTGAATTGGCAACGTCCGATGCGCTCGGCATTTAGTGGTGTGGAGTGAACACGCTTCACAACCGTGTGTGTGTGCATTGGAAATTGTTTATATTGGCAGGCGCTGATTTGGGCGCAATTTGGCTGATCCGTTGGCAGGATTAAGAGCATCTGATAGTTACATTTCACTTTTTACCAACAAGGCTTTCAGCTCTACCGTGTATCTCTATAAGAGCGATCAAATTGGAGAATTACTTCTTTGTTTATGCGATTTATGAAAGACTGATTAAACACTCAACATGAGGTTATTCGGTCATTCAGCCGCAGAAATAGAAGCTGATAGTGTGTCGACTAAGGACTTCATCCTTCAAGTTTGGCACCTATTGAGTTGGATACGAAGGTGGTGTGTTACGCATTAGAGTTTTGTGAAAATGAGATTGGGCGGGTGGGGTGGGGAGCGTAGGGGGAGAAAACCGTACTTTTTTACCTTTAGGTTACTGATAAAAACGAGTGCGCACTTGTCATTGTTATCATTATTATGAATGGATAAGTTATATCGATAAGCATGTTGTCTCCTCCCAGGAAGTTTTCAAATGTTAAATCTAAGTGCAGTCTTTTTCTCCACGTTGGAAGTTGATTAGTAGAACAGTTCTAAGGACTTGAGTTATTTTTTATTGGTTCTATTCCGCTTTCTATTCACGAACACTAAAATGAGAAAGAGCATGGATTCCATTCATTGACAAAGATTCTTCTATCACCGGAATAGTAAGCTTTATTTTAATTAGCGAAAATTAATTCATCTATTTTGTACGCATATAATTAATCAGCATTTTAGCACATCTAAAAAGTAAAGCGGTAAATGAAAAGAGTAATTAATTTTTATTAGAGTGCCGCCGAAATCAAGGTTATTTCACAAATTTCATTTCAGAATTTGCATTAGATTTATAAACCGCATCGGAGTTAAATCTTATTTGTCTCTAATAACTCTCTTAAACCACTGCTGCAACAACACTGAATCGGAGTGAGGTTCAAGCTGTGTCGCCGAGTAGTAGATGCTGTATCATTAGTCATCCATTTCGTCTCTCATTCCCAATCTACCTTTTTTGATTCTTAATTAATGCCCCGCTTTCCCTCTAGGTTCGTCAGGCTCAGTCGATTCAATGAGTCAATCCTCTTCCACTCGTTGCTCCTCCACAGTCCAACAGACTGGCTTCGTGACTTCTCTCACTTCAGCAACTGGCCCCTCTAGCCTGAGTGAAGGTCTTCATTTCCTTTCTGACCGTCTTCAAGACCAGCGTTCTTCAACCCCCCCTCTTCACAAATTTTCCACTCTTTCCTCCCCTCTCGTCACAAGTTTTCTTCCTTCTGATCATTGTACTGCTAATGTCAACGGCGGCTCTCCAACAACGCGAGGCTATAGCTACAATGAGAAAAGTCTCTCGGGCAAGGCTACTGGGGCTCCTAGACGGACTAGTGAGGTTGTTGGACCTCGACCTCCTCCTCCCACACCTCCGCATCGAACATGTTCCAGCAGTGGCGCTAATGGAGGAATGATTGCTGGTGAGGGGAAACAGCTGCTACTTGAAGGTCAACAGGTCAAATGTGGTCAGGAGGGAAGTGCATCTACGAGCTCTGTTCCAAGTCTCCCGACAACTTCGGGAGTTTCTGTGGGAGGTGGATCCTCCAGTCTCACGAGGTAAGTCTTGCGCGATCGCACCATGGCACACATGCATAAGAAAAATGACCCTGAATATCATTTAAATGACGTTGGGAAGAGTCGCCTTGTCTCAAATAGAGTTTATCATGTGGTTCCTCATTGAGAATCGGGATGTTACAGAATGGGTATTTAGTACCTCCGTAAAAATGGAAACCGATTTCAGCTTTCCATTGATAACGATTTGTGATGGTCCCTGAGATACTCCGAGGAGGTTACTTAATGTTTTAATTGATGGTAACTGAGTAGAGACTTAGGCTGGATGGAGGTGACACATTTCATAATTGTCCATAATAGTAGGGGATGAAATCTCTTAATTTTGTTCCTTCTAACCGTGAAAGCGATGATTCATTGCAATTTCAATATATTCTAATTGGTCTATCCTCACACAGTGCTGTGTCAAGTTAATCGGTGAGATTGAATTAATGATTTATCCAGTTCGTTTGTCTATTATGCTTGTATCAATTTTATTCCTTATATCATCCACTGTCGGCAATTTCAGTTCACATTTATTGCATTAGGCTGTTAAGAAATTGAATTGGAAACGGAGAGGGGCTTAAAATATGATGTTAAACCTGCTCAGACTCAGGGCTAAGAAAAGAAGACTTGTGGCCCAAACGACGGAT
This sequence comes from Hymenolepis microstoma, assembly GCA_000469805.3. Lineage (NCBI taxonomy): Eukaryota > Metazoa > Platyhelminthes > Cestoda > Cyclophyllidea > Hymenolepididae > Hymenolepis > Hymenolepis microstoma. The sequence continues at coordinate 761,239 of LR215993.1, read as the reverse complement.
CATTCATTTAACAGAGCAAATTTACTTATATAAGGTTTGATAAGTGGCAGATGATTGTCTACTGTCTTATTAGCCGATGGTTGTAGCGACAGCTTCTCCACTGGTGGTCTCACGTATTAAGGTAGGAGTGTGGGCAGAGGAATTGAATCAAGTCAGTATTCCTGTATACAAAAGTGTTTCTTTTTTGACAGTGTCCATGGTTTGAGGTTTTTGGACTCATTTAGGCAAGATAGAGATTGCATTTTGATTTTCATGCCACAAGTTTCCAACACCGCCGTGCTCTAATTGTTAGAAATGCGCGCACATTGTAGGTCCGTAGTTGTTGGAATTTTATGTTTAAATGAACTGCTTCCTCGTTTCTGTAGTAAAATTTTACTGTCTTCCCTCGTGCCCTTTATTTCAGACACTGACGCATCTCATCCTTGATTAATAAAAAATACACCCTTCGAATGGCAAGTAGACTGGCAGCCTTTGTGGTAAAACTATAAGCGTTGGTGAATCCTGAGGGGTTTATTTTTTGGTTTCTTTGTCTATATTTGCAAAGAGTGGTTGTTATTTACACTCTGAAAATGCCGATCATTGCTCGAGGTTTTACAGTCTAGTCAATTCGGTTTAGTTCTTTTCTATCCTTGCCATCAGTTGAGCTTATATTGCACCTAGCCAATGTGTTGTGCCTTTGAGATCAAGAAAAATGTATAGTTGCGGATTATCCAGACCCTGGCATGTTGTATCTCTTTAGGCTTTGCGCGTCTGAGTAGAGCTTTGACTCGTACTTGGTTGCCTTCGAATTTGACTTTCATCATCACTTTCTTTGAGATATTTATGCCCAAGGTCAAAGATGAAGATGTGTGCACTTTAAATACAAATTTCTCTGATTTAATAATACCTTTGAAACATGTCTACTTATACGGTAAGACGGTAATTGTGTCTTGTTTAAATCGGTGTAATTATTAATTAACTTTGACTAAAATTACACGATGCCTTAGTAGTAGAAAATAATGTGTGTATCTACTGTCCAATTTTCCTCATGGCAATAAGGAATATGTGGACATAATCACATGCCTCACAAGTAGCTGTCTTAGTCCTAACCAAGTCATATAGGCCTGTTTTAGTTGTACAGGCCCCTTTAAAAAAATGTCATAAGCAATTCTCCGCTCGGCGTGTTGGGGCTAACAACCGCACGCGTGCTGTTTTGGTTGAAATAGACCCCTTTTCTGGACGTGTGTGTTCAAGCATCCGAATAGGCCGCATGGTAATTATTTCCTTCCATTTGCACAAGCAACAGTTAGACCTCGTGACACTCATGCTACATTACTAACACTCAAAATACCAGAAATAGGTCGCAAATGCGACTTTTATTTCTTCCCACTCCACACTTCTCTCTTGCTGTTTGGGTCATGCAAAGTGTATACTTAAATCCAATTTCAGCAGTGGATGCTCCTTCTATTATTACTCGGGTAGTGGAGACACGAGTAATTCTCCAACATCCGGATGCGGTTTCGCCGCTCCACCACCTCCAATCCCTCCCCATCAAGTTGCTTCAGCTACTACTAATAATACCTTGAGTAGCAGTTGTATTACTGACCCTGCTGCAACTCTTCGTGGCGATCATCATCGATCGGTTCCTCCCGCGGGCGGTGGTGCATCAACTCTTGTCAAGGGTGCAGGTGGTCTGAGCGGTCTTGACTGGGATCATCGAGCACTTTCTTCAACCGAAGACTATCCCTGTCCGGAGAAGTCCAAGGTTTCACCATCTGAGATTCCAGAGTCATTCACATCAGAGGATGAGGAAGAAGATGGACAAGATGAGACGTCATCTTCTTCTGAACAAGATGATGAGGCTGGCGAGGACATGGTTATCAATTTTGCTGAAGATGAGGATGTCTCTAAGGTGATGTCTCCTGAAACGGTGAATGACATGGCTCTTGCTATTGAGAAACAAGTCTGTGTGAGGGATGTCTCTCCTCTTAATGTGAGTTTGAATATTTCGATGGAGGGTTTGGATGAAATCGTAGTGGTTGAAGTAATTCCCACTGTAACGAACATGGTGAAAATGGTGAAGAGAAGTGTTCTTTCTTCAATTGCAATTAAATCCAAGACAGGACAATGAAAATTACGGCTATTTTATCGAATATATAATTCCTAGATTTGATGTGTCTATCTAAGAGCAAGATGCTTGTTTGGTATGGCTCTCGATTAAGAATAGAGGTGTGTTCTGATGATGCTTTACTTCTCCTGAGGTGGTGATCAAGAATTTGCATGAACTATCGATTTTGATCATTAGTACAATGGTGCTAACCATCGATAAAATAAAACTGGAAGAATTTTTCTTGATTAGAGACGTTTTATTTGTTTTGGGTAGATAATGAGAATTCGAACAGATATTGGTCGACACTGAGGGTTCAATTTCCTTTACGAAGATCGAATTCATATCCAGGAGTAAAAAGTAAAAATGGCTTATTAAGACAAATGGATAAATCGCCACGACAATATCTGAACTCTGATTGAACACTATTATCAATATCTGCACGTGTATAGATAAGTTTCGTCAATTCATGCTGTGTAACTTACTTAAATCAAAGTCTAAACAGGAATGCGCTTTTGTCGCGGACGTGTTGGTTCCCTGAATGGAAAAATAGCGGTTGAGACATCGCAAACAGGGAGCTATTGATGAACAAAGGAATTGCCTAATTTGAAAAGAATCGAGGATGTACATTAGATGAAAAAATATGGAAGGCGATTAGCAACGACCTTCAGAATCCTCGTTGGGAGAGGAAATAAAATTTATGGCTTTCTGATGTGTGTGAAGGTGAAGATGAGACGAATAAATTTTTTGTCCAAATTATTTCCTACTTTCCCGCTAAGCGGCGATTAAAAATGAACACCATTCCATGAGGTCGGCGTATGCGCACTTAACAGAATGACCTTGGTATATGCCCCCACCTCTGCCTAGGTGACTATGAGTAAGCGAGGCGGTGGACTTTAAAAGATCACCCATTCTCCCATGGTATTGGTCACATGAATAAGATAGAGGAGGAGGAGGAAGAGAGAGAGAGAGGGGGGGGGAGGATTGAGGTTTAAGCAGAGGTCTATTTTTTATCGCTATTATTCGAACATAGCTAGGCACGAAGAGTCGGGGTTGGAGGGCAAATATAGAAGGTCATGTGCTGTCTAGATAGTCAATGGGAGATTTGCTGTGCATCTTTTGAGAGGGAATTAAGGAAAGGGAGTCCGTTACCACCCAAGTCCTCTGACCATAGAAAAAATATCCGCTTAAATTAGATTTGATTTGAGTAGAAAAACTGATCCAATGAACTTTATTCATCTAGATTTATTTTCCTACCCATAAGCTATGGAATCCAGTGCATTTGACAATTTCCACTGAAGTTTCGAGTTTGTGTTACATAACCCATCTTCGCCAATAGACGAAGCATGCAATTCTCATGCCTTTCCGTGGACATTCACAGTATTTACTCTCTCTCTATTCCTCATTGATGGTTTTTGATGGGTCACAAATACATTCCCGAAAAATTGAAATATGTGCCTCACTTTGCCTTGTGGGGTTACTGCCTTGTGTGTCGGATGCGAAGCGGCAAACGGCGCTCGCTCGCTCGCTGTCTAGTTTAGTTTAGTTTGCCAGGCCGTAGTGGCAGCAGCAGTGAGGCTGACTAAGCCTCCACTGGCAAGCGACTAGCCGCTGCTACCCAAAGAGGTGGTGTATCGACCGTTGCGTCCGGAATTGCATTGGTGTGCGGTACAAACGTGCCTTCCGCACAAACACCTACGCGCGCACGGTCGTACATGCTAGCGCGCTTAGGGGAGTGACTCATTGCTGCGTGTATGTGTTCATAATGCAATTACAGTTGTTACAGTCGTCTAAATAACATTTGCTTTTTGTTTTGCTACCTATTCTCAATTTTGTCTTTCTTTCCTCCCTAAGGATGCTACTATACTACTGCCTCAACCGCCAACGCTTTTCTCCCAACTACAAACTTCTGCAAGCTCTCCAGCGCCATTTGAAAATGGTGGCACGCTTACCAATGGACATACAAAGAAATATCCCCTGGGTGTGTGGTGTTTCTTTTTCCTCTCCATTTTTCTCATTTGCGGCTTCCGTGTTCAAGTTGCTCGCATTGTATTTACATAGTCATATCGAGGCTATTCTCATAATTATTCATCACGATCATTTAATTAGATACTCTTTACTGCCTATGTATTCACTATGAAATATGCTTAAAGCTAAGAATCACTGAAATTCTTCATATATTAATCGTCAGTGGTAATCATGAAAGGAGTATATTGACCTCTTGATTGCATAGATTCAGTTCAACGTTTAAATCGATAAAACACGTTGATATCATCTACTTAAGTGTCAGTCTTACTAATTCTTCTGGTCTATAGAGAACGGGAATGGACCGGTCAAAACTCTACCTCTTCAGAAGCCCTCGTCACCAACATTGCCTGTTGCTCCCGCTCCTCCAGCAGTTCATCACTTCCCTTATTCACCAAAACCCTCCTCTGGCAACCATAATCAAAATCACCAACAGCAACATCAAAACCATCATGCCGCTCCGCGAAGACGAACATCGAACAACCACCATCGCTTGACAGATATGCAAGTGTATGAAAAACTCCGATCTATCGTCACTCCTGGTAATCCCAATGACAAGTACTGTGTCGTCGACAAAATTGGCCAAGGGTAGCTACTTATTAATATACCTTAAATAATATTTTGGAATCTCGTCGCCTCTCTCTTCTAACTTTCCACCTTTCTCGAAATTTAGAGCTTCCGGAGTTGTGTGCAGCGGCTACGAGATTGCAACCAAAAAGCTAGTTGCAATTAAGAAAATGAACATTGCTCAGCAACCCAAAAAGGAGCTCATCATTAATGAGATTCTCGTAATGCGGGCCAATCGTCAGCCAAACATTGTTAATTTTCTCGACGCTTATTTGGTTTCGCCCACTCCCTCAAGTGCTCGTATCTCTACCTCCTCCAATGGTGGAAATGCTAGTGGGGAGGAACTTTGGGTTGTTATGGAATATCTGGATGGTGGTTCTCTGACTGACGTTTGCACAGAAACTTGCATGGAGGAAGGCCACATTGCAGCTGTTTGCAAAGAGGTATTATTTTCTATCGTGAAAACTTTATACTACTTGCAATGGTATAAGCTGACTTAATATGCCCATCGTTTGTCAGATCCTAAAGGCACTGGAGTTCTTGCACTCCAACAATGTCATACATCGCGATATCAAGTCAGATAATATTCTCTTAGGAATGGATGGTTCTGTCAAACTCACCGACTTTGGATTTTGCGCTCAGTTGTCAAATGAACGAACTAAACGGTCTACAATGGTGGGAACCCCCTATTGGATGGCGCCGGAGGTTGTGACTCGACGACAGTATGGCTACAAGGTGGATATCTGGTCTCTTGGTATTCTTGCTATCGAAATGATTGACGGAGAACCACCCTATCTTACCGAAAACCCACTTCGCGTAAGTCGTCGTCCTCTAAATCCGTGATGTAGTTGTTGCATGCTCTACAGTCTTGATTTTTCCCGAATTTGTATTGAATATTAGGGTGCTAATTGTTTGATTTTTTAGGCGCTTTACCTCATAGCCACTATCGGTAAACCGGAAATCAAAGAACGGGATAAGCTTTCACCAACTTTTCTAGACTTCCTTGATCGGTGTTTGGAAGAATCCGTCGATAATCGGGCAACGGCATCAGAGTTGCTACAACACCCTTTTATCACCACACAGTCAAAACCACTCTCTTGTTTGGTGCCTCTAATCCAATTGGCTAAGGAGCAAAAATAAGCTCCCGCAATTGGAGCAAGTAAGCTTGCCTGAGATACTACTTATAGCCTCTCTACTTACAACTAATTCAGTAGTTGGTATTTTCAGCTTTTCAACTTACATTCCTATCCAATTTTGTGGCTATGACATAAGGCAGTGCTAAGGCATTTCTTCTTCTCTACCGTCGGCGTTCAAATTTGCTTCCAGACAATCACCATTTCTGCCCCTTCTGATATGTATAGGCCTCTCGAGAAACTATGTACCTACTTTACTACTGATATTCTTTTATTAGTGGTACTGAACGATATTACCCAGTCTCCTAGTTATTTATATGTGAATGATTTTTAATCTGTCATTGCTTACTGCTCTTGTTGCTGCCCATAAATACTACTTATATTGTTTGTAATCGGCCGTAAATAGACGAGAGAAACTTATAAGCTATATAACTGTTACTTTGCTCTCCCACATTTTAATGATGTTTTTCTTTCTCACTCCCTTCCTCATCATCATTTCTTTTCAATCATGCGCGCGCGAGCGCAAACTAACACCTTTGTGCATTAAAGCACACACACACACGTCTCTTTTTTCTTTCCTCTAGGACCTCGATTAATACTATCATTACTATTATTATTATTATACGAATCAATTATTCTGACATGCCGTTTATTGTTCCTCTTCCTGTTTGGTTGATTGGATGCTGCTAATTTAAGTTAAGAGGTGGGTACGGAATGGGATTTAATTCACACTGATACACTAATGGTATGGGAAAAAAACCGTTTTGTTTCTGTGAACGCGTTCCATTGTTAAATGGAGTTACTGTGTGTGGGTGTGGGTGCGTGTTTTAAAAGCATCTTTGAAAAAACTGACACGTTAAAACCCTTGGGGGAACAAGCGTTATTTGAAATCACTTAATTTAGATAAAATTGGTTTTAGCAAATTATATCTCATCTAATTTAATGAACAAAAATATCGAGTCACTGGCTTGTTGATTGTTGAAGGGCGGTGGATAGTTGGTATAATGTTGGGTAATGGGCTTTTCAGACCATTAATGTGGGGGAAAGGACGAAAATGAGTAAATGCCTCGAGTTGCTGGAGGTGGGGGAAATTGACGAGATCTGCTTTTGAATAATTTATTATAAGACTAGCCAGATGCACTAAATTAAGATCTCCAGAAGGGGATGGATCAAACCAGTATTTAAATGTGAAGGCTAATAACTGTGGAACCTCGTTCATTGGATGAGCGCTCCGCAACATTGTCTCATTCAAAAGACGTCTGCTTTAGGTACACAAATGATGATCATTAGCGACCAGTAGACAATCTTAAATTGTTGATATCACCGAATGGAAACGAGCTCTTCGTTCAGTTTTTAGGTTGGAACTGGGGTGGCTTCCCACCCAGCTCGTTATCTCACTTGTTCAGCTGAATACTTATTCCGTAGTTTTATTGAAGGCCTAACTCACTTCGATTATTTGATCGATAGGAAGAAAAGAGCAACATCAGTAGTTTTCTGCAATACCTTTCTAAGGATTTGACACTCACTGAAAACTCCAAGCAAATTAAATCAAGTCTAACCAATAAATGGATGATTGAAGACAAGCTTTGCAAGTAATTGAGTATAAAATCGCCCTTTCGTTTTAATTATTGTACAAGTTTAATGAGTGCGATTTGGAAAAGATGAGAGGTCTGTGGACTGAGAGCTCGCCCACATCAAAGATATTAACAGATAGTCGAATTGATTTAAGGTCGGCCAATGAAACCAACACCAACGTTTATAAATAAGCATATAATTCGGAATAAATTCTAAGAAATTTTAGAGCGGCATCAATTTGATTTTTTTTCTAATTTTGAAAAATTTTGAATGTTGTCACAGGAATTTTTTATTGCATTTTAACTTTTTTAATAGTTAGCCCACATATTCATGTTATTGGAGAGGAAAATAGAATTTAGACCGCTGGCTGATTTATCTGGATAAACAAAAGAATGATACGCTTTTTTTGTCTATGCGCATAATTTAAGTACGCAATATCAGCAACTTAAAATACCGTGTAAAGTAATTTTAATTGGACTGAGGGAAACCCACGGCTCTTGATTCAAAAAAGAAAATTTGTTATAATCCACGCGTTTACCGCATAATTTAACCAGTTTTAGCGCTTTTGAATTTACACATTCATTGCAGTGTGTTTTTACTGGGAACTTGTATTGATGTAAATTTAAAATCAATATATTAAAGTCTGAGCATTGAGAAGACTATCAAGCTGTTTCCGAATATCGTGCTCTCGGTAAAGACAGTACCGATGGCTTTGCATCCTACTAATTTCTTTCCTTGATGAAATTATGGAATCTTTTTTTGAAGAAATTACTTTACTCGCGTTGGAAAGTTCATGAAGTATTATAATTCTTTCAAATTTTGCTAATGAAGTTAAATCAATAAGTTGACAAATTTATGCAGTCTTTTTTTCCTTTAAAGTAATTAAAATATAAATAAGTATGTACATCCAAATTGAATATAAACTCTCCTAATGTTGCGAGATTAACTGAATTCCCCCAATTTGCAAATTTTATGAATAATTTAAAACAATTTTTAAGCCAATATATTTGGATAAAAATTTTTCGGTTCATCCATCACCAATATTATAAAACTCCTTAGCGCTGTGCACACTTGATTATTACCTTCAATTTCCTTAGAGGCCTCGACATTCTTCGATGCCCCACGATTTTGTCAGCTTAGACATCTTACTCAAACCTAGGTTCTCACTTAGTCTCCAAACTACTACAACTGTCTTTATTATAACTCTATAGGAATCATTGCTCGCATCCAGCCTCTATGGAGAATAGTCAATTTTAACTGACTTGATTCCTATTCATAAGTCCTATCGACCAATTCCTCCTCGTTGTATCGGGCTCTTACATAAAGTGACTCAGCTACCTCCTACTACAAGCAACCACCGATCAGCAATAATTCAAATAACATAATACTTATCGTCTCTGCAGTACCTCGCGTATTTCACATTGAAAAAATATTTTGCAAAGCCTCCGCTTTTTATTGAAACTCAGATGATTAGAACAGATAATACGTATTAAGCAAGACAAAATATTTCATTCATTGAGAAGGGCGCCTGATTGGAATTGTCACTCCATTTTTTCCTATTGTCACTTTTATCTGCACGATCTCTAGCGGTATCGCATTAATATATGACGTAAGTGTTTCTTCATCAGTGTCGCCTTGATGCAGTTGGATTCTAAGAGGAGTCTGAAGGATTCCCAAAATTTCTTTAAAATTTTTTAATAAATAACTATTAAGTTCGTTTAAATGAAGAGATCATGTTTAAGCTCAAGCTGTTTTAAATCGATTCGATTGGAGAATATCGATTAGCAGTTAGAACTTGGTTTTTCCTAAACATTTCAAGCATAAGGCCAGTGATGCGGGCTCTATTTTTGAGTTCTTCCTCATTCTCTACCTTATTGTGTTTTCCCCATTTCCCCGACTCTCTCCCCTTCTCTGTCTATCTTCTACATCAATGTGGTCTGGTTTACTCACAACTTTTGGCTTTTTGATTGAGTTGAGATACAAAATTGATGACCTTTTGAGGATTCACCTCTCTCAGCGATAACTCCTAACTCCTGCATTTCTATCTTGTCTACCACTAAACAAACTAATATTCGTAATCTGAAATTTGTTTTCTCTCAATGCTCTGCAGCAGTCAATGGCTCTGCATTCCTAGCTAACTGCATTGATAAATGTTTTTCCAAAGACTATTTAAAAAAATGATATCTGCCTTTGATTAGTGTGCAAACTATAGCAAGAGAGTAAATAAGCGCGTTTCGCGAAGGAAGCAAGAAGTGAAAAATGTCTAACAAAACACTTATCTGATCTAGTCAATTAAAAGATGATTTTTACTTCTATTTTGCGCGTATAATAAGCAAATCAAAGTATAAATGAACTATCATACGCTATTTTTGATCGAAAATGGGAAGTTGGCTGGGTTCTAGTTAATTCATCTCTAGGATAAACATATTTATGCAAGATGTTTATAATTAATTCGATGAATCTTAATCAAAACATATGAATAGCTTATTATAATAAATTCGTGAAAGGAGATGGCCTTGCCAAAGGAAGTTTGATTAAAAATGGCATTTACTTTTTTTAGAAGAAGATTCGAATGCTTTTCAATATGCGTTCGAGGAAATATTTCGTGCGTGAGCCTGTTGGAGCACCCTGATATCAAAATTCGGACTTTGTTACCATAGGTAATTGAACAAAAGCTTGCACACAGTGGAGGCCGATAACATTCATATATACAACCGTCATAGTGGTAAATTTTTCTCAATTTCTCAAATAACAGAACACAAAGGACGGTCTTCGAGTCATTCAAATTTAATCGCTAAAAATTGTCCTAGTTTTCGGATACGTAATCCTCATTATAATTTTTCAAGATGCAGCTTAGTTGGAAGCCAGATACTTAGGCGGAATTACTAATCATTGTAGCAAGTAAGTCATATGTAAGGAAGGTGGGCAAAAGCAAGCCATATGAATGGAGACAGCAGGATTCGATACCTCTGTCCTCCAACAAGCAAAAGTGAAAGGTATTTATCTGTCAACTTATTACTACACTAGTCCAAATTTTTGGCCTCAACCTGTACTCCTCCCCAGATATTGGCCTGATTTATTATTAAGTTGAGAAAAAGTCGAGATAAGCCTTGTCGAGAAAGAAAATTTTCCATGTTAAAGAAAATAGAAATTTTTCTTCATAAAAAGTATTTAGTCATATGAAACATTAAAAATGGTTTTAAGCAACGCTGCAGTTTCAGATGATCTAGTGATCACCTTTTTATCGGTCAGTTGCCAAACTGTCTACGCTTTGAGCTCTGACACTTTTGAGACACAATACCCTCTCATTTAAAATGTATTTGCGAAAAATCGATAAACACTCAAATCCATCCATTTTGTGAGATAATTACCTTATTGGCTATGCCCTTTGTAGCAGATTTGAATGGGAGATATCAAATACAAAGGTATTTTAAGTAGGCTTTGCAAGTCATCTCTCGGTAAGGTTCTTCCCACCTACGAATTTGCAGGGATCAGGCCATTTAGGGAATTATTTAGTCCCCTATCCCTGGGAAGGACTCTTTTCCCCTTTAGGATAAGATAACAGGGGAAATCAACTGTCAATAATAAATGTGGTCCGCGAATGGTGCTAGAGGTGGACTTCTTCTTTTACTGTCGATAATGTAAACAACGTTTTCCTTTTCCCAACTGAAATATATTTGCCGGTTCCCCTTGTTACATGGCGTTTGCCTTGAATATTCTCCCTCCACGATATTTTTGGATTGCGTCTTTGGCGTTCTATTCATAACTGTTGCATTTCAACGTTGTATTATTATCTGCTCATTCACGCCGATTTTAATTTCTCTTCCAACAATTTGTTCACTTTTTACCATGGCAATAACTCAATTATAATTCTAGATATTTACTCTTAAAGATGGTACTCATAAAAAGCAATTAAATTCTAATTTATTGAGGTGAGAGTTAGCTCTATGGGACAGTTTGAAATTCCTTTCCTCCGTTTATTCCTGAAGGTTATTTTCATTGAAACCGCCTTTCTTAAATTCTTTGAACGGCAAAATATCAGGGATGCGATTGAATCACCATTTTCTTCTCTAGGAACTTACTATATCCGATAAGATGTATTTTAATATAACGGGATTTACTAGCGTTCCATACAATTTCGCTACCTTCAACAAATTCTGACTTTTCTAAAGTGACCTTGTACCCTTTAAGCATATTCATCTGCCTTTGTGTATTTTCATACATGCATTATTCAAATTATGATCTTAATTGTGAAGAACACATCAGATCCTTATTTGAATAAAGCTAAGTGCTTCTTTTTATCACCTATATAAATATAGGTATTTTAAATTGATATTGCCATTTATTTGTAATTTACGCCTGTTTCCATCCGTCTCTAAGTGATACGCAATTTCTTATCCTCGTATTGGTCGTGAGTATTGGAAAGCTCAATTTGACCCAATGAATGTGCAACATCTCAATGACTCACGCAAGTACGTAGAACTTGGTAAAATGATAAAATCCACTACGATCGATTTTATTGATCACATTTTATTTTACCAACTTCGAGGTGATTTAAGTTTGCATAATTACCCACCTAGCCAATTTAAACAATAATGTGAATCGTACAAATAGTTAGCAATATTACGTAGTGAAATTGTTAATTTTATTTCTCCGGGATTAGGATTCATTTTTATACTAACGAATGTATCGCGATTAGAAGCATGAAGGTTTATCCGTCTAATGAATGTGGTTTCTGATGCTTGAAACGAACCATCCAAAAAATTAACCATTCATTACTTGGAATAAATTAAACATAGATTGAGTAAAACTCTAGAGAGGGGTAAACAGGATTCCATTGACGGCGGCTCCCCACAGGATTACGGTGGCCAAAATCTCAGCTTTCGCTACCTCTGTAGAAATTAAGATGGGATTTTAAGCTCACATAATTTCAAATGCCATTTTTTATCTAACATAAAATAAATTAGTGCCGGAACGTATACTAAGTGACCATAAAATTATGAGAGAATTTAAATTTCTGTTCATTAAAGTTAATTTAAATCTGCTGAAAAATGATCTTTAACAGAAATAAACTTCACAGTGTATCCTGAAAGTGCCAAGTATAAATTAACTCAAATCGTGACTCAAACTCCAGGGACGCCATATTTCAAGTATTCAATTATCGATTTCATTGCATTCTCGCGCTCACACTCGAAAATGTTGGATCACTTGTGGAGAGGTCGTTGCTGGAAATATTGACTAACCGGGCAGCCAATCAGTTATTACCTTTTCAAGCTGAGTCAAATAAATTTATTTCGCTAAGGAAGATCATTATTTGAACTACAAGTCATTGCTTTTCCAGTTCGTTGAGTCTGAGAAAGCATAAAAAGAGCAGTCGAGAGTTAATCAATAACTATTGCATTTATTAAACATATTTTAAGCAAAGTGGGATTTATCCAACTTCCATTGGCCTTCAGTCTTCCACTCCCCCCCCTCCTCCCCTCGGATTGAATATTGCAAAATACGCTAAATATTAAGACTGAATATTTCAGCAGCCGCCCTTGCAATGCTATTATATTTTTTTACCATTGACAGTTTTTGACATATTAGATTAGACGAAGAAACTCCCTTGAGCCCATGGTTAATCGAAACAGCTTTATTGAATAATTCAATGCCAGTTGTAGATACCCATTTCAGCTGCATGTAATGTACTGGTTTCTTTTCAATAGCGCAGTAATTAACGGTGATGTAGGAGGATCGTGTCTTAAACGAATTGATTCAATTGTAGTAATAAAAAAACTAATCCGACGCTATGAAAAGAATGCATGAATTGCGTTCGTGGAGCAAGAGAAAATGAGGACAGCAGATCAAAAATCGTTCGGTTATTAAGCCCAAGATGACAAAAAAGTTTTTGAGAGAAATTAACATGAAAATCAAATGTTTTCCCATTTGGTTAGGACCAAGTACGGATGCACTTAAGCACTCGTTACCTTCAATGGAGATGTCACATTAAATGTTATACGTTAGATAATGCGCACCAAAGACACTGGAGAGTCCAGAGAGGATATAACTTTGCTCAGTATATCAAGTCAGCTAAAATTGCTTTGATGAACCGACCAGACATGAGGCAGTCACTCATACTCATACTGCAGTGTTTTGAAGAGTTAATAATGAGATTAAATCCTAAAGACTGGATAACACAGACACTACAATAAGAAAGGGTCGCTTTCAGGTGCGCCACTTTCACCGCAGACTTGATTAAAGGTAAGAATTATATAACAACGCATGTATTTATGCTTTCTGGACACCGTAGAATGTACCCGAACAGCACCACCATCAAAGTGAAGATCATAAGAAAATTGACGCCTGGAAAGTTGAGAACTAGATGTTATTACACAAAATATTTAACAATAAATTGAGGCTACTGGACACTTACGGGTCTATTTATGCAACAGTAAATGAATGAATTAGATTGAGCAAAAGCATGCAATTAGATCGTATGGAAACTTGAGAGAGGCAAAATCACATAGGCGTGCGTAATAATATTTCCAATGCCCATTCAAGTAGTCGTTTTCTAATCTGTCTTTTGGGAAGAGGGCGGTATCGAGGAGCCTTTTCAATATGGTTGGCTATTCCACCAACTGGGTGTGACCCGATATGACTCGTAACCTCTAACTTTAGAGAGGTTCGTGATACGCAATGCAAATCATGTATTTGTACAAACAAATTAAAATCACTTATACTTACACATTACGCACTACGCCACGTGTATACATTGATTACAATCTGACTCCCAGTAGGGTTCTAAAATGATTGATTACAATGAACTTTTGAAAGGAGTTGTTCGAGGAAACTGTACGTATTTGATCAGATGGATTGTAATGTGAGTACAAAATAAAATCTTTGCATATCTTTGCTGAGAATTAATTAATTTTTAATTTTGATACTACTGCAAAATTAACACCCGGAAAAGAGCAATTAGTTTATTTTGCACAAGGAAACTCTTCTTTCAAAATTTCAAATCAAAAAAGGTATTTCCGTTTTATAGTTCACACCTTGTCAAAATCTACTGAGCTTTCCAACATATTGCCTGGACATAGATTCTTCAAATAGAAAAGTGACGATAGGCACTTTTTCCCTCGTGGGAACACAACTTTAGCACAAAAATCAATACCACTAGAAAAATTTTGAGATAAGATATTCGAAGAATGCGCTGAAGACGAGAAAATTATTCTTAAAGTTCTATTAATTTAAAATTGAATAAAGAGTTAGATCAGTATAATTTCCAAAATTTTTGGCTGTCCTCATAATTAGAAGGGATATTGGTAATACTACACCCTCTTCATGTCTTATATTGACATGTTTTCAGGATTAACTTTTGCGTTAAGACTTGCACCCACTAACCCGCTTACAGTACTTAAGTGCAAATAGTATCAAAGAATAAATTGCCAAAGAAGTGCTTAAATTCAAATAATAAATTTCTATAATGTTTAGAAAGCCTTCCGGCCTTTGATAACCATCGCTGATGGATGTCAAAAAGTTCACGGTTTTTCGCTAGAAGGAAAAGAATGAATTCGAACTATCCACTTATTATTGATTTATTTATTTATTATTAAAATCAGTTATAAAAGCTGCAAAGGGGCAAATACAAGATTATGTATAATAATGTGATTGTTAAGGATCTCTCATTTTTGGTAATATAAAAGTCAAATAGAGCAACTGAAATGCGTGGATGCCAGCCACAGCGACTGGATGAAAAGAGACAATGATTAGCATAACTAGTAGAAAACGTGCTTCGCAAATTTTATAAATTTACCAATAGGAATAGGGTCGGTAAATCATAAGAATGAAATTTACCCTCCCATCGGCGTCTGGTTAATACTTCGTCAAAGTAGATGACTTGGGTGTATAAATGGAAAGTCGATCAATGAAATTATTGGTAAAATTGGCAATTGGCATTGGATACCGTACTCTTTCATAAATTAAGTAGAAGACTATAAGAAATGCGAACAGGAATAGGTTACAAGTAGATAGGCGCACTGCAAATATTCTAAATATCTGGCGACAATTAATCAGCTAGATGTTGCCGAAGTGGTTCACTACTCAATGACACGATTTTTCTACAGAATGAAGTAGAAGAGTGGAACTGATTAATGCAGATAAGTAATTTAGCAAAAATGGCTGGGTATCGATGGTGATTTGACCAAACTTTTTCTTGAAAAGTGCATCAGATACTGCAAATATGAATTTGTCATCAGTCAAGGAAATACGTGAGAATAGCAAAGAATTTTGAAGCAAAATTAAAAACTAGCAACCGTCTCGTTCATTTAAATGCCGAGATCTCCAAAGTGCCGACAATGCTTTGTTATTCCATAAGTACACTTGGAGATAATCAGGCAACGAAACGCTAAGACCAATAGACCAATATAGAACTGACTATATGAGATGCTTCAATAGAGGCGGCAACTGTGCCAAATCATTCCGTTTTAAGGGAGCTTTGCATTTGAATTTTGACAAAAAATTTCAGTTATTTGGTTCAAAGCAGGAAATATTCAGTGTATCCAAACGATGGCATGAAAGTAGCTTCAATAACAACAGTTAGTACAGTAAATCACTACAATTTTCCACATAATTTAAAATTTTCAAATATCCTATTAATATATATATCCTTAATTAGCATCACGTTGACTGACGAGTTATACCGATAAAACAAAATTTACGGAATTGTTTAAATTAAGCGCTTACAGTTCACTACTGCATTTTTCAACTTTATTAAAATAAGTAAAGTTAATATTGGAAATTAATTAGGTGTTACCTGTTTAACATGCTTTCGAGAAGAAACGGTGCATAATTTGCTCAAAATGAATGAATCTGAAATCTTTTAATTGTCTTTCTCTTTCCTCTACCCGATTTTAATCCGTCTTACAATTTATATTAGATCATTTTTAAAGGATCTCAGAGATTCTGCCATTCGTTTTTAAGTTAATTCGATTTAAATTCTTGCTAACAAGTCATATTTGACGCACATTCTGATGGAGTGGGGACTTCAATATTTAATTCCAAGAGAGCTACTTTGCACCCTTCCTGATTTCTCCGTCTTTCCTCTTTCATCTCTGTTTTTTAGGCCATTAACGCGATTTCTAATCCCACATATTTGCAGAAGCGTTTTGTTTACCTGGAAATAGGGAGAGTCCTTAGTTTTAGTTAAGAAGATAAACTTTTGTGCACGAAATGGGTTTGATTTACACAAACGCTGAGAATCACTCGATAGAACAATCAAAAGTAAAACGAGTTCTTTTATTTTAAATTCTTGAATAAAACCGTTTGAATACTATCAATAACTTAACCATTTCCCAGTATTTCATGATTTGATAATTTAACTATTTAGACGATTTAACAAAGTTCCACCCTTTAACCCCATGTCAGTAAAATCAGATTGGCAACTAGAATTTTCTCCAAAAGTGGTGCTTTTTATTTCACAATATTCGAATTTCATTGGAAAAGATTACATTAAGAAAACGAAGAGTGCTAATTTATTTTTGCTGGGGTAAATTATTTATCTGTCCAGTAACAGAAAATCTGCAAAATCACGTTGCCTTTATCACTGGCACTAAAAGTTGAGTAGTTTTATGGAGCTCAGCCATTTCTACATTTTTGTAGTTTCCTCGACTCCAAAATAGTAGAATTCCTGCAATAATATTTTAACATCTTAAGCACTCGGGGATTAAAACGAAATTCAAAATCTTTATTCGTACGTACAGCGTATCACAATAATTGCTAATAACAGCATCCCAAATGAGACATTGAATCGAGCTCAAAGACGGTACTCAGTCCAACAATTTTACTCATGGTAAAATAATAAAACTCTAGAAGAAGATTTCAAATACTATTTTGATGAATAAAAGAATTAATAAAATAAAAACAAATAAATCCTTCGGAAGTATTATTATTAACCAAGACAAAATGAAAAATTTATTCCCCGGAGGTATTACACAATTTCAATGGGAAATGTTGGAGTTCGCAGTTCAGGAGAATAGCAAAATATCAAGAATTCAAAAGACTTCTGCTTCAATTGTTTTGCCAATTTATTAGGCCAGATACGAAATCAAGATCTGATCCCTATAACTTTAACCTAATTTATAACGGTAATACTGAGCTACCATTAATCGAATGACCACATTTATGAGCAGTCTTTGACATTTAGAAGCTCTTTGCAACAAAGAGTAATTTGCTACTAACGTTGTAAATTTTAACCAATTCAAACTCTCAATGAGTCAACTTTTATTTCCTTTGAGCGCTGTAAGTCGAATTTAGCGCTTTTATTTTCAGCTTTCTAAATTTTGTATTAGAGTTTGTTACTAACCAGCAAAATCTGCTCTTTCACTCCGTCAGTTTTTATATATATTGTTTGCAGTCGGCAAAAAATGAGTGTCCAGTAGTTTGAAAAGTGTTCTCTCTTCTGCAGAGAAATGAAAAATTTGCCCACTCTTGTCGCTTGCTTGCCATAAGTTTTTCCTCGCGTTAAGAAGAGTTTGCAAAACCCGCTTATAGCTCGTTGTTTTCTAAAGCTCCGAGATTGTAAATTACTCTAAGAGTGACTATATGAGGCAGGGAGTAAGTGAACCCCTCTCCCTCCTCTCCCACCACCTCCCCCCTTTGTGACGAATTACGATTGCGTTGAGACTCAGACTTCAAAACCGCGTCTTATATGCATATTTGTTGTCGTGTCCTACTTGCATTGGCATTTAATTATAATCATTAGCAAATACTCAAGATTGCTATAGCTCGAACTGTTATTTCAAGCAGTAAATCAGTTGAATTAGCAACTAATAGAGATTTTATTGTTGTTCAAACATTTAGTTAAACACTTACAGTATTGGGAATACAGAACGTTTGGAGTGCATGGATCTTATTAATAATATGGGTGACAGGGAGTACGTTTAGCCCAACTGTGAATCTATATTAGTAGTAGAATAGTAGGTCTAATTTTTTAGAAGGCTCGAAACCTCATGAAATTCCTTTGAACAGGCTCGGTAGCGCCGTGTACTCCTTTCAAATGAACCTCTTTAAACGCAACATCAAGGACATTTTGGAAAAACATTTAAATTTACTATTATATTTTTTTGATAAATGAATAATCCTTCATTTAGTTAAATAAGATTAGCAATTTACTGTTAATTATTATTTAATCTTGCATATTTATCAAACCTTCCCAATCACAGAGCAGTCGAATAGCATTTTGAGGAAGTTCGCTGAGCACCACTTTTAGAGTCCATTGCGAAAAATTGTCAAAACCAAAATTCATAAAATATGTTGCATTTGAAATAAGATTTTTTTGTAAGAAATGCTTCTAATTTCCTATTTACACTTTTTTTAAGGTTAGAATATTTCCTTTTAAAATTAAGATTTAAGCACAAATCTAATTTAAATTGAATAAATGAACAATATCATTTAGAGCAGAAATATTATACTTATGTCACAAAGTATGGAAAATCCGCCTAGCGACCCATCACTATTAAATAATTAAATACTCGAGGGATGCATATTAACGCCTATTAAATTCCACCTTCATTTATTTCTGCGATGAAGTAGCTGACTCTAATACATTTAAATATCTGGGCTCGATATAACCAATACGGATACCTCAGCTTACCGCTCAAGTCCTGTCTGTAAAACCCCTATGGAAGTTCAACCAAGCCATTTGAACTATCCAAACACAAAATACGACTATTTTTTTCCTAAATGAAAATGGGAAAGGCGACAACTATGAGCAAGCGGAATGTGAGTTAAGTTTCATTGGGCCAATTTCTTTGAATTAAGATATTAGATCTACAACTTTGCTCCCACCATTTTTTTAATTTGCGGCTTTATTACAACAAAACGATTACATACATTAAGTTTGAAAGTATTGTCTATCGTTAGTCATCACTTTGGCCCATCTCTCGGGCAGCAGGCGAATCCCGCGCAGAAACAAGTTCTCATCTTTCGATAAGATCCATGTGACCATCCAATTTTTCACTTATTCATACGAGCTCAAGTGCTGGTCAGCCAGGCAGTGTGCCATTGAGCGAGGTGAGTGGGGTGAAAATCACACGAAGCAACATCTTGAGAGTACGACGGGTGAGGTAAAATTTCACTAACTTGGCAACATGAGGAGGTCTAGCATTATCCTGCTGTAAAATAACCTTATCGTGTCTCTCGTTGTATTGTGGACGTTTTTCCTTTTTCTTGAGCACGGCTCAGACGCATCAATTGCATTCTATAACGCTCACCTGTGATGGTTTCATCAGACAGTTTCAGAAGCTCATCATAAATTACGCCAAGCTGGTCCCACCAAACGCAAACGCAGAGCATGACTTTTGAGCCATGGATATTCATTCGGCCGAGACATTGACGTAGCAGTATGACCACCGGGCGATCACCATGATTTTCTGCGTCGCTTGGGGTTATTGTAATGCATCCATTTTTGACACGAGTCGTCCCCAGTAACAATACTATAGAGAAATCCCTTTCGTGTTTGCTTTTCTAGCAGCTTTTTACAATCACAGGTCGCTCCACATCTCCTCCTGGTTAAAATTCGTGGGGTACCAAATATCCCAATAGCCTTCTTTCTCAATCATTTCCAACTGTTTCAGGCGTTTTCACCACTTTGCTTGCCCAATGATATCCACCCAATGATTCTGATAATTCTTCTTGAGTCTGACGACACGAGTCTTCACCAAGAATCGCTCGCCTCCAATTCTGCATCTTCAACAACTTTTTCCCCTCCACCACCATGCTGGCCTTTGACAGCAAAATCACCACTCACCACTTTAAACGTTGATACCATTCCCACCGACCATAAGTATCTGCTGAGATAATGCGATGGGTCTCAGGCAGTCCGCAGATTTTTTCATATTGAAACAAAGTATTAATACTTCCCACAATTCACGAAAACTCGGTTTCAATTCAGACATATTTAATTAAAATTAATTTTATTATTATGCAAACACAAATTAAGTTATACCAAAGTGGGGTTATATTTACAAATGTCAAAGCAAAGTGTTCGACATCTGTGATTAATATATTTCAACAACTACCGACTACTACCGCCATCTTTTGGAAAACTGCGGGTGCAAAGTTGCAGACCTAATAGCACTTGAAGTAAGTCAACGTCTGAAGCAGAGCTGACAAGAGAAAATGCAAGAGAGGGAGAGAGAAAGAATGAGACTCCAATAAAATCTCAACAGTATAGCCAGGTGATATTAAATAAGAAAGAACAACAGCTATATTTTGAGAAAATTCATACAAGATGAAAAGAAAATAACTTTGAGGTAATGAATGATCTACATTTTACAATGACCCTTAATAGCTAGAATGTGAATGCTTAAATTTTTAGGCTGCATTTCTCATGTTTAGCAGTGAGCACTTTGTGATTTCAAATTTACAAATGCTAACCTGGAACACCTGTCCCACAGTCAGCATAGGCCGTCTTTTTGGTCGGCGGCTAGGTCATTATTTCAGTGTTTTTGGAGCAAAAAACCCTTCCAACTTAAGTGGATATTAATTGATTGAATGCGTTTTGAAAACGGGTTTACAGACTAACAAAAGATATTGTATTGACTTTTTCGTTTCCACAAAAAATATGTGCCTTAAATATTAAATGAAATTAGTGTATTTGGTGCAGAATTCGCCAAAAAATAAATTGATATCATAGCCGCTTGTTTGCGAAACGCAAGTTCACATCCAAAGGAGTAAATTGATTAATAGTGCGGATTGAGATCGTTTCTTTATGAGACATTGAAGCGACAAGATTTCATGAGAAAGTTTGCAATATAGGGACATTTAGAATATAGCGCTTAAAAGAGCATTTATGTCCTGAAAGTTAGCGTTAAGAGACACCAGATATATAATCGTCGATATTTATTATTGCGTCAGATGAATAGGAGTTTCTTGCCTGAAAGACGACGTAGTACCACAATTTCAAGATTACGTCTTTATCATTATTGATTTTGCGGAGTTTTGATAACTGTACACAGGCAAGAGTGCACTTACTATTTGATTCACTCTTTACAATGCCTTTTTGAGTCGAAGATTTCGAACGCTGTTCTTAACCTTTTTAAGTGAACCATTAAAAGGCGCTTAAAACGCAATCTTGCTCACTAGTAAAGTTTTTATAGCTATCAAAGTTGATTAAAGTGCGTTACTAACACTACGCTTCTACTAAAAATATATTTTCCAGTGGGCATTGTCCATCCCATAGTGGGTTCACTTCTGATGCTTTTAATGCTTTATTGGCTTTACTAGTGGCTCTGATATTCTAATGACGAAAACTGGTGTGAGGAGGAGAAGCTGGAATGTGTCGTGTTATACCTTTGAAATTTCTTATCAGGACAAATATGAAAATTAAAAATTAAATAACACATACTCGGAGTCAGGTGCGTTTAGTAAGTGAGTACAAGGAGCAAGAAATAGGTGATGGGGCGGGGTGATAGAGATCCCATCAATCTTATGAGAAGTGTCAAATAACGAGCATGGGACTGGAATAAGCGACTCCCGACCTCAGCATTTTAATTGAAAGGAGGGAGATTTTGAAACAAAAATTCATCCAAGATTGATGTACCTGCCAAAACACTCCCAACAGATGTGGAAAAATAGCCAAAATTGAACAATCCACTTATCAATAGCAAAAATCAAGCTTCATGAAGTTTTGTTGAAATAAATTATGGCGTTAATCACTCACATCTGACTGTTTTATTATTTTGCTGGAATAGTGAGGCAGTCAATTAAAACATTTATTTGGTTTAAGCGAGAATAAATGATATTGAAGGGGAATACATTAGGAGGTACTAATATTGGACCGAGAGGTGAGGTTTACCCGAAACAAAAAAAGCAAAAATTGTCGTGGAATATTTAAATTAGATAAGAGCAAAAGAGGACTCAATTGCTAAAATCAGTAACTCAGAACGTTATAGGATATTTTCGTAAAGTGGTAGATAATGGAAGATTATTAAGATGAAGAAGGTAAGAAACGGTGAAAAATCGAAAAAATCGTGGGTTGCTTTGATAGTCACTGCCCTGATTTTACTTTTCTTGCTACTCAACTCAAGTTTGCGCATATTTTGAATAAGCATTTAACGGGCATTTTCTTCAAAAAAAATGATTTTGTGAAAAGGTAGCAAAATTAACCACCCAATCCGAATTTGACGACACTATGACATTAATAGTGCATGAAATATTGTACGCACCAAAACACATCCGAAAAAAATAATCTTTACCTGAAGAGAGAGGAATTAATATAGACGTCCTATCTTTACAATGTTGGTAACAGAATCTATTTCGTTGGCAAGAAAAAGACGCATATTATGCTTCCTGTGCGCCAAATAAATGAAAATCTAAACGTGATGATATGCTCTAACTTTTGGCCAAATGATTTAATCAATCCTTTTTACTACGAATTGGACCCCCTATACGAAGAACTATGCACATAATCAACTAATTGGAAATGATCAAGCATGCGGAGGTAAAATGGATCCCAGGTCAGGGCATCGTCAATAAGCCAACTTTTCTATTTGAAAAGATTTTAGGGGCCTTTTACCAATCAAGATATTTACTTATCTGCAATCAATCAATTCTCAGTTAAATAAAAACGTGTTCAACAAACACCATTATTGGCCTATTTTCCATAATGCATATTCTTAATGGAATTAGCACTCCGTTTGTCTATTTTTTTATGTTAAAAAGGTTTACAAAATTCCAACATACTTCCTTTATTTGTGAACTTTTCACGGATAAGGCGGACTTTTTTATTTGCTCAGATCACAAGAAATTTAAAATATGCAGCTTGCGTGTAAAAACACAATTCTTTTAAAAATTGATGCCTATAAGCTTTAGCGCAAATGTTACAGTAACGTTAAAAGAATTAAGAGATACCAACATTAAATTAATTAGACTCTCTGAAGAATTATAAATTTCTAAAATTTTTAATTAAGATTTTAAATGTCATTGACATTATGCTCTTTCAAACCACTTTAAAATCATTTTTCCTCACACCCATTAAGTGCAAATTTGTTCGATATTTTTGTTTTAATTGGCACTAAATTAATTTTTGTTTTGAATGAAACTACAATAGAATGTCGATTTCTCTAAATAATTTACGCTTATGTCCAAAAAGAATGGTCATTTCGATTTTGGGGAAAAAATTATTACGTGCAAGATAAATTAGTAAGAAGAACTGCATTTTGGACAGAATTTATTGCGATTTATTTTCTGTTAAATTATCTAAATTCTCCACAGGATCTTCATAAATGGCCCTTCCGTGTTTATTTCACGAACACGATAATTTTATTCTTGTTAATTAAAAAAACACACTTGATTTTACTTTTGCAATAAAATAAATAAATTATTTTCTTATTAAATAAAACTACCGTAAAATTTATAGGATGTTTTAAATTAAATTCTAAGTTAGATCAAATTTAGCCATATATGAACCAGTGATAGAAGTGAGTTGAATATCCTTTGAACTTTCAAATAGTTACATCTTGGTAGTTGTGGGCATGAAGCAGTGCTCCTCGCAATACGAACTGCAAAAAACTTTCGCTAACTTAAACTGAAAATAACGTAAGCATTTGCTAAAAACAGCGCTGGCTTTCATAGGAAAAGAGTAATTAATTTAACTATAAACTTTTTTGGCATTTAAAAGTCACCTATTTTATAAAGTTGTTGAACAGATAATAGAACATAGACTTGGTGAAATGTCGTCATTTTTCGCTTCCATTTGCTTGGATCTTCAGTTACTAGCTTGTTTCTCAATAATAAAATAAAATTAGCCTTACTAAAAAATGATAGAACTCAGATACTGAAAAATATATTAAATCTAACAAATATACTTATTTTATCACTAATTAACAATGAACTGGTAATCTACTCTTTTTGAATAAAAATTAATTACGTTTGCCTAACACCTCCAGATGAAAGCTGTTGAACCAACGATTCGGAAGCTGATTCTACCTTATTTTTTTAAGTTCTTCTGAAGTCCCCGAGTAACGGCTTAGATGATGATTGAATTCGGCCTTAGTGAGATGCCGACTCCAAGGCGGAGGGAGATGGATCTTCTTTAGATCCATTTCCGTTTCGAAAGATACGGCCGAGTGTGACGCCTAGACCACACAGAGTCTAGAATCTCTTCTTAGTGTCTCCTATTCTTGTGACATTCGAAGCTGATTTTAGCCACCTCTAACAAGTTGCTCATTCAAGCTACTGAGATAAAGGAGATATTCCGACCACGAAAAAAGTTCGTTAATCGAAAATTGGTTTTCCTGGAGGTAGTTCATTTTAATATGCTCTGATTGGTGAATAAACTGTGGGGCTCTAAACGACTGAATGGGTTGTAACTGACCAAAAGAACATAGTCTCAGACTACTTTACAGACGAATCAATTATTATTAGTTGGAAGATTCCTCGA
Organism: Hymenolepis microstoma; assembly: GCA_000469805.3. Classification (NCBI taxonomy): domain Eukaryota; kingdom Metazoa; phylum Platyhelminthes; class Cestoda; order Cyclophyllidea; family Hymenolepididae; genus Hymenolepis; species Hymenolepis microstoma. Next base: position 736,431 of record LR215993.1, on the reverse strand, counting down.
ATACGTCCAGCTAAATTTGGATCCATGTGAGACTAAGGATAATTAAGTTGGCAGCCTATAATTTCCTCATTCTAGTGAAGTGCAGGCTCGTCTGCTCTCTGTGGGACCACATTTTACACTTCCATTTGCTATATCTTGAAGACATCCTATAGGCGCAATAGTTGCTATTTAATGCATCTAATTTATCGAGATTTTACTTGAATCTGGGGGTACAATGTTTCTTCCCCCCCCCCCCCCCCACCTCAATTTATCTAGAACAGGATTATGAAAAACTGTGGGTTTGAATTAACAATCGAAATATATTAGACAATGGGATTGCTCGAGAAAAAAAATGAACCATTTTTAGTGAGCCAAGATCTAAGAATCCGTCGCAGATTATAACTTTAATGAGTACTGAAAGACAATGAGAGAGAGAGAGAGTGAGATTTATGGATCCAGTGTGCCACAATGTTGACGTTTGTGGAGATTTTGAAGGGGATACAACCTGCATGCAAAATGTTAAGTTAGTAACAATCTGGTTGGTATGAGTTAATCGCGTCATGTTGAAAAGACTTAAAGATGGACAATTTCGAAAGTGGTTGTTCGTTTCCATGGACACTGAGGGAGTCTCATATATCGAAACGAAGACAAATAGGTCAAGATAGGAATCTTGCAATTACTAATTAGTGGTGAAGAATTTGTTCAAGATTAAGAGCAGCGATTAATTCTATAAATGGTGAAAATGTAATTTTTGCGAATCAAAGACCGTACTATGTAAGGAGATTTCTTTTTTATTAAAATGCTTCAATAAATAGATAACCGACAGTTGTCGACTCGCATGCAACACGTGCGAGGAAAACCACTCGCCCTCACTTCCCCATATTCTTCTTTCCCTTTTTTATCCACTTCTGCATTCGATTAGATTATGTCATGGTTTGACATTCAGCAATCCCATCGAGTGTGTTTTAAGGGTCAGAGGAGAAGGGGGGTGGGGGCATGTGTACTCAGTGAGTAGACCCTGTCACTGGCAAGACAGGAAAAGATCACATTCTCTCACAGACAAAAAATACACCACTTAGCTGCTTTTTATCGTCCTAAGCACACTATGGGGCGAAAAAACGGGCTGAGGAGTTCTCCACGTTTAAAATTGAGTCGATTACGTTCTGCGGTTTTATTGCTATATGGTATCAAAAGGGGTGGAAAGAAGTGGCGTCAAAACACTTTCTTGAGTTTGTTAGAGGTGTTTGTGTGTGTGTGTGTGTGTGTGTGTGTGTGTGTGTGTGTGTGTGTGTGATTGCAAAATTTTATTTGCAGAAAGAAATTTCAAAGTGCCGATATATCTTTAATTAATTACTTCTATAATGTGAAGATTTTCCCATTTTCATTGGCACATTTATCAAGGTAAGAAGAAGGTAGAAGATATTTGGTCATTGAGTTTGTTAATTCTGATTATAATTTGGAGTATATATATATTACAATTACAAATTTAAATAAAGCTTACATAGGGTTGTTTAAATTTGGGCTTCAAAATTGATTTCGGTATATCAAACCTTCATCTAACTAAAAGCGCTATTTATTTTGTCGTTTGCTTTTAAAGCCAAAATTGAGTCTGACAAATAAACTTATGGCATATGTAATTGATTTGTTCTATTAACACTTTTTTCTATTAAAATTTCACAATTTTATCATGGTATTCTTTCTTTTTCACAGAATATCTTTATGTAATGTTTGCAACTTAGCTTTTCGTTCCATTCTTAATGTTATTTAATAAGTTTAAATTAAATTGGACGCATACGATGTTGACTAAGGATAATTGATTCTTACCTTAACCCATGTTTTAGCTATAGGTCCTGTTCTGTCAAGACTTTAGCAGAGACGCGTCAAGTATAATGCCTCAACTTCGCGTAGTCACTGAAATATAGGATGATAGGGTCAGTCTAATCAAAGATCTTTTTGACATCTTTGTTGGCTGTGCTATAGTCATGACTTTAGGTAAGCAATCCCTCTATTTCTCCTTGGCAACTGGGGATTAGAAGATGACCAAAGTTATGGAAACACCTTCTAAGGTGAGGGAATTGAGAAAATCCTTCTATCATTAAATCTTAAAGTCGAAGCTATCATTTCACATGTCATGGCTCTGCGAGTAGACAATTTTGAGTAAAATACTTTTCAATTACTGTAAAAGTCTTCGCCTAATGGAGGCTCTAAGGAGAACCAAAAGGGTGGAGGATTTGCCAGTGTGAACGCATTATTGCTTTCACCTTGACGGAAATAAACCGCACGAAGCTTACTGCGATTGAAACTACCATTGGGATTCAACCTCCTATGTCCCATGTCGCTAGGCTACCACCTGTTTGCACGCATCATGTCATTTGCACTCCCTTGTTAACAGCACACACTTTAACAGGTATACTATACATGCATTGCGAAATTAACCTAAAATTAATCTTTGTGATTTTATTCCGTTTTGGTTTTTGAGAAGATATTTCTAATAAATAATTATTCCATTCCCACCTTCATATTACACTTAACCTTTATTTTATTGACAAACAATTCGGAAACACAAGTCAAATAGTAAGGTAACAAAATGCCAGCAAACTGAATGGTGGTGATAAATAAATCCTTTACGAAATGAAACAAAACATTTTGGGCTAATAAAACAAATAAATACATCGAAGATTTCAAGCAATTGAAAAATTTGATCAAGCAAGTGCCTGGGAGCAGCTTATCAAAGCAGTGAGGAGGAGGAGTATAGTTCTCAGGACGGGGAAGTTTCAAATCTCCACTATGTTGCTGTGAAGAATAGGATATTTTATATTTAAACAAGCCACCAAGGAGACTATGCTCCGAAGCTATTGCCACGTATTTAGAAATGCATTCGTATATCTGGTGCCGCAATCAGCCATGCTCATTCGAAGACCGTGATGAAAGCAGCGCTCATTTGGAGTTAAGGTGTTTTATTGGCCCCGGTTGGAATGTAGTCAACATTTCAATCTCAGCCATTTATTTTGAAGCCTATGGAAAATCTGATTTTTATTCGCTAGAGGTCAATTTTTCTCGTAAATGGATTTGCACGATTTCAAAGAACTGATTGATCAATGACCTTATCTACATTCAAATAAAAAAATTACATTTTATTGCTATCAACTCTGATTGCTTTAACTGTGGGAAAGAAGGCGAATTATCGGTTCTTATTTTCATCAAATGGACTTTTATGAGGGTGGAGTGTTCCAAGTGCACTGAGAAAGAGTGATTATAGCACGTGTAAATTAACCCCATTTTACGATTTTCATGCTATTGACAATCTGCCCCAACCGGAAATGTACTTGAAGTGCTTACACCTTGAACCTTTCTCTCTCTCTCTGCCAATGTCCTTTCAAATGGCCCTTTAAAATTTATTCAAATATCTTTTAAGTGGTTCCAATTTATTAAGCAGCACTGCAATAAAGAGAATTTCACACATCTCGTCTTATTTGCCTCTCACTGGCTTGTAAAGCGCACTAAAACAAATTTGCAAATAAAATCCCGCGGACAAAAGCATCATTTTTCATCATATTCTTTTGCTTTAATTACGTCAAAAAGTGCCTTATACCCACAAGTACATATTTTATGCAAAGTTTGCATTCTTTGAGTTGCGCTTGCGAGTGTGAGACAATTTTCTATGAGAAATTCCATAATTTATTTATTTAACAAGTGATTACATTAATTTTTCTACATGGGCTCCATTGTTGTCTATGAACTTTTGTAATCTATATTTACACCTGTAAATTCCCTCTGTATAATTTTGGGGGCTGTCTCTGACATCATGAAAGTGTATGCCTTTTCGCTTCATTTAAAGCCGTAAATAGGGTGTCCTTAGGGTCTGAGGGAGGTAGGTCTGGACTATAATGAGGATGTGGAGGTGTTTCCCTGACAGCCCTTGAAGTACGTGCAGAGGCATTCTCATGACGAAACAACATTTGACTGTGTAGTTTTTCGCCCCGTTTTTTCTGGCGATTGATATCTTCAACTTCTTTAAAACTTGTCCATCTTGTTTCTGTGCTAAGTTCTCTATAAGAGGACGTTTTCTTGATTTCTTGCTGTGGTGGGTCTCCCACCTCGTAGATCGTTATCAGGTTGCACTTTTCTCCCTTTAAAAAGCTTAATCCAATCCTAGATGACTGCTCTACATGGCGCAGAGTCCCAATAAATCGGTTGTAAAGCTCATATGATCTTAATAGGATTCCAATTTAGTTTAGTTTAAGGTTTTATAATAGCCCTGATCTCAAAATTTGCCAATTGAAGGATTAAAGATTGCTAGCTATTTTGAGATGCAACCTGCTTTGATCCTGACCATACATAGGATGATCGGAGAGTTGTATGTTATTTAGAAAACTTTAGAGACATGTTTCAACTTGTAAAAGCTGATAAATCTTTGATCAGTTAAAATGAAGGCATTTGTCAGAGAAATTTTGACTCACCCTCGTGTATCAGGAAATCTGAATAACCATGTAAAATGTAAATCTTTTCAGTTCATCCTAATGGCATATATCCAACAGAAATTGATGATTACCCGTAGAAAAAGATTGTTTAAAATAAGTTATTATTTTAAAATTAAATTCTTTGGAATCAATTTTGCCGTTTCTGATATATATATATATTGATGACATGAATTTTCGTTTCAGAGTGAAGTGTGCTTATTAAACCTATAGCAAATCAAATCAGTATTGACAGTTCAGGACAAAATCTGTAAGGATACAATTCTCTGTCGCAAGAAGAGAGAGTAAGCAATGAACACAAGTAAACCATAAGTTAAATTAATTTGTAAAGTCTTATTTATTTTGTGGAATAATTAAATACCGTGGAAAAATTGATTAATTACAGAGGTTAAGACGATATATCACGGACACAATTAAGTAGGTCGCGATATTTACGAGGCATAAATCGGGTGAGTAATTAAAAGGTAAATTAGGATTAATGGCATCTGGACCACAAAAGAGGTAAGTTGAAAAATTTACCAGAGTTTAATTCATTTCCTTAATTTTCGAGCTAGAACCTGATAAGACTGCGTGTACAATCAGTTGAAACCCAGTTGGATTTCCATTACAGTATCAAGTTAATTTCATATGAAGCAGAATTCTACTTCAGATTTCCATTCCACCACTGTCCTGCAGTTGTATATAGGGTAAATAGTCTCGATAACGATTTAAAAAGTTTGTTTTCCGAAAAAAAACCTCGTGATAATGGTGTAACCATGGGTATTACAGTAGTGATAAAAAATGATGCCTGCTGTCTGCGGATTTACAAACTAGAAACAAATTTTCTTACAAGTACACACATGCAGGAGAAGTGGAACCTCTTTTAAATAACTGCTGTCCGTAATGTTTTACGAGCATGCTTAAACGGTGGGAAAATTTGTGCAAATTTTTTTAAAAAAATACCTTTCATCTACGTATGCCTTACAACTCCATTCTTATATAATATTAATAATTTTGATTGCGGAAGTAGCTTTCTTCCTGATCAAATAAATAAAAATAGACGAAACTGAAATTCATTCCACCACTTTAATGACCGAAGCATTTTTATACTCTCATGTTGATTTTGCGTCAGTTTGACATTTTTATCCGTCACATGGAAATATATATACTACTTTAATTGCATATTAAAATTAATCGTTTTCCCAGGGAAAAGTTTTTATTTTTTGCTTTGTTTCGTTATGTAATTAAAAACTTCTATGGCACAATTGGCGAGTCTGATGTTATAATGTAAATAATTTCTCGCATATTCTTCATTAAATATCTCATATTTGAAGACACAAGGCCAATATATCTATAGATGCTTCGTCAGTGCTCCGGACGGTCAACCAAACTATTTAATTATGAAAAAATAAAAAAGATTCTCTTAAGAGCGCCTCAAGGATCTAGAGTACCCTCCTTTATCTAGGGAAAGTGTTGCTCAGAGATTTTAAATTGAGCCTATCCGCGGTCTTTCCTAACTAATGCAAATTTAGGGAAGGACAATATACCGAGTGACTGAGAAGGCTTCTGTCCTTTGCAACGGCGTTTCAGTATTACCTACATTATTTTATTAACATTTTTTTGTTACCAAACACAATACGCCAAGAACATGAGTTGCGTGGGATCAAATTCATGATCTCATGCTTCAGGCAGGTGGCATACTGGAATTTTAGACTCGGCGCGCCAACGAAACTTTACAATACGCCTCTATTGTAGCGTCATCGTCATCTCGAAATCGACTTTAAATTATTCATCAAACCACTAGCTTTGAGGTTACAAATTATCAGCTCTTACCCTCAAAAGAAATATTGACTACCATTCACTATAATCTTGCTATAAAATAGTAATTTGGATTCGTTAGTTCATAGAGGATTTCAATAGAATTCAAATAAGCATATGTTTGAATCAAGTAATAAGAACTTAAACCTCGAAACTCCGTGAGTAGAACCATGGTCTAATAATCAATTCTTAGATTCTCTAATCTAATAACCCGTCTTCGATGCGTGTACTTTCCATACTAGATATATTTAATGTTAAAATTGATGGTTTTGGTTAAATTTTTCAAAAAAAACTGAAAATTTACCATATTAATTAGTAGAGGGATCGATGAAAGTGCATAACCGTACTCATCCAAAACATCTAAAATGTAAGTGCTTTGAAGAACGCTGGAGTTATTGCAGAGTCCTAAAGCTCCATTTCTGTGAATGGCATTTATAAGAGTGCTAGAAGATGAAATATAGCGTCTGCTTTACTCGAAAGGAGTCATAGTGTTTGCAACTGCTGCCAAGCCGATGGCAAATAATTTCCTTTTAGTAGTGGTCTGAGAAATTTATGACCATTTTCTACAGTCGAGCACTTTCTAAGATAAATTTTCAATGTTAAGTGAGGCAAATCATTCAACGTTTCTAATAGGAAAAGATGGAAGCAATATTTTGTTCCTGAAAAAAGCATGCAAGCATTTTTGCCCAATACTGATAGCCAAAATAAATGTAATGCCTTTGGAAAATCGATTATCGTTTTTAATGCCACTGAACTATCCTATTGCGCTTAATAATGGTCAGGTCACTGTCAAAATAAATTTTATGATCGGTAAACAAGAAATTAGCGACAAAACACAGTGAACTGCAGTGCCGCCAATTCATGCGAATATTTGCGAAAAGGAGACAGTGTTCTTGCACTATCGATGGGGTAATCGTTCCACCGGTGCAGTGATAACATGGACTTCCAGCGCCCGGTTTCCGTTTGTCTTGTGTTATAAGAGATGAGGGAGGTTGAAACATCGCATGTTGGAATGTCATCATTAATGGTGACATGGTATCCAGCGCGAGGTTTTGCAAAATCGTTTCAAGTGGATCATTTAAAAAGCCAAAGCATAAACTTCTCGGGCTGAGAGGAAAAGAGTTTAACGAGAATTGAATATCCTCGAGTTTTCGCATAGAATATTCTCTCACTGCCACTGCAACAAAAACAGCTTATGATATTTATAAACTATACATTGAGCTGTAGATAATTAGTTACAAAAAAGCGATCATGATGAAGGTGATTGCCATTTTTGTTAAGTATAATAATTTTCCACCCCTGATAGCAAAACCAGCTAAATATTTTAATTTGCTGAGTACTCTGAAAAGAGTTTTAATATCATAAACTGAAATTTAGTGAAATGTTGCCACCTCCATGCCTTTAGCGCCATATGTCTACGCAAACTGCTTAACTTGAACATTCTCAGTTGAAAGTACCTAAATTTTATCTATTTATAAAATATGTTTGGTATTAAGAAATCATTATTTAAACTTTTTAAATTCAATTCATCCACACTCCTAAAAGTAGCATTGCAGTTTGAATTTACACAAATAAAGTCGAATTTATAATTACATATTCCACTAACAATACAAATAAATGAACCATAAAAGCGGGTAAGTGATATTTAAATTTAAAAAATGGAAATAGTACCCCTTTTGCAGCGGATATTACGACTTCGGATAGGGTGCTTTATAATTCCCTGTGATAATTCAAACATCCGACAAAAGTATCATTTTATCCTCCATTTTGAATAAATCATAGCACTTCTCTGCATAATTTTGAGATGGATGCGTGAGAACAAATTGCCGAGCTTTGTTCTATGCAATTTTTGCTGAGCTAAAATGCAAAAGAGAAAAAAAGCATCGGAGTTGTAACTTGAATTTTCCATTTGTGAAATTCATTGAAATTCGACTTACTTACGAAATAAACTGTGTGCATCGCTAAAGTTGGAAGTATTTTACATGGAGCCATCAGTAATCGTTATAGTGATACTGCTTTCGCAAAATAGAATTTCGAGGTTACGCAAAGGGTGACTTTGGCTTTCAGAATCGATTTTGTGAATATTTTCCGCTTACTAAATATTGATCACTTCTCACCTCAATTTGCAATTGAAACCATCTGAATGAAATTACTGTTAATGCATCTAATTCACCTTTTCATGAGTCAACTCACGCAGAGTTCAGTCACCAAGCCTCGGGTTGAGTAGTTATTATCTGAGGCCAAGTGAATGGAGCCATGTTCTTCCACTCCCTTTATATGATATGAAAGTAATTTAGTACCTGTTTTATGTAAAATATTTTAAATTGAATTAAGTTGATAAGAACCTATTGACATAGTCATTACAATTACAAAATGATTAGTAATCTGCTATATTTTTAAAACCTGTTCATTAACCCTCATTCCTAATTTAATGAAATATTTTACAATATGGCATTTTTACATTTAACCGCATTATTAAAAGCTATTTGAATTAGTAAATACAAAGTATACTGCTTGGAAAAATGCATTGCAAAGTTGTGTTAAAATATCGATTACCTCAAGATAAAATTAGTTGAAAGCGTCATTCTAATAATATTATTTACAAAAAAATAATGAAAGATAACGTCTTAAAATTTTTTAATTTAAAAACCCATTTACCATTACTGTATAGTTAAACACAATAGAAAATCATGCCATGAATTGAGGTTAGTATTTAAAATAAAAAAATAATATAGGGTAATTATTCCATGCTACTTTCAAGCCGAATTTCTATGTATTTTGAATGACTGAAAATTCAGTTTAAATGTGATTTATTTAAATAATCACTGTCAAATATCGGCCATAAAACCTTACAAAATTAATGGTGCTCTTAAATATTTGCATTTAAGTGAAAATAACGATTTTACTGAATTATCAAATGCGTTTATAGTATCATATAGGAGCAGTTATTTAATTTTAAAACTTTACCGAAAATGTGTTGCCCACCTTTAAACCGTCATTTAAATTATTTTCAGCAGTTGGCCAACTCTTTTTATTACAAAACACTACTTTTTACTTCAAATTCATGGATGATACAATTAACTTGGGGTAATAAATAACGTATAAGTGCTTCGACTGATTTATCTTGGTCTTGAATGCCCTCTTATTCACTGTTTCCATTTACCACCATCCACCAATATTCCATCTCTACGTCTGTCAATCTGATCTCAAAAAAGCCTGCTGATCCTCTCTAGCTTTTAATATTTTTGTATATTAAAAAAGCACTTCAAAGCTTATTTTAGTCGAATAACTAAAGTGAGACTGATTCCTATCTCTCCTGAGCTCTTTCACTGTTTTTGGATCTCAATTTTTCACCCCATTGATAAAAAGTATAAAAAACTGCACAAAAATGGTCAAAGAGTGAGGCTTTGAACTTAAATGTTTGGCTAAAAAAAGCATTAAAAGTAGAAGGTGTTTATGAGCCTGCGAAATTCAAATCGCCGAAGGAGAACGGGGCCGAAACTTGTGCACTAATCTCGTAACCATGTAGTAGATTAAAGGATATCATTTAGGCCAAAGGTCGAAAATTTCCTCTGTTAAAAATTACTGATCAAGTCTGCTACTTTAGGAGATAATAAATGAAGAAATTTCCCGAAGCACATTTCGGATTAAAATACCTAAACAATCTTCCAATTTTTAATCAGTTATTAATTAATTGACAAGTTGCTTTTACTTTTTAACAAGGCATCAAATTATATTTGATTCAATAAATAATTTATATTTTGTGAGTAATTGGGTTTTGGATGGCAAAAAAATTCACAATAAATTCGATTTTGCGAGCAATGAAGCCCAAAGATGGTTGCGTAAGTGGCTTAAAGTGTGCCTTGAGTTTTGACCACTCGCGACTTCAAATTAGTCTCGTGCAAAATCCAAGGAACTTCCAAATACTGTTCGTCCTCTTTTTCGACTTTTCAAAATAATTTCCTGTTTGAATAATTCAAAGTAAAAAAGACAAGATGAAATCACCTTTCTAAACTCTGTCCACGTACATGGTGTCGACGGCTGGATTGAGAGGTTGGATTGTTTTTTCAACATCTACCTGCTGAGGGGAAGTGGATTGTAAATTGTGAAACTCGGCGCCTAAAAGTAATGAGTTATGCATAATTCTTGTGCTTAAAATAGTTAAGTATTCGGTGAATTTAGGAATTTTCCTCAATACTAGCTGCTACATGTGTCGGATTTTCGGATTTCTGCATTTTAGTAATCAGAAATTCCTCGAATGTGTCCTGATTCATTGAGGTAGTAAGAGAAAGCATTAAATCAGTTGTATTAGTAAAACAATGCGTCTAAATATAACTCAACTTTAAAATAGTATTTTATTTGTCACGAATTGGTGAACAGATTCTGGCTATTCATAGTTGGCAAGACGAATTATCTTCAGCAAAATATATACAGTTCGTTTATCTAGGTATTTATTGACCCCAAATGGGCAGACCGATATATGACCGATGTAGTTAAAAAAATAGTTGTGAAAGTGCTTGAACAATGAGTCAAAAATTTTATCAAGATTCCAACACAAAATTAAATTCATGAAAATTAAAATGTTAGTACAATAGTTAAAATATTAAATAAATACTAAAACAAATGAATAGAATATTGAATGACATGAAATCAAGCTTTTATTTGCTTTTGCGCTGAAAATATATATACTTCAAAATGGCATAAAATGCATAATTGAAAATGAGGGAACACTTTTCAATTATCTGTTGATCTGATGACATCCGAGTGGATTGAATAACACGCTTGTCCCCTCCAACCAATCAGAAGGTGGCGTAATGTGTTGCATAAAAGTGTTTGGGTGTACGCGTATTAAAGCCCTAACACCAGCAGCGTCCGCAAACACACAGGATAATTTAGCAAACAGGCCGACGTGTAGCACAGGGAGTCCTATTATTATCATCATCTGCATCTTTGATTCCGTTATGGACTTGTTTTGAATCATATTCGAGTTAATAATCCAATATGACCCCAACTTTTGGATTTTTCATACTTCTCACTTTCCTTTCCAAACTCACTCAGTCTCGACTCTTGCCTCCGCGACCGAATGAGGGCAAGTCGCTTTATGTTAAGATTAAAGTCAGTTTGTTCACGAATTATACAAAAATAGCAATCTGATCAAGTCATTATAAAAAATGTATTAACAAATCTTCACGTGACTTTTAAGAGCATTTTCTATCTAGAAATCAAGTGCTTGTTGTTGAATTTAAAGGTGGAAATCAAAATATATTTCAGAGAAAAATACTATTATACCTTTTCTTCGTTTTTCAAACTACTTCGCTGCATGTTACTTTTTTATAGTAAAAATTGGTTTTATTTTTTATAATTAATCTTCCAACTATCCAATGCGTCTAAATGTTGTTTGATTTTAATATAAATGAGCTCAATTTATCTTAATGCCAACTCTAAATCAAATTAGCACTCAGCGCTTCTGCCTGCAAATGTTCGAATGTGTTCCCAATTATCTTCCATACCACTTGATCCACCTTCGCGGAGTCCTAAATCTTATTCTTTCCATGCATGTAAATATTTTGCATATTTGCAATGGATTTAGCGCTTATAAATAGCTGCACCGAAAAGCAATTTTCAAGTTGAGATTTGAAATGCCGACTATCGGTATTAAGAAGAGCATCTTTGTACTGTTGTAGACATCTAACAAGAATCACTGTAAACAGAAAACCGAAATATTGACCATTAATTTACTGTTAACCACCAACTAAGCGCATTAATTGTTATATGACGCGACGAAAAGTGCCATAGGAGAAAATCTTCGAGGCGTAAGAAATATTTTTCACAATATTCGAGACATACTAGTGATTAATTTACATGAACTCATATAACCTCGCTTTATTGCATTTTTTTAAAAGTTGTAGGCAAATTGCATTACAAATCAGTGATCGAGATTTTGCTGAGTTAAATGTTCCTTCTAAATAAGCCAGCAACAAGGCAGCAGGGAGCTAAAGAGGCATTTGTTGTTATTTCTGTAAAGTGATGTTTGATGCCGATTTCTTTGCTGGTGCAGTGGGAACTATTCAAGTCTCCTTAATTCAAAATTGTAAATTAATACTGATTCAGCTAATTAAGTTATAACAAACAAGTTATGATTTCTATGCAATTTTCATTTGGAATTAAATCATTGCAAAGGTTTTGTTCTCATCGATTCTGCCAAATATTGTTTTTTTTTTAATATAGAAATTAATGAAATCTTTGATTCAAAAAGTTACATAATACATGCAGTAAAATTTTGTCTCTCTCTTCCAATTTCAATTCAATGACTTTGCTTCCAAAAATTTTGCAAATTTTCACTTCTCTTTATCCCACAAATATTTCAAATTGTAAAAAATGTTAATGTATCATAAAATTAATTAAAATTAATCGTCTAGCTGATATTATCTATCCAAAATTATGTTTTGTGTCTTACATTTAGGAAAACTAAATGTTAGAAATTCATTAGTGAAAAGATTTTGGAAAAAGTATTTTATTGCATTTTTATAATGCGAAGAAGGGAAATTGTAACGTTATGAGGAATCAAAAATAATAAGTCACTCCAAAAACGATTTCGTCCTTGAACAGAAACAATGACAGCTAGCGAATTCATTGCTACAAATTTTTGGATAACTAAATTTTTAGAAAATGCAAACTTTTAAATCAACATTTGTCAAATTTGATAATGTCCTCGATTTGGCTGTTAGAAGTTATAAAATTTTCAGGATTTTGAAATATTTTGATTGGAAGATGAATTTCTTTACAAATTCGCCAAGTTGGCTCGAATGATTAATATTAATTTAAAAGGTGTATTTTACACTTGTCATAATAAGCTCTAAATTGTAAGTACAATTTTTTTATTTAAAATATTTTGAAGTTATATTAATTTATCATGCGACAAATACAGCAATACGATGAAATTAATGCATTTTGGGACATATCTCGAAACATATTTGAGGCATTAACTATAAGACATTCTTAATGAATTATGGAATTATGAATCATGACTGTGAAAGTTCTTAAAAGTGGGAAGAAAAGTGCCGGTGTCACTAAACCTTATTCGTTTTAATTGAAATAAAATTGCGAAATAATTCTGCTTTTTGAAAGTATTCTGATCATCAGAAGAGTTTGACACTAACGATTTGAGGACTTAATCCTTCTAAGTAATACCTTGAAGCCAAAGAGCACTCTTAAAAGCAACTTCAAACTTTTGAATTTTAACTTCCATGAGAACAGTACAGACCTCAGTTACGCAAAATTTATGCAACGCACAGATACGCCTAAGAATATTAGATTATGAAATAATATTAAATATATATAATATTAAATATTCAATTATCGTTAAACCTATAATTATATTTTAAAAATATAAAATGACACGAGTAGAATGAAACATTATGGAAGTTCTCGTCTGAGGATCAGAATTTTTGTATTCCTTGGTTAGGGCAAAAAACGACCAATTTGCTCACTGGATGTGAACTGATGGGCATTGCATTTCTGACCATATAAATGAGCACATTAAGCCATGCGATTGCAGAGCTCAGTAGTTGATGTTGTCATTGCATGTAAAATTGAAATTATTACTTGTTAAACAGACGAAATGCGTGTGTGTGTCCAATTTTGCTTTTAAAAAGGTGAAAATATATGTTTTAGAGCATCAATACAGGTTCAGTTAATCGTAGGCATCTGTTCAGAACCATTAAACATTAGATCTTGAGGAAAATTAATAGACATTCCAAATTTTTTAATATAATAAAATGAGGGATAAAAAATCACCCGTAATTGTTTAGCATACTTTAAATTAGTTAATTTAATTGTGTCTGTGGGGACACAACTTTGGCCTGACTAATGCAGAATCAATGACCTATACCAATGCGATCAATCAATGGTCAATTCCAGTACACGGTTTTCCGACCAATCAATGATCCAAGTTATATGAGGTCATCGTATCATAAAGTGTATATAATGACTAAGTTCCACGTCATACTTGCACAGCACACAACACGCCATACTAAATAAACGTATCCACGGTATACGCCTATTTCTTCTATTCTGGGAGACTTACCAACTAGGAGAGTTTGTCACTGAGGTTTCTGAGAACAGTCAAGGCTTATTAAGGTAGCTAATCCGCTACATGTCCCCATGGTAAGCTGTTGTACAAATTTAACTTCCATTTAGTCGACATGCTTTGATTTAGTGGGGGTAAATTGCAAAAAGCACTACTTAATTCTGCATTTTTAGTAGTATTAAATTCAAAAGCCATTTTACACATGCATGCCTTTTTTACCTTCATTGATCCATCGTCTTAGTGAATGGCTAGGAGCATCCAAGAAGATATCTAGTGAGTGAGCTTACTAATTCCAGAGATTGAATATTTCCAAAGAATAGAGCTCATCATTTCGTGTTATTATAACATAATAACTTTCTAAATTTTACCCTCATTTAGTATCTTTTATCCATGCACCTTCTACGCTACGCCTGAATTGAGATTTAAGTATGAGCTTCAACATACACGGTTTGAACGGGCTCTAACAAGTTATGTGCGTTCAAATGAGCACATTAGAGGTGTGTGTGCGGGTATTTGAAAGCTCATTGCTCATTTAGTGAACTGTCGATTATTGGGCGTCCACGATCAGACATAGGCATCTCAGACCACCAGTAAAGAATCTTCGCCATTATCGGTCAGCTATTTCGCCAATTTTATACAATCAAATTCATTTCCTTAATACTTCCTCATTCCTCTTGCCAGTATTGGCTCTATAAAGTGAGCGACCGAGCAAGTTAAAAATAAAAAAATTGGGATTAATTAATTAATTAATAATTTTATAAATATAGAGGTTTGTTTGTTGGAAAACATGATGAATATTGTAATTTTAACTCCTTTTACATTTCAGTTATTCTACTGGATTCGCGCGAAAGTGGATGGGACAGTTGGACAAAAAATACGCCTTCAGATATTGGCGTGAGTTCCTGTTTGAAAAGAGCATTTCCCTTAAATTTTAATCAGAAGTTTATTTGAATTTTTCATATTGAAAAATGCTTTAAAGCTTGTCAGATTCTGACAGAGAGAGAGAGAGAGAGAAGAATTTCAACAAGCAAATTCAAACGTTCAGGTGATTTAACAGTTTCTCAACTCAAAAAATCACGAATTAGCTCAGACCTATTAAGTTCTTTAAAAATAAGTTTTTCAACAAATAAGTTCATTTCAATATCAATTAGTCTGGATGCAGAAAACGAGATCAAATCTCACCTGACTGACTAATTATCTGTCGATGTACACGATTAGAGCTTTTACTGCATTTGGAATGACTCTCTCCCTCCTCCTCACACATCTTCTTCACCAGCATTAAGCTAAATTCCGCAAAACTGGAATCTTTTCGCATCCAGCCGCTAAATGTTCAGTCTCATTGGATCTCAAAATTCGAATACTTCTACCGAAATTAGATGTAAAGGATGGTTTTTTGGAACTCGTTCCAAATAGTCTTTACTCTAAAACATAACGGGGAGTTTAGGTTCCAGATCAACATGATTCCCCCCTCTAAATTCACTACTAAATGGCTGGCCGTTTGAATTTAATGCCTATAATTCGTTTCATTCATGCTTTCTTCGAAAGAGATTGTGCAAGTAGATTGATGTTAGTTGATATTGAGCGGATTTTTTGATCCAAATGTGTCTCAGTAAAGATGTCTCATGTTCTAGTAATAATTAGCACATTTCTCATTGGCTGATTTCAGTAACACAACATTCTCTTTACATTCCTAATAAAATTTCAGAAAATTGCATATCTAATTTTTCCTTGACGCAAATTTATGATTTATGATAAGATTTTATAGCTTCTCAATTACATTTTCCTCAGGTTATAGCTACTCAGATTCACTGAAGAGGGAAGGGAAGGAATGCTGAGACGAATGTACAGTTTCGTCAATGTTATTTATTTATACTTATATCAAATGGCAGGCTTCATGATAGTTATCATTAGCCCTTTAGTTGACTTCTGCGTTCACGGAGAGGAGGGGCATGAAAGTGACAAAAAACCGGGAGGAGAGAACAGAAGAGTGATTCACTCATGTAAGAGGAAGACAGGCACAAAGGTAGAGAACAAGGTAAGGTGAGGTGAGTACTGTGGAAGTAGTCGAGTCATGGTGGTTTGGAGTCGACTGCCGGTTTATAGATTTTTTTGCCGTATGAATTTACTTTGGCCAGGCTGCACCACATGGAGGTAAGTCTGTCGCGCACTCCTCGTTAATATAATTGAGTTATCTAAGTAAAATTGAGAAGGTGATAAATGGTTGGCTGTCGGGTCACCTACTAATCGCAGAGACATCTCATCTCCAGTTGGTTTCACATATCCAGGTGTGAACGTTGGAATTCAATCGATTCGACTGTACTTCATTAAAAGATATCACAAGCTTTGGACAAAAATCTAGCCATGAAATTAACTCCACCCCTCCTGCATTTCCTTCTCCTGCACGAACGCACTCTACTGCCTCAATATCACCAGCAAATTAAACGCGATTTATTATTTTACTCATATAAAGACCAATATTGACCACTAAGTTTACATTTTCAATTTGATCTGTTAACTGTTTTTTGATTACACTTTTTAAGCGAAAAGAGGGGATAATTTTCACATTTTACTAGGTATTCAATCATTTTAGGCACTATTCTGTTCAGGATAATTGATTGCAATTGCCGTCTAGGGAACAAAATTTAATAGATTTGTTAATTTACTTCTCTGAAATTTTTGTTATTACAATTTTAATATTCCAAAAATTACGTTATTTTAAGTAAATTTGTTTAGTTCACCAACTTGATTACTTATATTTTTCCAGAATTGAGAAGTCATTTGCAAGCGCGAAGCAAGACTTCTATCAAAAATTGAAGCGTAAACGTCATATTTAATGGTAATTGCTTTCTGAAACGACTGAAAAAATAGATATTTTTTCTGGCTACTACTGGAGCATATGCAATATTTATGAAATAATTGAAAAAAATTTAAAAAATTACCAGATTAGAAATAATTAATAAACGTTTTACCTTGCATTTTGGATGTAACTCTATTAATTAGCCAATAGAATTTCAATACAATTAAATAATTATTGCCTCCAACCCAGATAAATGCAGCTAATTTTAAAATAATTGTTTACATGAAGGTATTACATTCTTGAAGTAGAGTTCTTACTGTGATATTCAGCACCTAAACTGTCATTCAAAATCTCTAAATGGCCTTACTCTAATTAAATGTCTAAATTTAGTATTTCTATGTAATTTTTCTCGGTATTTTGTTAAAATTTAACTGCCTTTAGATAAAAACATCATCAGTTAGCTCGTATCTGAGATTAATATCGATGTCGGATTTATATATTTTGCTATTTCTTTATCCAGTGGCGTCAACAAAGTCGACCCGGCGCGGGTTACACAGTCTATGGGCTCTGTGAAACAAGTGACGCCTCAGACAGAGAGGAATTTTGGCTCTTCGGTCCCCTGATACCTCTAGGAAGGGCATTGAGTGTCCACATGCAAGTGAACTTCATGATGCGCAGCTGCGCGGATCGTGAAATCGCTGACGGGCGAGGTGGTACATGTCGAGAGAATTTTGACGTCTTTCTACAACAGGAGACCCGAAGAAGTGACATGGATACTACTGAAGTCCCACAAAAAGAGGCTCGTTTCACTTTTGCTCAGATTAAGACGCTTGCCATTTAAGAAGTAGCAGGCTTTTCGGTCTTTCCACAGGCAGTTGGAAAGCTATTACTGAAAGGAAATAGTCAGTGAAAAAGTAGAGAGGCTTCATTAATAATCGTGCAATTCTTCATTCAATAATTAAATCATAATATCAAGTACCAAAGATATTTTTAAAATTTCTCTATAAAAATAATAAAATAATTAACAAAAATAATAATAATAAAGGCAATAATATTGAATTGACTTCTAGTATCCTGATATGGGAATTTTAAATTGCGCCTGTTATCAAGATTATTTAAAAATCAGAAATTAAGGGACGGACTTTCTTGCTGAGCGAAGTGTCTTTCTTGTGCGTCATCACACACGGTAAACAGCTTCGAATTTCATGATTTTGAGCCTAGGATTTACGCTTTCTCAGACAGAGGTGCATTTCAGAAATCTCAGAATTTCTTGGCATTCTAATTTATTTGCTTTAACAATGACCTAGTATGAATTCTTCATTATTCCTGTGTTAGAATGACTCCAGTAAAAAAATTGTAACTCTATAGAAAACTCCAGTACCTTTCATAGCAGAAGAAATGTGAGTTGGCAGTGCCTATGTTTAGTTTTCACCATGTCTTAATTTGAAACGTGCTATTTGCCTAAGTGGAATGATATCAGCAGACCGTATCGAAATATCTATCAAAGCAAACACTACTACTCTCCTATTTTTGTGCGGTTTATTCTTTGGTCTTTGATGTTTCAGCTTTGTACTCATATAGTAGCAGGTTTTTAGAGCTTTTTTTCGTTAAATTGACGTCCTAGGTGCCAAACTAATTCGAAAGCAGGTCTCTAAAAGCATGCAACTCTGTTTTGAACAGAGGCATAAGCTAATCGCATATTGTACTGATAAATTAAATAGCTAATAACCTTATTCTTCCAACAAGCAGTCAACTTAGTGATGATTACTGTCGAATACTTTTAAATTTATTTATTAAAACATTTGAGAAAGAAGCTTGATCTGCCCTTGTTTGCTTTGGGTAAACTTAGAGTGGTTAATTTACGAGGAAGGAGACTTAGAGCAAGTTCCTTAACTAAAACTAAAATAGTTTGACTCCAGACTTGTGGCTTTTCTTTTGGGTTATATCACTGGTTAGAGTCTCAATAAATCCCACTCAACAATAGCAAATGCCTAACGGTTTTCAATAATAAATTTATTTTTTAATTTAAAAAACAACATCTTTATTCACTTAGAGGTTTTTAATTTAATTCTGTCCGGTTTGTCGACTTTGAATAGTAATTCGTTAATTCATTAAATTAATTTTACTGATTGTATTTCAATTTCATTAAATTTGAGTTCCTTCACCAAAAGGCTTAATCTGGTTGTATTAATTTGAGACTTTTTGGACATTTTGCTAGGTAAATGGGATTCTTCTCTAACAGTCATACACTTGTCTATGACATAATATCAATTTTGAATTCAAATAGATTAATTAAAATTCGCTTGCAATTATTCATCTGCAGATAATTGAAACAAACTGCACTTTCATTAATGGATCTTTATAACAGTATTTCTGGCTTAGTTAACCACCACGCTTTATGAACTTTTCACATTTTTACCTAAATAATGGATAAATAATTAGAAAGAATATTTTTATTTATTTAATGATTAAGACCTTATAATTTTACCCTAATTACGGTATTTTTATGAATAATTAGTAAATTTTTTAAAAAAACGTCATTTTCACAATTTGTCATGCTTAAAGAACTTTACTGCTGATACAAATTTAGAATGACAATTTAATGTCAATGAAACTTAGAAGATTCCCTCCTGGCCGAAATTGCTTCCCTTTCATATCGACTTCATCTTGTGTGCGCATATACATTCGAAACGAATGATCGAGAATTATTGTTCTCCATCAATTTTTGAGATCATTGGACGAATATAAATTTCGCTCAATCATAATAAAGTTCATTGTTAAAGTAGCAAGAGCTTTGGATTAATTCATTACAATAATATTATTTCAAATTTTAAGTAAATTCAATCTTTCAAATATCATATGTGTTTAGCTCATCGATTTAGAAATTGGATATTCGGATACCTTTCTTCAAAATGTTTCAACCACTGGGTAATTCATCGTTTTTCGCATCACCATTTTTTATAAACGATGTAATTGAAATTTATGGTTCAAAATATTGTTAGAGGGGGTTGAATAAGTTGATGTCAGGTCAATAGGTTCTTTCTCATTGTCTTTTTCAATGGCTTGTACTAATGATGATTTAACCTTAAAAGTGATAGTATTTTAATTACAAATACCTCAATATTCCTACATTTGGATTCACGCTATTTTTGCATTCAAACAAACTAGGATCAAGTAGGATTACAGAAAATCTAAAGATTTGCTAGTGAAAAGCAAACTCCAATGTGATCTATAACCACTAGTCTTAGAAACCGAGGTTCTATCAAAAACCCCAGAAGCGAAATTCCAAAGATTGACAACTATAAGATGAGCTAAAATGAGCTAAATATCTATTGAACCTAATTGGATTTGCGAAAAAATCAGGAATCCAGTAAAATAATAGATTTAATTTTGTCAAACTTAAATTTATTTCACAACGCTTTCTTCATTTGATTAATAGAAACGGAAATTGCCCGTGAGTTTGTAGTAATGAAAAACTTTTGTTTCTCTCTCTGCATTTCCTAATCGGAAGTTCAATTTTTCTTCCTGTTTCAGCAAACTTTCCACTCACCGGATCTTGTCACTCATTTAAGGTTAAACGAAAATTAGTCAGTTACTTACATTCATGATTAAAATTCATTACACATTACTGAATCAATGTAAATTAAATTAACTCTTAGAAATGATTAATTATTAGTAATTTTTAAATGCAAGAAAATGCGACAATTTTATTTTCAAATGAATTTAATAAATTTATAATTTCACTACTGTTTGTTTCAAAATATATATCTTGTAGCGGCTACAATCTTTTGTCCAGACGCACAGGAATTTTCTTAATAATCAAAGAACTGTCAACTGAAGATATTTAAATAAATTATTGCTAAATAATAAATTTGAAAATTAGTTACATCATTTAAATAGCCTTGAATATTAAATATTAAATGTCTTCCAAAATCGATGAGAACGGTAACTACAAATGGAAAGTGGTTTGGAGGTTACTTTTAAATATTTCTTTTAAACTTTATCAAATTCATGAAGTACTTCACTTTCTAAGAACTTCTTACAATCAAAAATTTAAAATTTTTATTTGATAGTTTTGTTAGAGATAGGTAAATGCTAATAAATAATTTCAATATTTGTATTAAAATTGGAAACTTGTTTTATTCGAAAATAAAAGCTTGATCCAGCCTACCTAAGTTTTTTTGCACTGTGCACCATTGTTACAGGCACCATGAAACTTAACTCTGATGAACTATAAATCGGAAATCTATAAATTTATGGCTGAATTGATTAAAAATATTTTTTGAAATATATCTCTTATAAAAGCAGACATTTTATACTTTCTTAAAGGCAAGTTTTAAGCTTACATTATTGGGAAATTTCCGCGCACAAGTAATAATGAATGCGCTTTCTCACATTCTCGATTGTAAATTGATTGAAAGTCAGAGTTCACTCAGGAAATTAGATTATGGAACATTAGAGACGCTCGTTCTTTTGCGTGTGAGAGTTGGGTGTAGGTGAAAACAGGTTTTTTTGTATATATAGCATTGGCAAATCGGTTGACTTAATACTTATATTTAATATTAAGCGCCTTTATTCACTGATAAGTCGCTGTCACTTCCCCACGAAGCCTCGCTATTACCGGATTATCCAGCCACCTGACTCCATCTCATTCATCGTTCTGAGTACAGAGTTACAAATAAATACCGAAGTGAGAGCATGCCCCACTCTGATAATCCCCTCTTCACCTTTTCCGAACCGCATTGAGAAAAACACGACCTCCTGCCTATGCCTATGTCTGTCTGCATAATTGTAAAGTTAGAACATTCAGGAGTCACTTAAATCTTGTCGAAGTTAACACGTGACCTATTCCATTTGTATAGTTTTTTGTATGTATAATGATGTAAGCGGTTTTCAGATTTCACATTAAATAAACTCTAGCGAGCTCTAATATCAATAAAAATTGCATTTCTAACTTCCCAACTTGGCTCTTTTCTGTAAGAAAATAGCAGTTAATCAGGATATTAAAACAAACTAAGTCATCTGGCCAATAAGCTGTGAGTCCTTCGAATATAAACTCATTGTTTTCAATATGCTTATAAGCAAATCTGCTAAAGAGCAAACATGCTTCTTGCCAAACCATAGATATGGAATTTTACCTAATCATTTCATAACATTAAGCATTTAAATGTGTGCGTGTTTAAAATGGCAAATTTAATTATGTGTTTAGTTAGCAAAATGCGCTGAGAAGGACCAAAATGTTATATCCCTAAACTTAGTTACAAATCAGTGCTTGATAAAACATTAATCAAAAACGGATATATTCACTTTCTTAATCGAGTCTTCCTTTCTAAATCTGTCCAAGCTCTGCTCCAACTACGCTACCCTTCAGGCTTATATGTCTTTCATTTGCCAAACTATTCAAATATCCTCCAGTGCATTACTGTTTCATTAGAACACGACATTAACGCCCATTTGCAAAGCTAGAGCGTATAATTTACTGTCGAAAATGAATTCCAGGGAATAATGATATAATTGGAAAATGTTATAAGAGCTCTAGTCTGAACGAAAAGCTCAACTGCTCCCGAAGTGTGTTGAAATGTCGTTTCGTTTTCTTTGTAGTCTTTCAAGAAGCTGGCAACAATATCATCTGATAGCAAGTGGAGTTCCACATATCCATCGGATGATGCTGCAGTGACAAGTTGGTTGATCCGATTTCGACCGCAGACTGACCAGTCAACGGGACTATTACCAACTTCGTCTGCCATTAACGGATGGATGCGGTTGGCCATTCGTGATCAGGGAGCTTGTCTAATGCTCGATCGAATTCGGGTCTACTATCTCTCTTGTCCCGCGTGGCAGGTGAAGTTCGCTACTCTAAATTTGTGTCTAATTTGAATTAGAGATAGTAGTTGTTATGAGATGGGAAATTGCGATGCCAGTCCAAAATTTCTAAAAGCTGTCTCCTTCATACTGTTTTCTGCTTTGTCACAACCTTGGCTTATTGATTAACAGGCAAATTTTCTGATAGGTAGAAGTAGTTACTAGCCTATTACTATTTATGTAATCATTTATTTATTTTTATCAACTAGCAGGCTTTATGGTAGTTATCATAAGCCCTTTAGTTGACTTCGGGCTTCACAGAGAGGAGGAACGTCGGAGTCACAAAAATAGTCGAGAGGGGGGAACAGAAGAGTGATTCACAGATGTAAGAGAGAGACAGACACAAAGATAGAAAGAAAGGTAAGGTGAGGTGAGTACTGTGGAAGTGGTGGAATATACGTTGCCCAGAGTACTCCACGTGGAGGTAAGTCTATCGCGCAGCCCATTTGTGTAATCATAATTTTATAAATTTACCGGAGTCGCCTAGTGCCGAGCATCCCTACAATCAATTGTTCATAGATATATGAAACTAATCCTAAAAAGACGAATCTGAATGAATGCACCTCTATTTAGGGATGCTACTCCACTGTTATGCATTAAATAATCATGCATAACTGGGCCTCTTGATGGCAGTCGACTTTTCCCAACTTCATGCCAACATACAGAAATTACACCATTGAGTTGGCACTAACAACTGATGAGCGGAGAGTAAAGTTGCATTACTTTTCAACGCTGTATGTAGAAAATCCATCGAGAATGCACACAAAATTAGAATCACAGTAGGTCGAGATTAATTCATTAATCCACTGAGAATCCATAATATTCATTACCTGACAAGTAGAATAAATCGGACATGAACAGCAATACCTCTTTTCACTTTCGAATAGCCGCGTAGGTCACATAGCAAGGAGATAATAAGTTGAACATTAAGCTCAAACCATGTATTGGAGCAACTTTAAAGGGCGACAATTCCTCCTTCTTGATGCATTTCATTTAATGCTATTTTTTTACTGATATTGAGTGGTAACAAAGTTCCGATGTGCTTTATATTAATAAATGTCATTTAACTGACTTGTGAGTACGCTTTATTGGTAAAATTTTACTCTAAAATAGGCAACCATCATGTGCCAATAAGATCCATAAATTTGAACGTCTTTTATCGATGTAGTGTATGAAATGAACAGATTTCGACCTGAATTCTATCGATTTATTTTGAATATTTAATTTATTTTCAAATTATTTTCGAATGTACCAGAATGGAAATGAGCTGAACACGTACCATCTCTCTTTGATCTTTTCAAATGTCTTCCACTATTTAATGTGCTTTGAGTCTTATTAATTTTACAACACTTTCCATCTTAGTGAATGAGAACGAATAAAATTTATTGGGTTAGATAATTGTAACGATCAATAAATCCGAAATTCTTCATTGATTGGAGTTGGCTGTTCTCTGTTTATGATGGAAGTAAAGATTTACATTAAATATACAGGTGCATCTCATCACATATTTCAAGGTCTGGCTGCCAATGTGGTTTATTTGAACACATGAGCATTTGTGTCAATTTTGCTACTTAAATATCACTTGTTAGATGTTCCAAACGCATTTAATTTGTTCCTGCTTTAAATGAAGCATCACGAAGTTTACTGGAATTTTAGGCGATCGAACAATTCATCATTAATTTTCGTGATTACCAAGAATTACAAATTTGACAAGCATTATGGTTATCCTTTAGTTTAGATCCCCCTCCCACCAATTCTCAAATTTATTCCAAAAATTAAATTGAAAACCGCTAAATAAATTGGAACTTTCTATTAATTTATTTCCGCTTAAACGCGAAATCGAAATTTTCAATTAAGATATAGATATGATCAGAAACTGAATTTGCTTATTTTTTGCTCAATCCAGTGTCCTCTGCTGCTCTAATCATAATTATAAATAAGCATCAGATATTGATTTTCCAATAATCTTATTTTTTAAAATTCCAACTTCTATCCAGTATTCCATTGTTTTTATTTAGATCATTAAAGATCGCTTGTAAGCAAACCATCTTATGAATGTTCTACCCACTATGTAGATGCGGAATTTTTTTAAGTTTTCTCTTCCGCATTGTTAGTTCCCTAATAAACTCACTTCATTTCTTCAGAGAGAGGTCTGACTGATCGGTAGTCTAACAAATTAGCCAGCTTTTGACCCATTCTTTGATCCCAATAATGCATGTTTCTGCGCGTAGTTGGCATAAAGCCAGATCTGAGCAACAGCAACACTTATAATGAGTGTTCAAGACTTCAGTTATTCAAGTTTCTCAATTTTTTTACTAACATTTAGGTATTTTTTCCTTACAATATAAAATAAGCGTAGTCAAGGAAACTCTTTCTTGAAGTATTTCAAGTACTTAGTTGAAATTACACAATAATACACACTTTTTTGTTGAAAATACATTTTTGAGATCACTTTTAATACAGAAGGGTCTCTAAACAAAGCCCTATAACGACTTTATTATGTTTCAACATGTAGAAAAATATCCTGTTATTTTAATATCTGCTCGTAGTATGATTCTTGATGCCTACACAAATATCGATCATTGAACACTTTGGATTTTAGTTGCGCATACACGTTTCTTTTAGAGATATTGCGCCGGCTACCTATCAAAAATCATATGAATCACTAAAAAATAGAGAGTTTACATGAGCAAACAGAACGGAAACACTGTTTACAAGTTACAACCTGTAAAATGCCTTAGGAAAGAGTCCAAATTAGGTGCAAAATTGAAAATCATTCAGGACTAAGTAGGAACCTTATTATCCGCGATTTCTGAAAGTTTTGAGTTGGCCATAATTCAATAAGGAGATATCCACATTAGTCAAATTCAGTAAACTAGCACATTTATTCTTACACCTGAAGGAATATGGTGTTAGCGTTAATTTTTCGCCCAAGTGTGATCGAGTGAATTCTACTAAACTCTTTTTGTTCACTTTCCACACAGTGACATATTTGCACCTTTTGGGGAATTTTGTAAAACTATTAAAAATGTTGATTTGTGCTAAATATCGTAGATATGAACTCATTCGGGTACCAAATTTCTCTTTCATGGTCATTAACTCGTGCGCAACTCAGTAAAATTTTAAATTAGAATGAATGGAACAATTTTAAATAACCATATCATATGATCCTTTTAGTTTCGGAAAAAAATTCTTCGAATCTTCCACACATCCATGAACCCTGTTAATGAGCCATGCTAGTGCATGCTTCCCTCTGATTAAACATAAAAATTTATTTATTGTGATAGGATCTTAATGAAACAACTATGCAAATAGAGACGCGTGTTGATTCATGTTGGAAAATTACAGGTGTAGCGAAGCAAAAGCTTGAAAGAAAAGTTCCCCAATTTTAATCAGAATATCCATTAATTTTTTCCTTCACCCTTCCGCAGTGGAGCGTATTTTTATTTCATCTGGGACTTTATTCTACATTTCTTTCCGACTTCATTCTCAGGAAGAGTACGTTGAATCAGAAGGCGCTAAGTGTTCGGGGGCATTTTTTCACATTTTTGAGTTCATCTTAGTTTACACTTCAGCAAGTGCGTCGGTTTGTGGATAAAAAAGACGTTTATAATAAGAAATCCGCCAGAAAGTTAGAGTTTTAACTGCAGAGTTTGACATTAGGCGTTTGTTAGAACTATTTACACAGAGCACAATGTTCTGTTTTTAGTAATCGATATGTTCTCTCATTTTGAGCAGTTTTAAATTTAAAATTGATGCCGCAGGTAGATCTACTTCTGTTTATTTGCCTTTCAATATTGATTAGTTAAATTGATAAAATTCAGCTAGAAAATATCCCTTTAATTTGACATTGACTTGAAAATAAAATTTTAAATTGGGGAGAAATTTTTTTCATTTCCAAAGTTGATTAATGTAGCTGGAATTAGAACTAAGTACATTAAATGCTCAATAAAATTTGAAAATAAAATTTAATAAAACTATTTGGGTACCCCGAATGGGGGGGGGAGTGAATTAATGTCAACTGTAAAATTTCTTCCCTAGAATCAATTTTTTTAATTTGCGCCCAAAATTGAGTGGCAAATAGATTTGACATATTTTGTTTGAAATCGTTCCATGTCTTGATTATCCTAATATCTATTCCTTTGGTATTCACCAAACACTTTTTCATAGAAAGAAGTTAAATTTCTACTTAAAAATTACTTAAAGCAAAATTTAATTGAATTACCTATATGGACATTAGTATTAACCAAGACAGTGCTGAAAAACGCCGTTTTGCAGACACTTAAGTAATTAAACTCAAACGAGATTTTAAGGTGTGGAACTGAGGGACGATCAAGAAGATTCAAGTAATGAAGTTATGGCACGTAGAATTTTACTTTGGATGACTCGTTTATTTCACACACTTATCCATTTTACTGCTTTTCTTTTCAATCTCTGGGGGGTACATTTATTTCCTTTTACGGTTAGGAGATTAAGCGAACGCCCATAATCCGAGAAAAGATTAATTTTTTCAACTTTTCTTCTTTTTGGCTTTCGATTTAATTTCTAATTGTTTGCATGAGACTCTTCTTCCGTCTGAGATTCTTGAATTGCAGCCCTAGACGTATCTGAAACACTAATGGGTATTTGATGGAATTCATTTGTTCGCTAAGTCTAATATACTCATATTTGCACTGTAATCGCTCAGTAGCATAGAGCTGTTTTCAGTGGATCGGGTTCAGATAATAGACTTATGTGCAAACAGAAGACCTAAAATTTCGGAAACGATCATAAAGATAACTGCTCTTAATCAGTGACTTGGAATAACTGTCTAGGTT
The DNA here is from genome assembly GCA_000469805.3 of Hymenolepis microstoma. Taxonomy (NCBI): domain Eukaryota; kingdom Metazoa; phylum Platyhelminthes; class Cestoda; order Cyclophyllidea; family Hymenolepididae; genus Hymenolepis; species Hymenolepis microstoma. Next base: position 708,612 of record LR215993.1, on the reverse strand, counting down.
AGATCCGTACATCTAAAAATATTTCCTCGAAAAAGTATTAGAAAATTAACTAGCAACAAAGTAACTAACTTATGAAAAGGTCTTCAAATTGAACATTTAAATTCCCTTAGTTGAGATATTTCTGGTATAGCCTGCTTAAAGCAAAGCCAGCCTACTTTTATCAGAATACATAACTCACATTTGTTGACAAAAGTTCCTAACTATGACAAACTATTAGTCCTCTCAACACGCAATAGTGAAAAAAGAGTGAATGAACAGATAGTTCATTAGTTATGCAGACTAATCAAATCGAAAATTTCCCTCGGGATGAACCACTTGCCACGAAATCTCATTTTCGGTCGCTTTTTATCCACACCGTGAAAAAGCCACTCTCGACAGCAGAATACCTAGCCCCATTTATAACTGTTGTCGAAACCTTTAATGCCAACATAATTTACAAATACTATATTAAGAAAACTAGATTTGGAATAATATTATAATTAATTTAATTAACTATTAAGGTAAAGATTGCCACTTCATATCCTATTTAAAATTTATATATAATGATAAATCATCTATTTCTTGCTTAATTAAAATGAAATTTTTCAATATTCATGATTAATTTAATTATTATTTTAAATAAAAGCTGTTTTTCCATATAGGTAAGGTTCATGATCCTGCCAGAGACCCCTGCGGGTCACGATGCAGAAGTCCGAGAAGTCCAGGGCCATTGCGTGGCCGGTGCAGAGCCAACGATTGTCAGTCAACCTGAGGTTAATCAGTTGGAGTCCTCAAATCAATCTCAAGGACTGAAGCCATCCTTCTGCAAAGCCAACGGCCAATGGCATATTCTGCAAGATAATGTTTGTGAATGCCTCCCAGGATATGAGTCTTCCGTTGAGGAAAACCTATGTTTAAGTGAGTATATGCCTAAATTGTATTTCATCAGCGGGATATCAATGTGTGACCTTGACCTGACAGAATAAGTAGAAGTTCTGTTGTGGAATATTTACATATATTTGTTGGAGTCAAGAACGAATGTTTTGCGTTTCGGTAAGTCGTAGGCGATACTAAGTCAAGAGTAGTATATTTGGTTTAGAAACAGACTTTTAAGCTATCAAAGTCTCCAGCTTTAAAATATTCTACTGGGTTTATTGCATTGTGTTTTGATAAATCTTATTGAAGCCTTCCAGAACCTGCTCTAGCCATAAGTCTTATGCTACCGATCCTCGATTAGATTTAATTTAGCTCATGTTTACTGGATGTTGACTTTTAGATATAGATTTCATGGCCTCTGATTTGGTGATTATGCGCGGTAATTCCATCTTTCAACTAAGATTCGGTTTACTTGTTCAGATGCGCGATCTCCATTAATGAATTACGCGCACTTTATATTCTGATTCTTTACTTTTCTGCCACAAACGTCGAATCAGGAAGACGTTTTATTTCTGCGAATTTTTAAGTGAAACATGATCAGATGATGTAGCTGTATTACAACCACCATCTTATTAAATCATCTGGGATTACTTCCACTCCCTAGAACACGCGAGGTTTCACTTTCTTCTAGAAAACATAAAACTCAAGGTATTAATCTTTTCGCGCCTTCGAATACATTGCGGAATCACGAGGGTGGGGGCGTTTGGCTTTATGGGTGGTATAATGTGCTCTGAAACAACATCATCATAAATTGAAGCGAAACACCGAAGAACTCCTTTGTCTAAATCACTCTCCACTTTATTCAAAGCTAAAAGGAGCTCTAATGCTTAAAGGGGAAAATCGGGAATGCTTAAATTTGATTGACACAAATTGTAGCATATAAAAGAGATGAATTCTACTAGACAAGCGTTAATGTTGGGAATTTTGGCCGGGTGATCAAGACAAATTCGTTGCGGTTTTCAATTTAAATTAGAATTTGCAGAGGGAATCAGCATATCGCTATCTTCCTTAGTTTTAATATATACGTTGCTTTATTTACTTAACTTGTTTGAAATAGAGGATTAAGTCCGGACATAAATCAAGCTAAGACCATCCATTTCCCAAGAATTACTCTAATTTTACAGCAGATTTACTACTTAATCTTCCATATCTTTGTGCATTTTAGTGTACTGGTTAAAAGAAAGAAAAGCATTTCTAAAATTATTTGAAGTACTTATTTTCAAATTAAATTAAAATCGCCAAAAAATGCCACTGATATCAATAAAAATTTTTGCATTTCCCCACTTTTGATATTGGTGGAATATTTCAAAAATTCAGGGAACACGAATTTTTTACCTATTCCAATGTGCGAATCCATATTGAATAAGGTGAGTCAGTGTGTGTCTGTGCGCAATCATGAAAATTACCAAAGTTTTATTGATAATCGATAATCACTTTGAGCTCACTAAACTGCGAATATCGTATGAAAAATGTAAGGTAAATCAATAGCATTATATGTCGATAGTTGGAATTTTTCTCTGCATAAAATTAAGTTTTCCCCGGCGCAAATGTGATTCTTCTTGATGAGCAGGATAAAATATGGATGGAACAGATCAACCAAATAATTTGGCAATAGGAATATTGGTTTATGATTCTAAAGTTCTTTAAAACAATTGTGTTGTGATTGCAAGGAAATCCACTTAATCCCTAGGAACCAAATAATGTCTCTAACGATAATGCAGAATTTGACAATTGGTCTGTAAAGAGCTTTCCATTAGCGTTGAAAATTGTTTATTTCAATTACACATCTTAGTACCCATTTCGAATTGGCACTTATTCGGTGTAATTTTTATTGACTCCCACACCAATTTGTAAAATTTTACAGACAGTGTATCCTATTTATTTGGTAAAATAAATTATGTCTTTTATTATTCAAACGGTTTGTAGTCATTATTGCGGGAGGTGCTGAAAGGGGGTTCATAATTAGATCTCGATGGAAGGGTGCTTGTAGAGGGCAGACAGTTCAATCACAGCGTGGCATTTGGATGACCATCCACAAAGCTGGCGCAGAGTTAATTTCCTAAAATCATCTATTTGAAGCAAGTAGCCTTGGCCGATTAACAAACGTATATAATCAAATTTCTTTTAATAATTACATGCCATAAATTGTCAAGATTTGGGTTCGTAGGCAAATCAAAACTGTCAACATTATCATAACTTTAAACATTTTTAAAGAAGAATAAAATTACGTTTTCTCATGAAGATGCCAAACTTATGCTTTTTAAGTCTATGCACAAATGCTTGGAATTATGAAGACGGAGAAACTTCGATGCTTTGATTATGTTTTGGCTTCAACATCAACTAGTATTCAAATCAATCCAAATTGAACTGCTATTCGCTTTATTGCAAATAGGCATCTAGTATATACGCACTTTGTACTTCCAATCTCCTGAAAGTATGGCTCCCGTATACATGGGTTTGACCCAAATTGGCCTTTCCCATTGTCGAAAATTCACTTTCCCACTTCTCTTAATGACTCAATTATTAATTCTTTTGTCAACTCAAATTAACCATTCAAAATGGTTGGAATTATTTCATATTAGCTGCATTAGGTCTACAACTTTGCTCCCGCCGTTTTCCAAAAGATGTCGATAGTAGTAGTCGGTAGTGGTTGAAATATATTAATCACAGATGTCGAACACTTTGTTTTCACATTTGTCAATATAACCCTACTTTGGTATAACTTAATTTGTGTTTGCATAATAATAAAATTAATTTTAATTAAATATGTCTGAATTGAAACCGAATTCTCGTGAATTGCGGGAAGTATTAGTACTTTGTTTCAATATGAAAAAATCTGCGAACTGACTGTGGCTCACCGGATTATCTCAGCAGATACTTATGGTAAAACGGCAGGCTATTAGTGACAGAACGTGTCGGTGGGAATGGTACCAACGTTTGAAGTGGTGAGTGGTGATTTTGCTGTCGAAGTGGTGCCAGCATAGTGGTGGAGGGGAAAAAATTGTTGAAGATGCAGAATTGGAGGCAAGCGATTCTTGGTGAAGACTCGTGTTGAACTCAAAAAGAATTATCAGAACCATTGGGTGGATATCAGTGAGCAGGCAAAGTGGTGAAAACGCCTGAAACAGTTGGAAATGATTGAGAAAGAAGGCTATTGGGATATTTGGTACCCCACGAGTTGAAACTAAGAGGAGATGTGGAGCGACGTTTGCTTGGTTGTGAAAAGCTGCTAGAAAGGCAAATACGAAAGGGATTTCTCCATCGTATTGTTACTGGGGACAAAAAATGGGTACATTACAATAACTCCAAGCGGCGCAGAAAATCATGGTGATTGCCCGGTGGTCATACTGCTACGTCAACTTCTCGGCAGAATGAATATCCATGGCTCAAAAGTCATGCTCTGCGTTTGCGTTTGGTGGGACCAGCTTGGCGTAATTTATGATGAGCTTCTGAAACTGTCTGATGAAACCATCACAGGTGAGCGTTATAGAATGCAATTGATGCGTCTGAGCCGTGCTCAAGAAAAAGGAAAAACGTCCACAATACAACGAGAGACACGATAAGGTTATTTTACAGCATGATAATGCTAGACCTCCTCACGTTGCCAAGTTAGTGGTGAAAACTATATCGAAACGTTGAAATGGGAAATTTTACCTCACCCGTCGTACTCTCCAGATGTTGCTTCGTCTGATTTTCACCCCACTCACCTCGCTCAATGGCACACTCCCTGGCTGACCAGCACTTGAGCTCGTATGAATAAGTGAAAAATTGGATGGTCTCATGAATCTTATCGAAATATGAGAAATTGTTTCGCCGCGGGATTCGCCTGCTGCCCGAGAGATGGGTCAAAGTGGTAGCTAACGAAACTATACTTTGAAACTCATTGCATGTAATCGTCTTGTAGTAATAAAGCCTCAGATTAAAACAAAAGCGGCGGGAGCAAAGTTTCAGACCTAATAAATCGTCATATCAAGCTTCAAAAGCTAACCCTGTAAAGTTAAATATTTAATTTAGGTCATTTACCATTTGATTTTTTAAAATTCGATGACTATTGACTTTATCAGCCAATATGTCAATCATATGTGATAATATGAGAGATTATAATTTTGGAATTTACGAAATGAAAAGATATTGACAAATCTAAGCTGTTAGAATCGTTTAGCGTTAAAGTTTTTTTAAATGATCATATTAATGCTCTCAAGAAAATAATTGGTTTATGTTCCAATGGGATTAATGTTCCAAGTATAAATTCTGTTTAATCAAACATTTTACGAAAATCTTGAAATAATTCTAACCTCCTAGTATATTGAAATTTTAATCATCGAAGGAAGGGAATATCAAAAAACTTGCTTTTTACGTCTAAGGGAGATGATATCACACTGGACGAACCTAACATTGCCCAAAATAATTCTGGTTTTGACATAATTAAACGAATTACATGTGTGAACATGCTTTGAGCAAGTGAAATTAGTAAATATTGATGGAGGTAACTATAATGGCGGTAAAATGGTTTAAGGGAGATTTGTAGTTATTGAAAAGTACACACATTTATGACTTTCAAGTTGTTCTCAATTTAAGCTCCAATTACTTCGACCCCAAGAAGGTGGGTTTGAGCGTAAGAGTCCGATTGAATTGGTACTCCAGTGCATGAAAGATGTAGATTACAGTAATGTAACGAATGGAGCCCATTGGACCCTAATAATTTATTTAAATTATTATTTTAAGGTTGGTAGGAAGAATTTGTGAAGTCAGGAAAATGTCTTTGGTAATGAAGCAGATCATGAACCCTTACAATCGTTTACGGTGACTAAGCGCTTTGGATTAATAGTGTGAATCATAGGAATTCAGTTTAGGTAAACACATCAGGTGAGGTATTAAGGGTAGCACAGTAGGCCCCAACAGGTAGAAACATCATGGTAGGCATGAGCGCCATCATTCATACCCAATGTGTTGTACATCTAGAAGTCGTTTGGAATGGTCTAGTGAATTTTTTCCCCAATTGTCTTCATTTTTTGTACATTTACAGTGGTCCTCATAATTTTAATGCTGACTTTATCGCCTGTTTGTTCACCGAGGGGGATTGACCAGAAAGAAAACTCGCGGAAGGCTTAAGGCAACGAATAGCCAAGGCTTTAAGTTTAGAATTGGCAAATAAGTATTGCTTGCAAACTAACGCACTGGTTGCTGAAAAATGCACTTCAATCTTGGAAGGCATTACATTTTCTATTATTTGAAAAAAAAATCATTATTGTATTATGTCGTTTTTTTCTTGCACTAACAATTAGAAGACTTCAATTATTTTGTAGTTAAAACACACTATCTGTACCATTGCTATTTATCGGTGCATCTACTTCAAAAAGTTACTAATGTTCTTTGTTACATCTTTCTTTGTTTTGACCAGTACCAAATTTTGGATTCCCAGACTTTCCATAAATGCTAACAGTTTTTATGAATCCGCTTTAACTAATGTAGGCTGTCCAATGGGAACGTACAAAGCCCTTCATGGAACAGGATTCTGCCGCCCTTGTCCTCCCAATTCAACTTCAGAAGCATCCATAGCTAGCACAAGATGTGTCTGCAGTCACCCACTCTATGTCTGGCAAGATTTGGCCAACGATGGGAGCGGAATCTGCTCACGTGAGTCTCGTAACTCCATGTTTCCATTCAAATGAAATTCAATTTGCGCACTTATCTGTCTGTCGCTTCATTTAAGCAAAATCTGTTTATTTTAACTGTAGAACAAAATCCTTTGTTCGTTGGTTTGGTTTGCTTAAAGATAACCTAAGTCCCAGCTATCACGAATCATTACAGAACTTTTAAATATTTCAAGTAATTTAATTCTTTTAGTAGGTATTCATGAAAAAATGGAGGATAATTAGTGGAAAATAAATAAAAGTGGCTATCATCAAAGGTCTCACTCTCACCATAAACTTTCCCATTGAATAGTAATAGCGCATCATTAAGAAGTTTAAGAATAATCATTGATCTGTATGAATTTCTCGGGGCTGGCATCCATCATTATCGTTCACGGATACCTCTAATTTCATGCTTGATGCTTAATAATAAACCGAAAAGTAGATTTCGAGACAGTTCCTTCACTTCTTTGTGAAATAAACACATCCGAATTTTCCATTTGCATTATCCGTGCTCTTATTTCCTCTCAATTCTCATTCAAGTACCTTTGCCGACAAAGTATACCTTTTTTTCTGCTTTTATTTTAGCTTTCAAGTATGAATATCATAATTATAGCCTTAAATGGTAATCGATCTTTGTGCCCTGAATATCAGTTGGGACCACTGAGTTTACTTATCCGTTGTCCAGTTGTATTCCCTCTCCATAACTGCTATCTAATGCATCACGCTTATAACGTCTCAGAGCATATAGTTGAAATTAAAGAACTTTGTCAAAATAAATACAATCAAAATATCTTTGAATAATTTATTGGTTTGAGATTTTTGCAGAAGCATAAGATTTGATCTAACATGAATGATGCTCATTTAGAAATATTTCTTCACTTCACGGAGCACAAATTAAAGAAGAGAGTTACTTGAACCAGAAAATGGGGAGCTTTTTAATGGAAGGCACGTGGTAGTCTGCGACATTTTAACCGCAATAATTCTTAAGACAGAAATAACCAGAGATGAGTTGGAATTGGACAACTTATTAGAACACAAGGATAAGCACATTTAGGTTGAGGTGTGCAGGGACCCGACGAGCACCCTGTCACTGTATTTACACTCTCCAATGGTGTATAATGAAAGTCACGTAATCACACACAGATAACCTGTCTATAGGTTCCATACCCCCACTCCCACTCCCCCTCAAAAAAGAAAAGTTTACAATAAACATTTGTTCCATCTCCTAAGTTCATCTATTTGTAGAAACCGTACTGTGAACTGCTTGTGAAGGTGCTAGGGTAGCCCAATTAAATATTTTCACTACAACTGGTCTATCGAAACACTGGATTTTTCGACCATATCTGAAAATGCACACCCATAGGGAGAAGTCGTCAATGGAAGTATTGGCTAACCATGCGCCAATTCATTTAGCGTATACTCCATTTCATATGTGTAGTATTCTCTTCTCTTTGTACTCGATCCAAACGAGGTCTTTTTTATTAGCGCACCACGGGACACTTAGGGGAAGGGCAATTGATTCAAGGTCATTGTAAAATTCAAACAGATAGGAACCCGTATCCTGTTACATCTATTTCTCAATTCGAACGAACTGTAATCTGCACGTTTTTACAGAGTAGTTAACATTTCGACCAACAGCACATTTAATTGTCTCTTTTAGAGCAATATCACAGAATTTATTTTAATATTTTACTCCAGTCTTTCGTAAAATTTGCAAATGAGCAAAAATACAAAAGACCAGTGCAATGAATGTTTCATTTTTCCTTTTTTGGTAATATCCACCTAGTTATATTTTAAATACTCTCAAGAAAAAATTCAATGCTAAAAGTAAATTTTAATTTTATTTTTAGGAAGCTGTCTTACCTACAACTTTTAAACACTTTCTACTTTTGAGAGCCAGAGTTGATTTACGTAGCGTTGACGCTACCGCTAAATCTTTGCCAATTTATCAATGTTATTTCCCCATCAATGATTCACATTCGAACTTTTATGTCTAAATTTATCATTGTGAACTCAAGAGCATTGGCTCTCTACAATAACATCTTGTTTCAACAACATTTATCCTTATTTTTGAGTATACTAGCCAAAAATCGGTTTATTTCAGAGAGAGACATTTTACACAATGTCAACGTCTGAAAATGGTACTATTAGTTGACATCGTAGTAGTTTAGTAACTATTTGCAAAACGTCTTTAGGAGAATTTAAGTAACTCAACCAAAAATCGAACTTTTACCTCATTTTGTCTTTATCGTTGGCAAAAATGAATCACTTTGGACTCTCCAATTAAAGGAGATGATCTCCTCACCTCGAGGTAAATATAAATTAAATATAAGTTCTGAAAAATAATAAATGATCTTTAGAAAGTTAAATCGTATGACTTTTGTCACTAAACCACCCGAATTCTCGGGCTTTAAAACTTAAGCCCATTAGTGGGACGCTGCCTTTAAATTCAAACACGCATATTGGGCAATTATAGGAAAGTTTAAAAGAAATGAAGCGCTCTAACTGGAGCAAATAGATGCATTTAAAGTATCATTCTGAATATGTACGACTACTTTATGATATTTACATCCCTCCCACTTCTTTCTTAGATTTCATTTTCATTCATTTTTTCATTAAATAACTAAAGTAAAATTAAATTAATTGAACTGATGTCTTTCCTTTGTTTAGCTAAACTACCTCGAATAAGCGACATCGAGATCGTTGAGAAGAATGCAGAGAGGATAATTATAAGCTGGAAGTCGCTTTACGCGCCTCAAGTACCGATTCTCGTTGCAATCTCCTGTCTGAATTGTCAAAAGGACGAAGCCGTTTATGTTCCTGGAGATGTTCTTTCTGGAAATCGGTGTGTGCTGGTATCTTACTTTCGTAATGTACAAGTTTTATTAATAAATCGAAAGCATAATCAAGCCAGCATAACATCAATTTTAAAATTTTTTGGAAGATTTAACATTGAACAAACAAAATTTTACCTTACAGAGATTCTTCAAATATCTAAAACTTTTGCAATATTAGCCAATTTAAACACAATTCTTCGAGTAGAACAAGTGTTGAATTGAAAGTGGTTACATTAAATCGGATTTTAATGTGAGCATTTGACCGGTAAGTAAAGAGATAAAGTGAACACTGTCTACCGTAGACTAATTTTAACCAAAATTATGTCAGCCGAATGACGAAATCCTGTCATTTTGGAGAAGTGTTGGTGATGCTTTGTTGGGACGACAAAAAGTTCTGGGATCCGGTCCCATTAGATATTTTCATTCAATTAATTATGTGAATAACAGGAAAGAGCCTGTACTGCAAGACGCTCTCATTATTTCGTATTTTTTCATTAGTGTTTTTTAAACTGCCTTCTTATTTGCAGGAAACACATTTATTAACATAATGTGGCAAAATTAACTGCAAAGTTTTGTAAAAGTTTAGCAAAAAATTGGGGCCGTAGAAGGAATTCTTTTAAGTACTGCATTAGGCTTTAACTCCTCAAAAATTGGGAAATAATTTACCAATAATTTTTACTTTATTCTTTATTAAATACTTGATAATTGTTCTCTGAGTTGATTTATTTGTCCTTTTAATTAAATAGTCAAAATAAGTGCAGGTAAAACCATCTGAATAAAATTTTAGAAAGCAGTTAGCATATTTGCTGGCAACAAAAAGACACTTTAACTGAATTGTATAAATTAGTGAAATATTATGCTTTGTCCTAACAACAGTTTGCTGGCAATTTTCCACAAATCACAAGGTCTGTGCTTCGTGCAATTAAAATGAAAAAAAGGCACTTTCTTATCGCTCGGGATGGATAAAAATCGATATTGAAGAAGGTGGTTGAAGAAGGTGCCCGTTAATAAGCGTGATACGCCATCAGATACATCATCAAGCCATAAATAATGTTTGGAGAGAAAAAAAAACCACTGCGTCCTCCGCCAGTAATTACTTTTGCTGCTATAGTGGGTAGGAGAGGGAGATTTTTAATTCCCTCCCCAACTTCTGCTCCGCGTCCTGTGATAGGAGCCTAACTAATTACTTTCAACATGGCTCCATCATTCAATACCCCCCTCTCTCTCTCTCGCTCACTCGCTCGCTAATGGCTTAGAGCAGTGGAATATTATTCCGTGTGTTTGATAATCACTCCCAATTAACTAATCGACTAATTGAAATTTTAAAATGTCCTTCGCAGAGGTAGAAAACAAAGAGCAATCTAACAGCTTTCGTTCCTGTTAGGGAGTTGTGAGCATGTGAGAGTAAAAATTCGTAAATAAGCAACATTTAGTCAGGCGGAAAATAGGCGAATAAAACTGCTGTAAAAGTAACTCGATCAATTCAAAAATATTCTGGATATTCATGTGTCGCTTTAAAGTAGCTTGAGTAGATTGGAAGTCACCGATTCCACACGTATCGGATTACATACCAACAGATAGATCTCCAGTCTCCTAGAATGCCTCTAATAACGAAGTTATTTTTCAAAGGGCATGGAAATCGTTATACTCATGAGTTAAAAGACTCAATATTTTTTAAATATCTGATCTATCCGAACTGACAAAGATTAAAGTCAGCAATCGAATGCTACCTATGTAATTCACTGTTTCATGTTTGCCTAAGCGAACACTTACTAATTAACGGCGAGAAGAAGGACATTAATTATTCTGAGAAATTGTAGCTCATATAGATGGGTCAAGCACTCTGGATTTTTCCTTTTAGGACAAAAAATTTATACTGATAGTGGTATAAGAAGATTCAAAGATTCACCACTTAGACAATGAATGTTAATTAAATGGTAAAAATAATTTTATGGGCTTCAATATTGGATAAAGTGGTGTCCGCCTAGTCAGATATCTCCAGGAGAGAGCGCTAGAATCCGATCAAATCGTTATTTTAGTTCCTGAGAGAGATGAAGATTGCAAATCTCAATCAAGTGCGGGGAAAAATATTCATTAAAATTGCGGTGGCCGATCTTGCCAAGTCATTTTTCTTCATGAGATTGAGAAATTGAAATAATCACACGCGATGCCAAGCAGAATAGGGATAGCTGATTGTTTGATCTAGCAGTGTTCAATAAACAGACTTTCTCCAAAATGAACTACTTCTGCATTGCTCAGCGTGTAGATTTGTCAAGTCCAAGATCACCAGATGAATACTCATCAGTGTATATCTATTGGTGCGAGTAAAAATCTGCTCCTGCAAATTATGATAAACACAACAGGCGTTTCTTGCAAGAGAGACTCCAACATACCTTAATGTATCCTGCTGGGGAATTTTATCAGAAAAAGAATTCAATGATTTCATTAGGTCTGAATAGTTAACATGAGATAGATATCGATGTAAGAGAGTGCTGCACTGGTGGGAGTTTATGCTGATTCAGTTATTTCGTTAACAATCACCATACCCTTAGTAATAGAAGCCTCTTCTAATCGGCAGAGCAAATTCATAAATTTATTGGCGTTAGCGCCTTCAAACAGAACAGATGTTTCAATAAAGCCTGTCTTTATTGACGGTGTTTTATTAAGAGAGATCAAATAGGTATGGCAAACAACAGATAATAATGGGCGATACGCTGTTTCCCATTTATCCATTCAGATAAATTTTTTGGCGGATAATCAAGCTGAGCGAATACCTAATTAGCCCTCATTAAAAATGTGTTGCTCAGGCAAATAGTCGAACGGAGTCTAATATTTTTTAAACTTGGGCCACCAATCAAATTATATTTTAGTGCTAATTGATTTAAAAGTTGAAATTCCAAAGTTTTGCATCGTTATAGCAAAATGTTGCTGCAGGCAATGCATATACAGTAATACGTATACATAGTAACTGTCATACTGGGTACAATTTTTCAGATGGGAATTGAATTTCAATAGTGATACTATTAGACTATGTAGGAAAACGAATCTAATCATCTGTTGAAAGAATAAATTGAGGAATTTGCCTGAGAACTCTTTGACTCACCCTTGTATTCGGTCGATTCGATTTGTAATCGCGCGACTCTAACGCATCGCAATCAGATTTCCAAACGGGTATATTTAACAAAATTATGCCTGTAAAATATATATAGGTTACAATCTTTTAATTTCATTTCCAGTGATAATTTAAGAAGTTTAATTCCTCCAACCCCCCCCCCCCCCCCTCCCTTCCCCAACTGGATTCAAGTTTATTTCCAGCAAAAAAAGAAGCACTTTTCCAATGCAGACACTCTAAGGGAGACAAATTACTTCCAATCGTTCGAGAATAAGTGATTTTTTGTTGAAACATTTATCTAGGCATTACTGGGGAAGAAAAAAGCGAGCACAACAGTTGCCAGCCACTCTCATAGAAGTGCTCTCGCCCTCTCTTCTCCTTTTTCCACTCCTTCTCAGTCGGCTTTCCTTTATTTGTAAACACACATATAAGACAAAATGGCTTAGAAGTGTAGTGAATAATAACAGTTGTTAGGAGAATTGAGATGAAAAGGGAAGAGAATTGTATTGGGTAAAAGAACATTCCCTTTGCTATCCTACTTACTTACCAAGAGGTTTTGAACCTTATCCTTCCGTCGTTACATATATTCGAATTCAAATGCTTCCCGCCCATTCCCCTCCTTTTACCTCCCCTCCCGCCACCTTCCCTTCTCTAATTTCAAAAAACCAACAACAGCCTTTTCGCATAAAGAAGTTGCTTTTTCATAGTCACTTTGAAAAGTGTGGTACAAATATTACCCCATGACAACAAAGTTCTGAAGATGTTTTGAAAGAATACTCTTCAATGTTTAAGTAGTACAATCAAGCGAATACAAACAAAATTATTTCTGCTTTAACCGAAATCCAGAATTTTTTCTTTTGTTTTTTGTGACTGGTTATTTCAAATTATAATCAGAGCATAAAACCGAGGTATTAAATAACCAATAAGACATAAATAGAACTTTCACTGAGAGTGTTTTTTAGCAAAAATTATGAATTTTTATTATCATCCAATCAATTGGGACGTTGAGAAACAGACGAAAATTCGCTTCGCAGTGGTTGCTTTATTGCCACTTTTGTCCCACTGACCTGTTGATTGGACCATTATCGTTGGTGTTTAAATTTGGTGGACTCCAATTGACGATTTAATTAAAATTTGCAACTTTTATTGTGAATTTATTAATTCCATTATAAATATTAGTAGGCGTAGATATCTGCCTAATTTTGATTGCGTTATCTAAAATTATATATCAAACACCAAATCCAGGCAAGTAGGTGGTTGAATTTCAAAAAAAGGTATATTTTAACAACTAAAATGGAAATCGCTTATTTTAAATCAGTAATCACTGAACTCTTAGTATATGATAAAGCTTTCTCTAAATTCAAAAAAGACTCCTTTCAAACACAGGAGACGTCAGTGAGGTGGGTAGGGTAACCTACGGATCATCGGATTGTGATAAGATGAAAAAAGGAAGCTAAGATTTGAGAGAATGGTTTTCTTCTCCAAAAAGAGAGAATACATTCCAAAAAGAAAAGAAAAAGTCGTTACTGGAGTCAGGAACTGGAAATTTTACATCTTTTGTGGAAAAAAAGGTCAAAAATTGACACGAATTTTGTCGTAATTATAAGTGACTCTTGGGGGTGCGCGATAGGCTTACCTCCACGTGGTGCACTTTGGGCAACGTATACTCATACGGCACAAAAGTCTATAAACTGGCAGTTGACCATGCTCCGACCACTGTGTGTCATATTCGACCACTTCCACAGTATTCACCTCACCTTACCTTCTTCTCTACCTTTGCCTGTCTGTCTCTTACATCTGTGAATCACTCTTCTGTTCCCTCTCCCTCTCGAATTTTTTTTGACTTTGATGTTCCTCCCCTCTGTGAAGCCCAAAGTCAACTAAAGGGCTAATGATAGCTATCATGAAGCCTCCCATTTGATATGAATAAATATGTGACTCTTCTGGGTAGATAGCTGCTTTCGATCCCTTTGAAGAAGAATTACTAATTCGATTCGAGTTATTTTTTAGTGGGAGAATTAATAATTAGTCACTTCAATGTGTTTGGTTACTTTTTTAAAAAAAAATAAGTAACAATAATTTGTATTTTGTTTTCTTCTAGAGTGACGATTTTGGGACTGAAGGCGAATAAGACCTACACATTCAGCTTTCGTTCTTGTCTAAACAAAGAGACAATTCCCCAGTCCTGTGACCTTCGGACCACACATTTGACTGTTAAACAGGGACAGTGTAAGTTTTTGAACAAATTGGTGCTAAGTTTAAGAACGGGATTTTGTGTTCTTTAGCGAAAAATCATTTTGCCTCGTCTGTCGGATGGAACCAATGAGGAAAACAGTGGCATTACGCATTTAATTAACATAATTCATAAATATATCAAATTAAACGAAACATATAAAACAATTACACAATTTTTGGTTTTGTAAATCAATTAATTGCAAATTTTAATAATAAGGAATTATCTTTAAATTTTGTTTTTGAATCTAGTGACAAAACACGCATCGTTTTAAAAAGTCTCTTGCACTAATAATTGTTATTGCTGCATAATACATGATTCAATATTCAAACATGTTATGCATTAAGTGTATATCATTCTGCGTTATAGTAAGGAGCTATCTTGACGTCATCTTATCGCTAATTAACTCATAGTGAAAACTACGTCACATGACGTAATTTATTCGTATCATCAACCCCAATCTTTTGAAATAAACACTTAAATAGTTTAAACTCTCAAAATCGAAATCTCCAAGGCATGGTTGTTATTTTACTAAATCCATTTACATTTTGGAATATTGTTTCTAGCATAAAGTAAACGAATATTTATTATTATTCAATATAATAAATTTAGGGCTATGTGAGTTCTCAGCCAAATTGCAAAGAATGTCTTTGTATCTAACAAATTATTCGCTCATAAAAGTAAAAAAATCGGCAAAATGTAATCCTTATTACTTAGGAGATCTAAATACTGATAATTTATTATTCACTTGACCTATTTACTGTTTAGTATTTTTGCAAGTGGATTCTATCATTAACCAAAACTGTATTTGCCTTTTGGGCAAAGTTATTTTTCATTTTAAAATAATTATGTTATTGGTAAATTGTAAACTCACACTGCACCCAAATTCGAAAGTGAATTTAATAGCCCAAAGTTCCTTAAAATAGTTAATTGCTTTTCCACTTGCCCATTGGTGCTAAATTCACATTCCACGCTAAAATGACACTCAGTCCTGAAAAGGAACTCAAAGATAGAGTACCTTCATTTGCCATTGAGACGAGGTGAAAGTCTATAATTATCTCATCATCCCACTAACTTTTTAATACGCGTAACCTTGAGATCGTTTTAGGGAATTTACAATTTTTTAATGAATTCTCTTTATGTTCAAAGAGAAATATGAAATGCACTTAATGTTTTCTAATAATATAAGTAGGCTAAATTCGTGCACTAATTTACTTTATGTAGTTGTTAATTGAAATTAATGTTTACAGAACAACTGTTTCCTCTGCTAAAGATTCTTCAAGGCCGGAAGACCTGTTAAAACAAAATCACTTACTTCGAAATGCCACGGAGACAGAGCTTGAGGAAGGAGCTCCTGTGATTAGGATTTTTCACGTTCTTCTTGGACTGGCAGTGTTCATCTGTATTACCTTACTCTTCGTTTTTGGCACACTTTTACTGCATCGGTGAGTCAAGCTGAGTGGCCATTCAATGGATCAATAACTATTTTCCTTATTTCTAAACCTTCCAATTTTTCCAATTATTCAGTTAATTCAATTATCAAATATGTTTTAAACGATTGTCAATATCAAGGTATCATTTCAACTGATTAGTTTATTGGAAAGTATGATTTATTTTTTAGTAATTAGTAATATGAGAACTTCTACCCAAATTTCTACTGAAGCGGACAATTAATATAATTTGCACATCTTAGAAAAACTGGAAAACTTGATGTTCCTTGACGTTCCTTGATGTGATTTCGAGTAATTCGAGGAAAATTGCTTAATTCCGTATTATTATAATCTTCGAGACTATTTAATAGCCTAATAAGTCTAAAAATACATCCGTAATTTAAGTGAAAAATGACTAAATTATGCTTGCAAAGTATCATTTCACTATGGTGGGTATTTTAAGATAGGACGAAGTTATATATTTCAATATGATATCATACGTGCAATTTGAAAATTGAAATGCCGCTTTGTATATATGCAGGATATGTAGCACTTTTCACAATGCATGACAAATTATTATGAAAGTTGTAAGGTTAAACAGGACTTGTTTCAGTATATGATAGTTTATCTTGGAAATAACTCTGGCAAACCGGTTGAGCATGTTTGTAGTGATCTGATCTTGTGGTCATTCATTTACTTTGAAACATGTTTTCTGGATTTTCCAATGTAAGGTTATTTCGGCTATAGGTCTCAATCTCTTAAAAAGGCCTTCCCAGCACACACAGATTAGAGCGACCTAGACATTTATTAACAAGACCTAACGATCGTGTCCTCCCGTTCCTCTGAATGTGTTCGCATAAGTAAGCCTTGAAACCCCAATAGTTAACTTCACAGTCGAGCTCATTAATCATTACGCTCCCAGCACTATTTCAGCTCGGCGTTTCCAGTACTCAAGTCTATTCCAAAATTTGCCTATTTTCACGCGCTATACTCTGACTCGGACCATAAAAGAAGCCTTTTAGTAGTATTGTTTGGGTCCCTTCAGCATTGAATATCACAGATAAACCATGAAAGCAAAAGATTTTTAAATAACACTAATATCGGGCAGAATTAAGAACCTTGGATTGCCACATCGGTTACCAAATGAACTCCAGGGAGGTTTCGATGCGTTACGAATCTTTAGCATCAATAGATGTAGTGGAATTTCCCCTCATTCCACATCTATTAATAAGTGCAGTTTGTTATCTCTCTTAGTGCCAAAGCACCAACGAGCCCAATCCTGTTGTTTCAACGTCATCGGCACACAAACCCTAGTTAAGTTAATGATCATATACATATATATTGAGGTGCAAATATCCTTGCTTTAAAACTAACTTGACAATTGCGCTTATAAGCAAAAATTCTAAGCAATAATTTTTTTACAAACACACTGCCCTTTCACCCATTTGTCTATTTATTCAATTCTGAACGCGCCTTTGGAAACACCTCCCTCTCAACTCTGGCAACCGGGATAAAAGCAAAAGCCCATTAGTATAAAATGTGACTCCCAGTCAAGACTACTAAATGTTCAGAGCTAAAATTGACCATTTATTTCTGCATACATGTAGTTGGGTGTTTGTGCGTAATTAAAACGGAAATAATCTGTCATTAACAAAAAACACTAATTCCAATTCCATGAATTTTGAATTTTGATTTCACATATTTTGGCAATTTATATGTATTTGGGGTATTGATATATTCAGTCGTTTGTTCTATAAATAGCGACCAAAATAAGCAAAAAAAATAAACGATTTTTTTCAATTAATCTAAATTTTTAGCGGAAGTTGTTTATTCAAATTAAAGTGCTCTATTTTACGAGTATTTGTTTTTAAATGAGTTTATTGAAGTCAATTAGATAATTATGACCTATAATATAATTTTAAAAAAAATCAACATATTTTCAATTAAGTGAAGAATTAGCTTCTTTGCTTCATCATCTTTTGAAATTTTATTCTAGTTATTACAAATCACGTCTAAGGAAGAATATTTATGCATCTGTAAACAACTCCGGACAAACCGGTAAGTCCATTTTAACGCACTGTCAACGTGTTATTTTCCGCTCCTAACAAAAAACTTAACTATAGATAAAAATATTTAATTTTTCAAACCAGTTTTATTTGTAGCATAGCAATTGCATTTTTACAGCATTTCTACCACCTGATTCCTATCTGTGAATAAAGCGTATTGAATTCATTAATCAATTCTATAATATTGAAGGCAGATCAAATATCTAACTCCCTGAATGAAATCTTCTGCCAAGACCTTCAACAAAGAAGTTGCTGCAGGAGGCAGAAGCTTAAATAGGCTGCTCTCAATCACGATTTATG
Organism: Hymenolepis microstoma; assembly: GCA_000469805.3. NCBI lineage: Eukaryota > Metazoa > Platyhelminthes > Cestoda > Cyclophyllidea > Hymenolepididae > Hymenolepis > Hymenolepis microstoma. The sequence continues at coordinate 690,083 of LR215993.1, read as the reverse complement.
CTGTTGAGGCCTTCTATTCCTTCAATTGTTCATTTCTCTAAATCTTCTAGTGCATTTGATTGGTGAATGACATTTGTAGATATTGACTTCCAAGGACGAATATGTTTCCATTCGCACTGTTTACTTTCATCGTATTTTATTCCCCATGGGCGTATTTTTAATCTCATGGTATTAGGATTGTAAGGATCCTATCTCACACGATCTGAATACAGTCCACTCAGGGTCAGTAGGAAATAAACTGTGTTAAGTATCATACTCTGACTCAAGTGAGATGTCATGCTTTGACAATTTTTACTAATTAGTTCTTTCTGGTTGCTCCACTAATGAAATGGCCATTAACAATTCAGTGACACGTTCCTGTGTGTTTCTCTATGCTACCAACGTGGCCGTGTAAACACACTCTGAATCATCACTACATGGTTAAATGGCGCCTTTGATTTATATTTCAAAATTAAAATTAATTGCTACTAGATAACGGGAATCTGTACTCTGCCAGAACCAATAATCTTAATATGTGAGCTACAGTATAAAATTAATAAATTGCATTTAAAGTGTTTGCACGAAATATGTGCCAGCGTGTTTGGAAGGTGTAATTCACAGCCAAGACTGGTAACACTGCGCTCAAATGCTCCTTGATTTGCCCTCTAAACAAACACCTCTCCCCGCTTTAATGTACCAGACCTGGACATTTAACTCTTCCATTCTCATTTAATTCAACGTCAAGAATCATGACTCCACACATTTGCTGCGTGACGTCGATGTAACTTTTACCGAAGATCTCTTGATCGGTTGAGTAATAATAATTCCAATCTTAAAAGACTAATTCTTGTGTTTAGCTTGACCCAATTAGTCAGATTTGCAAGACTGAATGAAATTCAAGCGGACTCGAATATTCGCAACCGTTGGCTGCATAAATACTCCCCCTCAGGGACATAAATTTAACACATTTTAGAGGTTGCACCTTGGAAATTATTCGTTACATATTATATCATTTGGCAATATTATCATCTGGAATTGAATTTCAGTTCCATATGGGATACAACGAACCGATCGAATTCGAAAAAAACAGAGATGTTATAAAAAATTGTCAAGACTGTTTTGATATTTCTAAACTCATTCGATGCTGGACAAATTTATATCAGGATTAAACTACATTGTCTAAATATTGGAATTTTGTGCTCGTATTTTACACTTTTTAATTTTTAGCTAACACCATAAATCCCACTGCCACAGAATACAGAAATACCCTCTTTCAAGTTAGTCCTAACCGATATCAACAACTTCCAGTGCTCGATCCCAATTGCATCGAGATTGTGAAGCCACTAGGAAAGAGTGAGTTCTATTTGAAATCATCAAATTTGTAAGAATAACCATCTAAACTCCCTCCCTTCCCATTGCAACGAAATATTTGCGCAGGTCGTCATGGAGAAACATACCTAGGAAGCATGAAACCATCGCCATCTGAAGGCAAACATTTGTTGCCAGCCAGAAAGATATTTCTCCGACCAGCTCTCTTGAAAACTGCAATTGAAGCAGCCAAGATCGCTTCGTGTGTTCAACATCCGAATATTGTCTTTTGTCACGGAATTCTAAAGGCCGTTCAGCCTAACTTTCTGGTTTATAATTTCATGGCCTGTGGGAGATTGGATATGTTTCTTGTCTCCGTAAGTTTGTTATTAGATATGAAATGAAATACTCTAAACTTTTTTTAAATTAGACCACCAAAACAATTTTCCGGTCAATTATTTCTAAACAGTGTGGTCGTAGAAGATGAAGCTAAAACGTGATAGATTAATGTCTAAGTTTAAGCTTCAGAAAGCTAGTTCCTGCCAATAGAGGACTGAATTTCTTGCCTGCCACTTAGTAACTGACTGTCCGAAACTTCCACCAAATAATTCTAACAGCAAAAGTAACTGCTAAAGTACCAAAATGCGAAGTTATCCCTGAATTCACAATTTCCAATTCTGGAAAACATAGAGAACAACTTCATGCTAATCGGTGATATCACATTCCTCGTCAATGATTCACAACTCCGAGGTCAAGTTTTCTAACTTATTTTCAACAGAGTAGCAGCTTTGATGGCAGATGCTGACAAAATCTCACTCGCAGTTTTTATCTCCATCCACCAGCGAATTGCTCTCACATTTTTAGCGAAAGCTTGAGAGAGGCACGAAGTCTAGCTGTGACCAATATCGTCATTCTGGGTGACTTCAACCCACGACCTGGTCTGAATGTTTACGTAAATCCTGGCAATGTTGTTGGTTGTTTCACAGACTCAGTGAAACATACAGAATGTGGGTCACGTCAGCTACTAATCTGCTGTCAGCTCCTTTTGTTACTAACATGGAGGCATAATCGAAGGAATATTTTATGCTTTTCGACATAGTATTCCAACTTCTTTAGGGAAGGTCTATGTAATATGCAGGGATTTGAAAGCCAAACTTTTGGGTTCTGCGGGATGGGAGTGGTCATAGTGGCATTTAGAGGAAGCAGACGACTTATGCTTTGTTACTACTTTGATTGGACGTTCGCAAAGGCTCTATAGAAATGACTGTCTAGATGTACGTAGATTCAGACAGTCATATCTTCAAGTAAATTAAAACATGGTTTAACGAATGAGTTCCTATACATCTATTAGCATACCCGGAATGGTAAAGGCAAGACTTGATATGACGAAGGCCAAGAGATATCTAGTGGTACTCAAGCCAGTTCTAAGACTGATAGTACTTTCAGTCCAACACTGCTTGAAACATTTGTTGAGTTTGTCTCTATCGTAAGGTGAATCGTAATATATTAAGGTCTCTTCAGAACGCAGCTCGCCAGTTGAAACTAGGTCCCTAAGAGAGACAATAAATTAGTGTTAAAATATTGGCTGGAAAAGGTCCTCCGAGAAATCTCCCCGCTCAATAACAGACGTGTTAGCTTAGTTCCTGAAAAAGCCTGCATAAAAAGGTAATACAATCTCCACACTTTTATTGAATTTTAAATTTAGGAAAATATAAGTTTCTAAAGTCGATAGCTGGCTTAGGTAACGCAATTCAGATTTGAAACAAATATTCGGTTGGAAAAAATGTGTAATATGGATGCAGATTGCTAATAAGCAATCCACCTCTCACTTACAAGAGCACCCACCACAGTAGAAGATGTTAGAATTATGGAAATAGTCTGCATTGGCCCTCTGTGTCGTCAACAATTTGTAAACGTGTGTAAGGTGAGAATAGGTGAAGCAGACCATCTACAATACGCAGACATCCTACAAACTGATAGAATTTCTTGCCCAGTGGGTGGTTGTTACAATAGTTCTCCGAAAAGAGGGTGGTTCTGAAATCGTTTGAAAATATTCCGCCAGAAAATTCATCGTAGCAATGATGAGGAACAACTTAAAGCCTTATGGAAAGTAAAATTCACGCAACCTGGAGATTTTGGAGTCCGAATGCAGCATATCTTTGCTTTATCACTTACGACAAAAATGTAGTTATGAAACGTTCATATTTCTCATTTTTCTTAAAGCTCAATTGCTCTGATATCTTCTGTAGGAAATTAGACAAATGGAAGAGGTAGATTTTAAAAGAAAAGATGCCACTCTACCCCGATCTCCATTACTTTCCAACAGAACCATTTTTCAAATGCTTCACCAAATTGCATCGGCATTTTCTTTCCTCGTGTCATTGCCAATTGATAATATCGTAAGTTTTCAATGGATTCTTTGTCGCCTCCATTTCGTCAGGTGGATAGTGCACTTTAGTTTCGCTTCAGATTCTGGATTCCTCTGCAGTTATGGTTGCCGCTGACTATTCCTGCAAGATTCAGCTTAAAATTCGCCCTTTCGAGTCCTCAAGAAAGGATAGTTCAAGTACAAATAATGAATTCAATCTAAAACAAGGTCTTGCCGATTTTATTGGTCTACAACCCTCGTCGAGAATTTTTGTTGTTCGAGAAGGTCAAAGCATACTACTCCCGAGTATATTAGTAAGTCTGCTTTCAGCTGCAGTATATTACTTTCATTTCGGCTTCAGATAAATGCTTCTCGTTTACTTTTAGAAAAACTCTGCTGGATTGCATTCACCTACAACGCTCTTCCAATCAGTTATGCGTCATCTAAAGTTGGCTATAAATAAAGACAACCTTCCTTCTAATAGCACTCATGTGAAGAAATTTGGATATATTCAAATTGAACTGCTACTAGCAGCCATATTTCGACAGAAATGCGTTCTTCGAACTTTAAATTCAACGGGGATGCCTGTACCAAATGCCTTGGAGAAATACGGATGTCTTTCAAAAAAAGTCGCCTGGAGAGAGGAGTCGCCACTGCTGGATGATGTAATCGCATGGATTGCTGGATGGTTCGGAAATGAATTCCTGGGTTGTATCATAAGAAGCTGTCTAGATCCTAATGCTTCTAGGCAACCGAGTATCGTGGAAGTCGAGAATCACTTGAAGAATTACCTTTCTGATAAAGATGCACAAAATTCACAGAAAGGGAAAATTGCGGCAGTAATCCATAATGAAGGAACGCTCCCTTTGTAAGCTGAAATTATATATTAAGACTTTATTTCAAGCATCACATGCTTCTTATGCGTGTAGTATGAAGACCTAGTACTATAAGGGAACATGGAACATAAATAAAATTCAATTAACTCGAGAGATATATGAACGATAAGGCAGGAAGGCAACTCCTGATTTGCGGAAAATATTTCGACACGCATGCACACATGGCCAATGTTGTGATAAAACAGTCTAATCACGAGTAACTATTTTCAATTCTGCCGATCGGCACCTTTTGAACATACTAACCACCTCAGATCAGTTTAACATGTCCAATTAAGCTAATTAGAATTTTATGTTTGCTATTAATTAAAAATTAAAGTGTCGTATTGACATGCAACGTTCGCTGATAGCCTGTTCTATTAATTAATAACTGAGATCAGACAAAAGAATCTTTATGAAGGATATCATCTTTGAAAATATTCCTACATTACCTAGCTAGATTTCTTGAGAATATTAGCTGAACTGTGTGAAAACGTCGTCGAAATCCAGCTCCCATCATTATGTTCACCGAAAATCTTGGCTTTCGGTTGTCATTAATATGAAAGCTCATTTCATATTCCATAGTAAATGATAACAGTTTCAAAATAACCACAATTGCAACAAATCATTGTATATGATAATTCATATCATTATATGTTACTAAAACTTTACGATTCATCAACAATTTTTTTTATTTTCTGGAAAGGAGTCAAACGGTTGACTCGTACTAGTCATGGCGGGTACTAAAAGAGACAAATTACAGTATTAAGACAGTGAGTAATACAGATTTTCGAAGCGAAATTTGTCTAAAGAATACAACACAAAGTAGGAAAACGCTCTCATTCTCAACAGAAGCTAGTAAATATTTTGGATAATCCTAAATAATAATTATTATTAAAAAAGGGTTGAATTCTTTATTTATTTAAGAAAATTTCGTTAATTTCAATTTTTTACCAATATTTAAGTGATTTGTGAAATTGTGATGAATGGTTAATTTCTCATATGTTTTTCTTTCTCTATTAGGCCCGTAATTGCTCCACTGGCAGAAATCTCAGTCCAAAACACCCCGACAAAATGGAACAATTTGCAGCTGACCTCACCTTGCACGGAGTCGAACCCCTTTTATTCTCCAGATACTGTATAGAATTGCAGCGGGTTTTTCTCACATTGTACATAAGTAGCTTTCCAAACTTTAGTCTCTTTTCCTCAGTTTTTCATACGTTGAATTTTACAAAATTCGTATATTTTCTTTAAGTCTATTTTTTTACTCCTGTAGAAATATCAAACATATAATTTGTGACATTTCAAATTGCATTAGTTATCACATTAAATTGCACAGTTATTTTCAATATGTGATTCAACAAAAAACAGTCAAAATTTTTAGCTCAGTTGGCTATAGCAAATGAAATCTATCGGAGTAGCATTCTTTTTTAATATTTGAAGACTGACATTTCTGTCTAAAAGGTTATTAATCGACTGTAAGTCACCTCTGGGGAGTGCATCGCGGTGCTAAAAATTTACTTAGTGGTTGGTAGTTAACAATTCAAAGAATTAATATATCTATGAAAAGTTTAACTTAACTTTATTTAAATCTTTTAATCAAATCAGATGGCATAAGCACCAAAAACCTCTGAGATGGGGAATCTGGATTTCCGTATTAGATGGTGGATATCGATCTAGAGTGTAATTTTTATTGAGATTTGGCCAAATATATTTTCCTCGCTTGCCCTGTTCCCATTGGCACTCTGTCTGATTGAAAATTTTCGACACACGTGCAGTCAGTAAAACCTGTCAGACCAATTATTTATGCGGCCAATCTAAGTCTGATTGCCAGAAAATTTGCATCTTTATGAAATTTAACATCCTGTTTAGATTTTTCCTACACGATTACTGTCACGACAGTTACATTGATTGGTTAAAATAATCAAATAACGCAAAACGGGCATTTTGTGTTAGACAGGAAAAATTGCAGTAGAAAACATATTATCAAAAACAATATAATAATGAAAGACCACATGCAATGAAATTCCATTGTAATAATTTCTTTCAATACATAATTTCTTTGACATAATACTTATTCGATAAGGTAATAACTAAAGTTAATATGTATTATTAATAAAATAAATGTCGGGTATACAGCTTCAAGAAAATATGCATTATTGTAGCCTTAACGTTTTATAAAACGGAATATCAACTCCAAGATGTGAGAACAATAAAGTACTGTACAGATCTCCCTCAGTGTTTTACAATTTTAGAAAATAAGCTTAAACCAAATAATAATTTAAAACGTAACTTATACTTATATATAGAAATTAAAGTTCTAAACAATCAATAATTAAGACATGTAGTATATTGCATTTTGAAATAAGAACTGGTCATATTTTAAGATACATTGCAAAATAAAATTTTTTAATTTATTTTGTTTATACGCGCAGATTATTTTGATCAAGGTCGTTACCGTTATCAGTACGTCATAGTGCGCGTTTTACATGGAATCGCTGAGGCTTCTGGTGTGATAAATTATTAATATGTGCATTATTTTAACTTGTTTTTTATTTTAATAGCTAACCGACAATATTAAGTTAACAAACCTTTTTTGTGCATTCCACTGTTTTTCCGATAAATTTGGAAGCGTGGCCTAAACAAATTCATCTTAAGAAGACGTAAAAAAGATAGAATTGAGGGCCGCCAAACATAAAGGGTACAAAAGGTGGGGGGAGCGACCCGAAAATTGGTAAGTCTTGGTTGCCTGACACCACCAGTGGTCCGCATTTCGCAGAAACTTGTGCACAAATCAGTAAAATATTTAATAGTTTAAGTCTCATATCCACTCATTCTATGAAATACTAGCGCTTGGACCCCGTAATGCTTCCTAGCTCCTTCTTTTATCTTATATTCTTACATAAACCGTTACTCCTTGTCATTTTACATTAATCATCTATAAGACATCCTTTAATAGATAATGTGACTTCGATAGTGGGAATTAGTTTTGCTGCTTGTCGAAAGCATGAATTTATCAAATTTAAGAAAATGAAAATATTGTGACCTGTCTTATGGAGGATATTAAGTAATCCACTTTCTGAATTCCACTCAAACTTCAACAAAAGTTGGAGCTCAGTCTATTATGGAAGTCTTTTACACCAGGATAAGAATACCGCCCTTCAAAAAGTCCATTGGGAAGCTATTGACAAATTAAACGTTGACACCTTATTTTGGCATTGACATTCCTTCCAAAAGCTTATTCTGATACGGCGAAACTATTTCATTGGTTATGTATTTGAATTTCGGAATCCCAACTCTACGGCAAACGTGATGAATGATGTTCGGAAGCATTTGAGTTGGTAATGGCACATGCGAATGCCTATAGCCATCTGAGGGGTTTTGAAGCAGACCTCTCTCGGCAGATGAGAGTGGTACATTATTATTAAAAGCACCTTTTTAATTTCTTAGAAATTCCAAGAAATTAAAGAAGAGAATACAAACGCTGATGGGAATACTTCTAAGTTTTTACTGTCAGAAACCTCAGTGGCAATTTCTCCTGATTGGTAAGACTCCCAGAACTAACTAAGCTAATGCAAAGATTTACAAGAGGCAGACGTATCCAGGGGACACGTTTATTCTAGACATGAGTGGCGTGGAGTGTAACAAGGGAGGAATCTTAGTCATTCAATATGGCGGATTAAGTAAAACAAGCGAAGGCTTTTGATTGGTCATTGGCTATGTGTCCTCGCACTCAATCCGTACGCGAAGTTGAATGGTCGAAGCTTCAAGTCGCGCTGTGCGCTCATGCGATGACTTGTCCCACATCCTGCTTAAAGGTGAGCTGAACATCATTAATGCAAAATTCATATGTCATGAAAAAAAAATAATAAAATGAAAAATGCAATAAACTAGGAAAATAAATAAACTTTTCTTTCCCAAGCGAAATGTCTATCTCATTTAAAGTTCTCCGTTTGAACCAATTTCATTTACCAATTGACTTTTAATTGACTTTTCAGTCACGTGAAAAAATTTTAAGTCCATCTCTGATTGTGTGTAAGAGTTAATTCTTCCAGTGAAATTTAATGGAAGAAAGAATCGTCCTTTCAGTTAATTATCAATTCCTATTGTTTATCTACACCGTTAGAAATCCTGGTGACGGCCAATCGAGAAATTTGCCTATTTTCTTGCCTTGAGTATATTGGGAAACTTATTCCTCTAACTTCGCTAAAATAGGGTGGTTAAGGAACCTCTTCAACGGAACAACGTTAGATACCTACAGGACCGCCTTCAAATCAACTGTCTATTCCTGACAGTAGAGCTCTGACCCATGGTTTTGGGTAGATTGGCAGACTTAAAGTGAAAAGGCGACTATTTCTCACCCTCAGTATTACCAGCCGCTAATCTGACTTCCTTCACTGAAACGATTATTCCTTTCTAAACGACACTTTCTCTCTCTCTCTTGGAGGACCTTTATAGTTTTAACAAAAAAAATTAAATTTGCTAATTTTACGATAATGGTTTTTTTCTTTTAAAAATCTTTGAATGTCCAAATAAAAAATAAAACAAAAATTTCTACAGGCTATGAATAATGTTCATTCTTGAAAGCATTATTTTCCTTTCGCTAAAAAGAAGCGATTTGTAAATTCATCCATGCTATTCACCTCGAAACTAATCTGGATAATACCTCTGATTGCACCCCAACTAAGCCTTGGCTAGGCCTCGGCAATCTCTATGGCAAAATCTCCAAGTATGAAATTGCTTCCTAGATTAGGTGCGTCACCTCAACACTATCGAGGGAGCAGATCGAATAGTGTTTATTCCTACTTATCCATCACTGCCTCAAAGCTTAGTCATTAAAGAACAACTAGGATTACGCTAACAATGCGACGACTATTGATTGGTGGTTGTCTGGGAGGTCCCTGCACTCATGCCGTGCTTGCTCGCGATCAGCAGCACGACAGCACCTTCCAAACTGTTTGAGTGCGCATGAAATCCCCTTGTTCAGCCTTGTTAGCGTTGTGCGCTCCACATTTAAGCAGTTTCGCTTTCACCCAAACAAGTTCGATCCAAAACTCGACTAATTCAAAAAATGTAAGTATAGTTCAAGATAAGGCCTATACTTTGTAAGTGAGTCCACAAGGGATTCGGAATAGACCTCAGTTTCATTTACTCTAAAAGCGTGTGCGATTAAAAAACTAGAATTCGAATTAACTGATTCCAAAGCAGAATCGAATTTAGTCTACCAAAACTGAGGAGAAAATATACAGAATAATAACTCAGCAATTTTATATTTCTGCACCGCTGGCGACGTCTGTTATTGGATCACATTTTCTTTTACTAGGTTCTACGCTATTGTGGAGACAATAGCTTGTCACAGACTTGCATTTGAAAATAAGGAATAAGGAGTGTGGACCGTATAGATCATTCCTACTTTCGAGTGATTCTGCAGAATTTATGCTCATTTCCGTATTCAGCCACGAATTTTAATACAAATATATCTAATTTTGGCTCGAATGCTTTCACCAGGACTCTATTTTGAATTTCTAAGTTAGGACACTAGAATGCCGGATCACACAATAGAACCAATTAAAATAACGATGAAGTAAAATCAACCAACGCTCTTTTGGGGCTCTTTTTCTTACCGAAATCAGGTCTTTCCTGAGATATTCCACCTTTATATTTCTCAGCATTTCGAAGGGAGTTTGCCCAGCTAAATCCGTATTTGAAATGTCACCCTAATAACACATTTTGTAGAAAGCCAAAGAATTCGATAGGACGTGCTCTCAAATGTGGAGTTTTAATTCACCGTAAGTGCTACTAGCCATATCACCGCATGCGGCTCAAGAGATTAGTCATTATAGCAAGACGGCGCTACGTCTCAACTTTCCACTTGCCAATGCCTTTTATACCATCTCTTACCCTTCATACTCCCGCAGGTACACGTGACCTCTCGTCCCATATCGGCTTATCAATAAGACATTCCTTACTATGCACTTATTTAAGTCACACTGATTTGAATTGGCAATGACAGTGCCAGCTCTTTCCTCAGCAGTCTTCTAGATCCACTGACTACTACGCTTTTCTCCCAAGTCGAAGCTTCAGAATTGCTCCTAAGGTTCCGCGATTTCCGACGCTTGTTAATCTGATTAATTATAGTTAGTTCCAGTTAGTGGTTATTAGACGATAGTCCATAATATTGCAAAATATATTTCAAATAAAAGACTACACTTCTATCATGCCAGTGAATTAAGAATTCCACCTTCCATAACCTCGTGTTTTTAATAGTACCAAGGCATCATAAATACCATATAAAACGTCCATCAATTTTTACAAGCAAGTCCGCAGAGGTAGAGAGAAAAAGAAGGATGGGAGAAAATACTGCCTTCATTGTGGCTTACGAAGATCGAGGGATGAGTTGCACCACACGCTGTTCAGCCATTGCGACGAACACTGTACTTCCATTTCTCAAAGGAAGAGCGAACTTCCGATTATTGACAGTCGTGTGCTGAATTGTTCGCTGGGGAAAAGAAAAAAGAGGAACACTTCCTGAATGAGATGGTTGCTTTCTAGGTGGTGGTGCATGATATTCAACCCCCACAATTTCTGGTTCATCATCATCATCATCACCATCCCCATCATCGACATTAACATTGCACTCGATTATATCATCTTCTTCTCCATCGGAAATGACAATCATTTCCTGAGGAGAGTTAGAGGAATCAGCACCAGACCTTGGCATTTCAGGTGGAGAGATCTCACCGGAGCTTTCCCCTTCCTCAAAAACTGGACAGGAAATCTGTGCGTCCTCTGTAGAAATCGGGACGGGTTCTTCTGCTTCATAGTCGTCGGAAGTAGATTGCACGATTGGAGAAGGTAGATCTTCGTTGGCACTCTCATTCGAGTCAGTCGCTTCCTCTCTCTCCAGTATCTCTTGCAACCGGCTGTATTTTATAATTACCTAAAGTGGCAGCACGGAAAACAGTAGTCAAAATATCAGGTGATTCAAAATTAGTCTTATTGGAAAGCGAGATGAAAGCAAAGATGCTGAAGAAAAGTCGACAAACAGGACGTCTCTACACTATGCAGACAGGCGCACACCACTTCTGATAGATTCAGTCATTGGTCTAACGTGTTTCGATCTCCCCGCTTGACTAATCTTTGTTAAGTAGTTACACTTTTCCTTCTCACACTCCGGATCAGAGCCCATAGTTATTAAACTCGCCAAACTCATTTGATGAAGCACACACAATTTGCTGAATGAAAGGACACCTGGCTTCCGAAGTCAGGACAAAGAACTTTAAGCTTGCTCACGTAAGAAGGAGCTCCTACACATAGTGATTCACTTCTACTGAAATACGTTTTACTCTTGAGAATAGTTAAAGCAAATCGAAGAGCAGGCACGGAGATAGCATCTACCGACGCCAGGTAATTTTATCGATATTTCCAACATAGCACCCCAATCTAAATGTCAACTTTTAAGTTACTTTAGGGCTATTCTTATCATTTTGATTCGATTTTTAAAAGCTTCAATTGAACCTTCAAAATATACAACTCACGGATTGTAGGTTAGAGTCCGCGAGTCGTTCATTGGCCCTTAATTGTTTTCGAAGATCCGGACTGTGCAAAGCCGGATCGGCATCAGCGCTGCGAAACAGATACATCTTTCGTTTATATAAATAGCACAGTTAGTTAGTTTAAAGGTTACTCTTAGAATCGCTTACTCTGGTTGGTCGACACCTGAGGGATGATATATGTCTCTTTGAAACTCCATCTCTCTACGATTCTTCAATTTTTGGCAGACCTCAACGAAAATCCTCCGAGCTTCTTTGTCAATTGCCTTTGAGCTAACAAATAAAATGAAATTAGATGGAACGCTTTACATTGATCAAAGTAGCAAACTAAGGAACTGTAAAAATTACGAGGAATGGGGAGAGAGCGTGGGATAAAGGTCCACCACTAAGTTGCGAACATCGGGATAGTCGGGCATGTTGTGAGAAGACTTGACGAGATTTTCCACAGCCTGATTAATTTCGGGAAACCGAGAACCTAGAAAAAAAACGCAAAAATTAAGAGGAACATGTTCACAGCACTTGAATGGAATAAAGAGATATCCTAGAGCCGCTTTACTAAAATGCATCAAAATTTGAACACTCATTTGAATAGAACTATCTAGTGCATATGCACAGATGGGAATTTATTTCGTCAGCTCTGACTTAGCAGATGTGCACGTTAGGCCGCTGTACAGTTACTTCCTTCGCACACACAGAGCAGACAGAGTGCACTGCCAACATTATAGTCCTTCCACGACCTATACAATTCACAATTCTAAGCTCGGCGATGGGAGAGAACGGAGAGAAAGCATCTTCATTGTATTGGAGATAACCAAGTAGAAAGCTCAATATGACATTTGTAGGGTTAATAAGTACAAATTGAGTCCTGGACAAGTTACTGCCACATGAGGAAATAATACTTCAACCCCAGCCCTTTTACGTATTACTAATTACAAACCATAACGTTTACAAAGTAAAAAAACCTGAATAATCAACACCGGATACCTAGCATGGAAGTGTTTTGACTTTAAAAGTAAGGGAGTTAATTGAATTGCTCCCTCCTATGTAGCCACTCTTGCGCTTATTACCACTTCTTGGCTTTATTTGTTAGAGGTTAATATAAAAAATTCTAATTTCGACTACACTCACAAAAATGAAAGTTAACTTTCCTAACCACTCATGGTCTCCCGCTCTAGGGGCAATACTAACAAGAGAGAATTTGCAACTGGCACAATGGAGGTAGGAATAAAACACAGTTTGGGAACGTGGCCTTCAGTTACGCTCACAAGAAAAATCCTATCCGATGGGGAAGAATTCAACATTGTTTTAGTAGAATAAAAGAATAGAACGGCTTGTTGTTCGAGACAATTGACTCGCAGATGTAAGAGATCGATGATCACCCAATGATGTGGATGGCCAACCACCACACACTGGTTAATATTAGTCAGCGGGAGTAATACAAACGTCGGACAACGTACAAAGAATAAAGATTAAGCATAACCAATCGTATTGTGTAAGAGTGATAGAAAATTGATGAGATTACGTCGCAGAATACGACTATCTAACGCTAGATGGGATGATGGCAGAACCAAGCTACCAATCCCAATATGGTCTGAAGTGGCTTTGGATCCATCCCACCGCCCGCCCCCTCCCCCCCTTAACTACCAGCCCTAATGTATCCAAAGTAGGAAGTCGTGAGAATGTTCTAATAGGAAATCGTTTTAAGCTGGCATATGAAAGGTGAGTTCATAAGCCCGTTTGGGAGGTCGCTTTCGAATGCTCACTTTAGACATAGAAATTCTAATTGCGTTGCCACCTTTACTAGCCCAACTTAATCAGTGCAGTTGGCCATTCCACTCACAGGATGTGGGTAGATGACATGAGAAATGTACAACCGACATAAATTGAGGTCAACTAATGAAAGAGCACAATGCAGACAGGTAAGGTAAATATAATGAGTGATGACCGACACAAATGAAACAATTACAATAGTAGCATTTATGTTATAATAAGAACAACGCATAAATGGATTCACGCATTCACATGATCGATGAAGCAAATCGGATGAGGTTATTACCTAAATGACTCCTCCATGTGATAAACAAATGACCTGTTTTATCCTCTCGTTAATTATTCATAACCTCGATTTGAACTAACACGACAAAGTGTTCCTACTGCGTAAATTTGGGATGATTCACGCTAAACTTCATTCTAGAAAAAAATTCGTACTACGCCAACCAATCCTGGAATAAGATTAGAGATGCTGTCATTAAAAAGTTATAAACTTACGCATATTGAAACTTTAAATAATACTTACTAAGCTTTCACTAAAGCAAATACCAGAATACAACCGACTTGTAAAAAATGTATTCAGAAGAGTGCTGAGATGACCAACCTCAACAAGAACAGGAAAATAATAAGAAACTCCAGATGCATGTTTACCAAGCAAGGTAGGAATTTAATGGCATCCACTAACCGAGATTGAATACGCAATTAGTTTCTTGAAATAAACCAAAACTAAGCTCACCCATAATCTGACCCCGATTTTGATATGCGGAGGAAAAGATCAGTAGAAGGCAGAACGGAGCATTAATATTATGATTTTAGATATCTCAACTAACTTATCCAAAATTAATAGATCCAAGTTTGGAACACTGATGATATCAAGACAAAACCAAAAACTCAGCAGAGTGACTCTTAGAGACATATTTCTAACAATAATTAGTAAGAACAATTTAAAATAAAAATATAAAAGAAGAGTACTCACCATTATACTGGAAAGTCTGACGATCAAGTCTAGCCACCTGGGGATTTGAGCCCTTTAGACGACAGTATTCCTTCCATAATTTCAATTCCTGACGTTTGAGAGCATCTATACGCAAATACTCTGAATTTTCCTCGTCGCTAAAATCTACTTCAGTCTCTTCTAGCTGCTGAATTTTATGAGAAATGTGCTAGATCGATAAAATTAGAAAAAAAAACTAAACCGCAATCAAAGAGCTCACTCAAGAAAACCCCAGCAAGAATTCTTACCAGCATTGTTCTTTCTAAATTTCGCAGTTTGTAGAACTTTTCGAAATCAGTTTGTTGCACTTTTGCAGCTAGCTTGCGGTTTTCTGCAGATTAATAAAAAGCGTGGGACGGAATTTTCGATTTGATTAGATTTTAAGAAAAATTATTAATTTACTAGAAGGATGAGCAACAGAATTCGCGGATTTGACACAATGGAGTCGTTTACGGACTCTGGATACAACTTCTCGAACGTTTTCTTCTTCATCTTCCCGGTCAATTTCTTCACTTCGAGGTGAATCGTTAAGGTTAATAAATTTCACTCTTCGGTGTTTAGGAGGTTCATCATGAGAGGTGCCCGATGAATTTTCGGTCGAAATTGTTTGCTAACCGATAAAACACATTTTAATAGACATTACAAAACGGTGTAATAGTTAAACAGAATAGAATTACTAACCCTAAATTTGTACCGCCGTGATCTAGTCTTCGGTAAACGCTGCAAGCATAGCGAAAAATAGCTCAATTAATGCGAATAAAAAGATACACTTCTTTAACAAGGATTTTATACTAACCTCAGTGGCGTGGCGTACATTTTTACTAAATATTAATTTCAGCTCCAAGAGTATTGGATAAGCATCCAAAGGTGATGAGCCAATGCGCTTAATGAAATCCTGCAAAAGTCGAGCAGTATTGGAATCCTTTTGGAATCTGTACGACGTTGAGTGATACATTTTTGTTAACTTCGTAATGACCTGGTTATCCCCTAGCAATAGCTCATCCAACTGTTTGATAAACTGTCAGAAAGTATTTAATTACAGGATCATTTATAGTTATTCATGAAAATGTATACTTTATAGCTTACTTCATCCCATACGCCATCCATTTGTTATCTATCAAGAAGTAAATGCTGATTAATTTCATTTGATTGTACTAATTTTGCTAGAACTGATTTCCGTAATTATAAATAATAATGTATTCGAAATCTTTCAAGGTTATAGATTTAAAAAGAGACACTGAAAATAAATACATAGCATAAACTAGA
This sequence comes from Hymenolepis microstoma, assembly GCA_000469805.3. Taxonomy (NCBI): domain Eukaryota; kingdom Metazoa; phylum Platyhelminthes; class Cestoda; order Cyclophyllidea; family Hymenolepididae; genus Hymenolepis; species Hymenolepis microstoma. Next base: position 673,973 of record LR215993.1, on the reverse strand, counting down.
GACAGACGAAGAGCAATACCCAAGGGAGCTTTAAAATTAGCGCTTATTTTAAAACTACAGGGATCAAGGCTGAGTTTTAATAAATTAAAATTTAACATTTGTAGCCTTTGAATTTTTCTCATAAAGCTAAAAATATGGTTTTTTTATTTGACAGTTTCATGTCTTTTTAAAGTATATACAATAATATATATATAGAAATTGCTTTAATAAACATCCTGTTTTTGTAAACATTATAATTTAACTAGTTCATACTCTCGACGTTATGGGGGAATAATTTTATTTGATTGGGTACGTATTGTAGATTTAACTTTCCATAAATCCTTGTATATTTCAATACCAACTAGGAATAATAGAAGTGGTCATTCCCTTCCTTGTTTTTATCCTGTAACACTTCCTATAGCCGTTAAACATAAAATACTGTTTAGGCAGTAGCCTTCCAAAGTTGGTCCTGCATTTATGCCACAAAAACCCCTTCTCTTCTATCTCGTACCATGTCTGGGTTGCCTTAAAATATGAAGCATAAATGGTTTTATACCCCACATACCCATTTAAAGTTGTGGTAGCATTAATCATATTTAAATGAAAAGAATTTGGCAATGGAAGCCATTATTAAAATAGTGCAGCACTGTTAGAACTCATTGAGGCTCTGATAAGTAAAATGATTGTATTGGACCCTTATCTGAATGAATATATGATATTTTGACATCGCTTGAGGCCGTATATTAAATTATGTGCAGAATGTGTATGAAAATCTAATTCAGTGAGATATCCCAAATAGGATTTGAAGGAAGTGGGAAATTCATGACAACTCATTCAGTTGTCTGTTTTTACCCGAACTTCTATATAACCCCTTAACTATATCATACCACTTTGACAAGGAAAATACTGTAAATGAACGATTTACAACTTACTACTGTTATGTTAAAGTAAAAGAGCACATAAGACTAGACGCGAATTCAATGAGATGAATCTAATAAGTTATCAATGAATTTTTCAGCTTATCCTAAAAATTACATTTCATTGCACACTCGTGATTAGAAATGCCATTTTTTTAAGTTCTGGTATACCCTACTCCAATAAATTCAAAAAAGCCAGGAAGAGCATGCTTTAAAGGCTGATAGGATGCCGACAAAGTCACGATCCATGCTTAGAATAGTTATGAGCATAACACAGAATTGCTTTCTGCCTTATCATTTGTAATGTGTGAAGTGACCTTATTTTGCATATATTAATTCACTCATGGATTTAGCCCAATTTTAAATTTCCTTTCTGTCAGTGCTTCAATTCTCGATCAGCAAACCGTATATCGATTTCCACACTGCACATAATACCCAATTCTTGAGTTTTTCTCTTATGATTAGTAACCATTTCGACTTAGCGTTAGAAAGACTGCAGCCTGCACTTGAGCAAAAAGTCCTCCAGGCAAATCCTCGTAATAGTGGTTCCATATTTCGATGAGAGGGAGAAAGAGACAAGATTATTTAATTAAGTTACTATATTATTATAACCAAGAGTAATGAAGAAGTGTTACACATCCTAGAACAACCAACGAAATCGGATTGAAGTTCAACAAGGCGGGGGATGAATTAGCGTCAAGTGCCTCATGTGCGCCGTAATCTCCACCACTTATTGACTAACTGTTAAACAATTACGCCTGCTTTAGTAACTTCAAATCGTCTTTTCTTTTAACGACCGAAAAAAACTCCGGTAGTTTGCTTGATCGTAACATTATTACCATTAGCAGTAATCATTTAAAGTTAATCAGAGGTAAGAAATCCATAACACCCGACTTGTTTGGAGAGAAAAAGTCAGGAAGCTGACTATTAGAAACTCACATTCTACTGCCCCTCCTGCGTTCGGTCATGCACCCCACAGGGTGTGCACTGTAGAGCAGAGAACTCAAGACTTCTTGCTAGAGAGATGACCCAAACATCGTTGCCGTGCACAATCAAGTAAAACGGAAATCAATAGATTTCAATCATTATTACTAATGATTACAATAAGTAATTTAAAAAAGCTCAGGAAAATAATATGATAACAATTTGCGAGGTGCATTTGGAAGAGGGAGAAGTAAACATTGTCCAAATAGGAAACGTAATTTAATAAGCCGTCAAAGATTTTTCCAGAGAGAAATCGAAGTAATACTGAAAAAAAAGGTAAAAAAGCAACAAGTAGTTGAAAGAGATTGAGGCAATAACCTAAGGACTACTTATTCTAACTAGAAATACCTCGTCTTCAATAGCCTCACGGGATTTCGGATGAACTGAATAACGGCTCATCTGGGAGTAAGGAAAAATTCACGGTTAGAATGTAATTTTAACGGTTAAAGGGGGAGACTACGTCCTACTTACAATATCATCAGAATCGCCAGTTCGACAGTCTCTGGTAAGTTTGAAGGGAACTCCAGTCATAGCTATAAAGGAAAGCGGCTCGGTTGGTAAATATCAACATATTGTCTTTTCTCGTGATTGGGTCAATAGTCAAATGCTCCATTTCAAATTTTCATTGAAGATTGATCAAATATAATAGTATGCAATAAAGAAAACCAAAAACATATAAAGATAAACTAATTCAACGCAAGACGGTCAGAAACAATATCAGTTTTATTCGAAGCCAACAAAACTGTACAAGTCGAAGAACTGAAAGACGATAGGTGAAAAGATGAAAAAAGCCTCTCTGAGCAGAATCATAAGTAAATAGACTCAATACTAAGAACGCACGTTGTATCGATTTTTCAAGTCCCATATGCATAAAAAAGGCCTCTATTGAGGTTGTGAGCACAAGTAATTTTAGTAAAGCTGAAATTTTTTCTAGATTTTTGCACTTACTTGCATTTCCAGCGTTTACTGTTTGACTGAATGACAACCCATCTGGGAACAAATTCAGCTTTAAAACAGAGGCACATTGGCAAAGCAAATGCCACTGTAACGTCAATAACTTAGAAAAACCAAATAGCAAATGATTTCCCCTATAACTTCCATTATGATCTTAGTTTCAAGGGTTCAAAACACCATAAACAGATTTTATCGATCAGAAAATAGATCTGTAACTTAGGGGCCACAAAACAATTAAGCATGATGAAGAAACGTCGAGTGAAAATGGACCGTAGTACAAAACTCGAATAAACATATTTATGAAATGGAAGCGACATTAAATTTGATAGCGAAAAAATACAGAGATAGGGAATAGCACTGAAATGCTACTTGCCATCGCGTGGGTTGTAAGTTGATCACGTTTTGAGCATCATCAAACCCAGCATAGAAATCCTAAGAAGAGATTACATACGATCAACCAGTCCTAGAGCATGACAGCTGAGACATATTAGTTTCGATTAGCAGATATGATAACAAAATATAAATAACTTTGCTTCAACAATAAATACGTTTATCTGAGACTAACTCCAAAAAAATCAGAACAGATACTAATACGAATATAACGGAAAGAAATAGAAAGTAAAGAGATATCATCACTAAATAAAACAAGAATTCCATACACAATAAATGATTCAAAAAAGGGAAAAGTTACTCGGTAAATACGCCGAAAAGGTCGTGGCAAAAGATTGACAATAATCCAATATTCATTTGCCATTTAGAATGATCAATTAGATAGGATAAAATAGAAGAAGTGATGTGCATTCATCCTTTAAATCTGTACGATTGGACAAAAATCCCAAGGGAATTCTGGCCCCACATACTTACAAAACGCGGAAAAAATCTAAAACAGGAATAATTTCCAAGAACAATCGTTCGATTAACTTATGCAAATTTCAGAGTAATTCCTTCAATTTTTCAAGATTGGAATTATAAATATCACATTATTGAATGTTTTCACCAAGAGAGATTTGAACCGTTACTTAAAAAATAAAGAACACTTAAAGTTCTGAATAAAAAGCAAAGTAGGAGCTCTATTAGCAAACACATTCGAACAGACTCATAGTGTCAGGTGAAATTTAAAATACTTACGACTATAAACAACGGGTTTCCGAGGAGTCTCAACAGGCCGTTCAGGTGCCTTTTTCTTAGAAGAAGCGGATCCGAGCGTTGACTGAACATATGCCAAGTACCGCTGGTCTGAGATCTCACTAAAAGAAAACCACAATACCACAAAAAAAGAAAATGCATTTATGAACTCCAGTAATCAAGGAATATACCCAACAGTTGTATGGCCAGAAAGTCCTTCAGTACTTTTGAAAATGGCCACATCAGTTATAGCAGTCATATTTGGCCTCCAAGGCTCAAACTTTACACAAACATACTTCCCTTTAAAGCATCTTTCCGCTAAAAGAAATATTAAAGATAATTGGCATTTTCCGGTCGAAACCTACCGCTGTCGAGAGTTCTTTCAATCAAAACAAAGTCTGAAGGAACATGTTCTTTAGAGCTAACTAGACGAATTTCAACAATGACATCATGGGGATGCGTAGAACTACAAGTTCTCCTTTCCAAAACCAAATATCTTGAAGATCTGCGAAATAAGTTTTCCTTGCCCAAGTCAGCATCTTCGTGGGTATCTTTTGTCCTTTTAACCTAAGCAAAATATCGATACAGACTTTCATATAACTAAGCAGTAGTAAAGAAACAGCTTTTAGGTCTTACCGGAACATACTGCCCTATAATACGAGAAAGCGAAGCTACAAATCCCAATCCGGTGATAGGATCCGACATCAGGAGCCAGGAAAACGTATCGAATCGCCTTTATTTAAATCAGCACACTAAAATAACATAGTTAAAGAATTTTATTTATAAATGAAAAAAACAGAATCAGAAACATTTTCAATAATTTATAATTATCTTTATAAAATAAAACGCACATAACGAAAAACATGACAGTTAATGCGATTTTAGATTGTGATAGAAACTACTAAAATTTTGGCATCAAATGTGTCATCATTTCTACACAGTAAGAATACGCCTGTTCACTTGCAAAAATAAAGCATATCTTGTGTGGTTATGAAGTTATTTGGTGTATATACACGTATTTAATGAACGTTAGCACTCAAATTCGAATGGTTTTATTCATGTTTAGTACTATCGAACATCTATCTCTTTGTATATTACCAAGATCGTCCTCGTAACAGATCTTTAAAGATGAGTTACGTTAGTAGAAATTTTGGTTTATTTCCCAGTTGGCGTATGGCAGGCCGAGTAGAGACAGAAGGACCTGTTGCAGGCAAACTGCCTAAAGGGTCAGTTGGAGGCACAAGCGTACATTATAAGGCTGTAGAATAGGGAAAACAAGTGAGGAAAAAATAAGGAGATATCCATTTTCCACAGATCATTGACACACTTGTTGCAACAGTATGCAATCGGAGACTACATTCCCATATGTCCATCAGTTTGTTGGTAGAGGATGGTTGTGTGCTTGAATGACGCAGACGTCCTGTTAGTATGCTAGTCTTAGTTTACTTCACAGTCTATAGATTTACATTGCTTGTTCTAATTACATCGAAAATTAACCGACACGTTTCCCATGATAATTTCAGGGATTGTGTTTCTCACACTTTACATAAGTTGACTGAATACGGATTCTTAAAATTGCTCAGATAATATTAGCCTAAAACAACTAGTTTCCCTATTGCCTAATGATTACTTTTTCTTCTCTTTTAAAACAGCAGGATACAATAGTTTATTAAGTCCTCAAAATTCGTCATGTAAAAGCAAACAAGTTAAAACGTGTTCCTTTTTAAATAGTACAAGGATGAGAGGTCAACGGGAAATTTTTAAATCAATCCCATTTGAACAACTAATTCGCCAAACGGGCAAGATGGTGTAGTGACTATTAATTTTATCTTCCAAGTCATTAGATCAAACTCCATTGAGTAATTAGGCAAGCTGATCAGAGCGTGTAGGAAAGACGAATTTCACTGTTTGTTCCACTTTTCCGAAAAAGGAAAATTCAGTTGTATTTTACATACCTTTAAGGACATTAATAATCAGCACCGTCAAGATTTGCGTCTTTTTAAAGAAGCATATGCTGCATCGTTGTTGTACATTTAATGACACCAAGGCATCACAACAAAATTTGTACTCGAATTCAAGACTGCTTTATCATGTCCAGGAGACGTTACTGATCCAACAGATCTAAGAGAATATGTGGAACCACTTGGCTACTTTGAACACAGTTGATTGTTCCCCACCACCTCTCCTACACCTAAAACGTTGAAAATTCAATGAATTCAAGTTAGGCACACGTTTTAAGTATTGTTTAAAAAATAAAATGACTTTTCCGATTCTGATTAGCTTGAATCCGTTAAATAGAATTAGCAAGAAAGCTTGTCACCAATCTCAAAATCCAGCCCTATTGGCCGATCTCAATCTGCTGTCGTGCAATATACTAATACAAACAAATTCATCCACGGAAACCCACAAGCACACTCGACAAATACACGTTTCCATTTTTCCATCCTTTTCTCACTCTGATAGAACATGGCTTATCAATCTTTGATTGTTCCTTTACCATTCAACCGTTTAGTTTGTGATTTAAAATTATGGAATAAAACCGTAATATACGCGAGTGGAATTTATGCTACCAATACATGTTGCAGAGAAGTCCTGATTTAATTTTGTTTCGTTAGTTTATTTTCAAGTCAGTCCCGAAGAAATGTGATTACACCGTAAAAGTCTTCTCTGCCTGTTAGTATATTTCTTGGGAGACAACGCAAGTGGATACTGCCTCGGTGACTTCCTAAAGGAAACACTTTTACTTATTTGATCTTTCTGTCATAAGAAATCAAAAGACATCTTTCTATAATGACTTGGATTTGAGTGAAATGAGATCATTGGATATATATCCGACTGACGGTGTTCAAAGATGTGGGTAGAGAACGTTATCATGGCTGAAGAAAGAAATCTCATGCGCAATCAGACAGACTCGAAGGTGCGACCGTGCCACTTATTTGGTAGAGAGCAAGTGCGGTCTCGAGAGCAGAGACCTCTCAACCAGCCTCCAAATTAATAGTCCTTGCAGTGCCTAATAAACTCTTCATGGTATTTTAATAACTAGGCTCTGTGACAGACACACATCCCAAATAAGGGTGATCCACATCGTACATATACTTCCCTTATATTGTTGAGTGGATCTTGCAATAGATATTACTGAGGAGTATTCAAGGCTTTTTGGTGTAGCAATCCGCAACAAAGGGCGACATTATAGAAGTTTCTGAATTAAACCAAAAACATTAAGATAGAGTGGATAGCTTCCCTCCTCCAAATATTGTCGTTTTGGAAACTGTAATTGCTTTAGCACACGCGCATCTGACTTTTTATTACCGGTATTAATAGTTCAAGCATGGTTTTAATGTCCCACGTGAGGCAAATTGTCAAGAGTAACGAACTTCCCAGCTCGAATCGGGTATTTTTTAAAGGATGAAATATGCGTAAACATTTTCGTTACGGACAGGTGGTTGATTAGTTCTATAAGCATAAAATACGTTGGATATGTATTTACCTATATCAAATGGCAGGTATTATGATAGTTATCATTAGCCGTTTAGTCGACTTCTGGCTTCACAGAGAGGAGGAACATCAACGTTACAAAAAGTCGAGAGGGAGAGAGAACAGAAGAGTAATTCACAGATGTAAGAGAGAGAAAGACGCAAAGGTAGAGAAAAAGGTAAGATGAGTACTGCGGAAGTGGTGGAATATGACATACAGTCGGGTGGGTCGTGGTAGTTTGAAGTCAACTGCCAGGTTATTGACATTTCAGCCCATGGTGCCCATGGTGCACCACGTGGAGGTAAGTCTATCGTGCACCCCACATTGGAGAAATTGAGCGTTAAATAATGCTAACCAGCTTTAAGTCAATTTTAGAGCAAAATTGGTTGTTTTTTAACACCATGAAATTGTATTAGTTTATAAAGGAATTTCTTTTCTTAAAAGGTCTGGAAACAGTTAATTTGAAGCCCATGGGAAAATTCGTTGAATAAATTACTGGTTCATTTAGGGTTTTTAGGTTTTTGTCCAAAAAGCCTTTAGTGAATTCCAATGTAGATGAGCTTAAAATTTTCATGGAAAATTGCGTATCAAGGCTGATCAATGGGACCTTATTCGCCTTAGAACATTCTGAAATCTGCGTCTGTGTGTGCAGAAGACCCTTAGCCAATCAGCAACCCAATCAGACATTCTGGTTTAGAAATTTTCCACCACATCTGTCTTTTATATGACCTAAAATATCAGGAAATCGGGAACTGGAAGACCCGCTTAACCATTGCGACTGTAGAAACAGTGGTCATGTGTCCATAGTGAAAGAGGGTTGTTTTCCACTCCTGCAAGCATTCACATATACAGTTTGCAACTTTGCCCCTAGCCATTTTCAATTAAATCCCTCTGGGTTGAGAATTTGGGATTGAAGAGACAAGAATTGATACCGCTGCCAAATTTACCTATGACAGCTCGGACAAGCCAATGCTGCCCTGGTGTCCTGTTCGATTTGTCTTAGTTCCACTGATGTGTAGACTTAATTTTAAATTCTCCTTGAAATCTGTCGATCCAAGAAAAGCCTTTCCCATCAGAGAACTGGAAAGAATTTCCTCATTGATAGCAATGAGAGCCTTAGATAGCACAGCTCTTTTGTTTACTTAACAACATAATCAGCACGTGGAGAAACTCACAATGCCAAGTCTGAAATGTGCATAAAAGGCCATTGTATGTATGTTATCACAATGTCGCTTTTTTTGAAATTCTCTATTGCTCCCTATATGGATAAACTACAGTGGCGATTTTAATTTAATTTAAAGAGAAGTTTTGTTACTGGTCTGTTATAAAAGGACTACTTCGTTTTATAATCTGGTTGATTTAAAAGCAAACAGCTTTATCAGTTAACAATAATCCGAGTAGCAAACCCGAAAAGCAAAGCAAATTCACTGAGTGGCATTTATCGAGCGTTTGTGGTTTCATGCACATAGAGTATCTCCCATTTGTTTTAAAATGCCAAAGCAGTCTTCTCATCAAATTGTAAGCGCAACATTTTCAATAAACAGGAGGTTACGCTTTTGTGGGATGATAGGAGTTGGTTGATATGAATTTGCATTCACATTTAAAATGTTTATAAGACATTATTTAAACAGTACAAGCATTCGGTTCCAGTCGCGTTTAACTCCAGTTGCGGTAGGGGCCTCATCACCGTCAAAGCTTCAAGACTTGGTATCTCGAAACCAATCCCACATGAGGAGACAATCAAATCTAGAAAAAAGTTGGCAGATCGACACCCCATCAAACATCAATTGTCCCGGTCATTTCTTATTCTACTCTAGAAGACCACAATAATTTTCATCGAAGCTATTACTTTATTTTGCAAATTTGACACACCAATGTTGTCAAACAACAAACACTCAGAGCCTTACTAAAACAGTCTGCGACAAAAAATATCGTTTTTAAAAGCAGACATTAAATACGCCTCAATTGAATCAATAATTATTTAGCTAGTCAAAAAAATAAAACGGCTACAAAGAGTAGAGACAAGAGAGGTAGAAAAGGTGGCAGGAAATCAATAAATACTATCGTCAATCTTCTGTACAAGGAGAGAGAGAGAGAGTATGAGGCCACAAATCATCACCCCGAGCCCATAGGGCCCAGATTAACCTCTCGTCGAATGGTTTCATATGTGAGCATAGAGATGGCGGTGGCAGGTAGAACTTTCACCAGGTTGGTCCCGAGGCCGCGGTAGAAACCCACCAAGCCCTCTCCTTTCCAGATGGCCTGAAGAAGAGAGGGTACTGTGACGGGTTCTGGCTTTCTGATGGAGGTGGTCAGGGAGGCAGAGAGACCGGTAGTCATGCCAGAAGCAGCGGCAGACTGAAGGATAGCGGGTGTGGCAGGAGATTTTGTGTGGTAGTAGGCAACCGCCTGCAATTTTGCTCTGATAAGGGCCACTGGATACGTTACTATGATGCCCAGCATAGAGGACGTAGCCGCAATGAATGGAATTATGTGAGAGGGAGGGTGAACATACAGATTTCCACAACTGAAATTAGATAAAATTCGTCAAATCACACCATCTAAATCCCTGAAAAATTTAACTGATTTGTACCTAAACTTGCAATACTAACACGGGTTAAATCGGCTCTATTTGCTTGCTAAAGATCAAAGGCACCAATTGAAGTAGTATGCTAATCAAGAGGAATTCGAAAACTTGTAATGTGAGCAACAATTCCGATAATGGCCCGAGAACTTGGAGAGCGGCCGAGTTTTCAAGAGTAAAGGTACTGTTGAAACTTCAGATTGCATAAATCAATTCAAATGTGTCTGGCAGCATTAGAAAGTGCTACTGGAATTAATGAAGTAAGGAAGATTAATCAACTTAACAAAAAAGGAAAAAAATAAGCTTGCCTTTCTTTGAGCATATAAAATTCTGCACAACTTTAAGGAACAAGAATTTTCAACCACCAATCAAACGAAGACCATTTTACTTCATTTTTCCTCAATTGGTGCCACCGAGTGAATTTTCACGACTAGAGGGAAAGCCATAACCTATGAACATAAACCGGATTGCCACTTTTCATCAACAGCAACTTATGCACAATATAAGCGAATTTGTCAAATTATCACAAATAAGAAAGAGAATTTACGGAATAGGAAGAAGAGAAGAGCGACAAATTGGCAAATTGAAAAGAAATAATAAGCATTCGTGGATATTGAGAGAGGAGTAAAAAAATGCTATAGGCATTTCAGTAAGCAGTCACAGATTCGTAAACAGCAAACGAGTAAAACTAAAATTAAGGTCAACACTAAGACCACTTCCAACTGATACACTACATTTTGTAGCCCTATTCAAGTTTGTTACGCGCGAACTTGACTTGGAATGTCTTAACAACCATATCTTTCAACAAGTAAAGAAATGAGATAGTTGAAGGAAAATACCTGTAATCAGGAAAGACGCGTGGGGATAACTGGAGGATATGACTCATATACCGATGGATGTACATTGATTTCAGCCACTAAAGGGAAATAGAAAAGGAATAGAAAATTCACAAAGAAAAATGTAAAGTCAGGTGGCAGTGATAAAATGTACTTACTTCATAAGTAGCCAGCTCAATACCCGCGTAGGGAATAACACCAACCAGATTAACTCCATATCCACGGAAGAAGCCCGGAAATCCAAGCTCTTTGTAGATCTGACCGGCGCAATCCCACAAGGATTTGTACTGACCGGTTTTCCGAAGGCACATTCGAGTTTTAAGGACCTAGAAAAGATTCGCGAGGGTAGAGGAGGTAAGATGTCGTTACATTAGGAAAGTACACGAGCTATTAAAGAAAAAACGTACTTCCATGGGATAGACAATAGTTTGAGCAGTAATTCCAGCCAAAGAACCGGCAACGAATTTGGTGATTACAGGGTGCTGATCGAAGAAACCATCTTCATCGAAATCCATAAGGAGACGCTTATATCGTTCGTAGGTAGTATATTTAGCAGCCGTTTCTGGAGCAATCTTGATTGAATTTATGAGATTTCCTCGCCATAGGGACAATGTACCTCCCTCCTTGAGCATATACCGATAAGCTGAAGAGAAATGGGAATGATTATGACAGCGTTTACAATGTGGAAATCGCAAAATTTACGTATGAGTTGTTTTTTATATACTACTCACTTAAAATAGGTAAAATTGGTCGCCAGTAAGCCAAGAAACAAGCAGAAATGTGCTCCAACTTCAACTAGAAGTGAAGTGGAAGGCATTGTGCAAGCGCTAAGACATTTGTAGTATTCAAGCAAATGGACACGCTTACAAAGTCGGATGGAAGTTTGTCATACGAATAAAGGAGGCAAAAAAGTAAACTCAACTTAGAGTATCTGAATATGGTCTTTTTGTCCCAAATCTGCTTCCACTCGGTCAACAATGATGCTTACTCCCCTCCTGTTAATTCTCAAACCTTCTTCTAGTTTCGCCTCTTTTGCTAAAATTCTTCGGCTTTCAAGAGGGCTTAAGATTACTGCTAATAACGTATGAGGAAATAACCATAAGCCAAATTTGATAGGGTTGCTAAAGTAGTTCCCCTGACGGGGTTAGCACACCTTTACGGAAATCGAAATGAACGAGAGCAATAACCATTACCAATAGATGGGAAGGCAAACTGAACATTTTTCATGTCAAAAATCTAAAATAAATGGTGAAGAGCGCTGTAATTTATATAAAGGTGACAAATATCAATAATTTCTTCAAATAAAACATCTAAAACAAGCACCCGACCAGTAAAACTTTCAAATAATGAAAAGTTTGAAGAAGCTGATTCCAATCCAGATAATTCGTTAAGTTGAGGACAATATAATGAGAGCTTAGAGTGCATGAAGAGATAAAAATTCTTAAAATGCCGAGAATGCATAATGACATATTGAAGTTTATGTAACATCAAATCACTTTGGTATGACAACTAGAAGGAATAAAGTACAAAGCGTCGACAAAATCGTTAATTCAATGAAATAAATTTGAATAAATTATAAAATATCTCGAAAATACGCAGTGGTAACCACTCACCTTCGATAAACCCACTCTCTTTATGCTTGTAACCGTAGACCTGTCGCATCAATTTCAGTCTATCAATGGGGGCAGTGCAGGTTCGAGAAACGACCCCGGCTGTACCACCGGCAATAAACTGAAGTAAATCCCTTTTTACAGAATGCTCATGTTTCATGAATTGGGGGATGGCGACAACCGGGTCCACGGAGAGATCAAGAACCTAAAAAGTCATGAAACGCTCTAAAATGGATAAAGATAAAAAAAGACATATAATTAAAAAAAAAACTTGCTGCGCCATGCCGCCAAAACTGCGTAACACAAACAATGTTACTAATGGGAAGGAATAAGAGAAATTTTCTCCATTCTTCATACTCAATGCAATCATTATTATTTCTATCGATACGTCGAAGTAGATGCTTAGCTTCATCAGGATCAATAGGAATGCCCAGCTTCATGAAGTAGGCCTGAATGTCTATATAATCAACCTTCCCTTGCATGTTTCTATCCATTTGAGCATAGATAGGAGATAGGTGACGATCTTGTTCATGGACATAGTGTGCAAATTGTTTTGCATCTACATAACCATGCTCACTGTTAACACCACACCGTTCTAGGAAAATCTAGGATCAAATTCTGAGTAAATTCACCAGTTCGAATAGTGTGTTAGCTTACCTCTGCTAAAACATCCAGGTTGTTGTTGGTTAGCTTTAAATCGAATTGTCTGAGAAAAAATTTAATATCCTCCTTTGAAATCAACCCATCTCTATCGAGGTCAATCTGTAGAAACAGTTTTTGCGTAGGAGAAATAGCTTCCGGAATCGAAAAGAAAGGGAATTCGAACCTCATAGCTTCACGCCGAGCTTCTGATGGAGCAGATATATCACGCAATTGCTACTTTGATTCAAGGGTGTAGATATTATGCAAATTTTTGGATGAAAAATTAAAATTCTAGACTATAAATTCGCTTCAACTTTTTTTTCAATTTGAATGAATTAAAATTTAATTCTAAATCTGGTTATGGTCGTGTTCAAATAGTCTAACGCTATTAATGCCTATGCTCAAAAAATTCTCTAAAAATTATTGCCTTTACTTTATTAAGACTATTGTTTAATAGTACTTACATTACGTTATACGTTCAAATCGAAATTTTTCGTTTGAATTCATCGAAATCTTATTGAGGACAATTTTAGATTTCTGTGCATATCCATGGCTTGAAGACACAATGACACTAACTAAAATAACTTAAACTCTATCAATCTAAAATTTCAGCTGCGATTAACTCTAATGTGACGATTTAACAGAAGTCTCCATACAATATTTAGCCTGGTTCAATTCAAAAGTACGCAATCATCTTTTAAATGTAGGATTACAGCAGATCTAAGGGATATGTTTTGTGATGAGCCGTAAGACGTCTCTCATTTTCAAAGGATCGTCATTGAAGTTTATTTCAAATTTAATAATTTCTGGGAGATAAAGGAACATAAACAACAAAAAACACTTCAACAAAATTTATTAAACAATAAACACTTTCACATTGTGAATCTTCTCAAATATAGTACTGGATGTTATTTTTTCCAACTCAAATTTTATCTTTACTACTGTCATTAAAATCTCATTTACAAGCAATTGCAAAATTAAAAATGCAAATTGTTACAGTAAGTAATCTGTATTGCATTTGTCAATCAGACCATTATAAATAGCTGAGTTAGGTAATAAAAACGAAACATTGATAAACATAAATATTTCCCTTTATTTTGTAATTTAATTTTTATTTTTAATGTTCAGATAATTTTATCACTTCATCTTTCTTTAGCCAAATCTTTCGTTCGCTTCTTCACATAAAGAAGTCAAAGCATTTAAATCGACGTTTCAAAATTAGTCCAACATGGTTGTTGCCCTATTTGTGCGTAAATATCCTTTCAATTAGTTAGGTACTCACTGTTTAGATGTACTAAATTTTACGAACTGACTATTGATAATATAATCATAGAGTAAAAACATCAAAGCATACATACATATATATATATATCATTTGTAAATGGAGGATATTTGAATGGAATGCAGTTAGTAATTAAACGTGTGGAATAAATATATGAATGATTGCATCTAAACTAGCAATATTATGGATAAACGGAGCATATAATGGGCTCAAATTCCGATCCATAATTTATTTCCAGATTTATGAAAAATATTCTTATATTTACATTAACTTCTGTTATGTTATCGCTCTTGCAGTACAGAATGATCGAAAATACTTGGTAAAAATTATCAATAAAAAATATAATCTTCACATGAATTCGTATTGATTTTCGGAATTCGAATAGTTTAAACTGCTTTATTGATCCAAATAAGGATCGTCAAACTCACATATGATTTTACTCCCCATTTTTTGTGAGTGAGCGATAGTATAATCTTTGGAAACTATTTGTGCGACATCAGAGGGAGTAGTGTTTCAATACAGAATAATCATGTTTTGGTAGACTCAAAAGTAAATAATATCGGTTATGTGAGACACGGAACTGCGTTGTCCACAGTAGGGTCTAGAGCGATTTAAGGGACTGTAAGTAAATGTTTGAATAAAATTCGAATATTTAATGCCCACCAGTTATAAATGCCTTTGTTGTTCTACGATATAGCATTAATAAGTAATCAATGTTCGAGCATTTGAGAATGGAGAGCTACCTTAAACCAAACGTATATTAGAAAAGAGTTGCGTATTAATTATGCATATGGCAAGAATGGTTCTTATTATGCGAAAATACAAAATTTTGTTCAATAAAATTTCCTTCATGATATTTAAATGAATACAAGGAAAGATTCACTTTATTTATGAACCCGATTTTGAATTTTGTGGTAATTTGAATACCATATTAGAATTATACCTTGTGTAATTCAATTAAAATGAAATATAATTAAGATGGACTTCGTTCCTTATATTATGACACACCAGCTATACCAATTCTTGTTACAGTTGCGGTTATATTTCTTAAGTAATGCTCTGATTAATTAATCCAAACTCATAATAAAATTTCGAATGCTTTTTTTAGCCAAAGTTTAACATACAAAAATTTACTGAATTTTAAAACGTATTAAAGTAATGCTGAATTTAAATAAGTTATTTTATTTTGATAAACAAATCAAAAATCATAATTATAATCATCTTTATGAATTTTGATGCGTTTTAACGCAATTAAATATTTTTCGTAACGTATCGTTTAAATTAAGTATATTAAAGGTCACTCCAAAGCTGATGCCTTATTAGAATCTCCGATTCGTCGGTCCCCTTTCGTGTTGACTAGTTGTTCTAGGTTGATAATGTCAGATAAGATACCGGATTTACGTGGATATGTATGCTTAGTAACTGGGGCGAGCAGAGGTATTGGTCGTGGCATTGCTATTGGTTTGGGTGAGTGCGGAGCGACTGTCTATATCACCGCTCGTACGCTCAATCCAAAAAGTGGAGGCGTGTCGGGCAGCTTAATGGAAACTGCCAAGGAAGTATCTGACGCAGGAGGCGTATGTTTTAAAATTTACTAATGTAGCAATTTTATACTTTTTAAAATTATTTTAAAATTAGGTTGCCATTCCAGTTGCTGTTGATCATTCTGATGACTCCCAGGTGGCCAATCTTTTCGTTCGCATACGCCGTGAACAACATGGTCGTTTGGATATTTTGGTGAATAATGTTTATGCTGGCGTCGATGTTCTCACTGAAAGTGTTAAACAACAAAAGACTTTTTGGGAATTGGGATCAGACGAATCGCCAGGTGTTCTCTGGGACGCCGTTAACCGCGTTGGCCTCCGTAATCACTACATCTGCTCAGTTCTTGGTACCAGAATGATGTTAGATTATCGGAATGAGTTGAATCAGGATTTTGAAAACAGTTCGAAACCACCTGAGCCACAGAGACCTGGTTTAATTTTCAATATCTCATCCGTCGGAGGCTTGCGTCATTTTGCTGCAGTCGCTTATGGTGTTGGTAAGTTATTACTTTAAAGTATATTCTTGTTAATTTTTTTTCGGTGCAAGTTGAATTTGTAACTCTTTCCAGGAAAATCGGCCGTTGACAGAATGACAGCCGATATGGCAATTGAATTGAAAGAGCGGAATAGGAGCGTTGTAACAATGTCCATCTGGCCAGGCTTAGTTCGCACGGAACACATGAAAAGACTCGTCGAAGAAAACGGCAGTTTAACTCTCGATATTAGCAGCCAATGTAAGTGTTAACCTAGCCCATTCCCCATATTAGCCCATGATTCATCATGTGATTTTCGCACAGTATGTTTTTTGCCTCTCCAGCGGAGTCCCCCGAACTCACCGGTCGTGTTATCGCAGTGATTGCCAAAGAATCGCGAGCGGAATTAATGGCTCGTAGTGGACGCACTTTTATAGTTGCAGATGTTGCGAACAGCTATGGAATTCGAGACATTGATGGTCGGATCCCTCTCAGTTTTCGCTCCTACAAGTAATCACTCTCCTAAATACACTTTGATTTAGGTAAAAATGGATTTTTAACCTCAATTTTCTCCCTTTTTAGAGTCCTTCTCCATTTGGCGGGATGGAAGAGACTAGCAGGGTTTGCTCCAGCATTCCTAAAGGTTCCTTATTTTCTGCTGAAACCGGCATCTCCCCGATTCTAATCGGCGGCCGATTTGTTTTCTTTCTCCTAATTGTATTCATTTTTCCCTTTCCTAGTTCTGTTTTCTATACTCCTTCGATTTGCCAGAATAATGAGATAACGTATTAGTTAATTAATTCTTCTCTTACCATTGGGGAGTGGGAAGTGCAATAGTGCACACGACCTTGGAGTTTGGGCAACGCTGAGGTCACAGAGAAATGTAGAGATCCATCTAGTTGACTTCGGCACGCGTAGATTTTCTCCAAGATGCCGTTTATGTGTGTTAGGGAAGGAAAATTTGCGTTTTAAGATGTCCTTATTTCGCTCCCTTGGCTGACTCTAGAGAGTCTGCTCTTAACTTCACGAAGTTTTCAGGGGACTTCAAATTTGCCAACGAATATGAAATAGTTATTTTCTGTGACAGATGCCTAAGCGATGACGCGGCAACCGACGTATAATTTGCATATAAGATTACTGCCTTGTTGATTTTTTATTTTAGAGAGGCTTCCATTGCCTCACCATGTTTTCAATCGTTTTCTTGGAATAATTATCGAGTATGTAGATGGAAATAAATCCATAGGAAGCATTTTAAAAAGAAAAAATAAAATATTAAAAGCTCAAATATCTCCTGTAAATTTTCCGCTGATTTGAAGTTGTTTTAGGCAAATGTCCTATAGGAATTTTGCATCGAACTAGGCGAGAATTAAAAGTACATAATTCCATCAACTTTCCTTTAAACTGCACTTTATCCCATGTCGATAATGGCAATTTATTTAAAGCCAAGTATTGCAAGTTTGGGTTTGAGTAATTAAGTGTTCGTCCCTATGATGTTATTGCCTCGAGTTCAAACAAAAATGGGGACGTTTCATGAAAATTTAACCTCTCTCCTTCAGTTCTACTCATCAATCATGATTTCTGACTGGAGGGGCCTAATTGGAACCGCCTCATATTTGACGTGGGGGATACCATTTCTTCATTGGTCTTTTTCCTTCCGTGACTCAATCATTTGATATGAAATTAATTAAAAGGACAAACTTATTTGTGGCTCTTTCTGTTAGTTACATCATTTCTTTACAACTTTAAAATAACCGCAAAATTTTCTAAAGTTTTACTAACTTCTCCCTAAATTAACATTCACATTGAGCTTCAAGTATAAATATGCGGTTCAAGCCATTCCCGCAGCAAAACCATGCGAATTCCAATTCTGGGGGCACTCGAAAACTTTTTTCTCTAGCAAATTTGCTATACGGGCGCAATCAGATCCGATAATCTGTCACGTTTTAGTAGAAATTCGAGAAATTGTGGCAGTAGAAGTGTCAAAAGTATCAGGTGACATTTTAGCCACAACTTTTGCAATAGAGAGGATAACTTTCAGCTAAGCTCATCGTCCTTTCTGTCTAATCGGTGTCATTTTACTTTAGATTTGAACTATTTTCCCCTCACTTGAAGCTTAAAGTGTCACAGAATAGGGTGTGTGTGTGTGTGTGTGTGTGTTCGAGTCCTATTTTATTCAATATCACCGCAGACGTCTCGGAGGTCGAAATCTTCCTGTACTTTTATTTAGCCATTAAACCGTCAAACTGAAGTCGTTTCCACATGCCTTCATAATTATGCATATTTTTAAAAAATTATCGGACGAAAGTGAGAGAGATTGCTCAACTTTATTTTTAATACCTATATATTTATATATCTATTTAGGAATTGAAATTCTGCTTACTAATTCCCCTTCAGAAATTTGGCTTTACGCGGTAAGATGACATTTAAAATGAGTGATAAAGTGGGGTAGATTCAATTTTCGCGGTCGCTTCAAATGTGGGTTGAAAGAAGGCCTGGTGTTTATAATTTTGGCAAATTTCTTGACTTAGCAAATATCGTACTGTGGAGTAAAATGATTCAAGCTCCCTCTACCAGTTTAAATAGGAAAGGTGGAATCCAACAGGCAAAGGCACTCTTTATTCCCTGATATATTTAAATTTTGTTTTTATTTTTAAAATAATCTCCATCGAGATTTCGTTTTCATTTAAATTAGCATCGAGACTGAGTACCATGTTACAATAAAAATTTCGAATAGCCGTGCAAAAAAATTAACAGTAAATTAATCTAGGCTTGGAATACTCTCCACAGTCAGTGTGATGGGGCAAGTCGCTTAGGAACTTCAAACTCCAATTTTATTGTGAATTGGTAACTTGTAAATAATTGCTTCTGTCTAAATATTGCTTAAAGCATAGGGAGAAATTTTTACGATAGGCTGGAAAAAACTTGGTTTTTTTCCCTTTTACGGCAAATTTGGAGGTTATTTAATTTGAACAAAAAGTGAATATTTATCTAAATAAATAATGACTAAATGTTAAATTTTATGGAAACTAAAAATTGGATGATTAATCATTCCTAAGACTTCTTTTTCTCTTATTTGTGAACATCAAATACAACCGAAAGGTGTGGGTGAAGACAAATAATAGGACTGAGGTCTCGATGCTAAGGAGCCAAATGAGAAGTTACTGATGGATCCACTGTGATCTCTCAATATACAGAGGCTATAAAGATTGCATGAAAGGTAGATGGCTTCAGAATCACATAGAAAGCAGATCGACCAGATCTTCTGTATGAAGTGAAATACTATAAAATGAAAAGGTAATTCGCAAAAAATCAACCAACTGGGCAATATAAAAAGCAGTATTTTCCTGATGTCCTGGCTTTCACTTCAAGCGCACCTCCCCCCCCCATACTGACTCATATTTTTTGCTCCCGGTGGTTAAAGCCAACTGCACTCAGTGGCAAAGCCTGTGGAGTCAAAATTTCCGGCCTAATTCCACTAGTGACCTTACTGGCGAGACTACAGCAAGGGCATTATCTGTTTAGCATGACACGAAAAAAATTGAATACGCATTCTATGCAGGTCTTCATTCACTTCTTTGAATAGAAATATCAACCTGGAAAGTAACTTATTTCAAATTGAATGGCCTCTACTTAAATTTGTTAATTTTTCCCAATTTTACATTAACTTTGAATATATTTGCCACTAATGGAGTACACAACGTTAGCAAGGCTGAACAAACAAGGGAATCTCGAGCACGTTACAATATTCAGGAAGGTGTTGCGTGCTATCGATCGCCTAGTGAGCAATTGCGGGGACCTCTCAGCCTACCAGCAATCAGTAGTCGTTGCAACGTAGCATGGCACAAATTGTGCCTATGACTGTGCTTTGTGACAGCTTGTTATATTTATCCTGCCCTCGATATTGCTGAGGGATTTATATATGCGGCAATTTTGCCAAGGAGAATTTTTAAACTCTGGTCAAAGCTTAGTTGTGCAGTATTCTTAAATACACTTCCAACACTCCTATCATCATCCATCGAAAATGATTGGCAGATTATATTTTCAATGAAACATATATTTAAAAAAATGCTTTGGAGGAACACTTCTGATGTCCAGCAAAATTTTGAATAGTACTTTCTATTTTTTTTCGCGAAATGTTGTGTATGAACCTGAAATATTGCGACATTTCGGATCCCAAATATTCGATCAATCCAAAATGACCTAATTCATAAGAACGAGCGTATTGGAACATCGTAATAAAATTTGGTTTGTAGCGGAAAGCTACGCAAATATGCCCTACCTAAACCTCAGCAATTTCTATGGCAAAATCCCCAGGTATGAAATAGCTTCTGAGATTAGGTATTCAACCTCAATAGTTTCGAGGAGACAGAGCATAAGGTGAGAATTGTCTTCATTGTGCTTGCGTGAAACTGACGCGGTGTTTAAACAATAAAATATAATTTCGGTTATAATGACCATGCAACGATTATTGGTTGTTGGTTGGCTGGGAGGTCTCTGTACTCACGACCTCACTTGATCCCTACTCGATCAGTAGCATGGCGCACCTACCAGACTGTTCGAGTGTACATGAGATTTATTTGTTCAGCCTTGGTAGCGGTAATCAATTCATCGGGTGTACACAGTGAATTACTCTCAAACATGTTGGTTCATTTACACATAGTATAACATAGTATCATAGGGTATATTGAAATACCCACTTGTATTTGGGTATCTTGGGGAAATGATTGGTTGAGTTAAATTTGTGCTTTAAATCAAAGAGAGATGTTATAAGCAGCCATACACTTTTTATGAAAAAAAAATTCCATTAAAGGATGAAACGTCGCTTTTAAGAACACTCTTCTGGAACTATATAGAAGACTTGGCTACAAAAATCTGTAAATAAATGGTGAAGATGAAAGCGTTGGGTGTGGCATTCCAGTAGTGTTTTTGTCGATCGACCTCCACTTCAGTTAATGGTAAATATTTCAAAAGTTGTTCAATGCAAATCTTTTCTTTTTTAAACTCACTGACAAGAAAGTGTCATTTTAGAACCAAGTTATCGAAGAAGTGCTCACCAAGTTGCTAACTATGAGCATTTAGAAATCAGCAGCAGTTGGGTATCCCCCAATCCATTATTCCCTTTTAATTCGCACCAATCTTTAATCTAGAACAGGACAGGACAGAAAGCCAGCAGCTTTGAAAAGCAGGTTTATCGGCGGTGGTTTTTGCAGTGTGAAAATCAAAAGACGAATGCAAGTAGATACCAGTGAGCGCGTTTGTGAAGTGGCGATACTGAAGCCCGTTCTCCAATAATGCTGTGGTATGTATCACAGAGTGACCATATATAATTCTAAGGATAGCGTAATAATCGAGGGTGTTGTAGGACATATCAAATTGACTTAGCGAAAGAGGTCCCGCGGCAAGCACTCAACTGTCAAATAACATATATAAACCATAAATTAACAATCTGAAGACGTATGAGAAATCAACAGAGAAACTTGAATTCATGTCTGGGAATTCTGTACTCCCGTGGATACGTCGTAAACAAATGCTTTTGCTAATGAGCACCTTGAAAATTGCCTTCATTAATCTATCGATAATGCATTTATCAAGTGTGTGAAAGTACTTTTCGTGGGATCATTCATCCGTATTGTACTCCGTTAACTATAAAATATTCAATCTCTTTCAAAGGGACCTCGATACAAGGAGGAATCAGCCAACCGCTGCTTGATGGAATATACAAAGGATGACTGGTGCTTGAGAGCGGTAGAATGATGAAATATGTCAGCTCCGATGTGGGCCTACCTAATTGTGCCTCACTTTCGCCCCACAAAAATTCGTCAATTCTGCTTTGATCCACTTCGTCGCCAATTTTATTAGAAGATTAATGTTCAACCACTTCACTTTATCATTAGACAAATTTAGTTGACAATATTTTCTGAAAATAAAACGAAATATTTTTAATCTCTTCTCTTTTATAGATAGTACAAAATTCACAGCTCTGTCAAATGTTTTATGGATATTCTTTTCCATTTTGATTATTATTTCAGAACCAACTATCAGTTAGTATCATGCGTCAAATAAGTTTTATTTGAATTTTCTACTTCTGTTTGGAAATATATGAGAAATAATAAGCAACCTTCACATAACTTTACTGTTAATTACGCGAAAACTCCATATAATACTCAAAATAGAGACCGAAGTTGAGAATAGAACGAAAACCCACACACTGCGTCTTTATTCACGTTTCCTAACTATGACACCCCATAACATTCTGTGTGGATTTGGCGGGGTGAGCCTGGGACGTGCGACGTGCTTGTTTAAGGTGTGCATGACGCTATCGCGGCTGAACAAAGAAATCACTGTGCTCTCGAACTACCTGGACGATGTGACTCTTACTGATCTAGTAGGGAGCAAGTGCGGGGTAATGAGAGCAAAGATGTCTCAGTCAAGCAACAATCAATGGACGCTACGTTGTTAGCATAGTCCTAATTATCCTTCAGTGACAAGTCTTGTTCGCGTCTTGAGAATTACCAGTTAATTATTATCAGTGCGGTAACGATGGAAAACACCTTTACTACTATTAGAAATAATTACTATAGTTTTTGTCTGCTTCTAAAGAAAGATTTATTACATATTTTAATAGCTTGTTAAACTAATATAATCTTAAACCACCTAGATTAGTCGAATGTAACAACCCATTTTCTGCAAAGATATGAGCCATCGCATTGAGTAGTCTATAGAATAGAATTTAAACGCACAAAATAGCGAAATATTTCAGGTGGCGATAAATCTAGGATTCAATTACTGGGAAGTCTGGATCCCCTAAATATAATACCTTTTAATCTAGGCTATTCCAAATCCCAATTCTCCAGCTTGAAACTCGATGTGAGTTTAGCAAAGAATTTAAAAATACTTGCAATTCAATTGGAGTTGAGAGAAGGTGAGGGAGGGGAGACACCGACTACTTTGCAATCAAAAGAGCCTCCATCAACGATATTCATTTGACAAAGAACTCTGTTCACTGTCTATAGTTACCCCATGAGTTCGTAAAAACAACTTCACAACTGAATGTTATTTTCATTAGTAAAAGAGAGAAAACAAAAATTGAATGTTAATATTGTTAATGCAGCAAAAATATTCAATAAGTTAGGCACTTTGATTTACTTCTTGATCGCCTGGCCCTCTCAGACTCCAACTTCATCAATCGATGCTTTCTACATCTCCCATTTCTCTATAACAGGCCCCGTTCTCTCTCCCTCTTTACTTGTTGCTTGAAAATAGCAAATGCATTCACCAGGATCAGTAGGAATGGCAAAAGTTAAGGTTTTTTTTAACATGTAAGATCGTATTATACGCTAGGTCGCCTTCCTTTTATTGGGGCACTCACCCATAGATCTGATTGGTAGCTCACTCGTCAAGTTCAGACAGTTTTATCAATTCCACTTTTTTCCTAAAACTGTTCCGTGTAATTGAAAAGTGGATCCGCGCTCATACCTCACATGCGTCCCTGCCAAAATGACTTACACTAACCGTCGATAGTTTCACTCACACACAAACATGCGGAAACTCGCCTACTTGACCTGATCTCTTACATTTCACGCTCATCTTCCTTCTCATCCTCGTCTCTCCCATTCTCTTCGAGGTTTTTCAGTACACTTTTTGCCCAACAATGCTTTCTGGTGACTTTTCAACCAGAGTTTTGGGCTAATATATGAGCAACTCCAATCGCTAAGTTTAAAACCACGGTGGACAGGTTGGACACCCTATTAATCATGTGAATTTGCATTAGACGCTTGAGGAAACTAGGTCTAACGAAGGTCAAATTGAAATTCGGTTTTATTGCTACAAATTTATTACACGGAGAACGGGGTTAAAACGCGGGTGATTACCAAAAAAGCATTTGTTATATTTTAAAAAATTACCCTATGCAAAGAAAAGTTAATGTAAGCACATGAAGAGATAACGGCAAGGATGGATGCTTTATCTTTATTTGGTCTAAATGTATAGTAATTACAGAATACAGCATCAATTATAATTATGATTCATCCCACACAAATAAGTTGCCATGCTTCATTTAGTACTTTTTAGGTAAAATAGTTTTTAGGTGAAAGCCTTTTATAATATCAAATACTGCAATATCATATAGAGGAATATTTTTAAGCTGAGTAAAAGTCTTGACTGATGATGAACAAGTTTATACGTACAAAACGGATAAATAAAATATTTATAAAAAAGCAGGACAAAAAGGTGTTAAGGGGACTGTACATGAGAATGGAGGTCAAAACTACAAATTGATGACAATACAAAGTTTTTGTTTAAATGGGGTAATGGGGCATACGCCTTCTATGAAATTCTCGTATGTGGAAATTGATACGTTGGCGCAGATCCAAACCGGGACAGAGACCTGGCAGAACGCAGTAGTCTGGATTAACCACGCACAACAAAAGCAGGAGAGGAATGAGGATGAGAAGAAGGAGGAAAAGGAAAATCGGTAATCGAGACCATCGACATGGGCTCCGCTTCACACTCACTTTAAGCCTGTAAAATACATGCCTACTTATAATCCATCAGTAGAAATAATAGGAATAACAAAGATATATTTAACTAACCTCGAGGATGGAGTGTCAAGAGGTTCCTGTAAAGTCTGAATGAAGACAAAATGAGTTTTAGAAATGCAAAAAAAAATCAGAAAAAGCACTACAATATGTTTACTACGAACATACCTTCTTTACAATATTCTCAGGCTCTGGTTCTAATTCGACTCTGACATTTTCGGGTACCTCAGGCTCGATGTTGGCTTTTTCGAGGATTGTGAAGGAAAATTCATCGGGAGAAGCATCTCTTAATTCTTCGTCCTTCATATGCCGAAAAACAAACACATAATCATCATAATCAGTTTCATCAGTCACATATAGTCTTGGAGATAATCGGTATTCGGTAAACATAATTTCAAATGGGCATTCAAAATAATGATTTTGAGCTAAGAAGTCGGACTATTTATGATAAAGCTACACACAATACACCATAACGTTTGATCCAATCAAGTAGGTCAAAACGTCATAGTTATATAACAGTACTTGGCTATCCAACCAATTATATGAATTTCCGCCTCAATTTAACGCCACTGGGTGTGGCTGTCTCACTTCGCGAGTTCTTAATCACCCCCCCCTCACTCCCTCCATTTAAACAAAACAATGAAAAAAGATTAAATTTGTCAAGAAATATAGATTTCTATCAACAGAATTTCAAACAAGTGGAAGCAGCTGCATAAAACTTTAAAAACTAATAAGCACCACCACCACCACATAAATCAATGCCAATTACTTTACCTGATATCGTATTGCAGATTCAATGTTTACATCAGAAGATATGGCGGGAATTTCTTGGAGGTTCGGATCTGTTTCCAAGTCGACAGAAGAAATTATTTCAATCGAAGAAGACGAGGATTCTTGCTCTTCTTCTTCTTCCACTTCTGCAGTGGAGAGGTTTGTACAGAATTCAACCATTCCTAACGTCTTATCTGCCTCCTCCTTGGCTTCCGACTCTGGCATAACGATCTGTACAAAAAGATTTCGGTGATAAATAAACTAACTTTGCACAAAGATACTTAAAAAAGTTAATTGTGCAAGAATAAAAAGTGCATCAATGTGCAATAAGTGTGAAAAATCGCAATGAAATTCGAAATGTGTGATTTAAAACGCACGAGCTCAAACTCATCATCACTTGACATCTTTCTTTATTTCTAGCAGTCGTGGAATCTCATGAAACTTTCCTTAAACTGACATAGTTGTGTCATCACGTCGTCAATTGCACTAAGTCGACGCAACTGGATTGGCTGCTGACAACGAGCCAATAGGTACTGAGCTGTGAGTTAGGTCAAAGGTCCAATCAGGTGATTGGAACGAGCGGACGTACCCAGTGGATGATTTTGACCCCGAAAAGTTAATCAATGCCTTCAGGTCAACACACAAGAGCCCTCTTCTCAGACGTTTGTATCTTGAAAGACGGTTTACGACGTCTATCTAACAATGTTCCTTCCCTCTGTCGCTACAGTTACATAATGGCAAATAGACAAATGCTTTATCTTACTATCAGTAATTAATATTCAAATTAAGGGAATAACTTCTCCAATCCCAATTTACTTCGATAATGGAAATCAGAGAAATATTTAAATTGCAATTAAGAATGAAGTTAATTCGATAAAGACTGGAGTTATTAACGGCTTATAAGGCATAATTATTCTGGAACTAAACTGGAGAGCCTCTGTTTGTTTATTTACCGCATTAAATCAAACAAAAACGACCTCTTAAAAGTTCATTTTGGATATTCCGAATGCATAATGACCACAGAAGTGGGGTTCTCACTCAGAAGACAAACAAACATATCTGCGTCTTAAAAGCAAAAGGATTTTAGAGATATGTGCGAAGTTAAAGCGGTGGGACTTTGGGCTTGTAGGTGGTGGGGGCAAATTTCATTAAATGCTGTCGTACAAAAGTGTGCATAAATTCGTTTTTTTCCCAAAATCACAAAATTCAAAAACCCATTTTTCGCTTATTAACAAATAAAAACGCGCAAATGTCGGACTTGAACTTCCGCTTGCGCGCTAAAAGGTGCGAGTATTTACTTTAAACGAAAAAAAACGAAACTACTGATCAGAATTTGTTGTCAGAAAAAAATGTGAAATGAGCAGAGGTGCACAACGTTATTATTTGCCAGGCAATGTGGCATTTTATATGAAATCTAAAAACTGGATAATCTTTTAACGACGGATCCAACCGAACAGCAAGTTAATCCAAGATGTGATCTCGCAGATGATTTACATGTTAATCAGCAGAGGCCCCATAATTGTTCTAATTGAAATCCAGAATCTGGCCTCCTGATTTAATCAAATGTACGAAACCTAATCTGCCCTTAGAAGAAAAATATCCAAAAATGGAAAAATTGAAGGAACAGATTTAGAGGCTGATAAAATAGTAAATGATGGTAATGAGATTCTAATTTATGTTCCTGCAAGTTAATTCAAAATATATGAAAATTAGCCTACTAAACGAATGATTTAGTTGCCATTGATGCTATTCTAGAGAGGTTGTAAATGAAAGAAGTTGGACTCAATCACAGGAGCTCTGGCGGATTCGATAGTCTTTTAAGGATCAGCGGTCGAACATTTGAAAGGTCAGATTGCACATTTCGTTCTCATAGCAGTTAGAGCAGCATTTTAAGATCGGCACACAGATAGTAAACGCTTTCCACTTTGTAAATTTATTTCCCTTCCTCACAATTTCAGACATTTTAAGCTTCATCAGACAAAGCCGCCTTTCATCCATTTTGCTGGAAATTCCTTGAGATAAGAATTTTCTCCCTTCAATACTGAGATCGACCATATTGGCCGTTTCAGCCTTGGTGCTTTCCCGATTAGGATTATAAATTTAACTTAATAAGTATCAAATTAATAATAGTAAGTAGAACAAGAGCTTGGAAAATATAATTTAAAAAAGAGTTGCTTTGCCCTCTTTTACAGGGCGTTCGTGGGAGGGTGGGACGGGGGGGGGGAGAAATTTGGCGGTCGCATCGGGATATAGAAAAAGGCGTTGGGAACTGAAAAATTTAATCGATTTAAACAAAATCGAATAGACAAAGAAACTATACTATCTTTAGAGAGCTTTTATCAATGTTACCGCTATTGGCATCAATTAGGGGCCCAATTCGACCGCAGATACGCCCAAGTCTTTGAATCTGAGGCAAGCTGTTTTTACAAACTTCCTGGGAATTTTCCCAATCACCACCTCAACTCGGTCCATTAAGATGACTCTTGTTGTACTATCATGGTTAGTGGTGTCTTTCTCCACAGCACCCAATGCATATATAAGAGGCAATCAGGTTCAAATTCAGGAGGGGGAGTTCACAGACACTGGTGTTGTAGTAATTATCGCCCCACGACAATTTTTTTCATTTCTATGAGGTAAGAATGGGAGCCAGATTTAACTGGAATTTTGTCACATAGTCTTCTTATCCAGGGCTTAAATTCCACACAGACATCTCAATTCAACCTACGCATCTCGCTAAACATCCGAAAACCATGCCAGTGGAAATGTGATTCCTAAGTGTTGTGTTTATGAATTGGGAAAAGTTTTCCTCTTTGGAAAAGAACCAGTTCTTATGGGCTTCAGCATGTTATTTTATTCCATTCAAAAGAATCTTCGCCTCTGTCTGACCATTTTTCCGCGGGAAATTGACGTTTGTAATCTTGAGTTAGAGAAAGCCATTACTGAGTGTACATCTCATGAAAAGAGCTGAGGCATTCAATTAACTGCGGTGACAAAGCCCAAACTCAGCTGGCAGGATCCTCATACAGCAGATTTATTTTAGAAATTCTGTTATGCGATCGAAATTGGATCAGACTGTCAGTTGTGGTATTTTTTTCCTATCACCACAGCCTCCTGGTCTCCAATTCATGATGGATTCTTTTAACAGCGTTCAGGAAGCAGAGAGCGACGTCCATAATCTCTTTATCTTGATCGACGGCGCGAATCACCAGGACACGAGATATTCTCCTTTCATTCATCCTCGTTTTCATCACGTATAAAAATGGGAGTTCGACCTTCCAAAGGCAGCATGGTGTGCGTGAACACTCTTAACACTACTCGAGATTTGTCATATAGTAAAACTCTAATTGGAATATTTCTACTTGCTTAGCGGTGGATTTGAACACGAAATCAGAGCAAGCAGAGAGGGGAATTTTTACTAAGAACTCGAATAATTATGAGCTAACTCAAATGAGCAGATACATCTTAATACTACTTAAAGCTAAACAGTTTCATTAACATTTAACGATCTTTCTACCACAAATCAATATGTTGGCTTAATTTCTGCCCGTAAGAGAGATTTCTTTGCAGTTAGTATTCTCCAAGCCCCAGTGCTTTACACTTTGGAAAGCCACCATAGTAACAGTAAGTATGGCAAGCGGAAATGAACTTGCAGCCTCGTCTTCAGTTCGGTTCCCAGTGCCTCATACACAGCAAATGAAAGGGTCAAATAAAATTAGCTGACCTGGTAATTTACCTCTCTTGTAGACTTAAACAATTAACAATGCCTTCTGGTTGTCAAGGCATTGTTGCCCTACCAGTCACCTAGCTTAGATCTGCCCTGGGTCAAGTTATTAGTGCAAAGGGAGAGTAAGAAGAGAACAAGTAGATCGGTATTAAATGTTGAAAATTAAAGACAAATTTATATTTTACGTCTATAAAATTACAAAGAAATTAATATTCAACAATTTGAAAAAAAGAATCGAGCCTCGGGAGTATCAAAAACAAAAATTTCAGTGTGCTTGATAAAAATGACGCTAAACCGGAGAGTCTATGAAACTGGTAATAGATGATGTTCTGAGTAAGAAAAGTACAGAGATCGTAGAATGAGATCGCCTGATAACTCTTGAAATCCATTCTTTGTGTTAAGTTGACTTTCACTTGAGTAATTAAAAATGAAATGCTGGATTTGGTTGATGGGAGATGAAATTGCTGTTATCCAACGAGTAATCGGCCCCTCACTTGGAGAAAATGTTTTATTGGACACTCTGTAATCACAATTGCTGATAATCAATTCTGAAGCGGCCTAGTGGCAGACTCCTCATGTTATGTTATATGAACACCGCTGACCTCACTTTATGACCTCTGAACAGTTTTCACAGCTGAGAGTTGCACCCACTGTAACAAGTTTAAACTAGTTACCATTAGCAATTAATTGTGCCAAGGTGTTGGTAATTCTCTAGGCGGCATACAGAGGCCCTAACTTGGAGTTAATTTCTGATCCGTAAAGCGGGAAAGCGGTTTGTTAGCGAACTATAGGGAATCGAAATTTCACCTGAGATTGCTGTTAAATCATTGGAAGGGTCGTGATTGAAGAATCCGAAAATAGAACAAAGAAGCAACATTTTTTCGTTTTAATTTGCTCCACACAGCCACCTAAGATTTGTTTTTTTAATCCAAAATAAAAATATAATTAAAATTGGTACGCAGTGATAGCAACGAAGTTTTATAAATCTTAACAAATATATATTATAGAAGCCCATTTTCATGCTTTATCCTATAATTGACAATAGCAGCACAGAAACCTATCAAATTGACAAGAAGTTTGAGGAAAAAACACGGAGAATATCTTGCGAATCGGAAGCTATATTAATCCTCTACAAACACGAGAATTTACTAAACAATAAATAAATTTAAATGTGTAAGTGGACTCATTTTACGACACGACGTTCTATAGGCACCGCCGCAAGAAATGACGGAAGTAACTGGGGCAAGCAATAAAAGCCAGGAGTCAATAGATAAATTGAATATCGAGACCTCCTCCTCCATTCCCTTTATGACTTGTGAGGGGTCATATTACAGCGGGCGCAGGTGTGACCGAAGTGGCGAATAGAAACAATTGTAGCATTTGCAGTGGTGGCACCATCTGGTTGCTATGCTAATGCTACCTCACTAGACAACCCGATCAGAGGTCACTAAGGTCAGGTCAGGTCAGTTCCACATAGAGATATTAATTTAAGACCAATCCACTCCATGTGAAAGTCGGTTTCTAAGTCAAAAGAACCCACATCATGTGGATAGACACGAAGTTAAATCAAAGTGATACCATCGCAAGACCGAAGACGACTGAAAGGAATTATAAGCATCTCACAACGAAATGACTTAAATAAAATTTCATTTGAAAATGGTTATAACGAAACTAATGTTTGCTTTCTTTTCCTGATAAGAATAGGAATTCTGAGCAGATTATCTCAATCTCAATTGGAGACGATGGGTCTGTCACTCACTGTCAGTGACCAGCCGCAATAGTTAAAGTTCTTCAGACAAGGAATGACGAGGTTTGAACTTGCTAGCGGAGAACTTCAGGTAGGGATCAAAAAGTGCCATTTCTAATGAGCATGAGAAAAAATTGCTAACTGAGTTTTGCGAATCGCCGACCTGACTACTTGATGATATGACATGTAATAAGTAAGCACACCACGCACCTACCACCTATTTAACAAGCAGATATAATTATTGGGAATTAACGCTCGTTTCTTACTGTCATAATCCTGATCCTTCGTCAGACATATATGAATTAGATCAGGTTCGAAAAGAGTACTGAATTGAAGGTCATCCTTATTGTATATGACGTAATATAGGGATATGATTTGAGAAAATTAAATTCTGAAATTCCTAAAGAATTAATCAACGCATTTCTTAGAAAACGCATGGAAACCACCCACAATTTTCGAAATAGCTAATGACTCCTACTTTTAACGATGTTATATTGATTGGTTCAGCATGTCTAGACGTAACTCATGATCAAGAATGAAACATGTAAAAGGCACGGACTAAATATGCGTGATTGAAATTTCAAGCAGGATTTGGACCATCTACATTATTTAAGGATGCTTCTATAGTTTCAGCATGAAATACTTACGATTAATGTCATTCATACAGACATATCGTAACTATTTCAACTTGAGCTGTTCTCTTCTTGACTTGTTCCACGCAGAAGCGTTTAATTTCGCATGTTTTGAATATGAATCGCGTTATCTTGCATTTAGTGAGTTTGACCGTAGGAAATGAGAACAGAAATTTTTATCAATAATATCGCAAGTTTCCCACTCATTTATCTGCTGTCCATACACACATAATACTAGGGGTAGAACAAGTTAAGAATTCATCCAATACAAATTTAAAAGCAGAGCATATGGCTTTGAATATTTGCTCTCAGAAAAAGAAAACCTCGAAGGTTGCCTTTGGAAATATGGAACTGAGAATATACTTCTAAAATCCGTATATAATCTACGAAGTCAACTTTAAAGCTAAGTTTTATTAAAAAACAACCATCTTCATAGGAAAGAGATGCTAACCGCAAATCTAGCCATTTCAAACCTGAATTCACTAAATTGCACCGCCTTAACAGCTAAATTCACGCGACCCCCCTCCCACTGTTCAAGTCTTACCTTCGATATTTTAAATAGTAAATCATACAATTTGGAAAAAAGTCTATCTAATCTTGGAGTGCACAACGCTAAAAGGAATCTCAATTGTCATAGAGCATTCTGGAATATGCGTTCGTGGGGCAGAAACCTCTCACCCAAACAGCAAGCCGGTTAATGGAACGTAGAATAGCCCTGATCGTAATTAATAACCAAACATGTGGGTAATTGACAAACATATGCAATAGACGCTTTCCATCTCATACGCTCTGTTTCCTTTATGTTAGTTTTGGGAACAATCTTATATTAGTGACCCTTGGCAAAAAGGATTACTAAGGATAAATCAAGGCTCAGCTGTGTAGCATTTACTGTAATCTCCTTTTTACGGCACTCTTTACCGACCTATAGTAGTAGACCCAAATTATAACATACTATAGCGTACTGTCTGTCACTTTCTTTGAAGGTCAAACCAGTGAGTACAAGCTCAAAACTGGATCTGTTATCAGCTCACTTTGGAATTTAGCGAAAAATTTGAAAATAAAGCTCCACACGCAAAAAAACCTTAATTCACACGTTCATGTGAAAAACCAGAAAATGGTTTACATTCCGGATACTTATCAGTAACAAAATCAAATAACTTACGAGGGATTTGTGAGAAATCTTTGACTGAGGCGATGTCTTTACATTTCCTCCACGCCGATAACTCGACTTTGGTAATGGAGTTCCTTCATTCTCATATGTTGAAGGTTTGGTTACTGTTTTTATATCTTTCTCCCTTGATAACTCATCCATTGGAGCCTTAGATTCTTCAATTAGTTGACATTCTTCAGTAGAAGGTAAGAATGACAGAATTTCATCCTCCTTTAGGGACTTCCTTGTATCCAGTTCCTTCAAATGCTTAGGTAGTTCACGACGATTCTCCGAGTTATCCATTGATTGACAGTCTTTAAATGGAAATAATTCCTTCATCTCGGAAGTCGGGTTGGTGAATATCGTGACCGACTCTGCACCTGGACGCTTTGACTCATCTAGTGGAATATATATATTCGAGGATGTGGGTGTTTCTAGTGCAGAAGTTTTATCAATTTTTTGGTCTTGGGATTTATCACCGGGTTTGAGAGATTTAAATGAAGCTAGGTGCTCTTCCGTGATGGAATCAGGAGGTCTGTAAGGTTCTGATTGATATTCAGGCGGTAAAAATTTCAGAGCATTGGAACGAGGCTCTTTTAACTGGTCTTTATACTCATCTACTTTTAGCGATCTGCTTGAAAATCCTTCAACAGCCAATGGATTTACCAGGTAATAATCAACATCATTGGAGCATGAGTATTCATCAGATTGAATTTGATGTTGAACCTCATAGTGACCCGGTTCCATAGTGACCTGTTTCAAGTTAGAATCAGACTTCTGATCTGATTTCTCTTCGATAGCTGATAATTCTGCTTTAAACTCCGTTGACTTCATTATATCAACCATTTTTTCTTTGCCGTTTCCTCCTTTCTTATGCCTGGGCTTTCGTTTGCGTCTACTACGTTGTGAGGCCTTAATCGGGTTTACAAAAGCTGCTTTTAATTGATCTTCCAAATTACCTGCGTCGGTAACTCCATTCAATTTATCTTCCAGAGCATTCTCCAATCCTAAATCTTTTCCTAAATCGGATAAAGTGGGTTCATCCTTTGTCTTCAATTGAATTTGGGAATCCCATTCGTCAGCTTCATAGATATCATTACTTTCGGTCAAGATTTCATCTTGAAAATCTCCTACAGACGTCGATTCAGATTCATGAGGTGCTATTTCATATACCTTGACTGCTTCAGAAGACCTTACTTCTATCTTTTGAGGAGTATTCTCCAATTTAGCTGAATATCCATCTGTTATGGATTTCGAAGGCAAGCCTTGAGGTTCAGTCACATCCAAAATATCACTCTTTCTGGTAAGCGATTCATCATTAGCGTTACCTTTGATACCAGAGGGAAAATTCTCTCTATGTCCAAAAGCGGTCAAATTTAGAGATTGCACTTTTTCATATGGATGGGACAATGAATCCATAGGCTGCTCCAAATCTGATATCAGAGGTTTTCTCTTTTCCCTATCAACACCTGGAACAACATTTTCATTAACAAGCCGCAGGCTATTTGCACTCCTCTGAACCTCTATTTTAGCCATCGAACCCGAATACACCAATTTAGCACCCGACGTGAGAGCAGCAGTTTGCGCAATTTTCTTGAGGTCACGTTTCTTATCTTTCCCGTTTTTTTCTTTCTTTGAGCTTGGCTGGCTTGAGATTAAGCTTACTTCAGTCAGTTCTGCACTTAAGGTTGATTGCAGAGAAATCTCAGACGAAACGCTTTGATTTTCTGCAAATTCTGACGCACCGACTCCAGCCGTTATCTTGACATCATCAATTTCTTTTGAAAATACCAATGTTTCTTCAGTATCTGCGATTGGTTTATCTGAGTCGCTGAGACGCTGAGTTTCAACTCTAGAGGAATCACTATGGGTAAATGATTCTGATTGGAGATTGTCTTTAGAAATATCGGCTCTTTCTAACGAAGTGAAAGGAATACTATCTGACTTTTCCTTGAGATCTGGAGAAGATAGATTTTCAATTTCACTTGATTTTCCATATGAATCTCGGTGTTCTGAATCAAATTTATTCTTAGTGCATGACACTATAGAATCTTGAGTAACTCTCCTGTCTGACTCAATCTCTGCAGTTGGTTCATTTTCATCTATTTTAGATGAATTCCTTATCTGCTCAATGGATTCAATGTGCTCATCAGCTAAGTTTACTTCAGAGGGATATTCCGCCAATGGGTGTTCTCCCTCGGTATCGACAGCAGTTGATTGAGCCATATTCTCTTCATCATCCTTTGATTTCTTTTGTTTACGTTCAAGGGGTTTCTTCGATTTTCCATCAATCCATTCTCCGGGTTCCTAATAACACGTATTAAGTATTAGTTCCACGTCAAACGTGTTTTAAGATTAAGTTGTATGATTCAATACTTACCTTCTGAGTTGACTCTGAAGAATTGTTCAGATTCGAGTAGTTTCTTGAACCCAGTGGCACATCTTCATTCCTTTCATCAAAATCTGAAGAAGGTAGTACCTCTTGAATTTCAGTGTATTCCCTATCTAAATCTCTGTATTCTGTAACGATTTCACCTCCGGAATACGGCAACTCCGATGCTTGTGGAAGTCTTTCGTCTTGTTTCAATTCTGGTGATAGTTTCATAGAAGTACTAATTAGTTCAATTTTGCCGATTTGCGATTGATTACACACTCGCTCTTCTTTTGATGTAACAAATTGACTGCTTTCATCAGCCGACTTAACTTCAGAATGATATTCATCTAGTTCTACCAAACTTGTGGTTGTGGAAGATCCACTTTCTTGAATATCGGCCGTGATATCTTCTGTTTCCTTCTGCCTCTCAACATTACGCTTCTTAGATGTTGAATCACTCCGTTCACAATTTTGCTAAAATGAGACATTTAATGCAATATAAGAATCAAATTGGGATTTGTAGATTCCTTTTAAAAATTAAAATTAAATTTTTCAAGACTTATGCTGTCTACTGATGTTTGTGATGTGACTTCTGTCTTTTCTGAGAAGTACTGAGAAGACAGCTTTTTAATTCCAATAGGTTCATGAGTTGGCTCGTAGTTAGTGAATTTCGATTGATCGCTCTCCTGGATGGAATCCAATGACTTGAAAGGCTCTTTCGAGGACGTTACGACAGCGACTGCGCCAATATCTTTATTTTCGAATTACATCTGTGTATACTTAGTACTCTATCTCAATTCTCTTGATGCGGAGTCTTAAATCGACCATCGAAG
The DNA here is from genome assembly GCA_000469805.3 of Hymenolepis microstoma. Lineage (NCBI taxonomy): Eukaryota > Metazoa > Platyhelminthes > Cestoda > Cyclophyllidea > Hymenolepididae > Hymenolepis > Hymenolepis microstoma. The sequence continues at coordinate 637,801 of LR215993.1, read as the reverse complement.
CTTCAAAGTAGAAATGAGAAAGCTTTATCCACAGAAGTCAGTTTTGTTCCCTCAGATCCTACACCTTAATTACAGACCGCTATTTTGTAATTTAAAATGAATGCTCCTTGACACTTATTAGATTTCACATTAAGAGGTGTTGTTTAGAAAACATTTACTGGAAATCAAGCTTATTTATAATAATAAGAATTTCGAAATCCAGATTGTGCAATCGTATTTTAGTCGAAGAAAATAATAATAATAATATTTTTAATAATTGCATTTCTTATTCCACAATCGACACCCCACAGTAATTAGATTCAATTTGATACTATAAATACTAATTTCAGCACTCTTCTAGATGACCAATAACTCAGAGTCATAATTTGAGTTGAGTCGAATAGAAATTGACGACTGCCAGAAAAGTGTCTCTCTCACACACACAGGTGATTCATCTCAGATAAATGTGTCAAGCTTCGACAAGTGTCTAAGGCTTACAAGTGAATTCTTGCACTGAGTTAAAGGCAGAAGTTCAAAAGGCTCACCGAATGTGAACATTTGTTAAAATAAGAGTTAGAAGAAATGTTCGCTATAGTAGACTTGGTTACGAAGCGACTGCGAAGCTAATTACCTCAAGAACCAATTCCGAAGGAGCGCGTAAGTATGAATCATCCCTCGTGGCCCAATCGGCGTTAGGAATTGAATCCTTCCCTACCATTACCGATTCCTGAAATTTAGGTACATCCGCAATATCCAAATTATGAGACGCAATCTCGGGATTTTGCAGAATTTTAGAGTTTAGTTCAGTTGAAGTAGTACTCTCTTCAATTTCAGGAATAATATCCTGCCGAACAGAATTCTGCTGCCTTACTTCAATCCCTTCTGAAATTGTTGGGATGGACGTCATACTCTGAAATTTATTTTTATCTTCATTTGCAGAACCGCCGAGAGGCTGAATTGACACAATATCTGTTCCCTTTTCGATAGAAGAATCTTTTGAATTTCTGGAAGCGTTTTCATCATATTTCTCAAATGCAGTCTTTTTATTAGAAATACTCTCCCGAAGTTCGTCAGATTCTTTCGAAGACGACCTCGCCTTGGGCTGAGTGATTTCAACAGCTTTTTGAGGTGTGCGGTTTCCTCTGTGGACATCATGTTTTTTAGATTTCTTATTGTTTCGACCTTTTTTCTTCGGTTCGGACATTAGCCCGTCATTTGGGTCCTACAATGTTAGTTAATTTAAATAAACTCATAATTAACGAGGAAATATGACGCAGTAGTTAAGGCTTACAAGAAAAAAATAAAAGATTTGATTTTAATAGACCAATCTACAGCATCTCGACGTTTCTTCAAGTTTTGTCCATGCAAATTTAAATCGAGCATTTTAGCGGAAAGATTTCTCATATATAGAGCCTTATATACAATGCGCTACAATTTTACCTAATAATCTCAAGTATGAGTTAAAAAAAATATAAATGAAGCTTACTCCTGCATGCAATACCAAGGTATTAATCAACTAGCTCCAAAGCAATGTCCTACGAGAAATGTTCACTCCAAAGGCTAGCTTTGGTTAAGCATTAACTTACAGTGGAGCTGGCGTCAACCTGATCCTTGATTTCAGAGACGGGCACTTCTGCTTGGTGATAGAATATGTCGCTTGGAATTGAGTTTTCACCAACAAGTGCTTCTGATTCTTGAGCACTCAGTGGTGAATTTCCTATAGGTACTTCCAGGGACATTTCTTCGTCAGTTCCTGTCCATTTAATTTCGATTCCTTTCAAATCATTTCCTTTATCCTTTTGCGCGTCTCCAAACCAGTCGGTATTCTTTCCTGATGACATAACAGTTTCAACTTTTGGTAGATCTTTGTCGTTTCGGGCATCTTTCTCTTTTCCTTTAGACTTCTTACTTCGGTGTTTACGGGTCTTTTTGAAGCGAACATCGATCCAATCATCGCCAGACTACAAATGTAGATACTCGTTAATAAGGAACAAGTTTTTCCAGTTTCTACCTATTACAGCCCTCATTTCAAAAATAGAGGCCCGAACGAACGAAACCCAACTATGATTCTCAATCCCCATGCCTCTTTACGCATTACATTCAACCGATTCGACCTCCAATTTCATGATTCGACACACGCACATAAATTCCGTTAATTGAACGTCAATTTTTACCTGACGTTAATAAAGCATATTTAAAAAACAATCACAATTTTCTATAATATGAAATTAAGTTAGTTATTTAAATGAATTAATTATAATTAAGACATCATGAGTAAATTCTAGTTAAATTCGTTGGAGCTAAATACTACGTGATGGAATGGTGATGGTTGCAATTCCAATTGGTCAATTGATTCACTTACTTAGGAAAAATAATCTTGAAATTTTATTTCATAAATTTAAACCTCAAATGAACTAATTCCTTTTTTAATACATTGACTTTAATTTTCAACTTCTGTTCAATCTCTCATTCGCCACCCTCACCCCCACCCCTATTATTAATTAGACAATTAGATTGTTTTGTGAGTGAAAAGGGGCATCGAAAGTATTACCAGAGAAGCAGGTTCCAAATGGCTAGAGGTACTAAAAACATCATCGATGGAAGTTGATGGCTGTTTCTTGTCCGTTCTCTCAACTCCGCAATTCGATTCCACAAATAAAGATAGTTCGGGTATTTCTCCATTGTCAGTTTTACTTAATCCATGGTCAGGTGTATCTACTACAATATCTGGAATCTCCGGTTCTCGAAAATGTCCTTCCTGTTGAATGGACCTCATAAGTTCAGTGCCATCAGCTTTTGAAATATTATTAATAGGATGTTTGGTAGACCAATCTTTGAAGAAAATAGGACATCTAAAGTTGGCGTCTTTTGAAGATAGATCTGATTCTATTTCGTCAACTCGAACACTAGCTTTTGGATTCCGTAGTCTTTCTTCTTCAATGTTCTCTTTAGTGAGCTCGGGTACTGGCACTCGACGTGTAAGCTCAATCACAGGCGGTTCAGAAATATCCGCCTCCTCAGAAGGTGACACCGAATCATTGGTAGATGCTGTCACGGCAAGATCAGCGTCATCCACTCCAGGAATTGTTTCAATAGGGTGATTAGAGGATTCATTGTCAGAGCAAGAAAAACTCCTGTCACGTTCATCTAAAGTAGAAAACGAATTAAATCCACCAGTTTGAGAAGGTGTTTGCATTTCTTTCGGCATGCGTTCTGTAATATCCCTTCCGATAGGTTCAGGGACTACAGATACTTCCAATGGAAATGGTTCTTCATTGAATTCATTATCACCTGATTTCTCATGTTGAATAACATGGTTTGCATCCAATGATCTTTCCCGCTCTCTCAGTTTTAATACAGATTGGGCTATTTCCTCAGGAGCTTTGAGAAGAATCACACCCGGATCGTTTTTCTCCTGTTCTTCTGGCAAATTATTAAACCCCTCTTTGCAGGAAGACTCCGACAAATTATTTTCCAAAGTAGCAGACTTTGCACTATTTGTCGCGCCATTTTTATTTTCTTTAGATTTGGATTCTTTTGTCTTTAGGCCTTTCGATTTCTTTGATCGAGTTTCCGAACATTCCGCGGAAGCCTAAGGAAAAGATCGCATCATAATATATGTAAATAATAAAATTTCGCATTTTAATACAACAATGACAACAACTCTTAACGTGGTAGCTGAAACTAAAGGAGCATTGGACATGGTACTTTCTGTTGTAACAGATTGAATTTCATTTGATTCTTTAGTGCGATAGGTGAAATGTGATGTTCCAAATCGCACTTGGGTTTTTGAGCCAATCCAGACTGAAATTTAGTCAACTACTCAACACAAACTGAACTCCTGCTACCAACGCCAATTTTAAAATAAATGTTGCCACCTTATTTGCTTACAAATGAGGAGATGATCTCGTTGATTCCTTGTTTGCACTCTCTCTATTAAAGTACCTTCTCCTCTACCTTATCGGTCAGCCGACTCATTCTTCTTCACTTGTTGAACCCACAATCCTACTAGTGTTTACTACTTGTAAATTATTCCACTTTGAGTAAATGCAGCGTAATTAAAAGTGTACATCCTATCAACTTAATGACAGACACATTGTAGCGAATGATTTTAATAAATATACTTAACCAAATTAAGATTGATAAATAATGATTGCATGAAGTCTCGTGATTACGCCGTAGACCGGTATTCTGAGTAAATTATTAGATCCTGGAAATCAATACTGGTCAATAAATGAGCTAAAATTATTCTGTTAAAAAAACTATTAAAATGCTATTAAATATTTACGAACAGATGAAAATTTAAAAAAAAGTTAAGACGTCCTTACATGAGTGTTGGATACAAACAAAAGGATCCCTTATAAAATAATTTAACCAACAATTTATTAAATAATATAATAAATTAATACGTATCACTATTTCTGTGAACGAGTAAAACTAAAATATGCCATAATTCCATTTATGTTAGGTGTAAGCTTTCTTATCAACAAAAGTGATTTGAAAAAAACCGAAGTTCTGAAAAAAATGGGCATGGATGCCACCCCTTGAATAACAACCTTCAAACAAAGCTCTTGTCAAATTCCAAACTCCATCAACAGCCAGTAACATCCTGATTTCGTTTAAACGAACCAAACTCGGGCTAATGAAATAATGTTTTTCTTTTTAAAAAAATGATAAATGATAATCACAAAATAATTGAATTAAATAGTTACGATCATCTTAAATCTGATCTCCTAGAAAGCTTACACGTTTGATTTCTTCGGACGTTTCCTGCTCTGTAACCTCAGGGACATTCGAAATTTTCTCACCTATTGGAAATAGCAATTTGTTTTGACGGATTTCACTGAAATCATCCTCATCCAAAGAATTCTCAACCTCATGAAGACTATCTTCCAGGACATTTTCTTCTAATGAGTCTACATCTATTTTCAGGTTACCGACATTTTCAGTAGCAGTATTTTGCTCAGTTAGATACTGGAGAGGAATAGTCACCGGAGAAGACCCGGGAGGTACTTCATCATGCTCTTGGACAGAAAAAACCAGTGGAGACATTTCAGGTATATGAAGCGGACATTTAGGTTCCCGATCATCATTTTCGAGGTAAAGATAGTCTTCAGCCCTACCATCTTCAGCTTCCTGAATTTCTTGGTATTTCCGTTTGTAACTTTTCTTGCCTATCTCTTTAGGTTGGAAGGGTTCCAAAATACCATCTAACTTCATGGCTTGTTGATTTTCATCTGATTGTACTTCAGACGAAAAATTCCGCTCGTCTTCACCATGCTCAACATCATTGGTGTTTGGAGATGTTAACGATTCAATCTCATCCCCACCGTCATCTTGTGAGAGAAGAGCAGAGATGGTTTCATCAGCCTCCTCATCCGATTCTTCGCCCTCCTGAGACCCATGACTAAAGAAGGATGAAAGTGGATTGTCCGTGTTCTCACATCCCCCCACAATTGGTGTTGAAGTATCAGCTAATCCAGTGTCATCCAGTGAAGGAAGAATTTCGATCTTCCGTCCATTAATGACTAAATCGATTGGATTGACGTCCATACATTTCCCAGAATTCTAAAAGGTGGATTCATGTGAGATTACAAATTTCAAATAAACTGAAAACATCCGTTTACCAGTAGTCAAATAATAGCTATAAATGTCATACATGGGGCCGTCATAGTGAATCGAAATACTCAACAGCCAATCAGAACAGCCGTATTTTAAAATCACCTAACGATATTCTCCCAGGTTCTGAGTGTCTTCAGACGCTTATACTCTAAAGCAGTTGGAAACCCTTCTCTGATAAATCACTATGCACTTAAATATGGCTAAAATTTGGATAAAATATAACACCAAAGTAAATTTTTTTATCTAAAATGGAAATTTTCAACTCACTTTAATATCTTCATCTCCTGAAGTTTCTTCTGATGCCATTTGGGAACATTCAACTACGATTTGTTTTCCAAATGCCTGCAAAATAGCAATGTGTCTATTTATCTTGTTTATTTAATAAATTGGGGTGGAAAAAGTGGAATGGATGAAAGACCAACCGACTCGTCTGTAGAAGCTTCAGAAATCACTGAGAGATGAGGACTTGCTGGTCTCTCAATTAGCGGACCCCAATTCACATGATCCTCAGAAGTCTAAATGAACATAAGACGAGGAAGGTACACAGTGTCATAATTGGTTATTGTTGATTTAAATAAGGCTAATCAGCTAACTTCGGTGGGAGAATGTTCTTCCTTATCTAGTGAAGGGACTTCCATACTCTTTCGTGACCACTCTTCCTCTCCTAAACCCGACTCCTCGAAGGATGCGGAGACACTGTTCTTGTTTCTTCGGCAGATCTAGCAGGGGGGAAATGTCACAACACTTATTGAACAATTTTGTAAGACTATAGATTATTAGAAACCAGGAATGCCTTGAACAAAATGAATATTTAGAAGCAAAAAATGACAAAAGCTGTAACTGAACATTTCTAAGTATCTCCCTTTATAACAAATAAATGTTGGTTTGTTGTTTTATGACTTAATGATCGTTATTTCATATGTATAAGGATATTCAAATATACTTATGTGTTAGCATCAATTCTCTAAAGTTGAGTGCAAACTATTCCTGTGGATGAACAAGCATACCAAGGCTTACTAATGGAAACTCGCTGGAATGTTCTAGAGAGTGCTTTACTTTCTCATTAAAATAACACATAGCCACCATTTGACATATAAGTCTTCTCCTCTCTTCCCTTCCGGTCACGGGAGCTGCTTATAACAATGTTATACTTGATTTCTATCCCTTATCATTGTGGTTTGCCCCACATGCCTGCATACCAGAACACAATCACAATAACTTTAAGTTCGAAGCTGTTTTTTGGCATTCCCTTCCATTGCAATTTTCAGTGAAATATTCAAATCATTACAATGATCTAAAATAATAACACTACAGTTATTTGTTATAAAATTTTCTGCAAATTCGAGGTATACACCAAATTCACAAACTCTGTTCTTACAAAATCTGGACTGTTCGAATTGTTCGAAACACAATCAACATCAGTTAGTGGCATATCGTCAACACCATCACCATATTCCTGAATGAGTCGTTGAATATTCACAGCTTGTTGAGTTCGTAGCCAATCACAAACGCCCGAATCGTCAGTTATGGAAGGACCGCATTCCGCCGCCGTCGTCTCTTCAATAAGCTCTGAGCCATCGTTCTCAACCTCTTCATCTGGGATTTCTAAAGGGGCGGAAAAAACCATTGGAGCGTAGACCTCTCTTGGTGGAACGATAGGGTCATCTGCGACCTCTACGACTTTCCCCTTTGGTACAATTTCCGGGTTAATCACCGACTCGGTCTGTTCATCGTTTGGAAGGTAGATAGTACACCAAGTGAGGGGTGATTTGTCTCGAGATTTCTGGATTATAGTTAAATAAAAATAAGCCAAACATATTAATCAAGTAAAGGAATTGATGGGTTCTACGCGTTTGCTTGTAAGAATTATCGCAAACATTCGAGTTCTGGGCATTCTCGTCAGCCACCATTGCGTTGAAATAAAAACTCCTGGCAAGTAAAAAAATCGTCTACTTCTGCTTGAAAGACCCGACCGCGCTACAAACTCAGTCGATTTTTGCTTTATGATAAGGGATTGCAACTAGATCTACATTCAAAGCGTCTTCAGGTGCATAATTTGTAATGTCGATCCAGAAATTGGATCTGCATTATTCGCGCTTCCTGTTATTCCTTATTATAACCATGAGCTGTCAGTTATGAGTAAAATTCATCAGTGACAGCTTTTCCTTTGTTGATGGACATCTTCAAAATGACTTTCCCAGCAACCACTTTCATTTAAAATCTAATATACATCTAATATAAATGGAATAATGATGCGATGAGTCCAAAAAAGTTCGTTAACACCTCAAATATACTCAAATTCTGGCTTCCAAATGAAGAGTTTCAAGATATCATCGATATCTGACAATAACGAATGCGGGGAATTTCTGACCCATATCAGACAATAAATTACTCACATATGATGAAATAGGTTCGTGAGTTGTAAGGTAGTTTCGTGGTCTCGTTGCTGGTAATTCCTAAAAAATGAACCTCAATTAAATATACATTAAATTGTATTTTGACAAAAGCCTCATGATACCAACCTTTGGAGTACTCAGTGAGTCATTGACTTCGGGTTTTCGCCTAGCTCCCGGTGGGGATGGTATATTGTATGCCTGATCCATCGCGTTCTTAACATCGTTCTTTTCTTCATCCGCCTGTGGTATAAAGAATACACCAGAAGTGCTCATTTGGCTATCATGGAGCCCACTGAAGGGTGAAATTATAGTATCAGCATCTTCCTCAACCACTGAAAAGCTGTTCTCAACTCTTCTTCGATAAACAATTTGAGGAACTGGTCTGATTTCTGGGAGTGAGATCCATCTTCGAGAATTTATTGACACGCACCGAGGGCTATGGAAGGTAGGCTCAGGCGTCGGATAAGCTTCCGTAGAAATATCCGGAAGGGAGTGAATTGTTAATGCTACAGGAGGTCGGTCGTTTACCAATCGACATCTTTCCGTAAACCAATATGGAAGGAATAAGGACCGAAGAGACATTTTCGTTGTGCAAAAATTTCTTCCGTCCGGTTGACTGTGACTCGATCTTCTTTGTCGGGGGCCTTTTAACAAAAACTGACCACAAAGGCGATTGTAAATGTTCAATAGACTGTAGTCCTTAAACCCAACCGAATGATTAACAAAATCGTCAACCAAAGGGAAATATCTGGCAGAATCTGTTGTTAGTTTGTTGCATCTAATGAGAAGGTATTCTCGAACACTGAACCATCCAGCTCTCAGAGAATTACGAATGCTCTGAAGTTCCTTCGCTGTAATCATTTCACATCGTTGAAGACGGTCCAGATCTTCAGCAATCTCGTTCATCATATAGACACATTCTTCAACAACTGAAAGAGAGTCTGTACTTGACGGTGTATTCCAAGATGCTTGAAGTCTTGGGAGAATAACAAGTTCCATCTGCTGTTCAACTTCACACAACCATGAGGAAACTGTAGCCAGTTTCCTGGAAGATTCTATAGCGAATTTCGGAGTAGTTGGTCTTCCCCAGAGGTTTTCAATCATAGTGAATGTGGATTCGATGTCCAAGTCACCTCCAGAATTAAGTCCAACTCGTCTTTGCAGATTGTTGAACTCATTCAGGAGATCTTTATTATGGTGCCATTCTTCTCGAACTTTCATTAAAATAATCTCACTGGAGGCTGCTTTGTTCGAGTCAGGTGTCAAAATATCGCAGGGACTCTGATCGGCATAACTGTTGTATTCGGAGCAGAGGAAAGTGTAAAATAGGTGAAGATCGTGCAAGAGTGTGTCACCCTAAAAGAAATCGAAGTATGCCATTAATATAGGGTCTAAAATAAACGTTATTTGGTCAACGTTATGCCAAATTTACCTCATCGTCCACATAATGCTTATCTCTTTTCTTTTCACGGCATCCTGGATATAAACACTCGTGAGATCCAAGAATCTCTAATAGCGTCCAACTACGTTTACGAGCCATAGATGCACTGGGATACTCTTCCATGTGGTATTCACATGTTGGTGCTTGACCAATCTCCATTTCAGCCTAAAGTTAATCAAACATTACTACTGAAACGATTAAGTAGACTGGCTTTATTTATTGCTGGCTAACTTACTGATACAGCGACTTGCTCAATAGGGAGACTAAAATATACAAAATTTGATCATATAAAACAAAACAAAAGATGGAAGGGTATTTGACTAATTAAGAAAACAAACCCAGCCTGACAGCATCCCAGTTTATCAGCAATTTCTTGGAGCTTCTTCCAGGCGTCAACAATCTGATATCCGTTTTCACTAGCTTCATAGTCCCGTACAATTTTGACAGCACGTTTATACAATTCATTAACCTCCAGTGGTTCCGAAGGTTGTCCCGTCAAAACTGATTTTGGATTAGCAGAAAGGCAAGTGAAAAGAATTCTAGACAAATGCCGAAGAGCTTGAAGATTGCGTTCCAACTGCACAACTTGACTACTGCAGTCCTAATTGGATGTAAGTTAATATTACTATCCGACTATAAGTAGTAATCGATTTGAATGCATGGGAAAAAAACAAACCTCAAGAGAGAGCTTTGCAGTTCTGTTATTGACAAGATCATTCAAATTATCCTCAAGGTGCTGCAGGTCTTTTTTAACCTTTGGCAAGGAATAGAGAGTCAAATTCTTTATATGCTCATGAAGTTGCGACGAATAGCTCTCACTAAAATGGAATAGATAATTGCTCATATCTTTTTAAAGCTAGTGTGAAAAATCTCAACTAATTAAAATTATCTTACGCCGTGTCGCGCAGTCTTGAGCAAGTCTGATAGATAACTTCATAGTTCGGCTTGAAATCAATGGAGATATTATTGATAACGGTCTCCGCATCTATAATGCTCCTACGAAAATTCTTGAAGGATTTTTCTATCAAAATTCTATTTTGTTGAAATCCACTTGGGTCAATATGATCAGGAACAAGCGATTCTGCAACAACATTTCGCAAAGCAATAGCGTTCTTGAACCACTCGGTGTACGACCTTGATTCTATCTGAGACTGATCAATTGATATCGTCCGCTTAATCGCTTCTGGCCAATAGCAGCAGAGAACACGATTCGTTATACACGAAGGCTGCTTGAGAACAGAAATCAATTTTTTGCCGATATCAGATAGGACTTCCACCTTCCTAAAGCATTCCTAGATCAGCATGCGAGTACATTTTAAAAGAACGCCATACATTTAAGAAAATATTTTGGCTTTAAAATTATCTTACTGCAGTGTGTAAGCCACCTTGGATTAAATTTCTCTTTTTGCTATGCTGCTTGTATTCATCGGAAATTAATTTGATCTGTTCGAAGAAAGAGTCGAGTCTCAATTTTGAAAATTTATCCCCGAATTCCTAAAAAATTGTTCATGATTTAAATAATGGGATTAAAATACGTTTGGAGTGGAGGCTTTGCTGATTTCTTCACTAAGTTTCGGAATATCAATATCTTGAAATGCTTCCGCTCTAGAAACGATGAAATCCACCATCGAAAACCCTTGAACGACTTTATTCATTTCCCTGGAGCTGGCCAAAACATGGTAATAATTGGAATTCCGACTTCGAGCAGACCGTTCGATGCCCTCTTGCGCGTTCAAAAAGGCCTAAATTAAAGGACTAACTATTCAAACCTTTTATTTGCATTAGATTATTTGGTTTTAATTAGTTCTTCGACTTACTCTTCTTTTCTTGATATCGACGGAATTCTTTAGTTCATCAATATCGGACATCCAATTTGACTGAAGTTCGAATTGTTCTGCTAATTCTTTGTACAAATCTTTGCGGGTCTGAATGCTTGAATCGGCCAAACGCCATTCAAGGTCAAGGACTTGAAGCAGGAGAGAGTCAGTTTGAGTGGATACCGTCGAGCTTTCAAGCTGTGATTCAGAGAAGGCATCTGGAAAACTGAGGAGATATGTAGGGAGACTAGATAACCAGGCAAGAGTTACAGACAGAAAATCAGGCGCATTTGTGAATTTAAGGATTCTAGTGTGAGTGACTTCCTGAGTTAGCACATCCATGGCAAAGTTTATTGATTCAATCACAGCCTGAGCCGATACTTCAGCCTCATCGGGATCTGAACCGAGCAGCAATGTATTTCGCCATTCCAGAAACTCTCGAAGAACACCTTCAAGTGCTTGAAAGCACGACGACAGGCTCTCAACAGCCTTTGGATAAGCATAGCGCAATTTCTCTAACCGTTGGGTAGAACGAAGATTCATGAGAAAAGCAAGACGTTCTAGGAGCTGAACCGCAGCATTTCCGCGATGAATGATATCTGAGACAATGAGTAGTGTCTCTCGAAGACTTATTGCTTCAGCATTGGGAGGCAGTGTTGAAGGAATTTGTTCAATAAAATCCTCCAACTGAGAAACGTAGTCATCCGCTGTTAAAGGATTCTGAAGACTTTCAGATACGCTCCGTTCCAGTTGGTTTATCAACTCATTTACTTGTTTGGAGGTAATTGATATGGTTTGGAGGTACCATCCACCCAGGAGCAATTCGAACGAAGAATCCGTAGATATTGATTGTTGTGGTTGTGAAATTACACTAAAGCACAAAGCACCGCCGTTTTAGCATGCAAATTAAACGTAAATCTAAGCTTGACAACCAATTATCTTCCCTTTATGGGGTTAGGTCATTACCAGTTTTAATAGATAGACCAGGGCGACAATTTCTCAAAAAGAACCAAAATTGTTCAATTTATGTAACTTCTAACAACCACACGAAGATTTTGCACATCCATTTTCGAATTAGAAGATGAAATTTGCGACAGAAGTCGCGGAGAATATTCTTCGAAAAAGTCTGGAAAAATGCTAAGATTTTGATAAACTTCATTTCTTGATAACGTAATTTTGAAAGTTGTGCTTTATAACCTATTATTTGATTCAATATAAATTGAAGCTTCTAAATGCCTTCTCCATTTACATGATTTCGATAATATTACCAATTTGCGCTAAGGAATGTTTGGGTTACACCACTAACACCACAACTGCAACATAGCAGCAGCCACAGCTTATTTTCATGTTGGCCATTGTTTACCATCTCCTTTGACAGCTGTTATCGAGACTGGAATTAGTCACACAATTAGTTACAAGCAGCTAGGTCAATAAAACAAAGGCATCAGCTCAAGAAATTAGGCTTTGCACGTTCAAATTAGCAATTGGTCATGCAATTTTGACATTTCAGTCTTCTATTAGTCCGAATAGTTTAGATCTCAAGTAAGAATTCAGTTGGTATTTAGGCTACTTCACAAATATTGAACACTTTGGTGCCTGGTTGTCGTCTAGTTGCTAATTACTAATCACTAATTATAGCGGCCTTCACAAAGTTAGAAGGAGACCATATGAATTTTCAAATAATTAGGAAGAAATTCAATTCATCAACAGTAGTAGCAGTGCATTCAAGTACAGGTTTTTTTTCACATTTAAATGGTGATTTGTCTCACTGGCACTGAAGTGAAAGTATGGGAGATTAACTACTGATAAACACCGACATCACATTTAAGTACTTAATAAAAATTGTTGCAGGAGCCTGAGATCAGGCGATGTGCCTTTAATAATGGATTGGGAGGATTTGAAAGAACGACGCTGGTTAGGACACTAGTTAAATTACGGAAAGCTAAATCTCCGTAAGCTATGACGAATTTCACTAAAGCTCCGAATATTTTTTCCTATTACCAGCGAAATGGTGAAATGAATTAGCCACCAAACACGTTGCTGCTGAATGGTTGGAAGTGAGCTAACCAGACAACTTCAGCAACTTCCAGGACAAAAGGAAAGAGTAGAGAGGCCGATGAATAGTTAGGACTTGGTAAATACTCATTCTCAATCCCTTACAGCGAGTGAGGAAGTGGTCATTGTGGTAAGATGAATACTCCTCCTCCCCTCACCCTCACCCTTAGTCCACCTTTCTATTCTACACCCTTTGGGGTGTGCGATAGACTTATATCCACGTGGTGCACTATGGACAACGTATACTCTATACGGCAAAAAACGTCTATAAACCGACAGTTGACTTCAAACTACCATGACCCGACTACTGTATGTCATATTCGACCACTTCCACTTTCACAGTACTCATCCCACCTTATCTTTTTCTCTACCTTTTTTGTCTGTCTCTTTTACATCTGTGAATCACTCTTCTGTTCCCTCCTCTCCACGTTTTGTCACTTTGATGTCCCCTACCCCTCTGTGAAGCTCGAAGTCAATTAAAGGATTAATGATAAATATCGTAAGCCTGTCATTTGACATGAATAAATAAATGCTGCACCCTTTTCCCACTCAATTTATCTTGGTGGACTATAATAGAGTCCTACTTAGACTACACTGCCAACAAAGGCTGATAGTGAGAAAAAGTAAGATTTGTGATCAGAATGTGCGAAGATGGTATGTACCATGGCGATCAAATATTCCGAGAGAGCTATCTCAATCAGGATGAGGAGTGACCAACAGCGTCTTCATCCTTTAAGTATGATTTCAAAAATTGGGAACTCAAGTGCAGATGAGTAAAATAAGGGTTTATCGCGTAAATATGCACAAGATTAGCTTGAGATCTTGGATGCTCTACTCGCCCAGTACATATAAGAATGGTTGGGACAGTGATATTTATATTCGTTTCCTTTAATGTATACAAATGTGCCAACTTTCGGGCTTCATTATCTTTACTTCTTTCAGCTAAATTTAGGCCTGTTAATATTAATTTCATATCCTTATGCTGGTGCACACACAGACGTTGATAATTCAAATTACGGTGGAAACATCATGAAAATAAAGCCTCGCACTGGTTTCTAACATCCTCCTATCTTGATTGCTACTATTTTGACACCAAATTGTTCTTACCCAGTGATCTTGAAATAATATTTAATAAATAAAAGCCTATAGACTGCAATTTAATTACATTGAGTTAATTGAAAGGAGGGAGAAATAAGGATTTGGAGAAAAAGACAAATTGAACTCACATGTTAAGACGTTCCAAAAATTCGGACGTAAAAGATTCCTGCTTAATTTCGACTTCATTCAAGTTCTTTCTAATCCTCAAGATGGATTCTCTTAGGTGGAAAATCACTTCTCGAACGAATTCACTACAACCCACTGTGTTTGTGAAAGCTTCAAACACGCATTCGGCTTCGCAGCCATCCAATTCTCTTTCCAAATGACAAATCTCCCATCGACTTAGCTTATTCTTTGCTGATTGTTCAAGAATGCCTACAAAATCGGCAATTAAACACTATCACTATAAAGTTATACTTTACTTGTTAGCCTGGATGCAAGTGCTTGTAGACCCGAATGTTCACACACCAAACGTGAACGAACTACCAGGAGTTTGTAGGCTTTTAAAGCGTTTTCATAAAGGAGTCTCAAATTGTTGTAATTTCGATGAGAAATCACAAGTCTCTCACATATCTCCTCATTCAGTATGCATGAAATCCACGCACCGTTGGCCTAAAAACGAAACGTTTTCAGATACTTTCTGAACATACCTTTAGAAAATTGGCTTTTTCAGATAGATCCGCACTTATCTGCCGCAAATTATAATTTCCTCTATTCGTAGAATTTTTAGTTGATGAAATCTTCGTCACGCATTCGTTGAAACATTCAATAAAGTTTGACAGGACATTATTTATATTAAAGTGAATTCGGTCATCGGTTGGGCGATCTTCTAACTAAAATTTATATTAAAACTCAAAATATTGCTTCGTTTAGTTAGAAATTTGAGTAAGGAACTACCTTTTCATTGATTTCCTTTTCTATACATCTGTTCAGGCATAACTGCGCTTCTGAAATCGATGGTTTGAGACCAATATCCGATTGGTCAATCCCCAATAAGCAGGTCAATGCTGATTGGATATTTGTAAGCTGGCTGATAGTTTCACGCGCATGGCGAAGAAGAAAATAATCGTCTTTTGATTGGCTATTCATCCAAGAGGTTAATTTGGGAATTTTGTTCTTGACCAATTGCAATAGTCGTGGATTATCTACCCTTCTGTGCAAGTTCACCTACGAGCCAAATAAAAAAACCGCGTGCGAATCATGACTAATTCGTGTCAAATTAAAGATGAAGCATGTGAATTTTGAGGGGATTATTCATAAAATCGGATATCTCTAACGCTTTGACTCATATCGTTCTTCGTGCTCAGAATTTACGGTGAATTCTGCAGTCGAGGGATAAAATGTCTCAGACAACTTATTTCGTGGTGATAGCCGAGTGTACCAATGGTGGGAAATAAGCTGTATGAATGACAAGTATGAGAATTAGTTGATTTTGGTGTTGTTTTTATTGGTATCGATTCGTATCTAAATAATAGTCAAAGTAATAGTTACAGTAAACCAGACGACAGACATAGCACAGCATCAACTTTCTTATGATATAGTCGAATTAATGTACCCTTGGACTGTCGTCACCATTGTTCTAATCAATATCTATTATTTGCCTCTCTCTGGAGTAACTAATGCCCATATTTTTGGTCATCGGAATAAACTCCGAGCTATTCAAATCTAAGTCTTCCTTGTAAACCTTGATTCCTCCAACTTCAATGCGAATATCTTGGTAATAACAGTAGTATCTCCAAAGCACCTAGACCAGGTGATCTCCTTGATCAAGTCACAAGTAATTGTTATAGTACTGACAACGTAATAATTAAATTATCATGGATAAATAAGGCAAGTTAAGGTGGAGCTGCTAGCTCATAGGAAAGAGCTCGATTTAAGTAAATAAATTAAATTGATAAGGCTTTGGAATTATTAGGTCTTACCAAAATCCTATTAACATATTGCGCATTATGATTTAAGTTATTACTACCAATTTGCGCAAGTTTATGGTACCACGATGCTTAGAACTGGTGCAACATTAATGACTGATTTGGTAGATCGAATCTTATACTAAAATGCGTGTTTATTATGACAATTTCAATAGGCTTAAAAATATTAATGATAATGTAAACATGATTGCTTCTTGCCACACCATAACGAGTGTAATTGATGCACATAAGTAGCACTTCAGACAACTGCCTATGGGTGTACACAATTAATAAATGGCTAAACAAGCGAAAACGTGAATTTAATAATTCATCACTGTGAATCATCTGCACACACGACAACTCCACATGTTTCAACGAGCTGACACGACTTCTAGCCAAATGGAAAGAAATTGGAAAAGTCGCTCCACTTACCATTTCACCAATTTCAAGAAGGCAGGTTAGAATTGTTAGGAGTTTCTCTAACAGCGACAGAGGTCGATTGGAATCTTTGCTTTGAAATTCCTATAATAATAAATCAATAATTCAATATAATTGAATGAGATGGAGAAGGGAGGGGGGTTAAGTGTAGTCAGAAGCCGAATGTCGTTAGATTATCATAATAAAGAGGATAATGGACAACTCCTTAGTGACGAATATGTAAGTTGAGGTCAAAACGTTAAGTAGGTTCGATTGTTTTGAGCGGCATCAACTCAAGCAAAAGCTGGTTACAATCTCAGACGACTCAATGAGAATACTTTTGTGAATTTTCTCAAAGTAGAATTATTTGAGTAGACACCTGGGGTAAGTTTAACGGCAAGAAAAAGTCAATCACAAGAAGCCCCAATGTCCGAAAGAGGGTATATCATCTGGTCATCTATGAGTCTGAATATTATGCTTTTAAAGTCGACATTTTTCGAATTTCAAAAGCGATATGCTTGCCATTAACGTGGCATGCAGACCAATTTTAGGAAAAGTTGGCCATCACTGCGCATGTTCTTTTAGGAAAGCGTGATCTCTCTAACCTCTTGATTTGGTTAGATCTAGCCTTAGCGCCGGTTTGTTACCATTAAGTTCATCGTCTGTTATCCCAGGTTTAAAATCGTATTTCACTGATCTATCTTAGATTTCGCAGATATTTTTAGAAATTGGCATCAATTTGGCCAAGTCGTCCGGGAATAAAAAAGCGCTTTCCTACGCGAACCTGATGCAATGTAAACTTAGGTCTGAACCAGACCTGATTCTTTTCCGTGGTTTTCTTTGCTATAGTGGGAATGCAGGAAATTGTTTCCAACGCAGTTGTCTTTGGTTTTCAAAAAACATTGAACAAACCTAATTAATGGACGTGCATTATCACACACGCCCCTTCAACAATAAATTGTGCTTATTTCAAATTAAATTTCGATTCAAATCCAAAGTTTTACGCATTTTGTCAAGCATCATCACCAAATGGTGTGCCATTTAGCACTATTGACGTTTTAAGTCAATATGTCGATTATGTAGGTGACATTAGAACCTTAGTAAAAACCTAATTTACATCGGTTATGTTTCTCTCAAAATATTGATATTCCAACAGCAACAATATAGTGCAAAGAACGAATATTTGTGCTTGGCTCAACAAAAAAATTCACCCCTTCAAAATGCCTCATTTCCTCCAACTGCAATTCAATTCTATGTCGTTGAGCTTCGATAATTCTATCACGAGTTGGACTGCCAGTATCCGAATCGTTTTGAATAATCCAAACGACTCGATTGAAAAGATCTTCGATTTCAACCAGGGTCTCTGATAGGTCAGTGTCATGTTTGCCTGTCTCGTTATCTATCATGGTTGCAGGAAATTCAAGGTCCCCTCCTACTTCCTCTAGGCAATCATCTTCATGAAGAGATTCCGTTTTCTAAAAATAAATTAACGAATACGCATAAATCTGATTAGTATAAACGAGGAA
This sequence comes from Hymenolepis microstoma, assembly GCA_000469805.3. Classification (NCBI taxonomy): domain Eukaryota; kingdom Metazoa; phylum Platyhelminthes; class Cestoda; order Cyclophyllidea; family Hymenolepididae; genus Hymenolepis; species Hymenolepis microstoma. The sequence continues at coordinate 619,543 of LR215993.1, read as the reverse complement.
TGGGTAATGAATTTTATATTTGTGGATATTTTAACACAATTTTTAGGCATTAGGACTTCGATGGCGTGGTTCGTAAGTATTCTTCGGTATCAAAAAGGGGAAAAAAATACTGAAAATTCTAAGATCATTTTTAAAATTGTTTACAATTTCAGTGTTGTAGTGAAGGCATCTGAACTCGGCGGTGGCAGAATGGTATTTTAAGGAGAAAAGAGGTTGAGTGTCAACTGAGTAGAAAAAAACCCAGAGCTCCAACCGAAATGCACTTCACTTGAAGTACCCATTAATCGAGTTACTCATAAGTTACTAAATATTCACAGCTCACCAAGTCATGGCTTAATGTTTCAACATTAGAATGTCACGATTTAGCTCCCAAGTATTGCAGAATAAGTTTGTGTCCGAGATGTTCTGGCCGTATTCACTACTTGACTCCATTGATTAATAAAGACCCACTTTACCAAATTTATTCTCTTATTTGAGTGAAATAAACAAGGTCGATTCGGTTTATGGCATGCTTAGCATAATGTGGTTCCTCTGAAGGTAATCGATTTAAGAGGTATGCTTTAATTCAATTCCATTTCATTTTCCCAAAGAAAATCATATTAAAATTCTTCATTAGAGTAAAATTAGATTGGTCATTCGCCTTGTGAGGGCAAAGAGGGAGGAATGTGGATGCCTCATTAGTACTCATCCAGCAGGACAGTTGGTGTAAAATGGTGAAAAAGGTCACACAAAACAAGTTGCCAATTACTGAGGGGACATGGAAAAAGGAAACAGGACCGTGTATTGCATAATTGCTTAAAACTCAATCGCCATGCCAAAAGGCAACGGAGGAAAGTAAGCCCCACACGTGAACAAAACATCTGACTATTTCCTACAGCGAAATTGCAATTCTCTGCAGACAAATTTCTAAATTACTTTCATAGCTGCCATGGCAACGCATACTTTTAAACAATGCAAAACGCTGCTTTATTACAATTTTATGTGCCATTATTAATTTGATTATAAAATTAACCTTATACCTTCCATTTTTGTCGAAATAAAAAAAGAAAACTTCAACCGTTTAAACTTTGGCAAAATATTGTGATGAGGAGGAAATTGTGGTTTGGCAATTCATAAATAATACTCCAGTGGTTTAAGGTACTTTTAGTTTTCCATCCGCTACTCCGGAAGAGGAGCACCACCGGGAAAGAATGCGGTGTGAAGAGTGGCATTTATCTTTTTAGTTTAGGTATTGAAATCACAAACGGGCTTTAAAGAACATCCTCCATAAAATAACAATTGATAGTCTTACCTTTACACAAGTGTAAGTCTGGGAGGTTTTAATGGACTCGTAAGGACAGGGGAAAGGTTTATCACTCTGGGAATTGACAACAAAAACTTTTTCCGACTTTGAATTTGTCCGATGAACTGATTCTCCATTAGACAGTTTGGAGGGTCGAGAGAGGACAACGGCAACGTCATCAGGAATGGTAAAGTCCACAGGAACTAGAAAGCACTCATTGGTGACAAGATGAGGTTTGGAAACATCTATTTCCAAACCAGACACCCAACCAAAAAATGTACTTCCCGGAAGCGGTTGAGAGGGATTTTTGACGTCTACAATCTCCTTATCTCCAGATGGAGTTTTCACTACTGCTGGGCGATTAATATCAATCCAAAGAATTTGACACTGTTGCTCTGGACTTCGAGTTTCGATACAAACCAACTGATCCCGTTGGGTAGGTGTTATTCGTATTCCATTGACAGAGCATTCTTCTCCCCAACTGAAAATATTAAGTCGACCAAGAAATCTGGTATTGGAAGGAAGTAGGGACTGCTTTCCAGAAACTATTTGTACACCATATGGCAGGCTTATCCACACGTGCTTGGGGAAGATGGACGAGGAAAAATCAAATTTCCACCACTGAAGGTCGGGGATGCTATGGGAAAGGGGGATGAGGTAAGATTCCAAACTGTCCACAGACCTTGGCTTCTGCATATCGACAATAGTTCTATGTTAGTTGTACTTCCTATGTCGACTCATACAGATGTAATAATGTTAGCATGTGTATTTGGCAAAAGCGCGCATAGCATGTAGGGATCGTGTGCGGAACGTGCGCAGCGTTGTTATGACTACTAAGGTTAGTTGGCTTTTCAGTCATCTGATTGGTCGGTGCCTCTGGTGTAAACGTAACCGGCCAGTACGCTTGTGTTCAATATCGTTTTGTGATTGGTAAGATTCACTGTAAGTGTGTCGAACTAACGGTCCGGCTGTGGCTAGCAGAAAAACAATTATTAGGGCCAATGGGCTGACAACACTAGTTTGTGTTGAGTGATGTCGTCACCGTACACAAACAATACTGGTATGGTGTTAGCTTTATTTTAACAATTTACCCTGTTAGTGATCACAAAATCAAGTATGATTTTAATTTCGTGCTTTTACTAAGTATCAGATCTTTATGCTAACTTTCCATGCTGTTTTGGTAACCTTTAAATTAGTCCCTTCAATGCTTATGCTTGTGGTTGCTATCATCTACATTTGTCCTAACTTTAAGATTAGAAAAAACTACCATCTTTATTTGGGTTCTAATTGCCATTTGGCAAGGATTTCCTGTGACACGTTTATCAGCTGATTATGTGTGCGTGTATGGTTTGATCTTATTGGCTAAGAAATGTGAAGCAATCTGACGTTAAAACGGCCTCTTTTTGAGTGTTCATAGCGCATATTCTCGTGGAAAGGATTCAACTATCTTAATAATAATACTTTTCACAATCAATCAATGCCAGTTGCTTACATTAAACAATAATTTAGCAACTTACCTACAAAGTGACTATTATGGCGCTGGAGTTCTTGCAGTGATAATAAATGTTACTAATAGTGATGGAGTCGAGGTAACTGTGGGACGAGATCAATTCCATTTAGTAGCATGCTCTCAAAATTATACTGTTATCGCTCCCTACACAACCCTTACTAGCATAAATTGTTGCGCAATACGTGCCAAACGCATTACGTAATAGTGATGCAAAGCGGAAATTAAAGCGTTGTTGCTGCTGCCTGTAGGTGCTGTAAAAACAAAAGGATATTTTTAGGCGTGAGATTCAATTATGATTGAATGGAATTCACTTTAACCAGAAAAAAGGTTGATTAGTCTCAATGAGTCTTTGTGTATCAAGTCCTCTATCTAACTCATCGGAGTTGTTAAAACCGAAGTGATCAAGGTATTGATTATTTTCACCAATCATATTGAGAGTATTTTCATGCTAATGATGTCATATAATCAAATTTGTGCCTCTTCCCAACTTCATATAATCCTTCGCCATACAAATCAAGGATCAAGAGGTCAAGCCCGTAATCCCTGGATGCTTTCATTGACCACTAATTACGAATCAAAAAGAGTCGAGATTGCATGAACTCTCTTGCACTCTGCACTCTCAACTCATAAATCAAGCGTTTCGGTTAATAAAGTAGACAAAGTGAAATGTAAATTAGGAAAAACAGAAACAGGATCTCTGTATATGGTTGTTAAAATTTGAAGTCTACTGTGAGTTCCAGGTTTTTAGCCACTTGCTTGAATTTGAAATATCAAGACACAGTATTTAAATATATATTCAATGTTACTGTATAACGAATTGAAAGTGAAGGCCTAGCGCTGCCCCTAGTTAGTGGGGAAAATTAAGCAAGTCTAATCAATTTGTTATTGATTCAAAAACTTGACAATTAATTTGTAGTGGGCCATAAATCTTCAGAACAATTAAGTGTGAATTTTGATCAAATTTTAGCTTGACCGCCTAATACCGTTGGAAGATGTCTTTAATTTTTATAATGCTATTTGTACTTCATGCACAAGGGAGACAGTAATCATGACTATCGCCTTGGGCAAAATAATTGAGTTCACTCTATGAGTTCAACAATTTAAGAGGACATGCTTTCTCAATACCTGCACTTTGAAAGTACAGTGCTCTGTTGGAATGCCAGATAGTCGAAACAATCCTATTTTTTTGAAGCTAATAGGATCAGTCCATCTCGATTTTTGTTAAGTATTGATTTTCTCAATTTCAATTTCAAAAAAAGTTGTGCGATATGACTGGAAAGTCATTGGTTGTAGATGCATAAGAAGCCAAAAAGCAAACTAACAGGAGACCAAAAAATTACCTTCAAATGCACAGTTTTCATTCTATCTTCGATAAGCAAACCCCAAAAAGGGTCACTAATATAGGCCTCAATCTCGCTGGCGGGCTCACAATCTTGATTTACTAAAGTGAAGCTCATGCATGCAAACAGAATTGGGAGCCCAGTGTACCGTTTGGCTCGATCTGTCCATGCAAAAATAGGTGGTGGAGCAAGACGAATATGATGGAAAGTGGCCGCCTGTTCTCATCATTCATAGTCTCTGTGTTTCTCATTTCCATCTATCGCATCATTTCACCATCACTATCCTCCAAATTAATAGAAATAAATCATTTACACTCTTGAGGTCTTTTCATTTCAATTGCTACCATTTGACAGCCAAACATATAAATGAGAATGGGCTTGAATGTTTACAGTGCATATTTCAAACAGTCAGCATTTGATCGAATTGTCTTCACCATCACGTGTCTGGTTTTCATTTTTACTTCAGGCGTTATCTCAATGCATTGTTACTCCATTCTTACCCACTTCTGCATCATTTCCACACGTGCTGCCTTGACTGCTCAACATTCAGTACTGACACAAATTCCTTTTCCGAGTTAATAATAATAGTTTTTGAATTCATGTTTTGCTCGATACACAACCACGAAAACAAACTTTCAATGTGACAAAATACAATGTGATTGATATTTAAACACTGCATTCAAAGAGGAGCTATAGAAGGGTGTGTAGGAGATCTCTTCTGTTGTTTTGTTGTAGTACGGCTCAAGAGAGTGCATGAGTTGCCGGCACCATTAACTAAAAAGAATTTCCCTATAGATCATCCAGCCGTCCTTACTGGCATGTGTCGTGAGAGAATGTACTATTCACTCAAGATCAATACTCCTGCCTACCGCCTCCATTCTAGCAACTCGGCGAGGTTCAAAGTTATGAAAAGAGAGAATGGTGGGGGGGGAGGAGGAGGAGGTGGGCGAGACCATTTATAAGGGATGAAAACCTCACGCCTTCGAGCAGTATTTATAAGAACACGGTTTAAAAAAATTTTGGTAAATATATAAATACTATATGGGTTTGGGTAGGTAGTATGAAGATACTCTTAATCGAATTGGAGATGATAACGGGTTTCTTGAATGCTAGACGTGAGAATTAACTGGGTAACCCTAGATGCTTGATTTCATTCCGTAAATATTCCCTTTCAACGATATTTATTGGAATAAACTAATGTAACTTTTACTTAAATTCAATTCAATTTTAAGGTCTACATATTCACCCACAAGAGGAAATAAATTTAATATTCATTGGCCACATCAGGAGATTGCAATAGCTAGCTGTACTGAAGAGAAGTAAATGAGCGACATGGTACAGTGAGTTTCGGATGTTATCCCTGTGGTCAAATTAAAAATAAGAACAAGAACTGCAACGTTCTTTTTATTACTATCAGTACTGATTAAAAACGGAAATTCGAAAAATTCCTTTGCCTCCACATTAAGTACGTTTAATGAAAACGCAAATTTGACCTTGAAGAGTATTTTGTGCAATTGGCTCCTCGGCTGTGGCTGTAAAGTGCGTTTAGTTTTTTTCACTAATTGAAATTATTTTACACCGCTTATTGCCAAAATGTGCACCTGCTTATCGAGTTGCATGTATTTCCCAAGCGCTCTTTTCCACAAAAGCCCCCATAGAAGTTCGCCAATCATTTTTCCTCAATTTAATCACGTGACAAAAATTGAGTTAATTCGCCCAAATTATTCATAAAATGTAGACTATCTGTGAGTTATACAGGGCAAGGGAGTGGAAATTTTCTATTTTCAAACCAAATAGTTCAGTTTAAGGTGGACAAAACGGAAAATTGCAATCAAAGGTCTTTGAAAAGTGGGGTCTATTTTGTAAGAAAGCGTAGTCAACTGTATTGATGCACTAGAGAGAGAGAGAGAGAAAAAAAAGAGATACTCGCAGTCTTCAACTTTTATGCATTGGCTCATCAATTATTGAATTCCATCGCTCATATATGAGTATGTGAGATCACCCGTTTAAAAGGCGTCACTACTATTATCACATATTACAGTCTAGAAAAGTGCAATTATTTTGCTAATATAAACTATCGTCTGTGCCACAAATATTTCATTTTCACCTTCTTGAACTCAGTAGCTGATTTCTTAATAAAGGCCAACTGAAAGTTCGCATGAGGCCTTTTCGGGGATATTAAAGTTAGAATTATCGATTATTTGGGATTGTAAAGCATTGAGAGCCACGTACCAAACCTCAGAGGGCTGCGTAGAGAAAACAGCTTATCCCGAAAGCACACCCTTTCCTTTGGCAGTTATTACCCGTCAGTTGCATTTAAAGAGGAACGGAGATCCATCATACGTGGTATATCAAGCAAGCCGTTACTGATAATCCAGTTACCACAGATACAATTGGCATATCAACCAGAACCTAAAATTTATCAACAATGATATTGAAATTGTCTTTTAGGTCAAACATGAAAAAAAGACTGAGAGCCTTTGTCACAAAGCCCTGAAATTTTTTCGTGTCATTTTCCGATGTATTTGTGTGTGATTAATGTATGAATTGTGCCTATTTCATCATTTGAATGCCAAGTAGAAAATATCTAGACAGAGTGAATTTTCACCGAAATTAAGCACAGAGGAATTCCACTCTTGGCAGCTTGATACAGAAATTATTTTGGTATCGGTGAAACCCAAACGTCATTGGTTAAGGATGAGCCCAGATCCCAATCTCTATTTCAGGTATTGTGTAGGGTACAGCGCTACCAGGGCTGATCGAAGGAAATACTGTGAATTAATATTGATTTATTTATTTATAAAAAATGGCAGGCTTTCTGATAGTTACCATTAGCCCTTTAGTTGACCTCAGGCTTCACAGAGTGACAAAAGTGGAGAGAGGGAACGGAAGAGTGATTCACAGATGTAGAAGACACAGACAGAGAGACAGACAGGCAAAGGTAGAGAACAAGGTAAAGTGAAGTGAGTATTTTGAAAGTGGAAGTGGTCGAATATGGCATACAGTAGTCGAGCCATGGTAGTTTGAAGTCAACTGCCGTTTTATAGACTCTTTCGCCGTATGAGTATAATTTGGCCAGGGTGTACAGCGTGGAGGGAAGCCTATCACGCACCTCGTGCGAAGTAATATAATGTGCACAAAATTGCTCATAATGCAAAGTGTTGAATGATGGTGAGTCTTCTCTGCAACGCTGAGAATCTGCAAATGGGAAAATGGAAATAGAAGAAATAATATCCTCCAGTGGATGTCACTTATTTATTGATTGAAATACATTTGACACCAGTAGGAGAACCCACATCCACAGGTCAAAATGGAAGAAAAATGATTGCTTGAGGGACATACTCTTGACAAATCCATAGTTTGAACTAAAGTCTGTTTACTGAGAGTTTCTTTGTACTTCAGAAGGGCTCCTGAAATTGTTTATTAATTTATAACTTGTGTAAGGAAAATATTTATCTTCATAAAATCTATCGCGCGATGGGCATCATTTGCCCACTTTATATCCAACGTCCTCCCATGCCTTTATCGCCAAATTTCAAGACGAAAGTGCAAATGAACATTCCCCTCTATTTAAAATTCATAAATTTCCCAAAACAATAAGGCAATGAAACTGAAGTACTTTTAACTACGACCAATCATGATAATCATTAAATGCTGCTAATGATTTATTAGTGTGTCATGCTATTGGGGTGCAAAGAAATTTGAGTCAATTTGCTCCATTTTACTATTTGATGGCAGTAGTGAATGTTCACGTGAAGGCAGGAACTGCTATAGGAAAATCCAAACCACATGTTCAATAATAGAACCTGAGAAGATTTAAGGAACTGCAGACGGGAGCTCATGCTTGACTGTCTAGGCATACTTTGAGATTCAATTTTCCAATGCCTCCTTTTCGTCCTGTTAATCGCGAGAGTTTTGCCTATGCAGCCAAATTTTTCATTCGTTCGAATATGGCAATTTTTAAAGAATTCGTGAGTAGTTATTTAAAAGCATTAAAACCAGAGTCAAGCTGCCAAAATTTGAGAAAATATCCTTAATTTTTCTGATAAAAGGGGTAGAGGAGTTGGATTGTGGTGATTATAACATAAATTATACAATTACAAATCCGCCAATAGTAGGATGAACGACTTCGTTCACTAAATCCTCAGCTTGATAAATCGGTGCATTGATGCAGTGGAGTTCTTCCGAATGATTGAAGAAACAAATTACATAATCTCATTTTGCTTTCAGGGCACCAAAAATGGGTTTTTGCTTCTTTCATAAATTCAAAAATTACTTTTATGCTACACGCTTATTAATCAAAATATCTCCAAAGGCTTATTTATCTATTAACAGTTGAGAAAGTGGTATTGGTGTGGACTTTTGAGAAAGATGATAGGAAGAAGCGAAATCTATTTATTAGTTTTTATAAAAAATTAATTCCCTCGATCTGACTACTGACTTCTGCATGAATGAATTTTATTGAAGAAGCCAAAGTGCTCATAATGAAACTGTCAATGCCAATGGTCACTCGTGAACCGATAACACCTTTCAACGTTCATTTCTACGAAGTCAGTGGTCACGTGTTCCAAGCCCGTCGGCCGTCATCCATTGAAAGAGAACCTCTGACCGCCAGCAGGATGTGATATATGAAGTTTTTGCCTTTAAGGTTGCATAATACTACTCTGTGTCCAGTATATAACATTAGTAAAGACCTTCATAAAACTGTTGAAAAGAGGTAATAAAAAATTCTAGCGTTCTCGCAAATTTTTCAGTGTGATGCTTCACACAAGCAATAAATCCTCATTGGAAGTCATTGCATTGATAAACATTGCAAATTGTGGCGTGAATCTAAGTGCAACCGAAATAATCTAAACTTAAAAACCTCCTCGTGGACTATAATCGATGTCATCAATTCCTATTGTTGATTTGTGAAATTGACACAAGTGAAACCCGTTAGGCTTAGGTGTATGAGAATGGAAAGAAAACAGCAAGTGTGTTTAAGCTAAGCTACATGTTTAAAATTTGATGGTCAATTTGCGGGCTGTTTTCAGCTCATACACACACAGACGGTCATTTTGCGTGTCAGAAAAAGGCGATAGTATTATACCCCAATTGGAGAGGTCATCGTGTAGGTTGCAGTGGATATTATACAAATGAGCAAGTTCAACTAGCCTTCAGCAGAATCCTTTTGTGTAAAAGTATCCCACACTTATCTGGACTGTATGGAAGTACTGAGAACAAGAGTGAGAGGGTGAGAGAGCGTGCGTGTGCGTGTGTACTGCAAGATGCCTAGAAATTGATCACGCTTGACGTTAAATTACACAAATATTGATCACTGATTGGCTGGAGGGACTCTACAAGCTCGCTGGCACTTGTACGATGCATGATCTGCAGCACGTACGTACGCGAGATTCCCTTGGTCAGTCATGATAACGTTGTACACTTCATTAGATCAGGAAAGTCGTATAGTCATTGAGGTATAAACACGCATTGCCATAGTCAACGATATTGAACGGATATAAATTCGATCTTTTCATCAGAGAGAATCTAGGGTGATACCTTTCCGAATTAAAATTAGTATGGTGTTTTGATTTACAATCATTAGTCCTACTGGTTTAAAACCTTTTTAAACAATCATGCAGGATATGTTCGCAATACATTCTTTTTGGGAAATAGAAAGTCGAATATCGATTACCAGCAAAATGAGCTATATGTCAAGCATTAGCCAGAGTGTTTGTTAGATAAATATGGACCCCTTCTAAGTTGAGCACCCCTGTGATAACGACATCCAAGTGAATAGAGTGCACGAAACAGTCAGCTCAGGCAATGCCAGCTCACACGAAGATTACTAGTGGAGGCAATTTTCAACCAACTCTCACAGGTCACTTCAGTATGACTGTAATAGTCCGAGTCTGCTAAAGAGAGTGAAACAAATGGAATTGGATTCAACAGTTACATTCTTAAACATTCCTAATAAATATACTATTTATGTCGTAGTTAGTAGCAAGTAAGAAACAAAAAATTTATCATTCGAACTACGAGCCACTGACCACACATTCATACACATTAGCATTTAATTGTCACTAGTTTGATCATGAGATAATAATTCTAGTTGACAATGTAGTGGCCCTATTTCCTCATATCTAAACGTTCATGTCCACTGAGCTGTACTCCAAGGCAGCCCAAATTTCCATTGATGTCAATTTACCATGCACTACTGATGAAGTATTTATTTAGAATGTTGATTGTTTTAGAGCACTGAAAGATATATCTGAACTTTCATGAAATCAAATCTAGTTCAGCATCATCCCTGACTAGATCAAAAACGCAATTTAGCCGAGTTGTAAAATATGGTAATTCATATTAGAAATTAATATCACCTCTCTAGTAACTCGTTAGCTCTGTGAAGTGTATAAAACTGAAGAAGGAGAGCTCGGGCACACTAGAATATTCACCAATCAATATTTTTGCAATGTAGCCTCAATCGTACTCAATTACTATGCATCTTTGCAATGCACCCTCCCCACAATACACCTCCTGTCTTCTCACTACCTTGGAGAAAAACCAGGCAACTTTGGGCTATACCTTAATGCTAGAGAACTCTACCAGTGACCTGCAGTTATGTCCACGGAGGCTGATTCGAGAAATATCAGTTACCCACTCACAGATGCACTGTTTCTGCTAGTTGTGTTCAAGCTCTTTACGTTTACTAAATTAGGCGAAGTCGTCTTTCATTCTAACAATCTGACCACCAAATTGGCCTGCCAATGTTCGCACTACGAAGAGGAATTGAGCGTAAAAGTGGAATGCTTTCATCATTGTGTTAATTTCTCATATGGAAAAAACAATTTCTCTTATTCTCAAGTTGTGACTTGTCCATTTGTGTAATAGTAACACCACTGGTGAACTTCTGGACTTAGTTTACTGTGAACGCTATTTTATAATGTGATTGGAAACACAGCTGATTTGGTTTTCATGCACGATATTTGAATACACATTTTGCCTGATCCACAAATACTCCACAAGCCGGTTCACATCTGTTCAAATTTTGGAGAATTTACAACCTCAACACCACAATCTACAATTTGCTGATTCACCAAGAGATAAGAATATGATAGAATAATCAAATTTTGCAGAAATCCGCTAGTAGTTCCAACGTAGATGTTATCATAAGGCAATTGGGACGTGCGTAGCCTTAACCACCGTGGATAGTAGAGAAATCAATCACTTCATAGGTGTTAATGGTATTATAATTTAATTATCGATTTATCGATAGAAGTTAGATGGGCTTTGTTACAACTAGGTCACATTCAGTAAGTGTGAATACAAAACCAGGAACATTTAGTTGAACAATGAATACTGATTGACCAATTAGATACACTGTTTCATTTTTCAAAAATTTAGCTGATTCTGAGTGTTGGAGTTCAAAAATATGGTGCCATTCTCAAAAACATAGTGAGCACCGTATTTTTACCAAATACCTTTCTGATAGATTTTGCTTAATAATACCGTTTTACCAAAGGTGCATTTTCGACCAAGGAGGTGGATCAAATATAATGATTTGTGGTGAATGGGTCGGAATCTTGAAAAGAGTTGCTCTTTCATTCGCTGAAAAACACCTAAATTATTTAAACTTATTTCTTTGTACCTATCAGAAGAGTGGTTGTTTTATTACATCCATTTAATAAAGTACTCTCATTTAATGCGAAAGCGACCCAAACTCAAGAAAGAGTAAAAGAGGAAATGTTTAGCCTGAATGACAGATTTTATTAATAATATAATCTTACTTTAGTCACTACGAATAAAGGTGTTCCACCAAATCCCTGATCTGCCTCCAATCGATCTGTAGAGGGGTTTGTAGAGCCCCCTTTATCATCATGCGCCCAATTCGATGGTTTTCGTGTTCACACCTTATTTTACTTTGGGTTTTCTAAACCTAACACAAAACTTCCGTGATATAAACCGGTTAGAGTGCCTTTCAGAAGTCTTTCGTTACACTCAAAAGTAACTTTCAAACCTTATCTTTCGTGTACTGAAACGGCAACTTGATTGCATTCCCACGAACACACCACATGGTAGTCCACCTGCAATCAGCCGTTGCATATTCAAGCCTCTATTAACCTAGTTATTTGTATAAATAAAAGAACAGTGGTTTGAGCTCGGAGTATCCGCTTTCACTTCTTCTGAAAAGTTATCAAATCTCACCTGTTTCTACACCTATGCTAAATATGAGTAGCTTCATTACAACAAAAGGCCATTTTCGAACCAAGAAGTCGACATTTTTAATGCTCCATTGAGAAAATACATGAGAAAGTATGGGAGTAGATGAAAAGAGTACATGAGAGGAGTAAATGTCAATGTGCATCTTTGTAATGACAAAATAAATTCACTAAGTAGTTAAACATCTGAGCTGGTAACTCCGGGTTTTTCTGATGTTTCAGGTGGTTCAGACTTTTCTTTCACTCTATATGCCTCTACAGTCTTAGAATCTAGGTATCTGGCCATTTTATGAAGGAAGTAGTAGGCCACAATGCCACACACGAAACCCACACCAGACAACAAGTAGTAGCCATCCACGATTGTTCGACAGAGACCCCCGGCTAATTTGCACGCCTCCCTACCTTCAAAGTCCTTACACGTGGCATTATTTGACAGGAAATCCTGGGCGAGTTGGACCAATTGAGTACGATTAGTTGCGGTGCTGTTAAGTGAGGTGATCACTTTCTCCAAGGATGCATTTTCACATGTACGCCACGTCAATGGATCGATGAAGAATAGTAGGATGGTAGAAGGGAGAGAAACGGCTAAAAAGAATGCAAACACATTGCGAGTTTTAGAATCGCAAATTGAAACATGCCCAAATTTGCTACAACTTGTGTCTTCAAGAGAGGCCACTTTGGAGGTGTATCGAATGATATCAGATTCACCGGAGTACTCAATATCACTTACCTAAGTTGGAGAGTGTGTTGAGTAGGGTCATATAAGTACCCCCGAGTGACGGATCGGCAATTCGGGCATGAAAGGTGCCCTGGCTTAAATGAATAATTGATCCAAACACGGAGGAGATGCTACTTTGTATCGCGAGGATTACGTAGATGTAGGGGGACATGGAGACTTTGGAATCGCTGCTTATACTACTGCTATTTCCAATAATTGTCGTTGCGTTAATCGGTGTCTCAGTTTTGAAGTAATCAACGTAATACACAAGTGGTATTGATGTAAAATGCATAAAAAATCTAAATTCAAAAGGGTGTGTGAGAGAGAGAGATTATAAACATCAAGAGTATCGAGGGAATTGAAATAAGGACTGACAGTGGAATGGAGAATTTGAGCATAGTGCTGATTGGTCGTGGACCACTGCTCCATCGAACGACTAGAAGTGGAAGTATAATGTCGTAAGGCATCATTAATGTGCCAATGAGAGCCATTGTTTCTTTGGATAGTCCATTTTCGATTAACTTCAAACCGGAGACAGAATCACATGCGAGGAAGATGAACTGAAAGTGAGATATAAAAACTAACGTGATCATTCGAGTCAGAGGAGCTGTGATAAGTTAGTGAAATAAATGGAAAGAAAACACTCTCACCAGTAACTACTTTTATTTAGGCACTTACTCTTAACTATTCAATATTCTATTCTTCCGTTTGATGTATTGTCTGAATATTACATTGATCCCATTTCCATGGCAAACTTTCCCAACTCAAGGGCGCGATGAAATGTCATACGAAGCTGTTTCTTACATACATCAATCATATGCAATTATTCACGCACTTAGAGTAGGATATAAACAGAACTAACTTATTATGCAAGAAATAGGTGACTAGTTATGTTGCCACCCTGGTAAATGTTCCAAAAAGAAGAAATGTTTGCAGGGAAGTCAGCCAAAAACCTACGTTCTGTGTAAAGATGAAAGCAACATATATAAGAACGGGTTTCAGCATCAGCATTCGGAGCATTGATAAGTAAGCTTGAGCGAAGTATTTCCACTTCGAGATGGTGGTTGGATTTTCTTCCTTCTCTTCCGGGACCTCATTTTCTTTGTTTGGTTGTAATTCCAGCTCCTCTATACTAACTGGAATGAGTGAAACTTCTCCAGTCATATTACTTTCATTCGCGGTTGCATCAATAACTTGTGGAGAGGCCTCCTGGGTGGGATTTTCAATTTCCCTCTTAAATAAACCAATCAGAGTTGTTGAACTAATAAAAAGTACTCCACAGGCGTAAAGAAAGCCTAATCGATTTAAAGAGGGTTAGTGGTGATCCAAATTCTAGCAAATTACCAGAGAAGCTGATGAATCCTTTTCCGGGAATAGGAGTAGACCGGAAGTAGTCATTGCACATATCAGGGGATTCAAAAACCATAAAAAGAGTGAAGCCCACTAGTAAACCAATGGTTTGTCCAATGGTTTGACAAGTTGGAGCCCAACCTAGATTCTCCCTAAAAGTGTCATGTAGGTAGTGTAAAGAAAAAACAGTTTCTTACTTAGATAACATAGATATGGCCCAACCATCCACTGCGATATCTTGAGTGGCAGCGAGGAAGTTGAGACCGAAAAATGCGGCAGTGAGGGCGAAGATTTGGACATCACCGGTGGTTCCCAGGGGTCCCCAAGGATCTCCCTCAGGCCGACCGAACCAGCGGTCAACATAACCTCCGATAACAAAGCAAACACCACCAATAGCGAATTGCACAGGAATGAGCCATGATTTGCGTCGACCGATTCGTTTGAAGTAGAAAGTATCAACAAAGGGTGCCCAGGTGAGTTTGAGAGAGAATGTCCAGCTAACCCACGAAAAGATGCCCACATCCCGATAACTGGCAGTTTTCTTGTTTGATTGAAGTAGAAGAGGTACGACGGATGAAAGTCCCAACGGAATACCCTAGAGAATTGAAGTACAAAATGGAAGCAGGCAGGCTGAGTAATTAAGGTCATTCTAAATCAAAATATGAAATTGGAATCCAATTAATCAAATCCTACATTATTGCCTTGGAGATTTAGCCAGACAAGAGTTTGGAAGACAATTCACCATTCACTGTCAATGAGGCATTACCAAGCATCCTTCACTAATGTTAGGTAGAGGGTAACTCAATGGAGCTTTTCTGGTGAGGAGCTCGTGTTCCAGCAGCCCTGTTTTATTAGCAAGGCTTGACCATTGCGCTTGGTCACACCCCTCAGGGGTGTGCTTCGATGGGCAGCGTAAATGACATTTTCATTTTGCGGGTGTGTGCGTTAATCGCTAGGCCATCAGTGCATACTCAGAAATAAGGCATACAGAAGCAGTTCTTTTCAGGAATTTGAGTTTTCTCAAACGGAATCAACCAGCGCAGTTGGTCATCGACATCTCAGCATGTGCACCACCAAGCGTCAATCTCACATCGATTTCATACCAAGCGATTAGGTAGATGACGCATTAAATGAGGGTACTTTACTAAATGGATGTAATAAAACGACCACTCTTCTGATATTTACAAAGAAATAAGTTTAAATAATTCAGGTGTTCTCAAGGAATGAAGGAGCAACTTCTTTCAAGATTCCGGCCCATTCGCCACAAAGCGTTATATTTGACCCACCTCCTTGGTCGAAAATGCACCTTGGGGATAGACTTAGCTCCACGTGGTGCACCATGGGCAATGTATACTCATACAGCAAAATTGCCTATAAACTGGCAGTTGACTTCAAACTACCATGACTCGACTACTTCCTGTTATATTCGACAACTTCCACTTCCGCAGTACTCACCTCACCTTACCTTTTTCTCTACCTTTGTGTCTGTCTGTCTGTCTGTCTGACTGACTGTCTGTCTGTCATTTGTACATCTGTGAAGCACTCTTCTGTTCACCCCTCTCCACCTTTTGCCACTTTCATGCTCCTCCCCACTGTCAAGCTCGAAGTCAACTAAAGGTCTAATTATTACTACTATGAAGTTTGCCATCTGATATAAATGAACATTTTACTTATAGATAGTCTTCGGTTAAAAGCAAACTATTACATTCTACTGATTAAATTAAATGGCATAGTTAATTGGAGTATTGAATTCGAGAGAAAATGATTGCCTCTTTGTTCTTTCAAACTTTCAATTGAGAATATTGTTTCGAACACCCAACCGGTGAAGATTGAGTCCTTAACCTGTAGTGGAATGCTACTTAAATAAGCCTCGAGTAAAACTCAACAATCTCCATGACAAAATCCCCAATTAGTTGGTAGTGGGCCTGAAATTGGCTAAGCTACCTCGACAGTATCAAGGTCACAGAATGCATGATGTGGAATGTGTTTGCTGAGGCCGTGATGATTATAATGTCACTTTCACAGAGGTTATTCATTAAAGACAAATTTGGTTATGCTGACCTTGCAATGGCTGTTGATTGTTTGTTAGCTGAGAGGTCTCTGCACGCCTCACCTCATTTGCCCCCTTACGCGGTCTGAGTCAGGCCACACATTTCAGAATGTCCGAGGGCGCATGAGATTGCCTAGTTCAACCCTGTTAGGATTGCGCTAAGAAAATCGAATTCTGCCAACTCATCTATTTCTTCCTAAACAAACAGTTTTGTATCGATGACTTCTGGATTTGCACATGAACACATTCAAAATCACCACATTGGAGGTGAATTTCTCATTTCGCTGTGAGATATTCTATTCCCTCTCTGACTGCGGTCTTATTCGACAGACTTATTTCCACCTGGAAATATTCCAAATCGCCTCCCCTCTAATATTACCTTTTCAATGACTACTTCAAATATAAACTGCTGTTTGCATGAAATTATAATTTAATAGAAAGTTTTCATGATGTTGATAGCACAGGTGGGATAAAGAGAGAATGATCTTATTGGACCTTAAATGTGAAAGGCAAATACATGGAATCGGGTCAATTTCGAAATTACTGTCTATTCAAATATGGCTTTATTTATCTAATAGGAGTGATCATAGTAAATAAACAATACAATTTCGAAGGCGTCACACTGGTCAGAAATGCGTTCAATTAAGAGAACGGGAAGATAGAGCCAAATCGAATTCAGAAATGCAAATCAAATGTTCATATTTGGAAATATGTTGGAAGATGGCTTCGACTCAAAACACAGCGATTGGATTGACATTAAAGCTCACTCAATTCGGTGATATGTATGGTGTACTTACGTTGTCCTAACAGAGAAGCCGAACAGAGATTTACCTTCTATAACATGGTGCCACATGACGTGTTAGATGCTATCACAATGTTGGGATTTAACGCTAGTATAAATGCTTCAAATTTGCTTCTTCCTTATTATCAGTTAGAGGTGTTAAGAAAGCTTCATGTTAACTCAGTCTCTGATATTCGAAGCCCACAACTGGCATAAGGCTCCACAACAATGCTTTCTTGCCATAGAAGCAACCTAGATGACCCACTTGCGTCACCTTTGAGCTCTTTAAGGTTAAAGGACCACGTTAGACGTACGGTGTCTTAAACAGTCAAGTCAAAATAAAGTTCATTTTGGAGAAATTTGATAGAAATATAATTATGCTTTCGTAAAAGAATCAGAAACATGGCTTTTTTAGCCTTACTATTAAGAAAATATCCTCTTCTATGATATATGCTTATTTGAGAGAATTGCCCCAAATACTCGCCAAAATAATTACAAAATCACTGTTTTTTCAAGGTAAGGTGCTTTTACAATTTGTAAAATAGTTGAACTTACTTGCAACATGTAGAGAAAAACGAGCAGAAGAATATTTGTGAGATCTTTCCATGCTGTTGAATTCCTAATTCGTGAGAGAAATCGGTATTGATTTGCTGACTTCGTTTCTTCTTCTTCTTCGATCGCCATATGTCTGGTCTGAATTGCAGTTATCACTGACGTTAACGAACCCCGATGTGAATGCGATTAATAAATGATCGCTTGTATAATGGTCTAGCTAGATATTCTAAATTTAAAAACTGTTGCCCAATGAAAATCAAGATTTCATTTATCTACCCTTTCAGATCAATATCACCTTACCCGATCATTGTGGTATTTAAAATTAACAACATTAGCAATGATTAGACACCGTTCATAGAGCTTTACTCATTCAAATCTTGCTGCCATCTTATCTCTCTGTTAAGGTTTAATTTTTACGCAAGTGACAAGACCAACTCTTTTTCTCATTAAAGAATTTTCCTCAATACAGGCGATAGCTCACAAAATATAATTTTTGAAGAGATGGCTACCAATTCTATAATTATTGTACAACCCAAGAATAAAATAAAATGACATTCTGATGTCATGATGTTTCTCTTAGAGTCGTGTTGATCCACTCAACTTTATTATTTCTTCTTCTCAATTACTTGCTACAAGTTAATCATATTGATCTTGATAACCAAATTAACATTTATCAGGTATGGAATTAACCACCATATAGCACATTTAGATCTAATTGTTCTATTGTTGTTCATAACAAGGCTATTCTTTCGCACAAAATCAATGTCATTTGACTAATCATTTTAATTTGGAGTGTCGAAATTACCAAAGTGACCTGACCAGGGTCCAACTGCATTCCAAGCACCTATTTTCTGTACTCATTCTTCATGCAATAACTTCATATACAAATTGTGTCTATTCAAGAAGCACCCTGTCTCCGGTCTTATGTATGAACCTCCAAACACTAAAGTAGTGTGTTAAAACTCATCTAGAGTAGTAATTGACATTGTGGAGCTTTCCTGTTGACTCACATTCTGCCACCCTTCATGTTAGTAAGACCTAGACAGTGGAATTAGCTAAAAGGTTTTCTTGAAGGTTCATTTTATATTATGACTTGCAGTGGTGTTTAGGAAAGGCTAGGTCATCATAACACGAAATGATGCTCAACTCAGAAGCAGTAATCACCTTAAGTCCAAACAGTTTTTCATAAAACAGAAGAATCAAAGATTTTATTTAATAACCATAACTAAATAGTCCTATACGCAGCTTATACTGAAATCAAACCAGGTTCCATTCTCAATGGGGATCAAAATGGAACCTCATTAAAATAGATGGATAGCGTAGAATGATAGACGTCTTCTTTGGTCAAGGATACATTAGGTGACTCTCAGCTGTTCTGAATTGGGCACAACCAAGCTCTCAATTAACTCTATCGATTTGTCTACTTTAAACACATGAATACTACCTGACAGTTAAACGGGGCACTGAACAGCATCCACTGAACTATCGTACCCTACTCTCATAGCCATGAGCTTAGGGACAAGATCCTGAAAATTGGGTTCTGGATGCTATACATAATTTGCTTGAAGGAAAATTTCAATCGCCAGAATCAGCGAAATCTAAAACGACTGAACTCTCACCATTGACGTGATTAACGGCTTTAAATGCAATTCAGAGTATGTATAGACCCAATGATTGTGATAAATAGACTAGATTTCATGATTAGAAAGTCTAGTGAAATTTTGGAAGAAAAAATTTAATTTCAAAGCTTAAAAGGCATATATTAGGTCTACAACCTTGCTCCCGCCGTTTTTCTATTAATTTGAGGCTTTATTACAACAAATCGATTATATACATTAAGTTTCAAAGTATTGTCCATCGTTAGCTACCACTTTGGCCCATCTCTCGGGAAGCAGGCGAATCCTGCGGCGATCTATGAATCGATAAGTCCAATTTTTCACTTCTTCATTTTGAAATACTTCCTGCAAATCACGAGAATTCGGTCTAAATTTGGGCATATTTAATTGAAAATTTTATTATTATGCAAACACAAATTAAGTTATACCAAAGTGGGGTTATATTTACAAATGTCAAAACAAAGTGTTCGACATCTGTGATTACTATACTTCAACCACTACCGACTACTACTATCGACATCTTTTGGAAAACAGCGGAAGGTTGTAGACCTGATATTTATCGATCATTAAATTGGTGCATGGGAACGAAAGTGGCGTTAGGCGCCAGTGCAACCAATTAACTGATTAAATTTGCACCTAAAACAGCAGGAGAGTACATTCAATTTGGTTTCATGAAAAGAAAAATTAGGACAACTTGACGACAAAGGGCAAAAGTATCTATATTCACCACCGCAATATAATTGGGAAAAGTATTTAAGTTTTGATAGGCGAAAAATGTCAGATACCCAAAGATCTTCAAAGAAACGACACTTCCTTATTCACCAGCGTTATCCTCCACAGAGTCATTTGTATTGAGGATTCCAGAGATACAAATTGAAATATGTAGAAATTCGTTTAGGTAATCATTGAATTACAATTCGCAAATTGCGTAAAATTTATTTTACAAAATGTGGTATTCTGTCTTTTAGCTACCCATTTTTACCCTTCACGTCTCTTGTGACTTGAGCTTAAGTAACTCACATTGTAATACTACTCCCCTTGCTAGGTCAATAATGAAATGATTGTATGCAAATGACGTTTGGAAAAAAACTGTTTGGATTTCCTTCTAGCAGATCCTGATCACGCATCTATCCATGTAGATAATCAAAAGGCCAAAGAACTAAACTCCCTCATCCACTCAGGCTCACTAGTGAAAGGTAAAAATTGCAACCTAAGAGGAAGGGAAATTAAATATAATTAAGGTTAAAACCATCCCAACTGAAGAATGTCATGTGAAAGCAATGTTGAAGAAACTGAAATGGATTGAACTGATATGGTTGGCCTTACTAATTTAACTAATTACTTACTAACAGACGAGCACTAGATACCTAAAACAAGAATCTAGCACTAATTCGTTATGGAAAATGGCCTCTTAAATTTTGGAATCCTAAGTAACCACCTACATAACAGTTCACGAATTTAATACAGAAAGTGGACTGCAGACCTTAAAGTTTCTCTCGCTGCATTTTTCGATGTTCTCCCTTTTATCATTCAACGGACTAAACTTTTAGAAAGTGAAATCCAGAAAAGCTCCAGTTGAAGTACTGTAAAAGTTTAGCAAACAAATCCTTTGACATGAATTATCAGTACTTACCTATTATGAAGTGGATGATGGAATTCCAAAGGCGGTTTGGGACACTGATCGACAAATGATGTTAGGAGGGACAACAGGGAAATTCTGGCAGAAATTCCACCTAGAAATCGTGCAACCTACTTACAAGAACAGAATGACGCAGTGAAAGGAGGTAAAACTCGTGGCTACAACTTGGATGGAAGAGGGTACTCACAATCAAACCAAACTGAAAAGTGAAAGCAGAGGGGAAGTATTCCATAGACTTATAACAAGCGAAAATGAGATTCTAGCACCACACTTATGAACTTATCGATGACATACCAACTGATTTACCAATCTGCCCGGTAGGTGATGATAAAAATTGAATCTCATAGTGTTCTATTATGGAGAAAATGCCTCCCTTGAAATAATTTGCTCTGGCATGTTACGTGAAACACGAGCCAAAAAGACGTGTGTTGATATATTTCTAAATGACAAATTGGTTGATGTTATTTGCCACTTCGCAACCAAAACTAACCAACTACTATGTTGGCGACCAATATCCAGCTTCGCAATTGCCCACATGGAACCGCAAAAAAAAATATTTATCATGGTCGGAGATCAGGAGAAAAATCCTATCCTATGCGAGTTCCTCAAAGGGGTGGCACTAGGCTATCCTCCTTTTACCAGAATCTCTCAATTAACTTGAAAACGCTTTCAATCCATCTCTGCAATTATTGGCTAACAACGATGTCAATCATTTATACAACTAAAGAAAGATTATATTCTTAATAAAATCCGCCACTCAAGCTAAACGTTACCACTTTTACTCTTTCTTGAGTTTGGGTAGCTGAGGCATTAAATGAGAGCACTTTATTAAATGGATGTAATAAAACAACCACTCTTCGGATAGATACAAAGAAATAAGTTTAGATAATTTAGGTGTTTTTCAGCGAATGAAAGAGCAACTCTTTTCAAGATTCCGACCCATTCGCCACAAATCATTATATTTGATCCACCTCCTTGGTCGAAAATGCACCTTTGGTAAAACGGTATTATTAAGCAAAATCTATCAGAAAGGTATTTAATAAAAATACGGTGCCATGTTTTCGGTTTGGCTCTATCTTCCCGTTCTCTTAATTGAACGCATTTCTGACCAGTGTGACGCCTTCGAAATTGTATTGTTTATTTACTATGATCACTCCTATTAGATAAATAAAGCCATATTTGAATAGACAGTAATTTCGAAATTGACCCGATTCCATGTATTTGCCTTTCACATTTAAGGTCCAATAAGATCATTCTCTCTTTATCCCACCTGTGCTATCAACATCATGAAAACTTTCTATTAAATTATAATTTCATGCAAACAGCAGTTTATATTTGAAGTAGTCATTGAAAAGGTAATATTAGAGGGGAGGCGATTTGGAATATTTCCAGGTGGAAATAAGTCTGTCGAATAAGACCGCAGTCAGAGAGGGAATAGAATATCTCACAGCGAAATGAGAAATTCACCTCCAATGTGGTGATTTTGAATGTGTTCATGTGCAAATCCAGAAGTCATCGATACAAAACTGTTTGTTTAGGAAGAAATAGATGAGTTGGCAGAATTCGATTTTCTTAGCGCAATCCTAACAGGGTTGAACTAGGCAATCTCATGCGCCCTCGGACATTCTGAAATGTGTGGCCTGACTCAGACCGCGTAAGGGGGCAAATGAGGTGAGGCGTGCAGAGACCTCTCAGCTAACAAACAATCAACAGCCATTGCAAGGTCAGCATAACCAAATTTGTCTTTAATGAATAACCTCTGTGAAAGTGACATTATAATCATCACGGCCTCAGCAAACACATTCCACATCATGCATTCTGTGACCTTGATACTGTCGAGGTAGCTTAGCCAATTTCAGGCCCACTACCAACTAATTGGGGATTTTGTCATGGAGATTGTTGAGTTTTACTCGAGGCTTATTTAAGTAGCATTCCACTACAGGTTAAGGACTCAATCTTCACCGGTTGGGTGTTCGAAACAATATTCTCAATTGAAAGTTTGAAAGAACAAAGAGGCAATCATTTTCTCTCGAATTCAATACTCCAATTAACTATGCCATTTAATTTAATCAGTAGAATGTAATAGTTTGCTTTTAACCGAAGACTATCTATAAGTAAAATGTTCATTTATATCAGATGGCAAACTTCATAGTAGTAATAATTAGACCTTTAGTTGACTTCGAGCTTGACAGTGGGGAGGAGCATGAAAGTGGCAAAAGGTGGAGAGGGGTGAACAGAAGAGTGCTTCACAGATGTACAAATGACAGACAGACAGTCAGTCAGACAGACAGACAGACAGACACAAAGGTAGAGAAAAAGGTAAGGTGAGGTGAGTACTGCGGAAGTGGAAGTTGTCGAATATAACAGGAAGTAGTCGAGTCATGGTAGTTTGAAGTCAACTGCCAGTTTATAGGCAATTTTGCTGTATGAGTATACATTGCCCATGGTGCACCACGTGGAGCTAAGTCTATCCCCAAGGTGCATTTTCGACCAAGGAGGTGGGTCAAATATAACGCTTTGTGGCGAATGGGCCGGAATCTTGAAAGAAGTTGCTCCTTCATTCCTTGAGAACACCTGAATTATTTAAACTTATTTCTTTGTAAATATCAGAAGAGTGGTCGTTTTATTACATCCATTTAGTAAAGTACCCTCATTTAATGCGTCATCTACCTAATCGCTTGGTATGAAATCGATGTGAGATTGACGCTTGGTGGTGCACATGCTGAGATGTCGATGACCAACTGCGCTGGTTGATTCCGTTTGAGAAAACTCAAATTCCTGAAAAGAACTGCTTCTGTATGCCTTATTTCTGAGTATGCACTGATGGCCTAGCGATTAACGCACACACCCGCAAAATGAAAATGTCATTTACGCTGCCCATCGAAGCACACCCCTGAGGGGTGTGACCAAGCGCAATGGTCAAGCCTTGCTAATAAAACAGGGCTGCTGGAACACGAGCTCCTCACCAGAAAAGCTCCATTGAGTTACCCTCTACCTAACATTAGTGAAGGATGCTTGGTAATGCCTCATTGACAGTGAATGGTGAATTGTCTTCCAAACTCTTGTCTGGCTAAATCTCCAAGGCAATAATGTAGGATTTGATTAATTGGATTCCAATTTCATATTTTGATTTAGAATGACCTTAATTACTCAGCCTGCCTGCTTCCATTTTGTACTTCAATTCTCTAGGGTATTCCGTTGGGACTTTCATCCGTCGTACCTCTTCTACTTCAATCAAACAAGAAAACTGCCAGTTATCGGGATGTGGGCATCTTTTCGTGGGTTAGCTGGACATTCTCTCTCAAACTCACCTGGGCACCCTTTGTTGATACTTTCTACTTCAAACGAATCGGTCGACGCAAATCATGGCTCATTCCTGTGCAATTCGCTATTGGTGGTGTTTGCTTTGTTATCGGAGGTTATGTTGACCGCTGGTTCGGTCGGCCTGAGGGAGATCCTTGGGGACCCCTGGGAACCACCGGTGATGTCCAAATCTTCGCCCTCACTGCCGCATTTTTCGGTCTCAACTTCCTCGCTGCCACTCAAGATATCGCAGTGGATGGTTGGGCCATATCTATGTTATCTAAGTAAGAAACTGTTTTTTCTTTACACTACCTACATGACACTTTTAGACAGAAGGCAGAAGCGAATTTAGGATAGGTAAGCGAACGCCACTTTGTATGGAAGGGGCAAAGGCCATGACAATGAAGAACCAATTATGAACCCAACTGAAAGTCAAGAAAAGCATCCTTATTCACGCATATCTCCCTCAGAGAAACGCCCGTCCCCTTTCCCCTCCCCCAGATTCAGATATATAAAAAGAACTAAGGCCACAGAATAGGGTAGCAAAACTGTCATGTTTTCGTTAATGAATGAAAGAAGACATTGGAAATGCGCAAATCGAATTCCTATCCACTTACTTTTGCAACCTCTTCGATTTGGAAATCTTATGTATTGACCTGTTAGCGCTCAGTACCACTAACTGGTGCATTCACCCTATGAAATTACATCAACCCAACCCAGATTCGTTAAGCTGTCAACTCCAGTGTACTCTAACTTAACAGATAGAGTAGTGTCCCCATGCTTTTTATTGGATCAGTAAATGGAGGGGCTATATTTTGCGGATTTATTGGCTACAAAAATAGTAACGAATAAGAGACACGGATTAACGAAAACCAATGGGTCTAATATAACGAACAAAGTAAAGTGTTCGGAAGAAGTTTATTGTTTATAATGAATATCGTCATTTGGAGAGATCAGCTTTGGTACTCGTGGTATACTGTTACCAGCATTTCTGTCTTCCAATTTGTGCCATTAATCATATGTGTTACCCTAAGTACCCCTTTTTTTCCACAAAATTTAGGAACATTAGCATTCCCATACGAGCGGCATTTCTCACTTCTAATCAGCAACATCCAGTCAAATCGTGCTTCATCCATTTGTACTAGTCACTGCTTCCACAAAGGCGCCCCCAAAATAATTACTGCCTTCACGTACATCGCCAATACGATCTCAGTGCTAATTGTCAAGATAGCCAAATGCTTGATATTGGTCTGCATTTATACATTTCAATGAAAAAAAGGAATTCGCATTAGCGTGACAAAATGGTATATTCGCGGGGAGAATGGAGTGAATAGAATGAGCAAGAAGAAGTAACCAAGATACAAAATCCACAAGACAGATCAACAAGATCCCATCACAAACAACATCGGCAGCAGCACAGACTCCCATTTAAATGTGTGCATGGAATGGTTAGGAATAAGTATTAGAGGGAAGAGCGCTGCTCTTTTGTGGGCGCGCATGCCGATTACAAAAATAAGTCAGGCTGAGAAAAAAAGGTGATTAAATCTCATTCAGCTGATGATGGCAGGGGCTGAGAGGTCCTCCGTTGGAATCGATAGGCCTTGAGTGGAAGACAATCCAATGACTTAGCCATTCCACGAAGGATCGTGAAGTAGGATACAAGGCCAACAAAAAGACATAAGCCAATTTCGATGTAGAAACCATCTATAATCGTACGACAGGAACCTCCAGCTAGTTTGCAGGCATTGATACCATCTGCGTTCAAGCAGGTCGCATTTTTGGCTAGAAATTGCCCAGCAAGTTGGATCAGCTTGCTCGGATTTGTTGCGGTGGTGTTGAGAGCTGCACTCGCCTTTTCAACAGTTGCGTTCTCACAGGAACGCCAAGTCAGGGGTTCCACAAAGAACAACATCGTGGTTGACGGCAAAGCAGCAGCTTAAACAGTAAACAAATGCAACATAAAATCCTCTTGAAAAAAATCTTACTTTGTGAAACAATCATGCTTTAAAAGGGGCAAAAGAAATGGCCTTAAAGTAAAACAGTTCAACGTAAGAAACCTTATGGAGGATTTCTCGAAGTATAGTAGTGTAAAATTGATGTTAACAGGTACATAAAGATGATCATGCTGTATGTTTAACTTTTCTGCATTCCAGTAATTACTTAAGCACTACCAAGTGGTACCACCAGAAAATTTTTTTTCATTTCGACCAATTGAAGACCTTGCACAGTGACAACGCCTTAAATGACAAAAAAAAAACATTTCGGCCAATTAAACAAAACAGCAAGAAGCGCCTCTATTCCTCAAGACAAGACAATGGCATTAGTATTAGCATGTTGGAATGCGCTCCTTTTATACTAAAATCAGTTGGCTTTGATTTGGGTTGTGAGATTCAACAATTTTAAAATAAAAGTAAAAGCAAGCATTCACCCTTGAAAGCTAGCAACTACTCCGAATTTTCACGCATATACTTTGAAAGCCATTCTCCAACACAACGCTCCTACAATTGAATAGGCAGGGAGGTTTAAGGTCAGAGAAGCCCTAATGAGAATGCATGCAACAAGGAGTTCCCGTCAAGCGAAACATGGATAAACCAATGTCATTGGAATTCAATTGATGACTGACTGTTACTCTCTACTCCCATCCAAACCACCAACTAAGTGGTTATTTCAAAGTCACAGAAAAAACACCAGATTGGTGCACTCACTTGCAAAATCATTGTACATTAAGTACGATTATGCAACTATCCTAAAGGCGTGAGGAAAAATGGACACATGTGAAGAAAGTAAATTGTCATGATTTACTTTTCTTCCGCATTAATAAGTGAAATAGTGGCGAAAAATGAAACAACAAAGAGCGTTGTTAATATGGAATTAGAAGTGAGGGGTGGGGGAGGAGGGGGGGAGTAGGCTAGTAAACTCATCAGCCACACAGGGCTTGAGCCAACCAAGATGCTAGTGTGCACGAATCCCTCTGCCTATTTTTGGAGATTAGTGGTTATTGGGAGGCAAGATGGCCGCCTCCTATCACCTTTTCGCATTCTTTACGCCTTTTGACCCGACTTCATTTCGCAACCCCATCTATGCACCTAGATGTACTTTCCTAAATAGCACAAAATAGGTATTGACGTAGATGACACTTCTCCCTCTATGAGAAGCATTTTATTAAGGAAAGTTGTTGATAGCGTCAAAAATGGCCAAAGTAGAAAGGCCTCGACTTAAAATTCTTACTTAAGAAACACTAAAAATTAGTTTGATAAAATAAAGACTTTACAGCGGAAAAGGAATGCTGAACGAAAAATAGACACCCAATCATTGCCACAGTTTAAGTTTAGTAAGTAGTATTTAATTTCAACCCTCACCCATATTTGCCATAGTGTTGAGAAGAGTCATATAGGTGCCACCAATTGACGGATCAGAGATTTTGGCATGGAAAGACATCTGACAGACAAACATGACGGTTGAGAATATGGTGTAGGCAACCAATTGGACAATAAGAAGGATGTAGAAGGTAGCTGAAAAGGAGACTGTGACAGAGGCGCCAGTGCCTGCTGAATTATTCATCAAATCTGGAGCCACAGGAGTTTCAATTTTGAAAAAGTCAACGTAGTGAACGACTAGCACAGAGGTGATGGCGATGACAGCCCTGGAATACAAAGACAGAATTATTCTAAGAAGTTTTCATCGCTAGGCAGAGATCACATAGCCAATACTAAGCTTGCAACCACGAGATTCCTTGAGTATATAGTTGACCAACGTGGAGATGGGAGTCGAGAGATATACTCAACAACAGCCCCATGTTGCAGTAGAGGGAAGTAGTCATTATGACAAGATTAGGGTTTTCTCCCACCTTAATACACTTTAATGCCTCTGGAACCACCTCTATACCTTTCTCGGTTTTAATCTACTCCATATATCTCAGATATTCACTACCTAACAGTGACCTAGACAGCATTTTCTGCTATACAACTAGGGAAAAACCTTTCTATGCCACAAATGCAACGAAATTCAAAGACATTAAAGGCCTAATTATAGGTTATCTCAATTTCAAAAACTTCATCAAACCTTAATGTTTTAATCGCATTCTCCAATGCTACTCTGCACTTGCAAAAGTGTGCGAAAGAACGCTCCCCCCCCCCCTCCCCTCCCCCCGCCACGCACTCTAACCCATTGGTTCATTTGCAATGATCCACTCATTTTCGTCCCAACTTTCATTCACAGCCCATATCAAGGACTCGTTATTATCGAGCAACAGGCTCTTTTATATTTTATAAATCTGTACTGTACGATTAAACATTCAAAATATTTAAAAGAAGGGCAAGAAAGTCGTAAGTAATTATGAATCCACTTACACTTGATTTCAAGTGTAATCTTTAATTAATTTAAGAACATCGAATGGCAAACCTTGGAATTGCTGCATTGAGGTAGACACACAGTGGTCGTGGTCCGTTACTCCAGTGGGTGATGAGAACTGGAAGAACGGCTTGAATAGGGAGAACGCTGCATCCAATCAGAGCCATTCGCTCCTTTGAAACACCGTGTTCCAGGATCTTCAGACCAAAGACTGAATCCGAAGCCGAAAAAATGAACTGAAGCAGGAAAAATGCGGCATTATTTCGATGATAAGGCGCTAATAACCCATCAGTACATACAGAAGTATATATATATGTATATATAGAGCCGTTCTAGTGTTATTACTGAAAGAAGTATCTAGCCACAAGGCAGCAGCCCAAAATAAACCCCGACAATACGTATAGGCTTCTGCAGAACTTCAATTTTTCAGAATACGTAGTACTAAAAAGCTCTTAAAGGAAAAATATACCTTGACAATGAAAATGAAGGCAATGTATCGTAGGATAGATCTCAGTCGCATAATTCCCAACATCACACGATACGTCCCCATAAGGGATAGAGACTTTGGTGTGGCATCAGCTTCCTTCTGAGCTAAAGTAGGAACCGTTCCACGGGGAAGAATTTCTAACTCCCCATTTTCAGTTATGAGAAGAGGACTGTGTGAATCGTTGGACGTCTCCTCCTCATCGCTGTTAACTTCGTTCGGAGCTTTGGGTTTTGATTTAGGTACGGAGTTATCATTTTCGCGCTTAAAGATTGCAACAAGGGTGGTTGAAATGATGAACAGAAAACCGCAGGCATAGAGAAAACCTGCAATTGGAAGGGAAAACCAGAAACAAGCATTATTTGAGTTAAACATTTCAATTGCAAAGTTCTTCCATTAAATGCTACCTTTATATTATATCTGATGCAAACACTTGTCTTGTGAGCTCGTCTTCAAATGATGACCAACAGTGACAGTTAGAGCTTCTAACATCTCAAATCCCCACCTTAAAGAAATTCTAGCAAAAGTGATAAAGTGGGGAGCTGCCAACTATTTATGCAAGTCCCAAAGGAGTCCCCCTCCTCTCCCCCTCTGCCCCCCCCCACCCCCTACCTAACCCTAATCTTAGTTTTGGTTATTGATTATTGAAATGGATTAACTTACCTGAAAAGCTGATGAATCCTTTTCCAGGCACAGGAACAGAACGCAAGTAATTGTTGCACACATCTGGAGATTCAATAGCCAAAAAGAACATGAAGCCGATTATGTAGCCAATGTTTTGACCAACAGTGTTACACGTAGAGGCCCAGCCAATATTCTTCCTGGAATTGCAATGAACACAAATAAGAAATGAGATGATACAAGGTACAAAAAAGACGGACTATTACGAGGAGAGCATGGTTAAAGCCCAGCCATCCACAACTATATCCTGCGTAGCAGCTAGGAGAGTTATGCCAAAGAATGAAATAGTGAGGGGCCATATTTGAACTTCACCGTTGGAACCAAGTGGACCCCAGGGATCTCCCTCAGGTCTACCCAGCCATTGATCAACTCGACCTCCTAGAACAAAGAAATCTATACCGAGGGCATATTGGATGGGAAGAAGCCAAGACTTGCGTCGGCCCATGCGTTTGAAGTAGATAGCGTCTACGATCGGTGCCCAGCATAGCTTGATGGAAAAGGGCCAGAAAACCCAAGAGAATATGGCCTGATGCCGATAATTAGCTGTTTGTTGGTTGGATTGAAGGAGATACGGCACAGCTGCTGCAAGGCCCAAAGGGATGCCCTAGAGATAGAAAAACCCAGTACAATATCAGAAGGGAGCGATTTGACACATCCAATTGCATGGATTAAAGTACCCTTAATCCCGAGAGAAAGACCAGTTTAGAAGTTCAACGGATCTAGGCTTAGACATTCGCTTGCAAAATGGCTAACAAGAAGCAACGACTTTACTACTGCGGCAAGATGATCGCTTCTTCTCACTTCTGTATTCCTTAACGTAATTTTTGTTAAAATATACTTTATCTTAGCAGCAATGACCTTTGAACTCTTTATTTTCGTTTTGCCTTGCCTATAGGATATCATATAATAAACCCAAGCTCAAACTACGCTTCCTGCAGAGTCCAGCCGCAAACCTGCACATTAAGCACTAACATTATCGGGGTAATCGTAATAAGTAAGCAACAATATCCTTGGGTAAAAAGCGCCAAGGCAATCTACAAAAAATGCGAAAGAATTAGAACAGAAGTCGATTATATAAACACATTTCCTATTTCCGCAAAAAAAGTACAACGCGAGAAAGTGCAAAATGAAACGGTACATATTTCCGGTCTCCATTAAGGAGTCGTATGACTCCGCTTTCAACACATATCTAACTATTACCAGACATGATTTGTTATTATTTACGAAAATCTATTTCTCTCAAGATATTGCAAATAAGACGCCGATTTTTTTTTTTCACCTTAAATGAATGGAGCGAGGGAAAGACACGATATCATAAACACTGAAAAGGTGATTTTGTGACACGTGTCATGTCCTATAAAGATGTCGCCTTCTAGTTCGTGTGAACAGTTACGAAGAGCGGCTGCAATACATCATATATAACTATGACAGCTATAAACAGGTACATTTGTCAAACTAAAATATACAACAAGTTCGGGATCCGCCAAATGCACGTGCCATGATACCACTGCATCGAGGAATATACGAGTGGACCAAAGAGAGGAAAAGCAGGTAAAAGTCCAGTAAAACGAATTTCTACCTAAAATTATATTAATTTTTATTAGTGTCCTTGAAACACAAAAATTTATTTATATCAAATGGCAGGCTTTATGATTTTATCATTAGCCCTTTGGTTGACTTCGGGCTTCACAGAGGGGAGGAACATCAACGTCACAAAAAGTCGAGAGGGGCGGGGGGGAGGGGAACAGAAGAGTGATTCACACATGTAAAGGGAACAGACACAAGGGAAGAGGAAAAGGTAAAGTGAGTACTGTGGAAGTGATCGAATATGAAATACAGTGAGGTCATGGTAGTTTGAAATTAACTGCCGGATTATAGACTTTTCTGGTGTATGAGCATACGTTGCCCAGGGTGCACCAAGTGGAGATAAGTCTATCGCACACCCCGACACACTAAAATAACTGACTGAATGTAAGTAAAAATATCACAATCGAAAGTTGTGTGGCAATCGAGGGCACATACAGAAAATAATGTGGCGAACTAAAAGCAGAATTTAGAAAGGAGGGTAGCCACCTAGAATAAATTAAAGCAATGATCAGTCAAGTAACAGAACAAATGGTCAGCTCGAAAAAAGGCTGAAAAGCGAAAGGAAAATCCGTATCCGAATCGAACACCCAGAATCAAAAGAAGGGAAATGGACAGGTCCCACGAAAAAGGAAAGAGAATAGTGTTAAGAGGTAGAGAGCTATGATCGATAACTTCTGGACGGTTGGTCATTCAAGAATTGATGGAAAATTTCCTATGCACATACTAATGCAAAGAAATAGACCGAAGCTGCACGAATCACCTTATGGCCTCCTGAAAGAAATGAAGAAATCGGCAAGAGGAAATACAGAACCACCAAAAGAACCCGAAGAAAAAGATAAAGAAGAGGTGTCAAGGCCAAGATGTAACAATGCCAAATTGGCAAATATTTGCCATTGGAAAAAGTAATAACTCGTTTAATGTTTTCTTCCAAATATTTCACATAAATTTTTTTTTCTTAAATTGTTTAAATGAGCCAGTATGAATTATGATATATCATACAAAGTTCGCGTAATAATTTACGATAGATCGTGAAAAAAAATTTATGGGAAGGTAAACACACAAATAAAATGAGATCAAACTAATCACCACACTTTGCAGGCCTCAATTTACTTCAATTTGGAATAACTGAGTTGCCAATACTTTGTGATCCAATAATGCTCAATACTGAGCGTTCAGAACGGCTTGAAAGGTTGATTTATTTGCCAACCAGATTTGGCTGTATGCTCCCCTTTTAACAAAAAAATGTATAGACGGGACTAATGACAATGTTCTACTATGGAATGTGGAGATAAATTAGGGGCACTCATAAGAAATCACAAATTTTGTGAACAGACGTTTGAGTTCACTTTATGTAGAGACGAGGTGAAGAAAACAACTCGGCATTATTTATGGGCAATAAATTTGATTTCACTTTGAAGAGTAACAGTTTCCAAACCCAACGTAGACGGAGAACATATCAGACAGATATTGCGTGTTGCTTTTCTTCCAAGAAGATTTGAACACTTATGAGGCCATTACTGAAGTGGCCCAATGCTCACAGTCGGTCAACAATAATTCTGGTAAGAGAAGTCGAAAAACAGGACAATGGTAATTACAATGAAGCCCAAATCAGGACGATCCACATATTTTGATAATGGATTAAAAGATCTACTAAAATCAGATCCTCGTTAGCTATGGTAGACTTGTCACAGAAGCTCACATATTCATCGCCCACTGTGCCATTACACTCGAAGCACATCGATAAATTAAATAGGGAGAGAACTCGGGTACCACCGCATCAAATCCCTCAGTATAACAAAAATACACTTCTTTGTTGTCCAGACCAAATTTCCTCCTTTACACCACATGCTTAACTTAAAGTTCATTTAACAGAAAATAATGATCTCACAAAAACATCAGAATCTAAATGAAGAAGTTCAACCACACCTTCCATATTCGCCACGTCTCGTCTCAGCCAATAATCAAACTTTCAGGTCAGCGAAAGAGTAAAACGATGGTAAAATGTGAATGAAATTGATAACCACTTGAAAGAGGATCTTAGGACAAAAATAACACTCAGAGCATTCAATTCCGTTAAAGTTACCACGATTTAGTTTTTTTCCTAAATCTAGATTCAAAGATTCACTACACTGATAATTATTTCCAGCAATTTACTGTTATCCACTAATACTCTCAAAATATCTCCGTACTTTAATTTGTTCAATGAAATAAAACCTTCTTCTCGTTGAAGAGAGGCCGTTACCTGTTGTTAGACATTAGAAAAACTATTAGTAATGTAAAACAGAAATATGGTCTATGTAGTAAATCATAAAATTGAATTCAACAGTGCGACTTAATTTTTTACAGAAATAATGAGAAGTGGTAGATGAAAAGTTAAAAAAGAAGCCGATAATCGATTCGCAAAACAGTACAAACACAAATTCCCTTAATGCTGGATAATAAACAGCAGAAGGACGATAACAAGATTTGAAAAGCACTTCGTTTTAAATCAAGCGATCTAAAATGAGAAGATCTGAAAGAGCTCAAGCTTTTAGCAAAAAAATTAAATACTATTTGGAAAATAAAAATGAACTATACATTATTTAAAAATATGAAACAAATAGGAAAGAGATGGCAGATGAACGGGTACATTCAAAATACACGGTTACATCTAATAAAATCAAAACTGAATTAAAAATAAATCAGCAATATGTCTTAGACTAATTTAAAGCATTGAAAACTCTTTAGTTTTCAACTGCTTTAGATCAGAGGAAGAAAGGCTTCCACGTACTTGTAGTATATAGAGCATTGTGAGAAGGATAATTCCACTAATGTCTTTACATTTTTCCGATTGCTTTACTTGTGGATGAGGGAGCGAGCCCCTTCGTTCTGATTTCTCCATGTTTCTACGTCTCGTAACCGTCATCGTTGAACCCAAAGGTTGTGGAAGACCTTAAATCCACGAGAACCAATCAGAAATCGACATTTGTTTGTGCTACGTGTCAAGGCCATTGAAGGCCAAATAATTCCAATAACATAATATAGGGTTAATTCCATGAAATAATCTTGTTCGAGAAAAAAAACTCAAAAAAGCTTTTAATTTTAATGTTGAGCAAATGACAAAATTCATTTGGCTTTAAACGCCAAATAGCAGCGTATTTAAATAACGGTGTTTTGCATACGAAAGCAAATTGAATTTTATCAAACTAATGCAGTTTATATTACCAATGAAAATTTACTTACAATTTATGTAAATGTACTACATTACGAAGTATTAAGTTATTTGAATCACCAGTCTTACAACGCATACATGGTTTATATGGTTTTTTAATCTTTTAAAAATCTACAATCTATCTTATTTCAGCATTGTAGCACTTAAGAGTATCTTAATCAAGATTTGTTCAACATATGAATCAAATTCCACGGACTTTACTTTTATTTATATTCTCATTAAACGAAGCATTGCCACAGTACATTTAACAATCCTATTTTAACAGTGGTTTCCTAAATAGTAAAAAAGCGATGATTGTTTGGTTTCTTTCAATTTTAGACCTTTTTAAAAGTACCATTTCCTTGCAGACTTTCTCGGTGAAAATGATACATTTGCACATGTCTCTGAATTACGGTGTTTCTCAAATGATATATAAATGAAGTCTCTATTTTGAATAGTCGGAATCATGATAAACTTGAATGTATTAACCCTCTACAGTGCCTTTTTATAACACCTACTGACGGATATTGAAAAAATGAATTATGAAAATAGATTGTGGCTCATTTCTCGTAAGTCTTTTAAAATACAAATCCACTTAATCTTGAAATTGGATGAGCAGATGCAAATTGCCATTGCCATTCTATGAAAAAATCTGATTCATTGATAGCATTAATTTTTTATTAAAAAATTCATTATCACCATTGTTTACTCGTGATCCAATTGGCTAAAACCAAAAGTTTTAATTATTTATATAGCCAATGTAGATCGTTCATATATTTTCCAGATGAAAGACGAATGTTAAAATTCGAGGGACTTTTATAAAGTACCTGAAACCAGTTCATGTTCCTTTATTTTGCATATACGATGAAAAACCTCGCTGTTTTTTTCAACTCCATGAAGCACTCAAAAGTATTGTAAATAGTATTCTGAATAAGTGAGCTCCATCTATGGAAATTAAAAATAAAATAGCCAAATTTAATATTTCTTTAAATAAAAATACTTAAATTTCTTCCATTTTAATATATTGTAAAACAAGTATTGTTGTTGCGGGGTCTTGAATAGTAGGGGGCGATTATACGTCCGCTTGTGAGCTATTAGGGGGATTTATTACAACCAAAATTTTCGCCTTTTTACGATCAGTGATTCACAGTAAGAAGGAAAGCCAATTAGATCTTGTATGTCACTATGAAATTTTTATGAAATAACCGATTATTGTTGTCAACTGGGTTTGATTAGAAATTATTTGAACCAGATTTACCCTAAGAACCGATTATTCTTTTCGACTGCAGGTTATGCAACTCTACAATAAATTGTTCAGCATATTTTTGAGTCATGCAAATATTGTCTCATTAACTAATTTTCGTTTTGTCTCTTGCGAATATTTTAGATGCCTTTTTTCAACGGTCTACATTTAAGAGCACCGTTTCGGGTTTACAAATACCCCGATTTTCGTTTTAGATTTTCCGAATATTCAACCACTTGATAAATCCTTAGATTTTTACTTGGTGAAGTAAACTTATTATACCATTTGCCACGCTGATCATTTTGGATTCTTCCTAATTCCACGGTGAAGAATTGAGCGTTCAGACAGGGAAATTATTGCATTTAACGTTTAAATGAATGAAAGTGTGTACCCTGGTTGTTTATGATCACTTAATCTGAATCTTAAGCTCTCTTACTAATTTGTTGATACCTATTTCGTGTATCAAATAGTTTCAGTGAAATAATAATAATAGTGATGGACTCTAAGCTGTTTTGTTTTGATGTGAAGAGTTAAATTTAATTGCTGTTGGTTCTCTTGAAGTATCATTCTATGTCCCTCTTTATACCACTTCTCCAGTAATACACTTTTTATACCCATCTTTTGATCCGACAAACAAATTCCTCTCTTGGTTTGCTAATGTTTTATTTATAAGCGATGGCGTGTACGAGAATAGAGTTGCTTACTTAATCATATTCTTGTGCTGGTGGTTTCTTTCTCTGGTTTATCTGCACATTCTGTAGTTCTGAAGCGTGAATTTCTATACATATGTCAAGATTATTGTTGGACCGAATGTTAATTTAGATTTTTTTTCAGAATAATTTTTATGTTTAAACCTATGTCTAGGACGAATGTAATCAACGCAGTTCACTCTTCTCAGGTCAAAGTTAACCTGATCCACACTACCGAGTTTCTTCAATCACTGTCGTTCCGCACTGACTATTTTTCTCTCATTTTTACGATTGGCTTTGATACACTCGGTTCTCACTCCTTTATTTTCATTCTTCTCCTTTTTGCTTTCACGGTGCACCTTGCTTCACTCTCTCTTCTTAGCAACATGAACTATGTTTACTTATTATAGACAATTGAAAAGCGTAAAGAAATAACCGAGCAGAACTTTATCATTGGATAAGATGCACCCACTGATTTTTTTAATTTAACAGCATCATTTTCAGGTTTAGTATCTAATCTCCGTATTTTGATGTCCCTGGTATTATTAATTCAGTGGGAATCGGAAGCTTATTCGAATCGTGACCAACCACTCAGTTTTAAACAATTGGTAGAAAAAAACCTTGTGAATTTTAGTGAATAATTTCAATTCTTTGGTTAGGTGAATGTGAATCCCGGAACAATGAACGTCATCCACTTTTACGCCATTGTTAATTAAATTATTGTTCACTTTGAGTATAGAATAACGTTTTTGTTGTTATAGACATTCAGACATGGAGTTAGGTCCTTCTACCAGTGGAACACCCAAAGAGAGGCCTCCGGTGATATTTATAAAAGTAAGCTCTGTTTTCACCGTTTTTCTAATTCTGATATCCGAGTTTCTTTTCTATGAGATTTCTGTCTGTTCCTAGTTTCTCTTCTCTCCCTGTTTCGCTCCTATTCGCCGTCCAAATGTTGGACAATTCTGCCCCTCAACATCAACTCAGCAGGATTTGGAGAATTTTGTCCAATTTCTCATTTCGGGTGTTAGATCTCGAGATCACCCCAGTATTACCTTAGACAGTCCTTGTATTCGTCTAATTTCTTCCACTGAGGGTTCTTCACGTCGTCAGTTGAACAATCCAGCGACTAGAACTTCCATTCTTGCTGATCTCGGAATTACTCGAAGCACCAGTGTCCTGGTAGAACATGGTGGGTTTGATTCCAAAACCATCCTGCTTATTTGCAATTATTATGTACTCCCCATAAAAGCACATTTTGTTCGATTAAAAGCGCTGTAGGCACATACGCTAAAGTGGAATTTTTTAAGCCATATAAATGCAAGGCAAGTTAACTTCGAAATGACACAGCCTGAAGGACTGAAATAGGGACCAATGAATAGAAGAGACCTTCATGCTCAGCTAACCGTCACCCATCATTAAGATCACTATAACAAGTTATCTATCCAATGGCCAAATCTATCCCCATTTTCGCTCAAGCTCCGGCCATACTCTAGACTGTGCGCTGACAAATGCGTCCATTCTCACATTAACTATGGTGCTGGTTTTCCAGCATGCCTCGGACTTAAAATAGTCTTTGTTGAGTTGATGGCTCTTCCTCTCTCTCTGTGTGTGTGTGTGTTTGTGTGTCCTTGTAAACTCTTGCCTAATCATATCTTTTGGACTGATTAGTCATAATGGCATAGACTACGTGTTAGCGCTTTACAACAGTGAAGTACGCGTCTTCATTTACAAATGGTTGTAGCTTTAAATCTTTTTAAATTTTACGGGACTTGCTTTGTCTAGACGGAAAATTTGTCAAGAATTTGACGTTACTCACAACATTTTGGTTAAATAAATCTAGTTTAAACTCTTATAATATCAAATCTAGAGAAATCAAAGCAAAGGTGTCCTATTTAAGCAATATTTGTACCCTGATGTTTTCCGAATCCGAGACAGTAAACGTTATTGACATATGTACATCTGTTTCATAACAAATTTCACGGTAAGGTCTTACTTAGCTATCAATATTTATTGAGTCTAAGTAACTACTTTGTCGCCTTTTACCTTCATCTCCAATCAGATTGTGAGAAGTGTTTCCATATCCGTCAATCAGGAAGTGCTACCTTCTGCCACTCCCGGCTCTTTCCGTCTGGCGCTATTGTTGATAGTGATAATAATAATGAAGATAACAATGCTTTTCCACCTAAATCCTTTGATACTTCACGATCCTTTACGGCCTTTCTTAAAAGTAAGTCGGACTTGTTAATATTTTTTTCTGTATCACCTTATTGGTCACAATCTCCCTAGGTGACTAATAACACGATGTTACTTGAAATTATACAACTCAATTTATAAATATGCAATATTCGTAATAACTAACAATAAAACCGTTAATTTATTTCATTTATTCAATTAATTCCCTCTTGGTCTTTTTAATTCCTTCTCTTACACAATTCTAGGGCTTTTCAGAACGCCTAGACCGGTGTCTCAAGGGCCCATTCTCAGTCTTCGGGAATTGTGTGTTAATCTCTTGGTGAAATATATCAAGGTTATCTGCGGATTCGACTTTCGATTTTATCGTAGCGAACTTTTCATCCCAGACAACCTAAGCAGGCTCAGAGTTCTTTCCCAGCAACTCGGTTTGGCCTTTCTGCCAGTACAATTAGGTGCTGAAATTATTAAGAAATTGAGACGTAATTATCAACTGAATGCCACAACTCTTGGGTTATTGAAAAAGTTAGCTTGAACAATTTCTTTTCCATCCTTCTGCTTAAATACTTATACCTTTCCCATTTTATAGCTTTGTATATGACTTGGATTTGAGCCATAATCAAGTGAGCAGAGAAATGATTTTTCAACTAGTCACCAGTTGGCCAGCATTAGTTGGACTAAATCTTGCGAATATTCCTAAGGTGCTCTGTGTTGAGCAACTTAAAATTATCGCAGGTGATTTCCACCATCTACTTATTTCAATTTTAGTAGCTTGCCTATAATTTCTATCTTTTCGTTTACCTCTTGAGAATTAAAAAATCTTCGGTATTTAAATATCTCTGGTCAGGCCTTCGTGGATGGCGACGTGCTGAAATCACTAGCAGGTAAATTTATTCTGACTTCTTTAATAGGAAGATGAGGTTGTTTTTATGTTAGCATTATTTCAATAATTTGTAGTTTTACCAAAGTTGGAGAATCTGGTAATTACAAACACCCGATATTCTGAATGCTGTTGGGAAAACTTATGGCGTTATCATTGTTCAGATGGCGTAACTGTTTCCCCTTTACAAGTTCTCGCTGTTAATGGTGCTGCGTTTAAAGACGCCAGTTTGTTGGCTGTAGTCAAACTTTTCCCTACTCTTCGCGTTCTAAATTTCCGTGACACAGAAGTAAGATATTTATTTCTCTGAAAGTTTGGTTTAAGTGAGTCTTTATTATGCCTGCAGCATCCTATGAAGGTGCGTAAAAGTCTATAGGCTGTGCGAAAAATGGAATGCTGGAAAATGCGAATAAATTCATCATTTTGTTCTAATCGTCCTTGACCTCTAATGCAGTATAAGATTTTGGTTTAGCGTATCTCTAATTTTGGTTCACAGTCTGCGTGCTGACGCATAGACTTCTGTTTAGGCCTGATAAGGTTGATCATCTACTTCTGGTTGTTTTTTTCAGCGTCAACGTGTACTTAATGATTGGTAAATTTCGCAAAATGAAATCTAAGGGTCAATTTATACCGAATAAAAAGTATCGTTTTAAATCTGCTTATTACAACATCTCAGTGTTGAACATATATACTCATGTTTTCCTGCCACGTACATTAGGCATGGCGAAATAATAGATGTATATCCACTTATTTTGTTATAGGTAACTGGGTTTTATCATTCCATCAGCGACGTGGGTCCATTACAAGAACTTCGCTTCGTGGTGTGTTCGCGCAAACTTGTAGAATTCCCTCAATTTCTCGTGCCAAAGATCACTCCAGGTGAGACAGAGTGGGGTTTAATTCGGACCGATGTGCAGAAATGCAACCAATTAAACATTGCAACATTTTTGGATCAAATTAAGGGCCAACCAATGCAATGCATTAAAGGTTTTACAGCACTTTCCACAGTGAAATGGGAAGACATACAAAGACTTTCAGGTTGGGAGTGGTGGCTACCCGCGGTTGTATAGTGACAAAGTAATATTTTAATTAATGGGTCTTTCTATTTTTTTCAGAAATTGACATTCCTCTTAAAGAGCTTGATTTGAGCTTCCTTGCTTCATCTGTCCCTATTCTTAAACTCGCCAAGATAATCAAAAATTTGTCTAAAAGCTTGTGCAAGCTTGACTTGCCAGCAACTAACCTTGAGGCTGTAAATAATCGGTTCGTCGATGAATTGGTTTCAAGCATTCTTATGGCTAAGCACCTCCAAGAAATTGATTTCGGTACACAGCTGAGAATTCTCTCTGCGCGACAACTCATTCGCATTGTTTTGGGGTTATCGGCACTGGAACGTATCGTTGCTAGGGATATGACGTATGTTCATTTGGTCTTAAATATTCACATATATTCTTGTGGAACCATCATAAATGTTCTTTTTGTTACAGGGAAGAACAAGAAACTGAGCTGAAGAAGAAATTGCCTCCCAGGTGCCTTCTAAAAATTGTGAAAACTCCTAGAGATTCTTAAACCTTTCAAGTTGTTAAATTAGAGTTAATGCTCTTTCTTGTCATAAATTGTGTCTCTGTATAATAACTTTGAATAACAAATCATTCGGGAGTTGTGGCACAACTTTCGATTTCAGTTATTTATTTAGCTCTTGGGGAGTTAAGAAGTCGGGTACTAAAATTCAGATATTTATTTCTTTGGATAGCAGAGGAAGAGAGTAGGCGTATTATAAACGGTTCAAATGAGGAATCATTTTACTTTAGGCAGTATTTGATTTCGAGATAGAGTGCCTTTACTG
The DNA here is from genome assembly GCA_000469805.3 of Hymenolepis microstoma. Taxonomy (NCBI): domain Eukaryota; kingdom Metazoa; phylum Platyhelminthes; class Cestoda; order Cyclophyllidea; family Hymenolepididae; genus Hymenolepis; species Hymenolepis microstoma. Next base: position 578,058 of record LR215993.1, on the reverse strand, counting down.
CGTCAATCGGGTTATGGCTTAAGACAGATATCGAAACGAGGACATGTTTATTGTAATTATACCGGAATGTATTTACAATGAGATACGCAGAGACTATCAAGTACGGGTGACATATTAAAGCGTGACAAAATAATGGGTTTTCTTCGAACTTAATTAATAGTATGAAATATTATGGGATTAAGTGGCACCATATGTTTGTCAATAAAAAATTATTTTTGGATTGAGTTATGAATTAGTCGATTTAAGGATTATAATCGTATATTACCTTAAGACGTTTCAGAACAAAATGCGAGCCAATCATGTCTAAGGATGTTCAGCGCACTTTGCAAATCCATAGGTATAGAGCCCATTTGAATTCTACTGTTTCAAATAACATGGAGAGTATAACTACGGAGGAGTTGCATCATATTCCCTTTGATATAAATGAGGTACCTAAAAAATCAAACCTCTTAGCAGCTTCACCAAATGGAATTGTATTTATAGCCCGAAAAAATGGTAAGTGAAAAATAGATCATTTTGTCAATTTTGAATTCGTCGACAGATTAAGTCTGATTATTTAATTCATTTGCTCGAGATTCATTGAAATTTAAAAGTACTATAGAGTTTACTTTGTAATTATGTGCTGATTAGTTTGCTTTCTTTTTAAATGTTAAGATCTGGTCGTTTTCAACTCAAAAGATTACGCTCAATCCAGTTCTTCTTTTTCTGCAACGAAAGCCAAACCGCTGGCAGATTTCTCTGCTTTCTTTACTATTCCCTTCCCTCGATCAATTACATGGATCTGTGTCAACAGCTCTGGAAGTTTACTTCTCATTGCTTTCGACACATCCATTCAATTGTTAAATGTTCAGCAATTGGTAAAATGTTTTTCTTCAAGATATTAGAGCATAAGCGTCTTTGTCTACTACTATGAGCAACTAATTATGACTATTTGTTGTAGTCCGCACAGCCATCCTACGGTGCTCTTGGTAGCCCTCTGGAAATTCCAGCGAGTGAGGGCACCATTCAGGATTTGGCATGGAATCCCGTTGATAAGCATCGATTTGCTCTTGTCTCTTCTACTGGTTCTGTGTGGATGTTTAGCACGAATCCTCTTCAACACCCGCATATCAACCCCGTTGGAAATCTCCAAAATATTATGGCTCATTGTCGTAAGCTGGATGCCTTTTTTCCTATTTTTCAGGGTCTCATTGGTTCTTATGTAAAAGGGGGCAATCATCTTATTAGACCCTGAAATTAAATGTACTATTAATGGATATTATGTAACCAAGTATTCGTCGAAATGATTGTAAATTGGTTCTTCTCTAAACAGTAGTTTTTTTAATTTGACTAATATTGAGAGATATAAGACATTTCTACACCTATCATTAGTAGATTCGGCGAACGAATTTCTTGCCTGGCTAAGGATTTACCCAGAGTTAGATTAGCGAAGCTATGCTGTGTTATCTATCAAACTATTATATAATTTAGCTTTTCATACTGGATCTTCTGCTCGAATATAACTGAAATCGATTTGATATTACCAAAAGTGGATTTAACATTGATAAGATTTTAATCTTCAATGATCAACATTAAATATTCCATACACTCCTCGGGTCTGTTTTTTTCAGATTTAGTTAGGTAGTACTTGACTTATTCATTCTCTCAACCTCTAACTGATTTCCTATTTTCCAATGGAATAAACCTGAAATAATTCCTTAAATTATAGTCATCGCTCCTTTGCTTTTTAATTGGATTTTTTTGCCTTATTGTTAATAGAACTCAAAACTGCTCTATTTTGGATTCAACATTTCTTGTTTCCTGCTGTTTCACTTATTCTTCCGGTCATTTTTTTTCTAAACCACAAATTTCTTTTCTGAGAGGCTTGGAACTAGTTGATCTTCCTTAAATATGGTCTTATTTATTGTTTGCTTGTCAAAGCCAGACAAAATTCGACCGTTTGGCTTTCTGTGTCAAGCAACCATGGCATCCGTTTGATATGAGGAAAAAGACTTTCCGCTTGGTATTTTGTTTGGATTACTTGATTTGTTACACCTCTTATTGCATTCCGGACAAAATTAATCAAGATAATTGATTCTTTATCTGGTTTGATGTTTCATATAATTTCCTTTTGAGTAGAAGTAGCAGTTTGCGGATATACATTTGTTCATATGTTCATTTTTTTTATTGACTTAAAACAAATTAATTTCTCCACTTCTCTTCCACGTCCTCCTAAAGGGAGAAATATCAACCAGCTGACGAAAGCGTCACTTTTCGTCAATTTAATTGCATAACTGAAGGTTTGGTAGGCATTTCTTTCTATCTGTATTTTTCTTCCTTAAACTCTTAAATGCTAAATTAAATGGTTTGGGTAGAGTAGTATAAATTACCCTTGATTCGCCAAAGTAGAATGAATCCTAAGATTATATGAGGTAGCTTGTTCAACAATCAAATTCCCATTTTTGTTATATAGGCCTATTCATTTACCTCACTCAGTGTGCGCTGATGTGTGTGTCGAATTCTTAACTTCTGACTTCGCAGACCGAGGAGAGAGTATAACATTTGGCAGGCCTTGGTAGGAAAGTGTTCATCGTTCATCTGGGTTTAGGTATATCATTCTTGTTACTCCTTGACGATAAACACGAATTCTGCCAGAACCTTTTTAGGTCAACTTAGCCAATTCTGTTGACCATTCCACTCAGTGGATTCCCATCAATAGACATTGAATTGTGGACCTCCAATTTTGCTGAGAGGAGCACATTGACTGTTGCGCCACCAGCGTATTAGAGTGAAGTAGTAGCAAGCCGCTCGTAAACTCAATTTGTGAGTTGTTTTTATCTGTTCTTTTCACTCTCAAGCGTATAAAGAGGGGTGATTACCACTCGAATACGCTATCAGCTGTGAGATCCAACTCACACTTTCATTCGAGATCCAATTTTCTCCCAGTGCTCGATCATATTGACCTGGTGGAAATATGAGAACTCGTAAAGCTATTACCATTCCAAACTACGAATTTACCACAAACATGATTGGATGTGGAGACGTCCGCTTCAGATTTTGAGTTGAAGGGATGTATTTTTGGAACTGAGGCAGGCAAAAATGATTAGCAATCAGCGCATGCTATTCTTGGCTCGCGTGTGTGTTGGCATGACATTTCAATCTGGAGGTTTTTATTTCGCACGGCTGTCAAAATTAAATATGCCGTGTCCACTGTTATCGAGTTTAGCACTATCTCTTTCTCATCTAAATTTTAATCGCAAAAAGGGCTAGATTGACTTCTCAATTGATTTTTTTATTGTGATACTCATTTATTGTGGCCTTTCGCTAGTTGACATTTTGTCGATGATAATTTTATTCAAAATTTCATGAACTAATGGAAGTTTCTGCTAAGTATTGAGGCCTAATTCAAGCATTATCATACAAATTATGAAATAACTTTCTGACCTATTTGGAAGGAGTTATTTTCAACTCTCATTTGGTTATTTGCGCAGTTTCAATTTGACAAAATATACTGCGATGCGATCCACTCAAGACATTTTCTCTCTCTCCGTCTCTCTCTGGGTACATTTTGCATGCAATTTTCCATACGCCATAGTTCTTTTACTACCCACCAATATATATGTAGACGGATGAAATAATCGTAAAGGATTGGGATCTGAATTGTTCACAGCATGTCGCGTGTTTTGCTCTTCTTTAGAGATCATTTGTGTTTTGCCTCTTTCACTTTCAGCAAACGACATGTTTTCTTAATCGTCTTGCAAATATTGTCCGGTTATTTTAGGATAACCTTTCCCTTACCTCCTCTCTTTGCTCTATTTCTCGGGAGTTACCAACTTCTTTACTTAATGTGTGCCAATTAAAAAGAACTACTTTCGGTAGTTCAAAATTACAGGCGGATACGGGCGAATGAGAAAATCGATTTTCTTAAGTTGTGTGTTCGTCTCTTGAAGAAGATTTTACGTCTCTATTTTGTTGTGAATGTTAGTGACCTATCCTGGTGTTTTCTTGTTATATCTTTGTAAAATACCTGATTTATCCCTCTGTCCTGAGTTTTTTCCGTCGTGATTACTAATAACACCTCTGTCTGTGGTGCAAAAGTGGAATTGAACATGGCGTTCACTTTTTATTCGTGTCATTTCTTTTCAAATCCGAAGGACCCTTGCTTGATTGGTTGCTTTCGCGTCGTTTACTGAATTTTAAATAATATAAAAGAAAATAAATGTGCATTTTATAGCAATTGTATCCATTTATGCCTTCTTTTCCAATCAGGAGTAAAATTTGCCTGTCTTCACATCACACTTATATGAATTGGTATTCATTTATGGGTATTTCTTTTGTTCCTGTCAAATTTGATTCAATTTTCCATCCTAAGTCCATTTTGTCGTCTTATTAGTTACTTTCTAATTTTTGAAAGTGAAAGTTGCCTGTCAAATTCATTAATGTAATGTGCTCTCCAAGTCGTTGACTCGTTTGACCAATCTATTTTTGGTTAAATCGTGCAAAACAAGGATCTCATTTACCTTCCCACACTCGCTTGATACGCTGGACTTTATTATTTTCACTGTCTTCAATTCCACTTTACTGTCAGACTACTTCGTAATTAGACAATTAAAAGTTGCTATTCACCCCCAACTTTTTGTGAAAAATGATAGTTTTACCGCCGAATGATTCCTCTTTTCTAATGCTATCTAAGATGCCTTCTGCTTTGATAACCTCCTGCCTCATGATTCTATCTTACATGAGGAAGTTAGTTCTAAAGTAAGAGAACAGGCGAGGATTAGTTCCTCTACTTGACCCATTCCACTGAGATTTAATAATCTTGTGAAAGTACTTTCCTTTTTCTGCATTCACCATTTTTGTTCTCCTAATAGTTTATTTAATGATGGACTAATAACTTCATCTCTTTCACATTATGCAACTCTCTTTCTTATATAAGTGCGCTAATGAGTAAATTTTGCAATCCGATCTAAATGCTTTCATCACCGCTTTTCTCATTCGCTATAAATTGTATGTGGAAGCGGTGGTGGTGTCAAGTTTTTTCAATGCACTCTTTCCTCCTCATTGACCAAAATGGGCGTTTGACTATTCGCCGCCCTTTGTCCATACGACAAAGGAACGAAACGGAATTAAAAGGACTAAATTTGTGCTCTTAAATGGAATAGTTAGTTGACGGGTAGATTGCATCGAAAAAAACATTTCATACGTCTTCCAAGTCCATTTCGAAAGGCTCGTTTGTGAGTGCTGGGATGATATGATGAAGAAGTACGAACTCTTCAATCTCTTATGTGTCGACTAGATTCAACCAGCGCAGTTGGTAATTCTGTAGTCTCTGAGTTTGTAGACGAGCGTTAGTCGTCTGCCAATTACAAGTATCTAACGTGAGGACAATGCATTTTTCGAGATAGTCACCATTTTTTGCAATTGGCTAGTCGTTTGGGTTTTTTTTTAATAATATTGGAAGGGTAGCCTTTCGAAAGTATCTTCAGAGATCTGAGTTAAGATTGTATTGTTTGCTAACAATACGATGTGTTTACTACATTGCAGTGCTTTCAATTTTGGGATTGCAGCTCTTAAACTCGATCTCTTAGACTGTGATATTCTGAGATGAGTGTCCGTATTTAACCACTTTTCTCTCGATGCAAATCGGACTTCATTTCACTTCTGTTTGTGATCTTGGCCAAATTCCTCCCTTAAACTCACCGAAAAATGTCATTCTTATATTTCTATCTCCGCTGTCTCCATTTTCATAAATTAAGTTTTGGGAAGGTTTAACTAACATCTAGTCTATTTTTGGTATAGATAGGAAGGAGGGGGGGGGCTGTTGTGCTCAAGTCTTTAAAAGCAGGGTAATGGCGAAGGGGTGGGGTGTGCTTTAGGCCGTTTAATTGCCCATTATGGATATATACTAATTTTGAATTTATAACTTAGGATTTGGAGGTCCAATTGTAACTAGCCTAGTACCTCAAAATGGCGAATTATGGTCTGTTTTAATGTACTCTAAGGCCTTCCCATTTGTTTCTAAAATTTTGGCGATTTTCAGAATATATCCAGCTATGATTTGTGGCATTTGAAGCGCGTCGTCTCTAACTTTTTCTCCTTCCCGTTTTTGGGATCGGTAGTTTATGACATTTTCCCCGCTCGACACATTTTTGTGTGCGCAAATGGTTCTAGTAGATACTTTATTTGATTATTAGCTCTATGAAATTAAAAGTATGAATGTTTTATATATAGTTATTTTGAAACCGTAGGTGCGCTCTTTCACAACTCGTGTGACAACTTTTCTTCATTCCTTTGTCCAGTATGCTTTATTGATTTGGGCTGACAAACAGAGTCAATCTCACTATTTAATTGCCAATATCGAGTTTTTTAAGACCCAGAATGAGAAGCTTTTCTCAAATCAATACCTACTTCCCTGCTTGACAAAGATCAATAGTATAACGCCTAGCAAACATGGTACCAAAGTTCCGCAAGAAAAAGGAGTCTTCATTAAATCACGTCGTGCTTTATATAATTTGTCGCGTCTCCCTTTAGACTGACAGAAAGAAGTTAATCGTAGTCCCAGATATACTGAGCGCCCATTTACCATACACGTATTTCCATTTGACAGATTATGAATCCTCTTTTTGCCCTTATAGTCTCGTGGAGTCCCAAGGGGAAGCAGCTGGCACTGGCCGTGACGGGAATCGCCTCAGGAGCCTCTGCCTCGAACTCGGGCAACACGACATCCATTTTACAGGTGGATCCCGACCTCAAGGTCAAGCGAATAATCCCCATTGGTGACCTCCTCAAAGATCGTCTTAAAGGTATGCCAATTCTGTCCCAATACTATTTTCATCCTCCTTTGCTAATTCTTCATGTCTCTAATACTTCAGGAATTATTGCACACTTTTGCTATAACCCAAAACAGTTGACAAGTGGGGTTATATAGCTTTAGTGGTTTCCTATATTAAAGTCAACCTGCAATTGATTTGATCCTGAAATTGAATGCTTATAAATGTAGGTATTTTAATCTTCTCTTTTGACAGGGATGTCAACTTTAATTATTCCCCCTCACATTTTAACTCCCATTTGTGTACGTACTATCTTCGGCGATCCATTGCACTTTTAAAATTAACAAATTACATGCCAGTAAGGTGTTCTCTGTGCTCATCATGCCTAATACCGCACGGAGTTACCTTACTTTGCCTGGTTTATGGGAGCGAACACTTCATTGCTAGCCACTGATTGGTCGCTTATCAGTGCCAATCACTGATCACTTTTATGTGTATTCTTTAGTAAGCTTAGAACGGGCACTGATGAGCTGATTTTAATAGGAAATCCACAAAATACAATCTTCATTGATTTTTTCTCATAAATCGGAAATAATGGTGGTATTGAAGGCATTCCCTAACTCATACCTTTCGAGGCAACCATTAAACTGATATGAAATTCACAGTATGAAGACAGCTTGATGTCATCGAAGCTCTGTAATTGGAATTCTTTCGTAATTTCTCCGATTTGTTCAATATTCTATCCACTCTTTCTACTTTCATTTCTTTCTTATTCTCTCCATTTTGACTATTCACAACTTTTGAATTTTTTTAAGTTGTCATCGGGATGTTGTTTACGTTATGCTTCAGTCAGCCCTCAGTTTCAAGCGTCCAGGCACTTGCATCATTGGCTTATTCTTTATTACACTCACTATAGCGTAGTATCTTCTCATGGAATTGTCCACTTTTTTCATTCCTGCTTTAATTAAATCACGCGTCGAGAGCCTTTTTACAACTTATCAGTTACGCTCTATTAAAACCACTGCTACTCAAAATATAGGAAAGTGAATTCCTTACTTTTTATACAAAATAAAGTGTGCTTATATGGGCTTGAATGGATGGGGGTGGGATTGGTTGCGTGGTTAACCAATGATTGTAGCTATGGCGCCTCACTCCGCAGGTGGCTCTCAGTCTCCAGACCTATGGGGGGGAGGGGAGGGGGGGGGGGAATCTGACAGAACCGATACCGTGCAGTGTATGAGAGATGAAACTTCCGAGTTTTCCTCGAGTTAGATAAAAATGTTCACAATTTGACGCCCTAACATCTATTTTGGATGGGAAATGATTTATTCTTGTCTTCTTTTACGCAATTTTACATTTGTGGTTTAGTTTTACGAATAGCTATTTTCTTCTATTTTGAATGTGGTTACTTTTATGATACATTTTGAAAGAAATATGACCATGTATCTGCATTCGATTTCGGTTAACTTTTTATCTCCCTCTCATATATGTGCACACTCTCCGAATATAGGTATGCAATTTAGTAAGAGCGCGAAATTTCTCTCAATCCCATTTGCCAAATCTCCTCACTCCTCTCACCTCCAGTTGTCTTATCTATTCATTTGTATTTACCAGCACCTTTGCTGCTTATAAACGCGTTCATCCGATTCATAGTAATGGCCAACGGCTAGAAAGTAGGCAAGACCACTATTAACTTATCGATTGAGTGATTGCTCTGCTAAATCAGCTTTTACGACACTCATTCAAATGGTTGTATCAGTTATTGTCACTTTTTATGGGCACATCATAAGAGACACTTTATTCTTCTTTAATAATTTACTAGCTTGCTAATCAATTGAATACAGGGCAGAGAGAGAAAGAGGGAGAGAGAACAGAGTCTTATCTTCATACCTGCCAATCGACTCGCAATCGTTACATTTTTGTCTATTTCGTATGGTAACAGAAGCAGGTTGAGTGCTGCTGCTCTTGCTTTTTTCCCTTGGCATCAATTTTCAACACTTGAACAGGCGATTTTGCTTGTTTGAGTTCCCAAGGGGATAGCCAAAGAGAAGGTGCGAAATGTGAACTTGTTTGGGTCTGATTGACAGATTTGTTTGTTTTTGTTCTCCCACTCTTTCACTAATCGACAAGATACACCCAACCCTTCGGCGTGGTCGTAAGCGGTCCACTTCTTGTCCCCGCCCCAGTAACAAGTTGTATAGAAAAGGACACCTTTCTGTATTTAAAACGAAGAAATGTTCATCTTTGTTGTGCTGGAAAAGTTGGTGTTTCAAGTGTTGTAGGGGCACAGTTGGAAATGGACATGACATGTCTTCTACAGTTCAAGTGCAAATTTTACTAAATCATCATCATCAAAATTTGTAGGTCGTCCTGATTTTGGCTCATCATTTAAATTTCCATTATTTGGTTTACATTTTTTTACATTGAAATTGCCATCTGCGAACTGTGATTATTAGATTATAGCATTCAGCAATGCCTTTGGTGGTTGCCTCGTAGACGGATTCGAACCCCGATGAAGGATAAGCAGCATATAGTGTTTGATGTGCCCGCTGCTTTTTTGTGGTTGGAAGATTTTTTCCCTTAGCAATCGATTGCTCATAAATGTTGTTGAATAATTTGTCTCTTTTACCCCTCTCTGTTAGACCCGTTCGCTGGTTGCCTTTGCGAGTCAATATCACCTAATATTGAAGCTCTCATGAATGTTTCCATTTGTTGCTGTCATTTAGTTCTGGCCCCAAAACGTTGAGGAATGGGAGTAAAGTTACAACTTGAACAGAAGTGAAATCCCCCCAACAATTATGGAGAAAAAGTTGAATTTAGCAAACTATCTTTTTATAACGAGTTGATAAGTGCAAAACACAAGCTTTGTTGACAGTTTTTTTCCCTTTAAAATCACGTCCACCGATAATACCACAGCTGCACATTCATAAAGAGGAGTCGCCTTTTTCCATTTTGTGGTTAGCTTTTGATATTCAGTTCAATTTTCACTTGCCATTAAGGAGTACTGTGTCGTCTAAGTTTGTAAGAAACTGTGACATTTTATGATCACTTTGTGCAATCAAAATTAAAGCTGCTCTTCATCTTTGTAATAAAAGCTAAAAGGGTTTCTATGTGGCTATTTTAATTATATTTAGAGAAAAGATAACAATTATTCTTTAATGATCGATCCCATTTCAACATATGGGAAACTGATTAACTGAATTAAGCTAATGCCTAAAGTGCCGTTGTTTTAGAATTCACCAATCCTCGACCAGTCGATATTCTTTGGACATCTTCCTATTGCTTCTTGGTCGGTGTCGAAGATTCAGATCTTTCCAAGGGCATCCAGTTGGTCTTTGTTGCAGCTTTGGTACGTCTTTCTCACTAGAACCCTACTTGCTTCAATTAACTCATTAAATAACTTTGTACGTTTGGCAAAAGGCTGAAACGCGACTGAACAGACTGCCAGATTTCACCAGTGTTATTGACTCTCACCATCGATACCATCTACGATTGATACCTAACTCCGCCAGCTTAGTGGCAGTTACTTGGTCATGGGATGCTGATGAATGCTTTCTTCTGGAAGTTCCATCCATATCTACTGCAGCTAATAGTCCCCCGCCCGATAGTGTTCCCCGACTACTCAAGTTTCTTCCTCTTCCCACAAATGGTTCTCCAATTGCCATGGATATCGGTGCTCTTATAGGTGCCCATGATCCTATCCCTGTGATATTGGGGCTCTTGAATAATGGGGTGATGTTTGCTTTCAAGGTATCCCCTCCCGAAAGTGGAGTTCAACCACAAAGTCCAATAAGTGCCGTTTTTGCCGGATTCAAACTCTGGTGTGAATCGGCTGAAAGCCCACCTCAGTTGCCTTCTGGTAAGATACATTATATGCTGATTTCCCTATAATCACTATCACAGATAATTATGATTTTGTTTGTTGGAAGCAGCTGGAATCTTTTAATCAAAATTGCACTAAATGCTAATGGCCAATGGGGGGGGGGAAGGATCAAAAGGAATTGGCAACAATCATGACTCATGCTGTGCAATATTTTCTTAAAATTAGCAATCCGTGTTTCTTAATTCTTTACTTGAATCGCTTAATGTTTGAACACACACACTCGGTATCCACTGCTTTTTGAACGTTTGTGTAATTATGTTGGTTGTTTTTATCCCACTTAAGTTGACGTTTTCCCTCTCAAATGTTGGAAAAGCAGGTTGAACTTGCATGACCTTGACATAACAGAGCTGAGATTTTTAAGTTGGCAGAGCTCAGTGGGCTGTGAACTAATTAGATTGGGAATGGTAAAATAGTTTTGTAATTCTTGTCTCTCCTATTTTAAGTCTAATACGGAATTTGACAATTCCTCCGAAACTCAGCATTTTTTCCTAGTTAGAGTAGCAGTAAAAACTACGGTCTGCTTTAAACTTAATCTGGTGCTTTCTATTTTCTATCCAGATGGATCTGTTAATAACCTACCCTCTTCTCATGTAACGAAGTCGGGTAAGTTTATATGATTGCATGAGTTTGGAATTGATAATTTGAGCAATCTATTTTAAAAACATCAATAACTAATGAAATTTAATTTAATTTAAATGTTTAATTATAGAAGGAATGCCTTTTGGTTCTACCCTATCTAATTTGGGCACTTCACTTGGTTCCCCTTTCCGCAAATCAACTAATCAAGGTACGTCTGATCTACTTATTATTTCGTAAGTAGCGTCTTTTTGCTGACTTGTGATTCTTCTGTAGGATCGCCGGGACTGACTGCTTCAGCAACATCTGACCAACCCTCTGGATTTTTATTCGGCAAGCCTGTCGTCAGTGGTATGCGGATATTACTGACCTCCTCTTTGACAAGTCAATTTCCCCTCCCTAACCCGTTTGACTTTCTCTTTTTTTATAATCAAACAGATAATGTGATTGTGTCCGCACCAAATGTTTTTGCAACCGGCCCAATGCTAGGTAAATCAACCAATCCAGGTAGTTGAACTCTGCCCAAATTTTCATTAATTAAGGCCTTCAGTTTTATCTTTTATATGCTCCTTTCATGTTTAGATTCCCAAGCTCCAGGTACTACCCTGTTTGGAGGTACAATAGCAAAAACTGGTAATGCAGCCTCACTGCTTCTAATTGTGTAGCTTTTTAATTTTTGTTGAGATAATAATCGTTATTTCAGTGAATACGGCTGCACCATCTGGGTCTATTTTGGCTGGACTCCTGGGCAATTCTGGTGGTAACAGTGCTATTTCTTATTTTTTAATTTAAAAATGCCTACAGGACTACAAATGTGCAGTGTGCTTTTTGATTCCAGATGCTGCGAAGTCTCAAATTCAAAATTCCAGTTCTAGTACTGCAACAACTTCAATGGGAGTGCCTTCTGAATGTAACTTGGGTAAATCTATCACCTCTGGTAATCAAGTTTTCTTTCGTTTTTGTCGATAGCTATATCCATTATTTCATATTTAAAAAGGTCACTTACCTTTGTAGCTTCAGTACTTGCGTCAAATGCTGCCTCTTCTGATGCAGTAGCATTCGGAAATTCGATTTGTGGAAACTCAACTCATTCTGGTAATAATACAATTCTTTATTGATCATTCAATTGATCCATTAATACGTAATTTCATTGAAGTTTTTTTCAATAATCTTAACGGTTTTTCTGTGGTTGTCAACTTTTGATAGTTATACCTACCATTATTGTCAATATGCCGTTGATCAATAACAGTATTCACTATTTATTTAGGTATTCCCAGCAGTACCCCTTTTATAAGCAGTTCGCCTAAAACTGAAGCATCAGAACAAACAGGTAGTTGACCTCAACTCTGCGAACTACTTAATTGACAAACTCAATAGTATATTCATTACACCCGCCTTTTGTGCAGCTCCAGATGTTCAGACACCTGCTACAGTTACTGGACGAACGCACAAAGAACCACCTCAATTGGCTCAGTCTATAATCGATGCCGCAAATCAATTCTCGAAGGCGCTAAAATCGCAGGCTGAAAATTCTGCCTCTGCATGGAATCATCTTCACAGTGTCTTTGATGGTCATTCCACCAATGCTCGACAGTCATCGGGTGAAGATAGTGCTCGACGAAGTGTGTGGGATATTGAACAGAGTTTGAGTAATATGGACAACTTCCTTCGCATCATTGATGAAGTAGGTCCCCTAGCTACCACTTATTTAAGATCTGTGGGTAATTGGATCATACTCTTATTTTTTGCATGAATAGATTATGAGTCAGCTGGGGAAAGCGACCCAAATTTCTGTTAATGAACAGAAGGCGTCTTCAGATTTCCTTGATAAGTTGAATGCGGATTTTGATGTGTTCAATCGACGGATGTGTGAGAAGCATCGTGAAATGATGACTGCGGGACTTGACCCCGAAGCCGCAAATATGCTCTCCTCTCTGAAACGCAAGTCTCGTGCAGCTGAGAGCTGCCTTGCTGAACTTGAAGATCAAGTTGAGAGCTTGACGGCAAAGCTGGAGGCGAATAATGAGCGTTCTAATCGCCTGTCTGCACGTGGTAGACCTAGTTTGCAACTCTCTGATGTCGGAAAGTAAGTGCTACTTAAGCCCATTTTAAGTAGCCTTGTCTGATTGTCTCACTGCTTGTTTTCTTTTAACAGTGCATTAGATAAGATTCAAGCGACAGTAGCTACTAACGCATGTCTTATTAAACACGAACGCTCTCGTCTTGAGCTAATATCTAGAATGGCGGGAATATCTCTAAACGACTCATCGTCTTCCAACAAACCAACTAATACCTCTCAACTTTCTCTCGGCGGATCTTCGATTTCTTTAGATAGGGAACAACGGGATGCTATGCTTTATCGTGTACTCTGTTTTGGGGATGTTAAATCGAAGGGTAGGGAGACGAAAAGGAAAACCAGCCCGACAACTGACCAGCGGATTCCTGTTATTAAGGCCTCCTCGACTATTTCTGATGTTCTCGCATCAATGCGTATGATGGAAGAGGCAAAAAATAAAACTCCAGTTCAGTCAACTCCAAAGGTGCTCTCTATGAATAAATCAGTGGACAAAAATGTTTCAGTGCTAACATCATCGACGACTACCAATAAGTCACCCTCATCGAAGCAGCTCAGTGAGTTTCGCTACTATTCTGACTTCTTTTTTGTCAACTGGGACCGCACGGTAGGAATATTACTAATTTGTGCGACGTCAGTCATGTCTAGTTGTCGGTGTTTCTATGTTTCTGCGTAATCGAGCCCATGGGATGAGATGGTCTTTACGACTTATTGTTCCGGTTTCCTGACCATAAAAATTTCCATATATTGTTTGGGCAGACATAGTTTGAATAATGAAAGCAATAATTCTCAGACCTGTTAAGATCGTTTTTATATCTTTGATTAAGTAATTATTTATTGTCGATTCTCTTCTCCAAAAAGCTTATTTTTTCATCCCTATCCGAACTGGTTGTGTCCATTTTGCTATTTGCCTAGGGGTATTATTTCTGAGACCTTTGATTTGATCGATACACCTCTTGGATATGCGATAGATTTTATTTCGTGCTTTTTACCTCCGTATGCTATTTTAACACTCTTTTCAATATTTCCAATCGAATAGTAGGGTACTATGGTTACTCTTCAAGTGGCCACTGGAACTTTTTGTGTTTCGTCAACAAGTTGAAAGGTTTTGTTGTAAATGTCTCCTTCTTTAAGTCGATCCATATTAGCATACGGCTTTTCGGCCTTATTGCTAATTGTTGATTTCATTTTCTCTTTTAGATTCACTTGGAAAGCAGAAGAACCAGGAGATCTCGAAGCTACTAGCTTCAGCTGAATCGGGTTGGTGATGCACTATTGAACGTTTCTGTTAGATAGAAATGGTAACCGAATATAAAAATATCTTGTCTTTAGTACCTCCAGTTACGCTGAATAGTGGAATGACATCTTCCAGGCCGCCTTTGCTCAACTTTTCTATGTCAGCTGATGATTCCGTCCTCCAGTCAACTCCTCCTCCTACGGTCCCAGAGAAGCCACAACCCAAAAGTGGTAAATTTGCTGACATATTTTAATTTATTGAATCAGTGCCACAAAGTACTCACTTCCAACTTTATTCTAACTCTAGAACCGAAATTGGAATCCGCGCCTCCCAGTGAAAGTTCCGCTTGTAAGTTATCTTCTATTAACAGGTGAACAACTTTAAAACCCCCATCGTGGAACTCCGTCTCTATGACTCATTCCATCATATAGAAACAGTAAGTTCACCTTTAAGTGGAAGTATTGAGGCGATAGAAGTATGAACCAATGACTCTGTAGAACTCTAACTTTGAGATCATCAAGTCAACTAATTTTCAATATGAAGTTCAATCAGACTTATCTTTCTCTTCATGCTCAAAATATTGGTGTGCCTTCGCAGCTATCCTTTCGTCACTTAATTTATGACACATGCGCCTGTCGTACCGAGCAACATGATCTGCCGGTTTTGAGGTCTTTGTGTCTGATTCGCTTATGCTTTCCCATTTCAACTCCTTCTGTGACAAGTTGATTCAGACACCTAATTCCTCTTCTGCATGTATATGCCTTTCACTTGAGGTTGTATTTCAGCAGTACGAGGGGTATTAAGCTTCGTGAAATCTGTCGGATGAAGTCACCTTACCCAACTCTCTGTGTGTGTGGACCTAGAGGTGTTCACTTTTATTTGAAGTGGATTTTGTCTTCGCGCGGATTTTCCATAAGTTTTATCTTTGTCTTTCGTCCATTGAGAGGACTTTTGACTTCTTTCGATAATTTAATCTACTGTCTCAGTTATCCGCAGACGGTGTGTCATTTTGTTGATAATCCAATTCATCCGCCTGCTTATATTTTATTGATTGTTCATCAGCTATGATTAGGCAGTTTGTATTTGACATTTTACATTGCGACACGTTTTTCAATTTGTTTACTTTGAATTTTGAAGGTAATTTTTTTTAGAAGTCGTCTTTCTCTTTTTAGGCACTTTTCTTTCCCCTGCTACTGTCCAAATTGATACCACTTCACCAGGTAATCAGACTCTATTTTGTTCTTTTCTACATTCAACTTCACACTGTTCTCCCCATTGTTTAGGAACTCCTGCATCTACGAAGTCGTCCATGTTCGTCCCTTCCACGTCGATGACTCTCACATCTCCTACTCGGGCAACCACTATTCGTGGGTTACTTATGCTTTCAATTTGAAGGAATTGTTCGAATTTTTCAATTTTTTTTGTTTTACAGCGGCTCCCACGACAAAAGTCCTCGGTGCTCCCAAGGGCAATTCTGATGTTGACAACTTTAAACCGCTTTCTCCCCGACGTTAGTGTTTGCTAATCGATGCCAGATATTCGCATTCTTTACCTTTGATGCATTGTGTTCATTTTCCATTTGTCTTTAGTTCACTCCTTGCCAAGTGTTGAGGAGTCAGCTCCCCCTACGACGGTTCAATCCCCAGCCATCGCTCAAGGTTTGCAATCGGCTGATATTATTTCTTCGCTTTCGTTTTCAAAATGTTTACCCTCATTAATTCCATACTTTGCTAGCAGCTGTTCTACCTCCCAGTGGCAACTTGTTCGGGTCTATGGCGGCATCCTCTATTCCAATCCCACTTCCTAATTCTTTTGGTAAGTGTTATATATATCTCGTTAAAATTCAAGTTCTGACCTTCATATGTTAGTCTCATAATATGTTAGTCTCTAATGAACATTTGGGAAAATGCCGCTGCAAAAACACATCATTCTTAATGGTTGGGGGGAGCGATACACTTCTTTCAAAGTTTACATTTCAATAGTTTTTTATGTCGCTTCCTTTCTTTATATGAATTTGTACGAGTGCGCCACTTCGATTATTTGCTCTTCCTGTGCACCAAACATTAGATTGAAAATGAAAAGTGTATCATCCTAAGTCGGTGTCTTTCCCTTCTGGACGGACTTCTTGGTAGTTCAATAATTAATGTTTGCAATATCTGGCACCAGTTTAGACTTTATTTTGCGGAGTATCATAGCCGTGTACAGGTCTACAGTTTAGCCTCGCTTTATGGGGGGAGGTATCTGCAACACCGGACAGTTTTCCTCCATGCTGCTATACTTTTAATTTTATTGATTTCAGTAGCATCTCTTTAGCCTCAACATGATGCTTTAGATTCTCTTGTTGCAAAAACTTCAGGTGAACCCGATAAAAGTCGAGTTGGTGCTTTTAATAAACGTAGTGTTATTAAACTCTTCTCTTTGATGTTAAGGCATTCCCCCGCCTTCTTCTGCCAATGAACCCAGTAAAAATCTATTCGGTATGTCATTTTCTTCATCTATCGAGTTTACAATAAGTTATCTGTTTTTTTTTCTACCAAATCTTTTGAATGCATTGTCACGAATTATTATAGGAGTAACGTCCGCGTCTACTGGAAGCGAACTAACTAAAAGTATTTTCGGTAAATTATCATTTTTTATAAATTTCTTTATATATACAATAAGTATTGCATGGCGTAAATAACGCTCTCTTTGTCAATGTTTTAAGGAACTCAGTCCACATCTCCTTCTTCTGATACTGCGAAGCTACCCTCCAGTATGTCCCTTTTCTCCGCGTACTTTTTTTCCTCAATTGCAATCATTTCTACTTAAATCATTTTGAGTAGAATTTTTTCCCCCAATTGACGTTACCATTTTAAACATTTAAGCCACGACGACTGCATCAGTGTCTGTTAGCGGATCGGGACAGAGCCCACCTAGTTAGTCTTTTGGTATTTTTATTGCCCTTTTATTACTCAACTAGTGTCTATGTAGGACCTGGTGTTCTTTTAGGCATTCCTACAAATGCAAAATCAACTAGTGGACCAGCAAAGAGTGTGTTCGGTTAGCTTATGAAACTGAAAATATTTGAGCTGCATTACTTATAGGTTTCGCTTACTTATTGACCATTTTCGTTTTTTTTTCAAAATAAATGAAGACATTCTAACGACGTCATCATCTAATGAACCATCGAAGACTTTAGTATTCGGTTAGTAAAAAAAATTTCGTTTGATGTAACGTATTTAGTTATTCATTTAATTAAACCAATGATGAGGTTGTATTTTTTTAAAGGCTCATCACCTGCATCAGCATCTGTCAGTGAGCCAACTAAACTCTTATTTGGTAAGTACTTGGTAGTACTTGTACCGTTAATTGGTTTATTGAATTAATCGACGTTACTGTAGGTACGCAGCCGCCTTCAACAACTAGCGAGCCAACAAAACCCCCATTTGGTAAGGCTTCACACACTACTTTAATTAACTAAAGTAACATGTAATGGGTTAATTACTAATAATTACTAATCTCCATGATGCAGAAACACCGGTTACGACCACATCGGCTGCTACTACGCAGCCAGTTCCAACCTTTGGTAAGTTTTCAAACTCCTAGTGGATGGAGATCTGACTTTAGTGAGCAATTAATTATACTCAATCGGTATTTATCGTCTAGGAACCCCAACAGCCACTGCTACAACTACTGCTGCTACGCCCTCAACTGCAAGCGCCAGCTCCAAGACGCCCTCATTGTTTGGTGAGTTGGTCATTTCATAATTGGCATAACCTCCACCAAATGTCTCTAATCCTGCTTCGGTGGTAGTCATTCAAAACGCGCATTTACTTTTCATTGGAGGAAGCGTAAAGTCGTATTCTTCGAGAGTTTTTTATTCATGTCTAAGTTCTAGTGCTCCGAATTGAAGGTCCCCACTCTTCGTTGCTGTCTGTGTTGTTGTCTCCATCATGCGGCTTTTCGAGAATCAGGAATTCTACTTTTTTTGCGATGTTTGTACTACAATTGTGGAATAGTTACATTGTCTATGCAGGAAGTGATGTACGAGACATATCTGGTTTTTGTCCGCCATGCGTTTCTTTGATATCTGAAAAGTCTGCTCTTGGTCTTCCTTAATTACGCTTTGATACAGTGTTGAATATTTTTTGCTTGTTGAGTAGACACGTTTCTGCTTCCTTGTATTCTCACTAAACCACTTTATTTTTTCAGTTGGCTTTTGAATACTTTAATGCTTTTTAAAATAAGTATTGGAAATAGTCCATTTTTGTGACTATGGTATCTCTTAAAAAAATTCCCTTTTGTTTCTCATTTCTACCTTTTTATACTAATAATGTTGATCACTGTTTTTACGTTTTTAGGAGATGCGACAGCTTCAACGGTTCCCGCAAATTCTCAACCAACTTCCTTGTTTGGTGAATTTTATGCAAATTTTAGCATTTCTTAAAATGATTTTCGCTAGGAGTAGTCAAGAGTAATAGTAGTCCTAACGTTAAGGATTGATCTCGACCTGGGTCTATAAATCATCATTTCGTATTTACCACAATTTAGAAATCGACGAGGTTTGCTTTGTCAAAATTAGAGGTTGTGTTATCTTGGGTCTTTTCTGGTGAGTGTTAACGCAAGGAGAGGTTTCTAGAACCTATTCTCCGTCTTATATTTAAGATATTTTTTTCGAAATTTCCAAAACTCGAGCACTTCAAGTCTCCGTTGATCATTGTCTGTCGGACTTGCGAATAGTTCGGATGTGGATTCCATGGAATGCATTCGATCATGCTTTTCGTCCCTTACAAAGCTGGTCAAATCAGTCTCTTTTAAATTACTATCAATTTACTCCAAAGTCCAAACGCTTTCATCTTTAATGGAACTTCTTTGAATACGTGGCAGATTGAAAACATCTCATTTGAAAAGTGTAATTAAATGAATAACCTTTAGAAAGTGTATTTTCAGTTCCAAAATAGCCAGATTTCCAAATATATTTAAAGTTTATTTCGGTGGGAAAATGCCCAATTCAAATCATTGTCATTTTTGAGCGATGGTGTTTGATATGAATAATGCGCCATTGAATTTTTTTACACAAACACCATTTTCGAAGTCTCAACGAAGAGGACATTGTCTCTGACCGCTTTGTGTGAATGGGAAGGACTTGCAACTGGAACTGGGAATAATCTGTTTATCCTCTTCTTTTAAGGGAACACGGTTAACATCACTACTCCAACCTTCCCCACCCAATCGAGTCAGGCATTCGGTGTGTTTCTTATCCCAGTCATAATTTTGATCGTCATTGAATTCATATGTTCTTTTATTTTTCCTAGGTCAACCGCAAACGACCACATCTCAATCCGCTCAGTCGAGTAGACCATTTGGTATCTGTCCGAACCCGTTTTTGTATATAAGGGGGGAGGGGAGGGAGGGGGGGAGGTTGCACTTTAGCGAGGATATATTTGACGTTTGTTGAGGAGTATACCTATTGGGTGTTTGCCATTCTGCATATTTTTTTAAATTGAACTACTTCTTTTATAATCTCTCAGTTGCCCTTTATTAAAGCTTCACCTGCTCAGACTCAAAAAGAGGATTATTTGATAAAATTGATTTGCTAAAATAGGCTCTAATATGCGATAAATGATTGTCTGCTTGGGTAGTCAATCATTGCAGCGACAACTTTTTCACAGGTGATCTAGTATGTAAGGGTGTGGGGGTGAGAATCCAATCGAGCCGATGGAGATGAAGATGGAAGGTTTCCATTACACTTCCTAACACGTTTTAGATGGTTTTCTGATTTTTTACGACTTATATGGTCTTCTAGTAGCCATGTTATGGGACGCCCAGTCTAGGAGCGATCTATGATTAATGTGTCTTGATGTTTAGTGATTGTGGGTTGTGTAGGTGTGATGATGACTGTCATATCTTAGTGAAGACTGGTTCGTATTACCCGTCGTCACTATTCTCTAATGACTTGTTCATTGAAGGAGTTTGATTTCTTGTAAACAATTGTTATTCTCTTCTTCACCATTTCCACACAGATATAGAAAATAGGGTATTTGTTGAATACCGACCTACTCGTATACGAGTATATGCAGTTGGAGGAGAGCTTACCCCTCACGATTAAAGACTGATGGCGCGGGGGTCAACGTACACGTCCACAGGGATAGCGAAAGCGATGCTAATTGGTGCACACTGATTAACAATAAAGGTGGTGTAATAAAAACGTGTATAGAATGTCTTTTGTCTAGTTCAATCATGCACTTGGAGGTCTGTTCAAATTTTCGTTACGACTATGCATTGGTATTCAGACTATTTGGGACTTTCTGATGTGTTTCATCGAGCATTTCTATAGATTAGTTAAATTTGAAACTCCTTCCCTTTTGTGAAGGTCAATCTGGAGTATCTGCCTCTGTCAATCTTTTCGACAAACCTCCTGCTCCGCCCAGTGGTCTCTTTGGTGAGTGAACTTGATCAATCAATGAATCGCGTTTTTCTCCCAGTTAAATGGTTTGTAAATGTTTCATTGCTTTTAAAATTTAGGCCAATCTCCGACCACGACTGCTGTCACTCCTCCAAGCGGGCTTTTTGGTAGGCTTCAATGTACTTCTATTCCCTGCTTCCTGCTCCTTTTGTGATGGTGGTGATGGTCTGTATATATTTATTGTTGCACTAGAAATAGATGTGGGACGTGTGCGTATTATAATAGAGCTTCATTAGGGATCTGCTGACTAACGGTGAAGATTGACTGCGTATTCCAAAATTAGGCATTGACACCACATTCCCTATGATAGTTCGTAACCTTTTTCCACAAAACTGCCCCCATGACCCAAGTCCCATATCACCTATGTTTCATTTTTTCTATTACTCTCCTTTACTAATTTAATAGTGCATTTGCACTCATTTTCAGTTGACCTATTTCAACTTTTTTCCCATCTCCACTTACACATAAAGACATACGATTGTCGGTAATCTGTTTCTGCGCTCCCCTCTCATTTCCTCGCGCCCTCGCCTCTTTCGAATCCTCATTGCTTTGCATTCAATACACTGGCCTTCATGATTCTGTGTTCTACTTTTAGAACTGTTGGTGGCTGCTGTTAACTATTGTCTTAGCTTCGACGTTTCGGTTCTGGTTCTCATTAGGTCCAACAACTTGGTAACTCTTAGATTGGTGATCTCTCGGCTCTTCTCTTACTCTAACAAACTTTTGACCCTGTGGCTATTAACCCTTCGAATTAACAATAAGACACTCTGAGTTTCTGCGTTCCTTTGCTTTGGTCGAGATGCACAAGAATGGGGGCAATCGAGATGATCGTGATGGAACTCTTTAAGAGTCCATTCACTAGCAGAATTAATAAATCCGTAATTATATTCAAACTTGCTCATCACAGTTTTGATGTATATTGATCTCGAGTTAGATGCTTAAAGAAAGTTTTTCCCCACGCCAAATTTGTTGCCCATATTTCATTAAAAGCCTGTTCAGATTAAAATGACTAACGCTCATACACTTATAATGCCATGACAACTCGGATGCATGCGTTTAACTGTGTAAAAAGGAGTCATTTTCCATGATTTCCATTTTCTAGGAGGTTGTTTAAGTTACCGTAATTAAACAGTTCCATTTTACTCACTATTCAAGGCTCTTTCTTCCTCCTCTAGGGCAACCAACTGCTACGACCACTACCGCAGCTGCTGGCAGCTTATTTGGTAAAAATCACTTACTGGCTTCAATTCATATCTTCTTAAATATTACCCATTAATGATACCTACTGATACAATTAAATAGTTTTTATCGCTGTAAATAGTTATTTGCTATGGTTTGTTGTATACTCCAATTTAATCAAATCTCTTAGGTCAAACATCTGCTACTTCAAAAGGCCTATTTGGTACGTTTACTGTCACATATTCGGCTTCGTTCTTTATTTCTTTAATCAGTAACTATCAATCTAATGTACATCATAGGCCAAGCCTCCTCTACTGCGCCAGCTTCACAATCCGCCAGTGTATTCGGTCAACCACCTGCTGTTCCAAACTCTCCACAGTCTAGTGGATTGTTCGGTGAGTGCTAATTGGAGGAGGTTCACCAGATTTTGTGATATTAATCGCTGCAAATATAGTGTGTATTTGAGTGTAGGGGCTAGAACCTGCCTGCTAGAATCTGGAGATGAATGTGAAAGTCGGAATCGTAGTATCCTGCTGTTAGTAGTAGGAGCCGGCTCACTTTAAAAAAAGATTGTGCAGGCTTATTTATAGACTCATAATTAACCCAAGACGCCAAGTAGTCCAATTAAAAGACAACGTTGGAGTCTGTATGGACGTAGTGGGATTAGGCGGCTTAGTAGAAGGGGGGGGGGGGAGTTGTTGTCTTGATATGCAACACTGCGTCTGCATTGCGTTGTCTTAGTTACCTCGTGGATTCGTCATTGCTGACTGTTAATGTTTCATTGATTAATGAAAGTCAAAATCGAAGTGAATTTTAAAAGGCGGTTAAAATATTATTCACTTTTAAAGCAATCAGTCTTCCTTATTTATAATTTTTAAAATTTTTCAAGGCCAGTCCTCAGCAACTCAACAAGCAGGCTCCCTCTTTGGTAAATGCGATTGCAACTTCTTTTCTCCTTACTCGTTGGATTTATTTGATTTTCAGTTATTGATTTTTTTACCCATTTTAGGTCAACCCACTCAGACTTTTGGCTTGTTTGGTATTATTTATTGAGTGTTTCAAAATAACTATACTCTTCTGGTAATTGTCCCCTATTCTTCTCCTTTTAGGATCATCTACAGCCAATACTCAAGCAACAGGAGGCCTCTTCGGTAACATTTTAATGCCACTTCCTTGGTTACTGATAATCAATGTTGACAGAAACTGATGTTTCTTAATAATTTCCTCTTTAGGACAACCATCGCAAGCTCCTGCCAGTCCTTCTGGAGGTGGACTATTCGGTATAAATGAAGTCATCTGAATACTGCTTCTTGATTTCCATTTTCATTTGATGATCTCTTTTCCCTTCTTAGGC
The DNA here is from genome assembly GCA_000469805.3 of Hymenolepis microstoma. Taxonomy (NCBI): domain Eukaryota; kingdom Metazoa; phylum Platyhelminthes; class Cestoda; order Cyclophyllidea; family Hymenolepididae; genus Hymenolepis; species Hymenolepis microstoma. The sequence goes on along the minus strand of LR215993.1, from coordinate 554,561 downwards.
CACTCCCCCCCTCCTGCCGCCTCTCCTACTGCAGGGGGATTATTTGGTTGGCTTTTTTTGATAATTTCTTTTAATCTTATAATGACTTGTTAATTTTTTTCCTCACAAATTTTAGGCCAATCAACTGGTGGTGGCCTATTTGGTCAGTCATCAAGCGGCGGGTTATTCGGTATAGAAATGATTATTTTCCTATGGGGTTTATTGATTTTAAGGTGGCTAATTGTCGTTCATTAATCATTTCAGGTCAATCGTCGACCAGCACCGGGGGTACAACTGGTGGTGGTCTTTTCGGCAAGTAGTCCTTCTCTTGAAATCATTTTTGTCCCTTTAACGATTCTCAATAATTATGTATACTCTACACTTTTCAGGCCAAGTTCAGCCTTCACAAGCTTCCCAACCCCAGGGGGGTCTGTTTGGTAAATCTCATTTTGATAGGCTGTATATCGGCTATTTTTACTATTTCCTTTAGCATGCAACAAACCTTCAATCTTGGAATAGCATAATAATAATGAGAAGAACATACAACTCCAATAAGGAGGGGAACTGGGGAGAGAGATTTGAGCATTGTTTTGGACATACTTTCAGTAGATTCATCGGTTTAGGGGATGGGGGGAGGGGGTTGGGTGATTTATTTCCTCAATTGGTTATGTAAAGGGGAGGTAGGCGAGATTAGTTAATATCATTAGACAAAAGTTCTTTGCACGCTCTGTTCTTGGAGAATTTGTTGAAGCGATGCCTTCTCCGTTAATCGAGATGTACTCGGCTAAAACCACGCATCTCCAATTCCCCAGCTGTCCAAAGTTAGGTTACGAAACGATAACCAAGCTCATCTGTTGGAGAAGCAATGGAAACGCCCGGTGTTTATTTTTGTTCAAAGTCAAAATACTAACAGTTGAAGGCAAGTCGGAAAGTAATGACATTTTAGACGCAGAATCTATAAGCAGTGAAGAAGTGATGATGAAGAAGGACTTCGCTGCAGATCTGTACCATTGATACCTTTTAAAATCCACGTATATTTGTTCAATTTATCGAATGAGTGGATTTCTCTTTAATTAATTTCATGGCTCATGCATTTCTTCCAGATTTAATTCCAGCGTTCGAGATGCAGGCTCTCTCCTTACTAGTACTTAGCTTTGTCTTTGATGACTACTCTTTTTACTGATCATAATCTGTGTGGAAACAATTTTTCAACGGGGGATTTTATCATGACACTTGTGTTTAGTGCGCGTACTATGACTCAGGACTGGTTATCCTTACTGTCGCATAGTCACAGGGCTCGAAATTGAACGGCCCTTCCCATTATGCTCCGTTTTCGAGATCACACACATTGCTTTACGAATATCCAGGACGCGGGAGGTCAAGCTTAACTTTGATTTCCTTTTTTGGAGAAGGTTATTATGGTGATTTCCTTAAGAAGAGGGAGTTTGTCGTGATCTAATTTGATTGTTAGCTTTACCGTCAGAATTGGTGCTATTTGCATTTTAAGATACAATGGTTTTTGCCATATTCCACGTTTGACTTCTCATCTTTCAGGGAGTGCATCAAATAGCGCTTCTTCGGGTGGACTTTTCGGTGGCCTGAAACCTGCAGACGGCACTTCGAAACCTATATCAGGAGGTCTCTTCGGTTCAAGTTCAATAGCACCTGCTACTACTACTGTTGCTACAACGTCTTCTGCAGCACTGCATTCAATCTCGAATGTCAGCAAGTGAATTTTTTGTGTAACTCTAAGTATGTTGTCTACACATTCCTTCAATGCTTACATTCATGTTCTTGTTCTCATTCTGCAGCCTTTTTGCCATGTCCAACTTCGGTCTTGGATCAAATCCCACAACTAATGGCGGTTCGTCATCTAGCATCTTCGCGAAGCCTGAGCCATCTTCAACTGGTATGTTACTGCGTTTTTACTTTTACTACAGTGGACGACCATTTTAATAGGAGAATGTGTAGTGTTCACTAATAGAGTGAGAAATGAATTGCATTGTTTCAGCAATTTTGGGCTATAACGACGAAGAAACTTACAGGATGTTGCAAGTGAGCATGAGTGTTCTGCTTAGAATAGTTCAAATTTCGTATTAACATAAACTTGATAGGGATAGTGAACGTAGATCTGGAATTTACCTTGTTCAAGATTGTCATTCTTTTATTTCTTAGGTCAAACACAAGGTCTTTTTGGTTTCTCCTCAGCCAATGTCGACACTAGCAGCACTACGAATAAACCAGGCGGTCTTTTTGGCACTCCAACGCTAGGCACTGTCTCGACTCCTGGTAGTGGTGGAGGTTTATTTGGCAGCTCCTCTGCAACCACGAATCCCCCAGGTGGTGGTGGTGGTAGTCTCTTTGGTGGAAGTAGTTCCTCTGGCGGAGGAGGTCTTTTTGGTAGTACAGCAGGATCAACTGGAGGTTCTCTATTTGGCACAACTCCTACTTTTGGGTCTAGCAGCAACCAGGCCACTAGCCCCACCTCCAATAGTAGTGGCGGTGGTCTTTTCTCTTCAAGCACTGGAGGGGGGCTGTTTGGGTCCTCTGGAAATACTGCAACGGGAAGTCTGTTTGGCGCTGCGCCGAGCTTCGGGGCACCTGCAGTTTTTGGAGCGGGTGCTACTTTAGGAGCAGGTAGTATGAGTCAGCCTGGATCCGCAACCACAACAGCCGGAGCTGGAGGTCTTTTCGCTTCGTGAGTTTAAATCGCTGTACTATTTACACGCTCTTCTATTTATCCATCAACAAAGCAGTTGTAAAATAGTCTCTCTAATTTCAAAAATACCTATTGGAGAGCGCGTCACTGCAAAGTAGGCATTTATGTATATAGCTCGGAAGATACTATCAGTTCTTGCTTGCATTGAAACACCAATTAAACAAATCGGAACGTTACAATGATTAATTTAAGAAAAAAGGAATCAAAAACTGTGTTGATTTCCCGTCAGTTTGAAATGTGATTGGTGGTGCCATTTTGTCCGGAAGAAAATTTCCCGTAGTGGGTTTTCAGGGTGAATCAAAGACATTGCACAGAGTGCTGATTTCCGTAAACGAAGCTATTTATTCATTTATTCCAGCATGATATCATTTTGCAAATTGGTTTTAATATTGTTTGACATCAGATGTTAACGTCCTTATTCAATTGCTCAAGGTTGAAGATTAGGTGTTTAAACCATTCTTACCTTCACGGTTAACTACACATGCATTTGCTAATTTTACCTAAAGTCATTCTATCCCCACGTCCTTGTTCACAATTTGCAGTTTTTAGGACATCTCCAATTTCGATAAATTCATCTCCTAGTGAAATGCACATGGTAAAAATTGCCTGAGCTATTAACAGGACCCTAGATAGTGTTGAAGATGGGTTGGTATTTTTCTCGGAGTTCTTAGAACTTTTCTTCTCACGCGCTCTCTTCTCTAAAGCCCTACAGGCACTCTACTTACTGTGCCTTTAGCTGTCTTTCACTTACGCAAAACCCCAGAGCAATGTGATTGATAAAAATTGTTGGGTGATTCCTATTCCCATTCGAATTATAGAGGTGCTGATAACAAATATATATATGCACTGATATTAGCCCGCTCCTCATAGGTCACAAGTTCAACGTCCATCAATGCTTGCAACGGCTAGCAAATGTGGTTGTAGGCTTCGAGCTTCTTGCTGACAGGCGATGGATAACTGGTGCCTCAGATTGTCTTTGAGGTTTTAAAATCGTCCTACTGTGAAAAAATGTATTTAATGAAATTTATAATCTTTTTAGACTTGGCAGTACCGCCGGAGGGCCAACATTTGGAGGCCTTGCAACCTCCCCACAGACTCCTCCCACGCCTCTTTTCGGTGAGGATATTTTTTTACCTACTAATATGCGTTAAAAGTAACATTTTATAAAAGGAAAAAATCTACTCCTTTCCCAGGTTCTAGTCCCTCGTTCACACAACGTCGCGCCTAAGGTGGTTTTATCCTGCCACGACTGCTCCCACAGAAAGACTTAAACAAAATATAACGATTTAAACAAAGAAATCCGCAATCCTGTAACGATTTTTCCACATAATGGGTCTTTGTACGTGTTATTTGGCAATATTGATGTGAAATAAATACCTGTTCTGCTCAACTCCCTCCTGCCTTTTCATTTTCAGAAGTTAATAGGTAGTATTTATTGAAGATAATTACCATGTCTCATCACTTTTTTCAGGCGTCATCTGAGTGTAAAGAGACTAGGAAGGGTCTTGTAGAAGAAAATGTTCCTCCAGATTTCTACTCCAAGGCTGCAGAGTACTGGGATAATGTTGACCCTACTATTAATGGAATGCTAGGAGGTTTAACACAAACCCACAAACCGGATATTAGGAGTTCTGAATCTATCCTCAGTAGATTCGGACCAACCCGTAGGGAAGTTGCACTCGACTGTGGTGCTGGAATTGGTCGAATTACCAAAAATTTCCTTCTTCCACATTTCAAAACTGTTGACATGGTAGAACTGTCGCAGAAATTCCTCGATGCCTCTAGAGAATACATCGGTGAGGAGAGTGAGAAAAGAATTGGAAATCGGTTTTGCACTGGCTTGCAAGATTTCACACCCTCAGAAGGCCGTTATGATGTCATTTGGGTTCAGTGGGTGATTGGTCATTTAACAATATCGGCTACAGTCGATTTCTTCCGCCGTTGTATAAAAGGATTGCGACCACCTAGCTCGGAAGGTGAGTGCAGATCAATAATTGTGCTCAAAGATAATGTGATCTTATCGGATTCGCCGGATTTCGATGCGACTGATAGCAGTTTTATGCGAACTCACAAACAATTACTGGAGATCTTTGAGTTGGCAGGTCTTGAGGTTCTGTTAGATGAACAACAACGTATGCCAGAAGGAATTTGTCCAATTTGGGCCTTCGTACTTGTTCCTAAAAATGAATAAATTTAATTATGCTATTTGTATTTACTCAATTCCCATAGCAAATGAATACGCTATTTTTTGTATTGGCTATTGTTTTCATGGCTAGTTTAGTAAAGTGGTGATCCAACTCGACCTACCCACATGCGAATTTTGAATATTTGCAGGGTAAGTAGATTGAGATAATAATTTAAATGTATTGATTTCAATTCAGCACAGAAAACACTAGGTGTTAAAGACGATACATCTATTGAGTGGCATAGGTTTTGTAACTATAATCTTCCTGGACTCCAAACTCGACGGACTATTTGATTTTTTCTTCGTCCCACCACGAGTCAAGAGCGCTATATTGTTCAAAAACTAGTTTACATGCCGTTGCTTAAAATCATAATTCTGAATGAAATGGCATGGGCTGTTTTGAGGAATTTCGACTGATTTGGCGTTTCCAAAGCTCGCTTGAATGATCAGTTTCTGAATGCCAGGAGCAATTCTGTTGCTTTTATAAAGAGCAGGAATTCTTCAATTTCTGAATTGATAATCCTTCTGATGCTGCGACACTTAAGTAATTGCATTTAAAGGGTTTTCAGTGGCGCTGTAGAAAGTGAGCAGTCACTGTTGACAGAAGTATCCAAAAGTATATGAAGAACTTAAGTGGAACACTATTGCAATTTTCTGGGTCCGTTTGCTGAGTTTACTGTCTGCATCTATGTCTACCAGTGCTCTTAAAGTAAAAAGGATAGAAACCGCATTGGTTAATTCCGGGGTGCCTGAGTTCAGTGAGAGTACAAGTATATGCATTGTAATCATTGAAAGCAGCATTTATAAGTGAGTTTGCAAGGTTCCACTAGCATGGCTAGCGTAGAACAATTTAGGATATTGAGCGAATTACAACGATTCGAAGAGACGAACTGGACATACTTGAAGATGGATGAACATCAACTATGCTCACTCGTCTCTCCACTTCTCCGCTTCCTAATTGCCATTAACTTGCCCATTAATACCAAGCCTTATTCCTCGGCCTCTTTACAAACTCCACACCCTTAAATGTTTACGCTTAAATTGCTCTGCAGATACGATTGAGCGAGCACACGAGTAACCTTTTCAAATGAATAATTGATTTATGTTGCATTTTTAGAACTAGTTTGCTGTTAAAAATACGTTTTCTCTCTGATCTTCTGTCAGTCTTAAGAAATACTCCAAGGCTTCCGGGAGACCGAACAGATTCTAATTATATCCAGCACTAAATTTCAGAATTGTGTACGAAATAGAACTGTTATTGAAAATATTAACACAAATTGTAGGTACCATAAGTGGTAATATAATATTAGTAAGTTAGAGGAGATCACACAGCCGAGTCTTTGAGAATATTGCCTTGTGAAGTACCATAAACAATGACCTGTTTTTCTTGTTGTCCACTCAATCCAGACAAACTCAGTGAATGCACCGAGCCACTTGTGGTCGGTCTAACAAATGACTGCGTCGATGTGGTAGGAAGGGGATGGGATGGCTCAACTATTCTATCACGCTTCAAGTTTTCGCGCAATTTAGCCGATGCCAGAGCACCTGATGTCGCGGGTTTCTCTGGTTGCCCTGGCATCCCAGGTATAGCAGAACGCGTCTCGCCGTACTTGCTCAAACGAGCACTCTTTGCGCCACTCAAAATGGACTGAAGTTTAGCTACAGGTCCACCACCATCACCTCTGCTATCAGCAATCGATGGAAGAGATCCGGTCATAAAGAGGGATGGAACCCCATCCAAATTTGATTGTAAAGGAGGTATTGAAGGAGGCGGCAAGTTGTCCAAACCGGAGGTCAAATCTGGCGGGAGAGGTTGAACAGCTAGTCCTCCCCGTTCTTCAAGAAGTTTTTGATATATTTGTTCGCTATAATGAGCCATTTGGTCCACGAAGAGGCATATAATACTTAAGCAGGTTAGGATTCCTGCTGATGAAGCTAGACCAACACCCCAGCCCACTGTGTTTCGATCGGAAAATGGTAACCACATCCGGTCTTTGGACATTAAGCTCATAGTTATGGTAATAATTGTTAAAAAGGTTACTGAAAACAATGTTTTCAATGTAGGCATTCATTACCGACAACGGATTGAAGGAATATTATTGGGATATTAGAAAGTCTGCAAAACTTGGTTTCGATCCCAGCAGCATTTTGAAGAATTAGTAACAAGCTTCCAAGATTTGTAATTATGCAAACAATAGATAACACTTGAACAAGTATGAACCATGCTAAATGCGTAATGATATAATAAAGCTACTACTTACGCGGATTTATCCAATAACGAATATACTTAAATTCTTGCCTAAAAACATACCAGCATCCATTATAAGCTTTGGAAATGTAGTCGTCGGCGAATATAAAATTGTTAAAGCAAACCTCCCACAGACCTAAACGTACAAATCCGGAATTTTCACTTTTGATTGAAACAATCCAATAAGGACAAGCAAAGCTGATAAGGTAAAATAAGTTTTCAAGAATCGTAAGGATAATGGCAAATAGAAATGATAGTCGCCATAAGCTCAGAATTCGATTAAATATTTCGAGTCCCATCAGGTTGGAGCTTTCATTTTATAAACTGACCAAATTTAGCTGGTAAACAAAATAAAGGTCAGATGCGCAAATATGACTTAGTATAACAAGGACTTCTTATTATACAACATTTTTTATTTAGTCTACTATTATGTATAGAGCAACTTCTCATGTCTAAACTTCTTATTTAATTTTTTATCTTGCTGTCAACACTTTTTAAACTTTAGAATCATCGTGAATGAATAATTATTTGAATGAAACTGAGAAACATCAGTATTGAATGCTTGGGAATAGTTATGCCTTACTTCATATTTTTTAATTGAGATGAATGTTATAAATAAATCTCAGTATATCAGTCTATTAAACCTATTTTTTTCTAATGTGTTTTTAGTGACTGCTTAAATTTTAATAGATTTGGCAATAAACTCTTCGATTTCTATTAAAACTCTGATTTTAAATTAATATATACCTATTCTCTTTTTATATCCCATATTTATATTTTATTATGAATATTAAGCCTGTACTACTAACGTTATGCCAAGAACCATGTGAAATTCATTATTGTAATAATTTAAAAACTTTTCTTCTTTTTACAGTTGTTGATCATTTTGTCGCATTTTTAGTACATCAGATTGTTACCTGGGGCGTCTTCCGTAGTTGCGGAGGTCCATAGTTAATTGTTTCTTAATGTTGGTGTAATGAAATTTTCTAAAAATCATCCACAAAATTCAAAATCATATTTATGGTAAATAAATAGTACCGGAGGGGATTTTTTGAAGAAGCAATCATTTTAAATAAATAGGACCGAAGCAATATTCGGGGATGTTCTCAGAGGAAGGGCGATTTCAATCAATTCTATTGGCTTGTGTCAGGCTTGTGTAGTATAACACTTCCTGTTGAATTCATTTGAACTAACTGCCTGCATTTCTGATAATTTTTAAGGAGAAATTAATTTAGGAGATTTCAAGTTTGAAAATCTAATATTTATTCAATCCCATGCGACATTTCTGTGACTCTTTTCAAATAAGTAAGCTTGATACAGTAGACTCCTGAATTCCTCAGCTTTTACTGGGCATATTTTACAATTTTTAAATTTATCGTCCCCTTATTGTGAGCATACGTCAAAAATATATCAAATAATCTAGAAATAAGATTTTCAAAATGGATATTACAATAAAGGCTATCCTCAGTACTGCAACAGAACGCGATGAAATATCAGTCTAACCAAGAGCCCGATCCAGTGGTGAAGTTGGTGTTATGTTAATTCGCATACAATTTCGGCGTGAATTTTTCGTACAAGCAACCCGTGAAACATAGTGTTGACATAAAGATATTGTGGAAACTTGGTTGGATCTGAATAAATTGCACAACTGGCCTACCCCATTAATGTGTCAACTTACTAGGTATTTTAGCTAATCAACCAACCTTATTGTAATCATTGTGCTGGCATCGGAACTGTGACGGTTTAAATAAACGGTATAAATGACAGATTGTGTTCCTAAAATAGATTTCGTTTTCTGGGAACTTAATTGGCCCAAAATTTTAGACGATTATTAGTGAAATATGGTGGGAAATAAGTGCAAAAACTCAGAAGATTATATGGAGAACACGTCTTATCCAGTTCTCATCTTTGTACATATTTGCTGGGCTGTTCGTTGAAGAGAGCAGCTTTACTGACTGTTGAGATTGCTAGCTTAGGCGACATCCAGCTCCTCAGAAGTGGTGTACTTGGGAGCATTATCATAAAACAGTACCTTGCCGGATTCCAGAAGGTGGTTACAGTCTCTCGAAGAGATAGAAGAGTCACTTCCTGTCGCAATTATCGCGGAAACAAGGAATTGTCACCGGGGTTCAAAATTTTTCACATCGCTTTTAAGACCTGCCTTTATATCAATAAATATGTTACTTCGGTTTCATTTCTAACCATTTTCAATTAAAGGTGCTAATAAAAAAAGCTAATTCATTTAGCTTTAGTACATAGAATGCTTTACAACTGCAAGCAACTGCCTTTTCGGTAGTTCAACACTTTCCATTGCATATATTCTGTAAGCGTTCCGTTTATTTGCCATTTGAATCGAGAGAGATGTGTTGGTGAAGCGCTGGGATGTTTAAATAACGTGGTGTCTGGAGAGTGGAATCTCTCTAAGCTACCTCCCCCCCCCCATCTGGTTTAGTAGTATCTTCGTCTCACAACAACATGGGGCAGTGGTAGAGCAATTATTATTGAAACTAACTAGAAATGACGATGAAGGAGAGGACGGTGCATTGGCTGTTTGTGACGCTGGTGTGGTTTTATAAAGCTCATTTGAGGGGGTTAAGTGATGGCTATCTGCTATGAGGTCCGTGAAGTGAATTATATGGATTCTGTGAAACCGTTCAGATAAAAATAAAGGGCAATTTAGATTAATTTATTTCAGGCTCTGTTTATTTAATTCTCCCCTCCTCTCTCCCCATCCCACTCCAATTAAACATCTTATCATCTGCTTGGCATCAGTGCAATTTCCTTTTGAGATAAGACGAATATTTGTGCACTGGTTTGTGGGCGAGTTTCAAGATTATCCAAGGTCGCACTTCCATTCGTCTTGAGTTAAGTATCTGAGGAAAATGAGGAGGACCTTCAGTTACTTCAGTTTAAACCTTTAACGCCCGAATTATTCATTGAAAATACACCCAACCACACTCACACGTGTCTCAAAGCAGATTGATGCCGCCGACGTGATGAAGGCTATAGACGTATTGAACTAGTTCCAATGGAGCTTATTTTGAAAGAGGACCATACGGTCCTGTCCGTTAAGGGGTTAATCCACTAAAGGCAGCATTTCAGCAAAGAATTGGAAACAAATATAAAAAAATGGTACGAATAAGCTAAATGAAGTGTTATGTCCTGATATCGTTATCTACTTAAGTCCAGAATTCTGTGAAAAGGCGACTCATTGGTCCATTTTGTCTCCCCAAACTATCGAAAGTTCCCTTAAAAGAGAACGTAAAATTGTTTGATAAAGGCCACTGCATTCACATTCTATACGTTTCACGATAAATTTAAGAGGCATATTCGAAAATACTAATCGGAATATAGGAGGAACAGACTTTGCGCTTTACACTTGATTTTAACTCTCCGTCTAATTAAAACGTAGAATAACTCCTATCAGCTTAACAATAATGTATTACACAAAAGTCTTACTAATGATAAAGGAGTAAAAATAAAGATTTTTTAGAATAGAGCTTCCTTGAATTCTATCATTAAGGAAAATTTGTCAGGGAGTTCCACCATTTTCTGGAAATTTTTGGGATCTTCTCAATAAAACTTTAATAATTGAACATCAATAATCTCAAAAGTTCTGTTATGGTAGACCTACAGCGCTCATGTTTATTATGTTTGCTCAAATAATCAAATTCATTCAAAGCCATTCAAATCTTGTGTTGCCAAGACTTGAGAAATTTCTCATTTTTAAAATGCTTAAAAAGAGAGAGGTCTGTTTAGATAACAATCCACGAAAGACTAGAAGTGTGGTATTGATATTTTCTATATTTATCTCAAATTGCAGGCTTTGTGATAGTTACCACTAGCCTTTTAGTTGACTTCGGGGTTCACAGAGGGGAGGAACATCAAGGTCACACAAAGTCGAGAGGGGGGAACAGAAGAGTGATTCACAGATTAAAAGAGACAGACAGACAGACACAAAGGTAGAGAACAAGGTAAGGTGAGGTGACTACTGTGGAAGTGGAAGTGGTCTAATATGACACACAGTGAGGTCATGGTAGTTCAAAGTCAACTGACGGATTATAGACTTTTTTGGTGTATGAGTATACAATGCCCATGGTGCTCCACGTGGAGGTAAGTCCATCGCGCACCCTACTGATATTGTATAGGATTTAAATATTTATTTAATAACCGAATGCTCGATTAAGGTCCCGAGTAAAAATTTTCTTCTTTGAAAGCAAGTGAATCGCAAAACTAAGAGGTCTATTATCTCAGCTTTTACATATATCCGTGTGGGAGTTGAATTTTTTATCGATTTTTACGCGGCAAACGTAAGTGCTAATCTACACTTACACTTCATATTTTAAGCAATTTGTTTATTTAGGCTAAAGAGAACCTTTTTATATTCAAATGAAATTACCACACTCATCTTCGAACCAAGCCAATTGAGACAGTTGGCTTTCAAAATTGATTTAAATAAGGTTGAATTTTTCTTACAAATAGTCCATTTAGCCTTTGCTCAATTTGGTTCAAATCTTCAATTGAGTGTGCTAACTTTCTGGATTTTACACAATCTTGGTATCTCAGCGTTAACGAATCATTTTTCTACATCGAAGCTACTTTAAAAGTACTTCATCCTTGTTGCCACTTGGTCATGATATTTCTCGTTAGAATCAACCCAATAAGCTTCTCATCCCCAACCCTGAGATTAATGGGCACGAACTTTTCTAAAAAAATATCCCACTTATTTGTCAATAACTGCAGCTGGCTTATCGAAATGTCACGTGTCACTGTCCCTAACTAGTTTTATTTGAATTAATTAAGTTGAGATTTAAACGAATCTTTTGTGGTTCTAATTTAAATTTAACCTAACCCAAATCCAGGACATTGCAATAACGCCTGGAAGTAATAAATTCTCGCTGACACGCAGTAAGCAGTATAGACAAATCCTAAATAACGACGTTACCTTGACCCAGATTAAGACATAGAGTACTTTATATATGAAAAAGAAAACAATTACAGTTTCTGCGCATTGGTTCCCTTCTCTTGGTCGACTAAGCGTAATGGGCACGCACCATTGAGGTATTGACCAATCAACTCACTTGTTTACAAGCACTGATTCGACGTGTGATTCGTCAAGGGTCTATCCTCTGATTGGCTCGTACTCTAGTCTTTGTTTTTTCTATTTAGAGCTGCACTAGAGACAATGGTTGCCTCGTAAATCGTACACATTCTTTGAGACACGTTTCAAAAAATGCCAGAACCGAAAACCCGGAATGCATCCAGACGCCACTCATCAGTGAATGCGGAATCTGAAATGATGCTTCAAATGCTTCGAAGGGAATTGCTCCTAGCCTTAGAGAGCAAGGACCCAGCTGTCTTCAAAATGAAACTCACTTGGATTCTGGAGCATGCCAGAGAATATGCGGATTTAGTTCTTAGAAGTGGGTTTGATTCAGAAGGTAAAACAGCTCTGCATATTGCAGTGGAAATTCAATTTATTGAAGCAGTAAGTTGGGCCTTTTGCGTTCATTTTTTGCTTCCTTGATTATGAATCACGTTTTCTAAGCTGTTTTCTTGGCAGCTAAAAAGTACTCTGCAATCGCGCATTTTTCTGCTTGCTATGCGAGTGAGGAAAACGCTTCAATTGATAGGCTAATAACGTTTAGGCACACAACCCTTCCTGAATGGCAACATGTTACTACTATGGTAACCCACAACTTGGTGTTTGATTGTCATTTTACTTGAAAAGCATGTCTGATACTGACTTGACGTTACCCTATGCATCAGAAATTTCACCCTAATCCAAGTCTTAAATTGGGTATAATTTCAACTGATGTTTAACCGGTTTCCGACTGTCACAAAGATTCTCTTTTAACTGCTTCGGCATAAAATTTACTGAACGAGGATAGCAATTAAAAGAATTAGAGTTTAAAAGCAACGATGCCAGCTGTCAAGCAATGTTAGCCGATTAGTTAGCTACTAGAGTTGATTCCAAAAATCCTATCAAACCGTTGAGGTATCGAGCCTGTTCATTGAGACAGGTGTCAGGAGATTAACTTGAAGCAAGTTGTTGAAAAAATGATTTAATATAAGACCAAAAGAATGCAAATTTCTCAAATAAGCTCCAGGAAGTCTACATTCTGTCAGCGAGGGGTGCTAAGAACAGGCTTTATACTGATAGGATATTACTCTACGCCAGCCCTAAAATAAGATCAATGGACAAAGTAAATTAGCGTATTACGAGTTGTTTACGAGACTGTTACTAGATAAATTAATTGATTACTTAGAAATTTTAATTATTGAAACCATGAGAGAAACTCATGAATTTTTAACGGTTTAAATTTTGAGAATTCAGTCCTTCCTCTTCGTTAATTTATGAAAAACACCCTCCTTTGAGCATTTGGGTCAATATGTTCAGAAGAAATGTAATGCGTCTTGTATCAACAATGAGAATTTGTTCTTCCTGTGTAACGAGCAATAAACCCATTACTAATGCAAAGTAATCTGATGAAAGCCTTTAGTAAAGAATTTCGATAAAATCCTTTTAAATGTCAAGAGAATTGAAATAGGATTTTAAACGTCTATGGCATTCGATTTCATTGCGCGCAGTTCATTTCCCACTATTCACGCGTTTCCACACTTCGTCTCATTACTGATTGGTCACCAAATTGTTTTACTTGCCACAAAAATGCAAAAAGGCCTTCGTTTTCCCTCATTACCTTACGCCTTGATAGAAGCTGAGATAAGCACTACTCTTCAATGATATCAAAAAAAGTATACTGGTAATCTGATTGTAAATATGAAGGAAAGCGTTGGGCGAATAATTTATTTAACTATCTGGATTATATCTGAATAATATAAATACTTCTTTTGTGTATTCACAAGATCTCCTCCAAAACTCAAGCCGACTCCATATCGCACTTTTTAAGCCTCATTTATTGAAGGTTATCTGATTTACCCGTGAGTTTCGCTCCCCGAATTACTAATTTTACCCTGCTAGAACATGCGCCTACAAAATGTTCACCCCGGGGCCAATTTTTTGCATAATAAATTTAATCCCCATTTCTTTGTCCCGTTGCGGAATTCATTGATTTTTGCTGTCAACATTATTTACAGTTGACTCTCCTGAGCAAAATTCGATAATTGTATACGTATTGAATATCTAAGCATTTTGAATTTTCGCATTCATCTTAAAAAAAGAAGGTCTAGAGAAGAATTGCTTGTCACTGAACTTAAAGCATAACGGTTAAATAGACCGCCCCGATTAGATGGCCATTTAACGGTACTCTAGACTGTCAGTTTTTTTCATGTTTTCTGGGATCAGTTCCACGTGATTGCCCGTCTTAATAACTTTAATCCATCAGAACATCGTATGGTTTCTCCCTGACACCAATTCTTTTTTCGGTACTTCAAGGCGAACAGATGAAATTCATCAACGAAATTGTTCGATTAACTGCTAATTCATTCTAATTTCTCCCTTTCATTCCTGTTTTCTACTCAATTAGTAGATTAAGCAAGACGAGTTAGATTTCTAAATTATATCACTTAGCTTGTTGAGAATCTCAATGGTGCATGTAGTGATTTCTTGAAAATAGGGGTTATTTTTATCAGTTTGGTTTTTCGCCTTCTGCCCACTCATCAAATTAAGGTGATTTTTATTACTTCTGAAGGGAAAAAAGATTAATTAAAGGTTCGTTAATGACGCCTTAAAAGACTATAGTTTTAACTTGCATTAGTTCTCCAATTCTTCCTGACTCCACCGATGGATAAATTTAGTTTTGTGGCAATGTGTGCGGGTGTGTGAAACTTCGCAATATAGATTCAGTTGAAGTAGATTCTGTTTTAGGGCTTTGCATTGAAAAATTGTGCCGGGTTTGGGGACGCATAATTTTAATCATGCATTCAATAAACCGATTTCTATGCAATGATCAAACTGTAAAGGTTTTAAGCTCATCAGAGATCTCTCTCAATAAATAGATTAATATTGTTGCTCACGGTGAGGGGAAGAACTTAGACGCTTTTAGCGCGAGTACCCAAACAGGAAAATAATTCATTTCGATGGGGAAAAAAGTGGTAAATGAATTCTAAACGCTCGGAGCTACTTTTTAAGTTCCTACTTAACGATTTTCGGTCAAAGTATACTTTCCAAATTTCTCTCTTATAGTTTCTCAATTGCATTTCATTAAAACTGCAGGTGCGCAGACTTACAGAAGAGAAAAAGGGAAGACTTTTTGCTCAAACAACGGTTCAAATGTTTAATAAAACCAAGTTATTTAATGAATCTTGAATATATGCCAAACTAATGGTTGTCTGATCAGCCAATGGTTGCAGCTATGGCTTCTACACAGGTGTTTGTAAATCTCCAGGTGTGAGCGGAGGAATTCATTCGGGAGATTCAAATTTCGAGCTTCTCTCGAGTCCACTGAAAAATTCGATTGGGACTTTCCAACAGTTTCAAACTTCGAATTTGGTTGCATGATTTCCTCTGTCTTGAATGAGCACCTACCTGGAGAGTTTGCTTTATCATCCCTTTGGATGTTGAAAGCAAATAAGTCATGGTAGATATGCACGGCAACCCCGCAGCTCCTTTGCGAATTAAAATCACTTACCATTCATGAATTGGAGCGTTGGAGTTTATGAATCTGCAATGTTTCTAATGAAAGAAATTCATAGTGCTAGGATAACTGCTAAGCGTGACTAATATAATTAACATTAATGAATTGTTGTAAATTTGATTTCAGAATTCTCGCGAAAATTTTAAATTCACATAGTAATAGAAATTTAAAATGGCAAATAAATTTCTTTTTTTATTTTTATTAAAATGCAAATAACAAAAATATTCATTTTTTAGAGTTTTTCAATTTCGATTGAATCCTTCCTCTTTCGATTTGCGTTTTCTCAAAGCAATTTTAACTGACTTGTCGTGTTTTTTGATTGGTTTTTCTATCGGCTTTCTTTGAGGACAGGCTCTGAGAGACAATGCCAATAAAATGGGTTTAACTTCTCATTAAACTGATGAATTTGAAATCAAATGATGGTTGAATAAGAGAATAGAGAAAGAACAATGAAAAAATAAGTTTTGAGGAGTATTTGAGATAAATTATTTGTCTTGTCGATGAAAGTCTACAAATTGGATTTCAAAAAACTTTCCTATAATTTCAAATTTCGTGAGCGAATGATATTGAGTTTATTCATAAGGTTTTTTTCGAAATATTTTAAATATTTTCAAATGGATTATTCGTATTTAAAATTTTTGGATTAACAGTTCGGATGAGTCACTTCGGTTATTTTAAAATATTCGATCATTTTCAATTCTGTGTCCCTTTTAAATTTAAATTCGACAAATGCAAATTCTACTCAACACAAAATAAGTCTTTATTTTATTAAGGAAACTCTATTTCATGGAAAAGTTTTTTAAAATTACTGTTTTTTCCTCTTGGTTTACCGAGTCACTTGTTTAGAGATTTCGACGTGTAAATTGACTTGGTGAATAACAGACTTGTGCAAGGGAATTGAGAGGTTTGGCAATTTTGATACCTTATAGGCAGTTAAAATGTCCTAGTTCTTGAAGTGTAACTAAATGCTTTTACAAGCATTACAATCTTTAATCTCTCATATTTTATAAGCCAAATCATTCTTCAAGCAATCAGCGTTTTTATATCGAGGATAATAGTTGGGAAGAGAGATACTTAGATGGCAGTATTTTTAGTTTATTGTGAAAAACATTAGGGCCAATTTTCCTTATTAGGCGAAAAACCTTCCAAGGCCCGATAGGAGATAGGTTGCGGTTTGGTCAAGTGCGTTAGAGGTGCGTTAAGCTAACAACACGCATTAATAATTGCGACGTATTTGCCTGCGTGCAGAGTAGACCAGTCAGCAGCCCAACAGGTGGAGTAGTAGCCATTGACTAAGCCGAGAGACACAATTAATTTTTTCTGGTCTCTTGGTTTGATGAAAAGGTTTGTAACAACGATGAAAAGATGGTCTCCTCTTCACATTTTTTTAAAAATTTTATCTGTAAGATGTTTATGAGGAAGGCCATATTTGGAGCATTCTTTCCACTCAGGCGCACTTAATGGCTTAGATATTCGTTCTCTGAGATGCATGAGAGTGTTAAATTCCCTACCATTTCACTGGAAGGCTACTTCTGCTTCAAACAGATCATCAAGATCCATTTGCATTTTCACTTCATTATTCACTTCTATGTTTGGGATATGCTCGGCTTTACGATGGTGCTTGTTCTATGATTACTTTTGCTCAGTGAAGTCTTTCGAAATTTGGTTACTCATGACTCAAACGATAATGGATGGACAGGTTTATGGAATAAATCTCTTGTGCGTTATAAATATAATCTTTGTTTACACAAAGAATCGAGTCATGAGAGGTTGAGTCCTTAACTTCAAAAAGCATATTTTTAAATTCTCCTATCAAGTAACCCTGAAGGGGCGTGGTCATAATCCCGCCCATGCGTCTAAGAGTCAAATTATTCCAATTGAACGCATGGACATCCTAGAATGAAGTACAACCCCTATGAAAATATAGTCAACTTAATGTAAAAGTAAGGTAGACAGGACTCCTGGTGTTTTTTCCACAATGAAGCGTTGCATTGCAGCTGAAAATATCGAATGCATAAAATGATCGGAATGAGAATAGGCATAGGGAAGAACAGAGAATAAAACTCATGATTTAAAACAACAAAAGTGTGGCATTTCAAAAGACACACGCGCGTGAGTTTTATCAACTTTGATGGACTTTTGAAGGTTTGTACTTTATTTCCTTCGCAGTTGGGAAAAAATAAGTATTTAGCCCCATGATACAGTACCTTTGAGGCAACACGATTGGAGTAAAGTTGAAATTCCTTCAAGTCGACAAGTACCCTCCTATTTACCTACCCAAATAAATGTAAATTGACGTAAATTCCAAAGACGTAGTCAAATCAATAGGTCCTCTAGTTGAATATAACTGATTGTCTATTCACAATATGTAAAATTATTCCGTTTCAAAAATTTGAGTTATACTTTTCTTAAAAATGATTAAAAGCATATTTTGTTAATTTTTAATTTGATTAAATATATAGGTGTAAATTCGAGTCTTCTTTCTTGGGAAATAGTATTAATATTCAATTCATTCCAAACCAACTTGTAAAGATTTCAAGACAAGAAAATCTTATCTCGAAAGTTTTTGATATTTGCGGCACCTAAAATAGGTTGAAGTCAATCAAACGAGCATTAAAGAGTTTCAATTCACCTGATTGTCAGAATACTCGATGGATGGTTCAAGTTTCAAGGTTCAAATTTTATAATTCACCATGCGAATTGCAATGAGAATTTGTACTTATCTACTGATATTTTAATCAAGAAGGGCCAGTCGTGCCATTCGAAGTTATTTTTTCTTTCAGAGTTGGAAATGCATGATGAAAATACACAAAAATTTCAGTTAATCTGCTCTTAACGGAGTGGACTTGAAATGTATCGATTTTTCAATTACTCATAATGTGGCCTTATTGGACCAGATAGTAGTCGGTCTGTCGCGTGGATATTAAAACAGGTTTAGTAAGAATGCACAGTGTGCTTCTTGCCTTAGTAGTATTCTAGCATACTACAGTAATATTAAAGACATTCATTTCGATAGTAATAAGTTCCAATCGTCTTATATCAAGGTTAAACTTCTGGTATCGACGGGAAAGTGTGATCTTCTTGCTACTACTAGGGAGAGGGGCTGGACAGCTCTCCATACTGCAGTTGACCTTGACGACGCAAACCTCACACGGATACTTTTACCTACTTTCCCCAATATATACCTTCCACCTCATCAAGTCCTGACTGTATTACGACAACCAACAGAATCATCTTGTGCTGCCACAGCTCTGCACATGGCAGTTCGTAGGAACAGCGCCAGTTGTGCAATAGTCCTTTTACAGACTGCCAATGCCCTCGTCCACGGACATTCTGGCGGCTGGACGACATCGGAAGACGAAGACGATTTTGTCTTCGCTGAGAAGGTCCAACAACGTCGAGACTTTCATGGACAGGCAGAAGATGGATCAAGGAAGCTGAATAAGCTGAAAGATGCTAACGGAGACACACCTTTGCATTGGGCTGTGAAAACCAACAAGTTAGACGATATTAATTTAATTCGATTAATTTGAAAAGAATTTACCTTTTTATATGCGTTTATGTACGATAGCATCAACCTTTCCCCCCTAGATTTGGCTTAGGAAGTAGATTTGCAGAGGGTTATTTTCTCTCCAGAAGACCAACCCAGTAAATGAGAGACCTTTATTTAATATCGTTCAACAAAAAAATGTCCAAAGAGTCTAGGATTTTACCTTCAGTGATGATTTTGAAATATCTGCCTCGTCGCTTAAAGGGTAGATTATTGATCTCTTATTTCAACACACTTTAGTCAAATCGAATTCGCGTAAGGTTAATTAAATGATTTTTAAATTGCTATCGTTGAATTTTGATAGTCTCTTTTATTAAATACTCAAATAATATGAATATTTTTATCCAACTTTATGTGGAGAATGGAGACGAATTTATTTTAGTCTGAATTCAAAATGATTTTGCACTTTAATTGAAAGATTTCAAACTTGGCTGTAAATTTCATTAAGGCTAAACTTTGGCAATCGTAGAATTTTTTCAACCTAAGAATAAATACTGACCTCAATCTTGCTTATTAACACGAAAGGCGGAAATTAAGTGGCGCAGTTAATTTGTTGTAGCTATACAATGGCTAGGCTTTTGTGTTCGTACGGCGCCCGTCCAAGGCATTCCCATAACAACCAAGGTCAGACGCCCCTAGCTCTGGCTAAATACGTCCTCCGGAACGACAAAATGACCAAACTTCTGACCAGCTTCGCACTTACTTCCCCAAAACCAACGTATTCCATGGGAGGAGAGAATGAAAACCTTCCGGATGGAATTGAAAACATCCAGAACTCTCCTGAGGACGCAATTATTCCCATGGAATTTCCATTCCACCGAGCTGTCCGAAATTCCGGGGTGGATGGAACTTGTACCAGACTGCAACGAACCTCTATCTGTGTGGAAATGATGAATTCGACTCCCACGGAAGGGGGTGAACAGTGTGGAAAGGAACCACCATCCTGTGAGATGTCGAATAATGCAAGTATTTCCGGCAGACCATATTTCCATCGTCAAGTCAAGGCTGCCTGTTCACAGGGTAATTTCGACTTTCTACGTTACTTGTTTGTTTTTTTTGAACTGATCTTGGATTATCATAAGAAGCTGAATATTCCCATCAAAGGGAGAGGCTGGCTTCTCTTTACGTACTTTATTCATTTTATTGAATTTATTTTAATTAATCTGGTCACTTGGAGAAAATGCTATTTGAATTAAGCTTACCGAGCAAAGGTGGGACTGAAATATGGATTTGCGAGCGCTGTTTATTTATTTTAAATGACCTCGAAGTTTCAGTTTTTGATAGCGCTTCTTGTCATTGGAATTTATTTTTAATGAAGCCTAGGTGATGACAATTTCACTAAATGTTAATTTCATGCCGTTCGAGGACTCATGTTTGTTTGTATATTCATGATCTTGTATTGCCAAACAAGGCAATATCTGCCGCAAATCCAATTCGTTTTAAAAGAAGTTTCATGTATAGGAAATTTATATTGACTTTGTTTTTTCTAAATTTTAACTATGGAGAATTGGATTCTAAAGTTACAGAATGTCTTGAATGCGAATCGCGCACTACAGTGTGCGTAGGAATGTTTGAAATAGGAGGGTTCCTTGGCAAGATTTTTTGGCTTCTAATTGCCTTTCTTTCCCGTGGAAAGTGAAGCCTACCCATTGTGATTTCTATGAAGAGTACAACCACGCACACGGCTGTATAAAATATAATCGAGTATGCTACTTGAATCACCAATTTTTTTAAGTGTTAAAATAAAGTATTTTCAAAATTCATCAGCAATTTGCTCTACCCCAAGTGAACAAACAAGTCAGTAGCTTGATAGAATTGAGGGATTTTTTATGCTGCGTTTGAAGCACTCTTGATCCGCCTCTGTCATTATCTTGAGAAAATTCAATTGCTCACCCCCTCCCTTTCTCCCCTCCCCCTCTCTCTCCTCATTTTTTGTAATTTGGGGTTAGATAATCCTGTCTCGAGTTTCGGAATTTGACAACGAAAGATGAAGGTTACTTGCAAACTGAATGTAATTAATGTGAACTGAAAGGTTAGTGCTTTAAATAAGTCCGATATTCGCAAAGGCTGAAACTCCGGTGAATGCATTGTTATTTGTCTTCTTCTATTTTAATTTGCATTTCAGGCAAATTTTTGTGGCTTTATTTCTTTTCGGTGCTCATGGGAGCTCTGCTCATTCTCGCGTTGTTATCCTCCTCCTGTTATACATAGATTAGCTGAAATGGTCTACTCAAGAAATTAGAGGGAAAAAAGACATTACTTTTATTTGCTTTTGGTTACTATGACCTAACTCTCAGTTTTTTCTTGAACTTTAGTGGATTTAAGTAAGATTTAACTTTTAGCGTATTGTTACACGAATAAGCCATGTGACATATGCTCGGTAGTCACTTTAGCACGATCTCCACTTTTTTAAATGCTCCCAAGACTTACTAAGCTACTGCAAAGCTATAGAGGTAACGGACATATGACTTGAATGCCTTTATTTGGGAAGTGTGTTGCAGACAGGGAGCTTAGTCATTATAATACAATGGAGTGTTTGCTAAACCAAGCAAGTAATATTGATTGGCGGTTGACTGAGTGGTCACTGCGCTCACCACCGCACTTACTCCCTACGCAAAGAGTTACACGGGCGCACCTTCGAGTCTGTCTGAGATTTCTTTGTCCAGCCATGACAGCCTTGTGTGCTCAACAAAATAAGCCACAACAACCTCTTAATAATCTTAATGGTATTGAGAAAACTGAATGCAATATGTGAAGAGCGCTTACTACAAAATATGGCCCCTGCCAAAACATTTAGCGCAAATTTAAATAACTATTAATAGTTGGCCAGCTGAGAAGATCTTTTCTCACACGACGTCACGTGCTCGCCAAGCCGCACTTTGCGTAATGTTCTAACTTGGACGAGGTTACTTTACTTTTTATCGATAACGCTATGCACTTCATAGAATCCCTCCCTCGTTCCAAATCGTATCGCGCTGATTTGTTGTTTGCCACAAGGAGATGTCTTCTCGTGATTATAGCTTGCAACATTTTTATGCGCTGAAATCGCTACCGATTACTCAGAAACTTTCCAAATATGTGCATAGTTCGTTGAAGGGTTAGAGAGTTAATCAACGCCAAATTTAGGAGATATCTATATTCGCAACTTTAGTCCACTATGAGGAGAAATTATACATATGGTTGAGCAAAGGTATCCAGTAGAATCAGGGGTGATATCTCTTAATTACTTGAAGTATTGATTCATCCATCTTCGTGATGGATTATTTTTTGTAAACTTCATAATTTGGCCAGGAGTGCACAATAAACTTACCTCCCTGTGGTGCTCCCTGGGCAACGCATATTCATACGGCAAAAAGTCTATAAACCGGCAGTTGACTTCAAACTACCATGACTCGACTACCGTTTGTCATATTCGACCACTTCCACATTACTCACCTCAGCTTACCTTTTTCTCTACCTTTGTGTCTGTCTGTCTGTCTGTCTGCCTCTTTTAAATCTGTAAATCACTCCTCTGTTCCCCCCTCCCTCTCGAATTTGTGTGGCTTTGATGTTCCTACCCTCTGTGAATCTCGAAGTCAACGAAAGGGTTAATGATAAGAATCATAAAGCCTGCCATTTGAAATAAATAATATGACCATCAGATGAATAAGTGTGGTCATATCGACTACGTAATATGCTTACAAAAAATCAACCGAGTAGTTGGCAATGCCACCTTTTCCTTAATTTCTGAAGTAGATTAGTAGAGATTTGTTAAAAGGGGGTTATTTGTCCCCTGTTTTCTCACCTTTTTCTTATTCTTAGCCACAACGGATATGCGATTTAACTCTGACAGTTTGGATCCCAAGGTGAGACATAGGTCAAACAGTCTGAAGGTGGGACGAAGAGAATTGGAGATACTAAGGCAACAAATTCCCAGCCTTTTTCCTCGTCAGCATCTTAAACGAGCTGTGGTGAGTGGTAACCATTTTTGGTCTATAAATAATATGTTGGTTTACATATACTTGGACATTCAAACGGAGGTGTCTAACCATAAGGAAGTATAAGATATTTCAATCACCCTTGATCCTTTTTAGAGTCTTAAAGTAACCGTGAATTAAGTATTAAGAGTTTTTGTTGGTCTTGGTAACTGAGAAATAGTGATCCCGCCATCTTGTCTACGGCCAATCATGTAATGTTAGTAACTTCATGCGACGGCGGGCACAGATTGCTTTTGTTGTATTTTAGTCATGACACCCAGTGTAACCAAAGACTTCACTGCTGCCTTTATCGATTTGTCTTGGCCTAGGCTTTCTTCTTGGTTCTCTTTGGAATCTGGTTACTCCAAAAGAGTTTTAAAATGAGAGAACTATGAAGATTTCCATAACTCTTTGGCTCATGGCGTGTTCATGATTTCAGTTTGGTTTTTTATTTTGCAGTTTTCTACTGTTTGTCATTCTTTATACCCAATATAACGGCCTACATGGTGATATTTCAATCTGAAAGAAGGTAAACACAAATCCTCATTGCTATAAGGAAAACTCCATTTCAATTTCATTGGAGGCATGTACAGTAGGGCATAAATCATATGAACTTATTCAAGCAATTTGAGGGTTATTAATAGTTATTGTAAAAGTTACAAGGAGAAAATGAAGACACTTAATACTTACTTCAGAAATATACCTTTCTTTTGACTTCCTTCAGTTTAGATCAGTTCGGAGGTGACTTTGAAGCTTTTAATCTGAGGGTGGTAGCACAGCTTAGATAGTCCCTCATTCGAAAGAGAAGGGAAAAAATGCGAGTCAACGAATTCTCCCTGCACTTTGTTTAGAATGTGTGACACTTTCTTTTATTTTTTGAACAGAGGTGGCTGAGAATTGTTACCTGGGCTTTCATTCGCAGATAAGATCATGGAATTAAAATAGTCGAAAAAAAGTTAGTAGTGATCAACTTAAAGTTGGTAATAGTATTTGGGGGATATTTCTTCTGAATATAATTTCTGAAGCCGACGATTTGCACATATTAGTTTACATACCTAAGTTCAAAAGTCATCTGATAGAAAAGAACTTCTCGAATATTTTGGGAGTGAGAGGTCGATAATTGACTCATTTTAGTCCCCCAGCGTGACAAATGACAGGATTTTCTGTTCTATTTCATGGCCTCCACTTGGATATCAGTCTCAATTTTAATCAAATGAGATTCGGTACCACACTTCATTAATTGTAATTCTTGAAATACCTGGCACAAGTTAGAATGCACACGGAGGCAGAGGGGTGAAAAACTGGAAAGCGATTCTGTGATGAGGTGGGGAAGTGAGCATTAGCTCGTGATGGAAAACGTAAAATTCTTTACAGCCCGGAGGGGGGAGGGGGGGTGGGGGGGTGAGTAGTGCATATACTTAACATTGGGGAGAATACTGCACAAATAAGCCCTTGGCTAGATTTTAGTAATCCTTTAGGAAGTCAAACTACCTCCGCCAGAGATTTCAGAAAGTATCGTGTGGGAGATTTTTTGCAAACAGAAATTAACGCGATGCTGCACAGAGATTGATAATTGACTGGTTGGAAGGATATTTAAATTAATATTAGTAAAAATGATGTGTAACCCCCGTGGAAACCTTCACAGACATTCAATGTAATGCCTACAAATTTCATTTCTAATTCGATTAATTGTTTTTTTTTAATTATATTCAATTTTTACGACTGTGCGTGTTTCACTTTCATTTCAGACGTATCATCCTCGTCTCAGTTCCCTGAGGAGCCGTCGAAAGATAAGTTTAATGGATCCAGCCGATTACTACCCTATGGCTAGTCCCCAACGAGGCATCTGTGTTGTCATCAACAACATGACCTACTGGCATCCCAAATTCCAGGTTTTTCCCACCCCTCCCCCACTTTATTTCGTTTACTTAAATGAAAGCTAGTAGTTTATTGGTTCTGTAGCGGATTGCTACGCGAAAAGCCTTTTCATACCCTCAGTAAACTCTCTCTGCAAGGTCTCTCAACATGAAAAGGCTCCTTAATTTAGCTAATCTACCTCAACCATATAGAGGAAACAGATGGGCTGTGTGTCACTAACATAGAGCTTGGTCAGTAAATAACACTTTGGCTGCGCTGACCATGCAATGACTATTGATTGTTAAGTGGCTGAGTGGTCTCTGCGCTCGTCATCTCATTTGTTTCCTGACACGATCAGCATCGCGGCCTCGGGTATCAGAATGTTTGATCACGCATGCGATTGCTTAGCTTAATCGTATTAGGGTGTACACTCTACAATGCTCCCTCTCTAGAGCGTTGCTAGGGCGCTGAAAGGTAGGGAGAAGAAAACACTTGATAATTATTTACTGCACGTAATTGACAGTAACCCTTCGACCACACGAGTGCGAGAGAAACTGCGAGTCAAGGTATGCAAGATTTTGGGATAGAAATGTTAACGGTATCTGAGGTCAAGGACTGAAATGTAAAAGGGGAAGGGTGAACAGCATCTTTCGAGGATGAGAAGCAGAAGTAGTAGATGGGTGTTTTTGACAGTGGGTGCAGATACAGTAGGAGAAAGGTTAGGATAAACAGAGTGGGGAGATACACACTTCGGGGGGTGGGGGTGAGGGGACTGTTGGCATCAGGAGGGTGTAGGTATGCCGACTTTGCCTTATCAATACTTACTGAGTCTTTAGTACTGTTGTGATCGAGGATGGAATATTTGGATTTGCGTTTAAGAACTGTGAAAGGTTTCCTCATTACATCTACTCAAACAAAAACGAAGAGGCATGTTGATAAGTCGTTATGAAATATGTGCTAGCGGGTGAGCATTGAGCGGACGGATCTAAAATGGTCTCTTATTTATCTATAAAATTAAAAACTAAAAGTGATTAATCGGTTAATAATACAAATTTTATAGAATCGCGGTGGATGTGACAAGGATGAAAGACGTGCAGAAAAGGTGTTTTGCGATCTTGGTTTTATGGTCAAGGTTTTTCGAAATCTTTCCTCCGGTGAGATGCAGTCAGAATTGGCCTATGTTGGTCGCAAAACAGACCATTCCTCTTATGACGCTTTCGTGGCTGTAATCATGACTCATGGAGGATTGGGTGAACTTTACGGCGTCAATGGTGACGCTTTTCCTGTGCATCGGTTGACTCTCGATTTTACGGCTGAAAAGTGTCCCTCTTTAGCCGGCAAACCAAAGCTCTTCTTTATCCAAGCTTGTCGTGGTGATGAATACCAGCTGGGCTACGCTGTGCCAGTAAATGGAGCCAGCGAGGGTGAGCTATCAATGCACCAAGTTAGTTCCTCTCTGAATCCTCTTCAATTCAGACCATCAAAGCTAAATTCTGATGAACCTGATGATCTAGAAGAAGAACCTGCAATTGCAGCCGCTAAACTACCGAAGAAACAACGACTAGTTCCCAGTTTCGCTGACTTTCTGTTGAGTTATGCTACCCTGGCCGGCTTTAAAGCTCAGAGAGACCCTCAACAAGGTTCGATTTATATTCAAACACTTTGTCATTATTTGGAACTGTATGGAAAGTCAAGAAGCCTCCTAGATATCGTCACCTCTGTGCATAGAGAAGTCTCTGAAAAAGTCTTCCGAGAAGCCGAGTCCACAGATAGGGATGGGGGAACAATATTTCAACAAACCCCGGAAGTTCGGCACACCCTAACTAGAAGAGTTCAGTTTGTTTGATACTCTTAGTGCCCCCTCCCCTTTGCCATATTTCTTGTACATTTAAAAATACATTTATTTATCCCATAAACATAATTTTTTTGTTGAGAAAACCAGAGGGATTAGAATGATGGCAAAACTCATTTTGTAAATCTGAAGATAATTATAAATGCAGCTGAATTATTTCATGCTACAAACGACAACAGAAACAGTAGAATCAACGTATTCATGGTAAAGTATTGCTTTCGCAGTCGGTCATTGACTGATCAGATTTGGTAAGTGCGTAGTGTTGAACAGTCAGTTGGACGATTATAATTAAAACGCTAATTGATAACATACCTGACTATCATATCCACGGTTCCAACCCTGTATCAAAGTCGCGTTAGCAACCCCGTCTGCTTCCGCCCACATTCAACTCAGGATAAGCCAGTAGAAATAAGAACTAAAACGTGGAGAGCATTAAATGTTGAGTTTTTGCAGTAGACGTAAAATATATGTTGTTTATCGAACATGCCTAAATATAGTTATGGGACACCGTTGCTTAGAAGATGAATAAATACACAAATATGAAACTAATAATAAGTATGCAAAATAACACCACTTTAGAAATAGGTGTCAGGAGGTGTGCAATAGAATTATTTTAAATGCAATTGAAATAACATGTGTAACGTATCTATTAAATATTTTACTAGTAAGTAAATCGCATTAATTAATAAGTTGCAGTTATAATATTTTAATAAATGTGAACGAACTTAATGTTTATTGAATTTATTAAGAGAATATTTTTATGCACATATGTTACTTTGCACCAATTGAAGTTGAGGCTGTCTTCAGCCTTTTGTCGCTGACTTTTTTTTGTACTGTGTTCAATATGGCTAAAGATGAGGATGGGGAGATCAAATCTTACTCTCGACATAAGACAAAGTAAAGGAATTGAAGTACATTTTCAATAAAATTAATAGGCGTGCACATAGTTCAAGTAGTAGTGAAAGTGAATCTCGAGATGCTTTAGAAAATGGAACATCTAAGAAGGAACGCTTGGAAGAACAGCGTAAGAAAGATGAGAAAAGAGCCGAGGAAGAAAGGATCACGTAAGTAAACTAAACGGCTCTTTGCGTAGTTGCAATATTTTTCTTCGAAAGTTATTTCTTGTTAACCCCTTCAGGCGTCAACAATGGGCAGAGTCTAAAATTCTTGAGGAGGAAGTGGCAAGACGACTAGAACGATATTTAGAAGCTGAACTTGCCATTTTACTAAAGGAAAGAGAGGCTGAATTCAATGCAGAAATCGAAAGGCGTGTTGCGATAGAGCAGGAAGCTCTTGAGAAACGCCGAAATGAGGAGGCTGCAAGAAAAGCCCGAGAAGAAGAGGAGGAAAGACTCCGAAAAGAGGTAAAGCTATCCGGTAATTCGTTACTCTTTTCCTTTTACTCAGTATTTTAAAATCAATTTGTTTTGTGTTTAGGAAGAAGAGCGCCAACTCAAAGAGCTAAATGAACGTTTGGCTCGACAGCGAGAGGAAGAACTAAGTGAACTTCGACGAAAAGAGGTAAGACTATCTCCTCTTCTAGCCTGATTTATTGCCCTTTGCGTTTTTTTTGTCTTGCATCTAATTCAGTTCTAAATGCAGTGACCAGCTTTCAGCGACTTTCTCAAAGGGTACAAAGGGGTTCGCCATTGATAAGTATTTTACGTATTATGTTCAATCGCTACCCCTCTTCCAACAAAGTTACCGAAATGCTCACCAAAGTTCTCGGAGAATTACGCGATCGCTTATTTTCCTTTCTACTCGTAATTTATAAGTAGCAGTATTTTGCGAAGAAGTCTTGCTATTCTGAAAAATGAGGCTTATTTTTCTCAATTTGTTTACTTAGGAAGAGATAAGGCAGAAACAGTATGAGGAAGAATTGCGAAAGCTGGAGGAAAAACAGAGGCAAGAGGCCGAGGAACAGAGACGAATAAAGCGGGAACAGGAAATCATCTTGAATCGGAAACGGGTTCGTCCAAAGCTTTGCTTTTCTTTAAAGAAATGAGCCCCATTGTCTCATGTTATTCTTCTACTCTTTTCCATCTCCCGTCGTGTTATATATATATATATATATGTATTTACTCTATATTTCATACCCATCCTTCAATAACCACTGGTGTGAATTCTGAATGATTTGGGGGAGCTTTGCCGTGACTATGTGGTTAGCCTGACCTTTCTGTCCAGTCGCCGGGTCTGGGGATACTTGTCAGTCGGGATTTTTTTTTGCGTCTATCGGGTGATTCATGTTTTTGGCCTTTAAACATGCCACCACGAGGATTTTTTCTGTTTTTGGGTCTGGGGCTCTTTAATTTCAGAAAATGGAACCACGTGCCCAATTATATTTTATGGGTTTCGACACGCTACTGTGCTGATGAAGATGTAGATATCCACTATTTGCAGAATTCTCCAATCTGTTTCTAACTTATATCTGTCCTCTTAAAATCCTTAACCTCACATGAGAATAGTTAAACCGATAATAGATGTAAATTGAGTGTCCATTTTTTCGTTTCTTGCTAATATTCGACATTACGTTTGTTATAGAAACCACCGCTACTCAACTCTTTAAACCTATGTCGTCGCAGAAGCTTGTTTTAAATATTACAGCCATCACATTCTTGTTAATAGAAGAACGAATTATTCCATGCTGGTGTCTCTGTCCTTGTAGCCTATTTGGGGATGATAAATTGGGTTGATTAGTTGGGTTAGAAGTCTTTTGTGAATATCTTTTTTGTCCACTGACACGAGCCGTCCGTTAGGTACCTTTCAAAACTCAGGAATCGACAATTTAACTGGGTGCCAATAGTACTGGCTAAAAGCTGATATCGATTGTTCTCAAACAAGAAGTGTGTCAGAGTATGCTACTGAATGGTGATGTACGTTCTAGAGGAGGTAGCCTAAAAACCACTCTCTGAGCGCATAAAACCGAAATGTGTGCTATATAAACAGATCGGTTGAGTCACCGCGAGAAAGAAGCGAATGAAATCGATAAACTGCACGAGAGCTTTCCTCGGGGAGTGGTGAAATGCAGTGATTGCACTCGGTTTACGCACAGACATTCAGTCATAACAATTTAGTCTAGAGAATGCTTACTCCAATAATACGTTGCTCTAAACTAAATGCCAAGGGGATGAAGTTCTTCACTCGTTTGATCGTTTCAATAACACCATGTTTGCGTCTTTAATCATTAGCAAAAGCATATAGCATCTACATAGATATAGGAAATGGATAGATAGTATAATTTAAGGTTTTATATTAAATATATATGTGTGTGTAAGTCTCTTGTCCATTTCCTAGCCCATTTCTTAGGTAGATTTCACTCCCTCCTCGTTGAAAAATCAGTGCCTATCTCTTATCCTTTAGTTTGACCATAAAAAGCAGTTTAGTAGATAAGTTACGATTCCCTTATCAATGAGCTCTGTATACCGTTGGCATTATGACCAAGTTCCATTTTCCAACATTGGAACATTAAATGGGTGTCTCAATACTCATCAACGTCAAAAATAGGGCTTTTGACTTCGTATTCATTACCGTCTTCGGCGCAGACACTTTAACTCTTCATTCTCTAGTGCGCTGTTTTACCGTTCTAATAATTAGATTTTAAGATTATTATTAGTGTTATTATTCACTACAATTCCATGCCATATAATTTAATTTTCCGGGGACTTTTTGCCTTTAAAGTGGAAGTGGACAGTTGCATTCAAATTCTCACAGAATTTGCAGAGAAAAGTGGTAATTCACAATTTTTGGTGTTGCTGTTGTTAGGAGAGGAGTCCTTATCTGCGTCCGCCGAGTAAAAAGTCTTCATTTCTAAAGAAGACCTTATCAAATGTGTAAATATGCACTTTTCCACTTTGTGTTATTTCAGAATGGGGGTATGTGCATTTTGTGCGCATGCACATTTAAACACCACCTGTCCAATTTGGCTGTTGCTAATTATGCCTTAGTATTTGCATTAGGGCTGCACGGTTTATGGCACGCGCGCTATATGACTTGATCAGGTCTTGTAATTATTGGAATCACTTTATGCTGTAATGATCTGGGTGTCTGCTGGATAATGCTGACCTACACAGCTTACAGAGGCTCTGAAAGGGAAATGACGAAAGTATAGTTACGCTGTTATTTTTAGGACAACTCTTTATAGAAGCGCGATGGGGGGGCTATCCAGTTCGTCCATCAAGACCTCAAGAGCAGAATGCGCGCCTGCGTGGTGATATCAAGTGCTTATATTTTTCTTGAGATTAAGCATAGCCGTGTGTCTTTCAGTGTCATATAAGTTTGGTGTTTGGGTGCTGTGTTGAGTAGAAATGATTTGAGCTGACGCAGTGCCACATAACTCATCTTCGGGTTTCACTTTACTCCGATTCTGTTCTCATATGTTCACATTTTTATCCTAATTAAATTCATATCTTTTAAGGCGCCTCAATTTCCAAAAGCGACCTTTTCCGCCTTGCTTGAATTTGCATTCGCAGGTTCTGTCTCAAGGGGTTTCCCTATTGCCATCAAGTGATTGTCCTCGAGAGTCTTTTTTCCAATCTCCCAAATGAGTATATTAGCGATCTGCAGAAAGCATTTGTTTGCATTTGCTCTCCTTAGAATTGGGTATTTCCAAAGTGTTAATTGAAGTGTACCTTGGTTACAGTGTGCACTTTTTCTAACAAAAGATCTACAGCACTGTGCACTTCATCTTGCCTTACAAGGAAGTGCTAGACCTTTACGAGCCCAAAAAAATTATTCATTCCCATATCAAAAATGACTTAATGCAACAGACCTCCTCAAAATAACACCCGACAAAATGTATAATTTATGTCTCCTTTCCAACGCCAATGCCTATTTCCACATTGGCGAAATTAAAAAATTATCAATGTAACCTACATCGTAAATTTGTGTTCTAACCACTCTATTTGTTATCGCCCATTGATTTCTATCCACGTCATAGCAACATCTTTCCGAAGTTGTATCTATGACCCATCCTCCCAGGCCTTCAAGGGGTTAATCGATATCATCCGATATTTCGGACACCTATGTGGTGTGTTCTTTTCTACCGAATCACCCTTCCGGCTACTGATTGCGGAGTTACCTGCTCCTCTCTGTTCATTTTTGTCTTGTGATGAGTGAGTTCGAGTGGGCACTTTACTTCTTCCTGAGGTATTCTTCTTTCGCAATAATGCTTCGGATCCAAAAAAATAAAATCTTTGACTGAGTAATTAATATTCTTTGGAAATTAATTAAAGAATTCGAAATATTAAGAATACTTAAGTGGTGTATGAATCAGTTCAAATAAAAATACAACAAAGGGAAATGTATAATTGAATATATTTTTCCGGGTCAATTTTAACAGACAATTCCAGTAGTGAATGAATTTGTTGCTCGATTAATTTTCTTCATCTGCAGCTTTTTCAATAGAACCTTCCGTCATCAGTAGCTAAAATGTACGGAAAAAGTTGGCGCTGTACATTACGGTCTTGCTTGGTACAAGCTATTTTCCTAATTCACCTCACTAAATCGAGAAACAGTGGATATATGGTAGAATACTGGCTCTGCGTTTTACTAACATGATATTTGTTTTGCTATTTTAATTGGCGGTTCGATCCTTAACGACTTTATTACACTTTTTTGGTGGTGAGATGCTCGGTTGAATGATTTAGTTCAAAATGAGTAGCTAAGGACTTTACATTGAATTGAAATGGGGTAGTGGTGCTCGGGTGTCAAGCCACAGGTATACAACCAGTGAGTTCGACGAAAAATCCCATTGGTTAAGCCTATCCATTAAAGGATATGACATGATTCGATTTTTACTGGAGAAGCCCAGTTGTGCTATTTCTACACTCAAGACGGATTGGAAATCGCTATCCTAAACGAGCTAAGGAGGTTTCAATTATGTATGCTAACTTAATAGGTAACAGCGTGAAGTGTACGTAGAAAGCATGTGAAAGACGTCTTAGATTTTTGTCACTCGAAAAATGTCACTACCTTTTAGGTTTGAATAATTGGAGTTAAACTTACTTCCTACTCGGGCTACCTTTTCGAATAGTAAATGTAGATTTTCTAGGATATTCGGGATAGAGGATCAGAAAGCTACCTTCCAGATCAACTTCAGCCTCTTTAGAATTCGGTTTATTAGAAACATTTTTCTTCAAGCAAAATACACCTCCGGCATTATCGAATTCACCACAATAATTTGGTGCTGAAAAAATAGTCACAAAGGATCGATTTGCGAAAAATTCAAATCCATCTTCTACCACCTGATGAGCTCTAACCATCAAATCTAGTCCAAACCTGGTCAAAAACCGGTCGACAACTTCAGGGCTGAAAACGTATGAAACGCCACGTTCGTTTGGTCCAAATCCAGTCTCCGTGAAAACAGGTGGAACTTCATCGGCATCAGGATCAAGCATATCGGGGTTCAGTGGGTCTGCCCACAGAAGATCACATAGGATCCCTTCTTCAGGAACATCGGTGGGTCTTGCTATTGCACGAATTCTCTGTTTCAGTACATCTACATTAGCAAACTCTTGTTTGAGAAATTCGGGTGATATACCGCCGTGGCAACAGAATATTTGCTGTTCTATGATTGCCGCTACCGGAAGGCAGTTGAAAACATCGAGGAATTGTCTCCAAAGTTTGACATTGTAACGCCTCTTACACTCATCAAAAAATCCGTAAATCCGGGAGATAGCTTGACACTCGTGGTTACCGCGGAGTATAAAAAACGTGGAAGGATACTTGACCTTGTAGGCAAAAAGGAGACAAATAACTTCAAGACTTTGTTTTCCTCGATCAACGTAATCTCCCAAAAAGAGGAAATTGCCGTTTTCAGGTTTACCACACAGATCAAAGAGCCTAAGTAAATCTCGATATTGACCATGGATATCACCACAAACTTTGATTGGGCCCTCTATTTCCAACAGAATTGATTGACTCATAATAATATGCTTTGTCATTTGGCATAAAGTGATCATATCTTGCTCCTTAAGATCCACATATCTAGTCCCTTGATACCGATCATTAGCTAGGGAGTCTATGAATTCATCGAGATTGAATGCGGCAGGCCGCAGAGAAGTTCTTCGATTTGAATTGGACAGTTTGACTGGAGTTTTTTGTGGTGAAGAAAATTTAACTTGACATATACGCTGTCTGCGCTGTAAACGCGCGTGTTTATTTTGTTTGAATCAATAATTTCAATTTTAAGTGGTCCTTACTCGGCTTGACTGGAGGGGAGGATCCGCTACCAACAGGTCTCGCCAATCGATTCCACGTGTTTTCATTTGAAAGTCCATTATATGATTTCTCCAATTAGCAATTGTGGTATCTGCAAATTGAATTCCAAATCATCCTGATTTTACTACGGTTATCGTAGTTACAATCATAGTTAAGATGTTATTTTTTTAAATTTTTATAAAATTGCCAGAGATTTTCATTATGAATGGTATTAATTTTCCGAAAGTGAGCATTCGATATAACTTCTACATTTCGTGAATCAAAGGTATTCACTTGGTTTGTCCTACCTCATTTATTGCCTGGTTTTTGTGTTTTTAATTTTAGTAACTATTTTAATGTATATTAAAAGCGCTAATCATTGCAATGTTGTCTTAATGTGAGCTTCAATATATATATATCATTTGGCAGGGATATGATTGGCGGAGACTTGGAGTTCAATATGATTGGATTCTCGTGAACTCTGCTAATGTTGAAATACCATTGGCTGCTAACGAACGACGTTTATTGGCTTGGAAGAAATAATGTCGATAGCGAACACGCAAACTCTGAGTACTTGGGATATGAGCTTTCCTGGGGAGCACACTTCGATATAGCGCAGTGAATCGAAGTCATCAAGTAGCATCTTGAAAAACTTTTCACTTCCAAAGCACCAAAGTTATTTCGATGTCCTGATTTTAAATTCGGCCCATTTTACAAGCAAATGTTCGTCTTCAGATTGTGTCCAGACACGGTGAAAGAAATAACTCTGTGAGCTTCTTTCTCAAGTGGATAAATTGTTCTAAATCGTTTATGAGCAAGGAATTTCATTTCATTTTTAAGCAGCCAGAGTCGGTCAAGTTATTAAAGCCATCACTGAAATTTATGTTCAAGAGCTTAGGGTCCCCCTATGTCTCAATTTTAGTTTACAAGATTCAAAATATTCATAGTAAAGTGAAGAATGCGTCAAATTGGGGACCGTGCCATCAACTTTGCGACACGTCTGAATTGAATAGGATGGGAATTTGGATGCCACCTCTAAAACTCTTGCAGTATAAGAAAAATGCATCTCTTTGTTGTCAAGACAAAACATTCCTTCTTTTTTTGCGTCAAATTCTTATTGGAGACAAGAAGAGGATCATTTGTAACAACTTTAGTGGGAAAAAAACAATAATTATCTTCACATCAAATATACATTCCATCCCCTAAGCCAAGTCCGTGCTGGTTCTTCGCAAACTTCTTTAATGCATTTATTGATATGTACGCTGAGTAATCCATTTCGATTGGCTAAAATCGGGGGAGGGGGGGGGGGAGGAAACACTTCCAGTCCAAGTTTGTTGTTTTCAGCAATAGGGTAGTCTAAAGCGGAAATGAAGCCATAAACGTGCAGTTTTATTCAACTGAAAAGAAATAGTCCTTCAACACGACGATGCTCGGTCCCTCAGAACAGGAATGACTTCCCAAAAATCGATTATGCAATTGGTAAGTTCTATCACATCCTCATTCTTCGCCAGACCTCGGCCCCATCCACTTTTTACCTTTATAGAAGCATGCTCTAAGAGAAATACGCTTTTCAAATGCGATTGAAGCGGAAAATCACTAGGACGAGCATTTTAATTAAAAACAGCAATTTTTTTAAATAAAAAAGTGGCTTCGAAAAACAACAAAATACAAAGAACAATGTCAAATAATTTATTTAGAAATAACTAACATTTTAACTTTTTTAAAAAAAAGCACGATTTCATTTTGCCGGCCCAACCATTTGCATCTTTCTCGTAGCTAACCTTCTTCTTTATAGATAAAAGGTGGCAACTTTCCTTTTAGTAGCGAATAAGGGTATTTTTTGAAGATATATGAGCCTACATTCAGCGGAGGTGAAGGGGGCGGGGTTGGGAGGAGAACTGTGTAAATAAATCCACTCACTTTATGGATCACAAATGTTGATATTGATTTACTTTCGAATCCAATCTAATAAGAGGAGCTTCTACCTCTTGCCTGATTAAATTACACATAGAAGCCCACACGTGACGCTGTACATTGAACTACCACATTGTCTATCTTGGGTCAAATCTTCCTTGATGGACTTTTAAATCAAATTGGCAGGCCAAGAGGGCGGGGAATCGTATTCATGTATTCATTACTTCTGAATATTCAAGCTGTTAGTTCTTTTTCGGGAAAAAAACTACGAAGAATGGCAGAGCCATCCGCTATGTTCTCTAGGGGACAAGTTGAAAATGAATCTAGGGATCCAACATAGCCATGGGAAATTTGAATATCGGCTTCGCACCCGAGGGAGATTCAAAATCTTCATCTCTCTCCTCCTGGATATGCAAGACCATCTGTGGGGAGGCCGTCACTGCAATTACCTGCTAACCAGGCAGCCAACAATGAAATAGTTAACCCTACATGAACTATTTAACATTATTACTAAAAACAGATCATTTTTTGCGTCATGAATCTTCCCTTTTCCTCTTCCTTGGATCTGAGTGGATATAGCTTTGAAAAAGGCCAGGCCATTGTCCACTCATCCAAGTTCCAATGTTCCCATCTTCATCTTCCAGTTCGATGTGTCTGAGCTATTTATTTTTTTCATGTTAATATCTTGGCAGACGAAATAAATGTGAGCGTATTTGTTCACAATGATCGCTGCTTGTCGTGCCTATTGACCAATCGATAAATTTTTTTTTCACAAGTGGTATTGCTTGCCAAACCAATGCAAACGCTGCTACCTCACAGGAGTTTAAATTCCATTTTGGTGAATAGAAGGGGGAGGGGGGCCGTCAAGACAATCTGAAGAAAGAATTCAAACAATCTGGAGACTTTTCCATTTACTCGAGCTCACCTTTCTCAAGAGAAGTGAGATGCAGTCAGTGAAGGGGGATTCTGTCATTTGAGAAGAAGAAGAGCAACTCTGAAGTATGTAAGCTGTGATTGTTTTTCAGCGGGAGGTGGGGAGAATGGTGGTGGGGGATATGTCATGAACCCAACTTAGACATTAAGGAGTTTTGTTTTCAAATTCATGTTTTTTCTTTTTATGATATCTGCACTGTGAGTATCCAAAATAACTCTTTGATGAAAATGAGATATATTCAGTAATTGCAATATTTAATACTAAAAATCTTTTTTTTTAGTGTCTAAATTGTGTCTTTAATGCTTGCATTAACCGATCAATTTTCGTTGATCAGGTGTACCCAATAAGGATGACATTTTGCTTTACATGGAACACTATGAGAGAATTGTGTGAGTGGACTGAGGTTGTTATTGTGGCACTCTTGCCTCGCCTCAAGTGGAACCTCTGTGGGCATTTGGAAATTTGTGTAAATTTCCAAAGCACTACAGTCCCTGATTCTTGATCGTTGATATTCCAGTTGCAAAAATATTAAAAAAAATTAACGGATAGAGAGGTGAATCGACTGGGAGATTTGATAAATGGGAAGTAATAGCGAAAATATAGAGCTAAATTTGCCGCCTGAATGGCTTTGAGGCGTCTGTGTTCTTTTAAATGTTAACTTAGTGGTACGAATCAACGCTGAACCATAGTGTTGATCTTCCGTTCCAACCACCGTCGAACTTGTTTACCTTTGATCCCCAATCAAATTCAGTTAGGCGACAATTGGAACCAGTTAAAGCGACGGTTCACTCCGTCGTGAAGCCCCTTGTGCAGTTTCCGACGTTGAGCGACAGGACTACTACCGGATTTGGGAAAAGCAATAAGAACGCTGGACTTTGAATAGCTTCATTAACAAGCCTCGATTTCAATCAGACCTCCAAAGAGCATTCTTTATCCTGGTTCTGTGATGATAGATGCAGCCGCTCCTAATCAGTTCACTCGCAATTTCTGCATAATTCAGGTGCATTCAATTATCTTTATGTGAAATCTCCCGCAAGTATTATTAGCTGAAATGATTCGTAAGGTGACTAAGAGATGACTAAGGCCATTTCCTTTGAGTATATAGGCTCCCAAAAATGCGGCATTGTAAATAATTTTCCTGAGCAGACATATCAGCTGTGTGTTAGAAATTAACATATAACAGTGAGATAATTCAGAAAGTTATTCGCGATGTGGCGTGTGTTTAGGACATATTTTACGAAATAGTATTGGGTTATTTTCTCACATGTGTTAAGGGTGATAAGGCGCATTAAGCTGACTTTCAAAGTTTAGACACTCCTCCATGTATGCACTTGATGACTACGCACTGGTTTGTGACTGGAAATCCACCAATTTTATGGTGGATATGTAGAATTGCTTGAATCATGATGTTTCTCACCGAGCATCAAAAGATAGAGATTGTGGTGGTTGATCGGTGCTACCTGAGCACTGTAAAAGGAATTCGGCGGCGTGAACTGGAGAATTGCAATGAAGACTACGAGACTGTCGTGGCTGGCAGAAAGAAGAAGTGTTGCAGAGGTCAACTTACCACAGGAAGGAACGTCGAAACTGGTCTGACGAAGGCTAAGATACTTATGATCAAAGTGGAACGTTCCGTTGAAATACAAACAATGTAGTTCTCTTGAGATGAGACATGCAGTTGCCAAGATAAAGTGAAAACACAGAACGGGAGATGACCTAGCTAGCAGACGGTGTGAAGGGCACTCCTCGAGCCATGCACACACTGTCACGGATTTAAACTGTGCGCCCCTTTCCGAGGTTGATGAGATACCTCACACTGCCTTTGTTTAACGAGGTGCCTTGGTTGAGTTGAGATGCCTACGCGGAATTGGTGACCACGTTACTAGTTAGGCTCTGGATAAGGCGGTTACATGGCAGTGGAACATATGCACAGCTGCATCTGTATCCGGCTCCCTGTCTTACCTCATAAATATGGCAAAATGGTTGTGAGCCGATAATTACAGCAACTCAAGTACTAATAGGTGGCCTCTAATCTTCCCTCCCAGATGTTGACTTGATTGCCTATTAAGTATACATTGGGCGGTGTGGAGAAAGACGCCAATCACCACGCTAGTGCAAGAGGAGTCCTGTTAATGCAGAGCGTTAAAGTAGGGATCGAGACAGTTCACAGGAGGTGTGTAATATAGCCTCCCCCAGATTTCGGAATCGGTGCCAGGGCTTGGCCGAGGCGAGTCCGAAATGAGTCTGTAAAAGACACAAATTCCGATTATTTTGAGTAATTTTCCTATTTATAGAATTTCTTTTAAACCTATTAAATCTGGTAGTTACCCACGAATTTTCTGGATTAGACGGACATTTTCTTCTCGAACACCCTATATGTTTTGTATAACAAAACCATCGTTTTGCTCCTATTAATTCGTTACTATTATTATAATAAAAGTATTACTTCTCCCTTTATGAATAGAATAACCCCACTCCCTCCCCTCCAATATCCGAATATCTAATAGTCACAGTAAGTCTCGATGTGATATTCAATTCTCGATAAGTGCCTGATTTACTTGAATAGCTCTTCATCAGTAACGAGGTCCGGTTGATGATCTGATTTTCATAAAATCACATAATTCCTTACAATCGGTTGGGGGGAGAGGGGGGGGGAATAGATCAGTTCCACTGGCAAAGTTATTCAAACATAGCGAAACTCGCAATCACGTCAAATATTCGCCTCCTCCGGCGTATTCTCCTTCTTATTATAATGCTAATTAATTTCCCTCAAGGAAAAACTCGTCTGCACAGATAGAGGCTGTATTTACGGTACAATGCTGTATTAATGTTGTGCGTACTGGAGATAGAGGGAAAAAGTTAATGATACGCACGGATTGCTACACTCTTGGAAAATTGCATCTGCTAATACTGCGTACTGGGCGTTCGAAATCTATTTCCTACACAGTGATTCATGGGAATGTTGTAATTGTTTGAAATCTTGATGTCCTGTTTATGCTGGTGTTAACTATGGTGGTATTTCGAAAGTACCCAGTAGAAAAGGGGGAAATTTTCCAACCAACTGCAAGTATACTAAGCACACTATAATCTATTAAATTAGGCTCTTTTCACCAAATCTTGTGTATTAGTCAAAGTATTACAAATAATGAGATGAATAAATGAAGGCGTTTTTCCTCCTTGAGTCTTTTTTTTTTAATATTTTAATTTCGAAAGGGTCATTTTATTTTTCATTTTTTGTTTACATTATATATTGGTACTGAAATAAATCCAAATGGTAATGGACAAAATCACCGACCTTTACGGGGATACTAAACAAATTCTCTTACTGCTGAGCTTTAAGGTGGGTGAGGCCAAAGAAGTAAGAAAACAAGAAAATGTATAGAGAGAAGAGGTCAATTAAAACCTCAGCAATTGTGAGTACAAATAACGCCACGCTGAAGGAATAGCGATCACTGTTTGGCTGTGAGGTGTTTGCTCGCTGCGCGATAGGAATGCACTTTCCTATTGGACAACCTTGGTAGTATAGCAAACCCGAGTGTAAAGGTAATACTTGCTAAAGAATCTAAAAACGGTCTATTCGAGTAATTTTTATTGACAGAAAATCTCCATCGACTTTCTATAAATGTTCATTTTTCTGGATGCCATACTTTCTAATGTTATTCTGGTCAAACTTGTTCCGTTTGGATACTAGTTATTGTTCTGTTGTAAGTCTAATTTGAGATGGCTTCAGAGTATTATAGAATAAGTTTATTCAATTTGATTAAAACAAGATAGTAAGGAAGGAGAGACGGTGGTGGATAAACGGGCTCAACGTGAGGGAACCGAATCGCATGAAAACTGTCTGGATATGAATTACAGACAAACGTCTAATTATTGTCGAGAAAAATAAAAGGGAAACTAAAGTGCAAATCGAGGTTAGAATTAATTGCGAATAAATAACTGTAGTTATTTTATCTTTTGTTGTTAGGCTCTGGGTTATGCCCAAGTTATACAAAGTTATTTAAGGGAAACATGCACTATTTTTTGAGGTGTGCAAGAAAGAAAGTCAGTAAAGTTTCCATTCGAAAAAACGCATGTTTGGAAACGTGCCTTTTCTGAACA
Source organism: Hymenolepis microstoma (assembly GCA_000469805.3). NCBI lineage: Eukaryota > Metazoa > Platyhelminthes > Cestoda > Cyclophyllidea > Hymenolepididae > Hymenolepis > Hymenolepis microstoma. The sequence goes on along the minus strand of LR215993.1, from coordinate 513,472 downwards.
TGTCAAATGATTTAGATAAAATGAAGAAACAGTCTACACTCGGAAAGTTGTCAATCGAAGTTCAGGGTAGGCTAGAGGTTGTAACAAAACGAAACCTTAAAAATGTTTAGTTTTGGCTTCTGAAAGTTATCTTTTGGGTGTCATCTCTTTCTTTATGTTCTAATCCATTGGCAATGTTTAATTGACTTACTTGAATAAACTTGTAGAAGACCATTAAAGAATTTCTTGAAAAAAACTCATATGGACATTTTTTTGCGAAAACCGGCAGTTTATCCAGTTCAGTAACTACATTTTTAGGATGCCTAATCGAATCTTCTCCCTTCTCTCGGAAGAAGTTCACAGGTGCTCCCCTGCGGTGGGTTATCTATTCAACTGAATTCACACACTCGAACCTGCATGCGTCAGACCACCTGTAAATAGCCATCGCTTCGATTATTGGCTAACCATTCGGCCAATCATTTATCATGTGTTTAAGCTATTATATAAGTTAATTAACTTTGTTAATAAAAGACAAGTCTCCACTCTTCTTAAGCACACTTCAAAATAGATGCTCATGTTCAATCACAAAATTCCGCCCGTTTAGAATCGCAAACTCTGCATGTGCATATCTAGAAATTTCACTTTGCCGTGTGTGACTTAAAAGAATTAATTGGGCCAGTATATATCACCTTTTCTGAGAACACCTGCCTTTAGATCAACCCTTTAACGCTCTGCAGGACCTTACGGTCCTCTGTCAAAATAAGCTCCATTGGTACAAAACTCGTAACAGAAAGCGCCATTGTCGTTTGAAACATCTTCAATATGTCTATAGCCCTCGCCTGATTCCTCCAATGCACACCACGTCGGCTGCATCAGTCTGCTGTGAGACATGCGTGAGTGCGGTTGGGTACATTATTAAAAAAATAATTCGGGAATTGAATGGTTAAAGAACTCCAAGCCTAAGGAATAGTTCTTGTGTTATTTGTACTAACTGAGAACTCATTTATTAAGGGATGAATTTTCTGGAGAAGATCTGCCTTTAAATTAAGACGGCTTTTGCAATTGTGCCACAAAATTTCTCTTGAGGCTTGTTTTTAGTTGGCAGTTGAGAGTTCATTTCTCTTCTACCGTGTAATCCTAGCGTTATCCAAGTAACAATATTTTGGCTCGATCTATTAAACATTGAATAGAAAAAAATGATCAAAATAACTAGGAGATTTCACTTTCTAAGTGGCAAGAATCATAAAAAGAGCAATTTTACCGTATTCTAGGTTAATTCTCATTAATGAACGAAAATCTTTGAAAAACTCTACCACATATTGCCAACTCGAATTGTCATTGACCAATTGGATGAAATATTAATTGGAGAGTTTCGATGCAATTTTAGAGTCAGTCAATCCTTTCTAAAATGTCAATTGCCCTATTAGGACGGAATTTAAAGAACTATAGGCAATAAATTGATCCCATATTCTGCTACTAATGTTGTCGAATTAATTCTTGCGGTCTCTAACATTTTCAATGGTTTGTCTAGTCATTAAGTGGGTGCAAATCACTCGAGGAATGGGAAAAGGCCAATTTCCTTACGACATCCTTGTGAGGGCGGCTTGTGAATTGGAGCGCGATTTCGCGAAAAATATTGACGCCGATTGGTCATGTAAAACCCTTTTATGAGTTATTACATAATGCGGAAAAGGCAATTTAAAAGAGCGACCAGTTCCCATATTATAAAATGAAACAGAATAAGAATAGTAATTTATTCGTTTTCCAAAATTAATTTTTACAAGAATACTTTGATTTGCGACTTTATGTCAAAATGATCCGAACCCGTACCAATCATGATCAGACGAGTTATCGATTCTTCTTTTTGCCATAATTGTTCCTTACATATGTATTCATACGCCCACGCGTTCCCCTGTATCTCCACTTGTATACCCACGCGTCTGCCACCCGTTGCTTGCACCCTCCCCCTCATCTCTTCTCTTCCCCACCTCTCGATTACTCTCTCGAATTCTCTTTGTTGTTTATTTAAAACACTTCAACCTTCTCACTTCTTTGTTTTCAACTCCTTGGAACTGTTATTAGCTAAAATCTCAGCTTGTATGACCTGCTTTTTGTTCGTTAGGTCCACCAATTTGGCAACCCCAGAATTGGTCACCTAGGTTCATGTTACTCCAGCTCCAACACAGCTTTCAAGATGAATTAATGACAAATGATGGAATGTCTTAGATTTGTCCTTTCTTTGCCTTGTCCAAGATTGTATAATTGTAAAGTTTATTTCCCACAGATCAGTTTGATAAAATCAGTGAGACTAATCAGAAAACCTTTATTGTGTTCTAGAAGTGTATTGTCAGCTGGAGAGATCAGTTTCGTTCGTATTTGAGGGAAACCGAGTGACAATGAAGTAGCTATGACGGTTACTGCACACTTCTCAATTTCTGATTAACTTGCTGCTGTGAAAATATATTTAAACAAAACTCCTTTGATGAAAATAAGTTTTAAAATCCAAAACCCTGGTATTCCAGCAAGTGGAATGAAGTCATGAGTTCACGTTGTCAGAGTAAAAACTTACCAAAATTTATTTTGAACTCTATGAGACTAGCGTAAATTAATGTTAATTCACATAAACAAACTTATGAGTTAACTGTTACTTCAAAAGCATTTTAATGAAAATATGAAATAAAATATTAATTTCGACATGAAACATATATTCCGTGTTTTTTTACAATTATCTTTTCAGCTGGACAATAGGGAGGGACAAAATCTGGGAAAGTTTCTTTTTTTCTTCTTCACTTCAAGAGATGCGTTGTTGAGAACTAATTCATACCTCCAAAACTGTCTACATGGAATTGAATTTTATTGCAAATTACATTTAAGTTTAAATAGTTCTATCTCTGGACAAGTATATTTGGTTTAAAGTCATTTTTGACCAACACATTCATTACCCCATCGAGAGCCCATAGAGATAGTGAACTGTGTCCATCGGATATTTTAGTCGTAGTGTGTTGTACTTCCAGCCTCTGAATTGGCATTCAAGTCTGTCTGTGCAGAGAGACGGCTCCATTTCATCATTATTTTCGTTATGCTATTGCTTTTCGCCAAATTCTACTGACCAATCTGTTTCAATCAATATGACCTTCATTATTGCCAGAACAAGTCTAGATGCCGAGTAATTACCTTTCTACTATTTCGTAACTTTTACATTAGGTTCTATGATATCTCACACCGAAACATTTGATGCCAATTGCCAGACGTCGCTACACTAAACGACACTTGGTCTAATTTTCTTGATTCGTATTCGGAGGCCAAATTGAATCTACTAATTAACTAAATTTGATCAAAAGGGGGTTCAGTTACAGGCTCTCCTCGATTCGTGTTCCAAACGAAAAAAAACACCCACTATAAGACACTGGGGTAAGCGAAGTACGAAGGTGCAATTCGAAGTCTGGTTGCTATTCTCACAATTGTCGCCATCGACCTCTATGTTCACTTCAAATCGCTTTCTGAAGTCTACACAAATTCGACTGAATTTAATATTCACTTACCAAATGCAACAAGTATGATATGAACTAGAGTCTCCAATTTGGCATAAAAGCTATTATCTTTAACTAATAATATTATTATTAATAATGAGTTATAGATCTAAACAAAATGACTTCTAGGTTGGTAGAATTAGGATTTTCAGTCAGCTAAATCGTTTTCCCCTCTCGGAGAGGCAAGAATCGAGCGCATCAAACGCCGTGCAGGCCCATGCAGCAACAATCACTTCCCTGCTGCACGATTGTAAGCGCTTCTTCTTCTCTAACCTCCTCACCTTTACTAATCAGCACCGGTGGAAGTCTTCCATTTTTTCATTTCCTTAATTTGAAAAAATCATTGTGCACAGTGGCCTAACTTCCTAAATCACATAACTTAAAAACTATGATCGGTAGCATTCGTGACTGTCCACTAAAGGAGTCATGACCTTCACTAAACAGCTTTCTATCAGCATTACCACGATAAGATCATTTATATATTAGCTGTTCAAGGTCATACAATGTCATTCAGCTTACGCAGTCTATGGAAAGGAAAAGGCATTGAGGTGGAGAAGGGAAGCCGGCATGATGAACAACTGACGAAAAGCTCCAAAAGGCAGTCAAAGACGTATGAACCTCTTGAAACTCATGAAATACTCATGATCCTTTCTCTCTCTCTCCCACTCTCCTATGAATCAAGAAAGAATCAAAAAGCTTTTGTAAGATGCCTAAGAAAGTGCAGATTTTGTAATGTTTTCTTGATTTGCAAGGTGACTGATCAATAGTAACCTGGCATTGGGAGTATTGTGGAGAATCATACGAAAAACTAGCCAGAGGGCAATTTTTCACATTATTTGACCTCATCGTGACATAATTGTAGCGTATTTGGTATTAAAAATGGGAAACCCAGAAGATCTCAGGAAGAACGAATCCTAGCTAGATAAAATTTTTCCATAATACCTCTAGTTATACATTGGGGAATAATTGTAAACGTTAGAAATGCAAACTTGGCCAAGAATCCACAATGTCTACAAATAGAGATATCGCGACATCAAATTGTTCAAGCAACTCTTCAGGTTGGTTTTGAATAGGACATCTATCGTTTCCCGCTTAATACTCACCTAAATTTTGAATTAAATAGATGGTTTTATTCTTCAAAATCTCCACTCTACTCATGTCTCTTAACAATTGAAAAGAAACCCGAACATTCTCAAAATCGCATGTATATTAGTAAGCAGAAACAAGGTAATCTGCTCACCTGGTCTCTCGCTTGACAACACACTATTCGTACTGATTTTACACGGTCAGTAAAATCGTTACGAGAAAGCAGATCAGTTTTTACTAGAAGCGCAGCATTTCTTGTCACTTTTATTCCAGGTTCCAAAAAACCCACTGGTGCACGTCAAAAATAGCCGAGGTTGGCATAATCGAGAACAGCTGAAAATGGACACTTACAATTGGTGATTCAACAATGATGCGTCTTTGTAATGTAACATTTAACTCGCATATTAGACAGGTGGGTTGTTGTGCGAGCGCTAATCAAATTAAATCACAACTGCCTCCAATTCGATCTCCTCTCATCTTGAAATTTTCATATTGAGCGACAACCAGCATTACCTATTGATTAAAAAAGATATAACTCATGAATTCGATTAATACGATGTGGTGACTAATAAGTGTTTGATTTTTAAATCACCTTAAAATGTTATGATTTTGGGAATTCGTTCGGCAATGCGCCTGTTTTAATAACTCACAAATGTGAGAGGATAAAGCACATGGAAATTTGAAGTTTGGAATCCACAAAGTGTACCTCAGTCGTTGCTGTATCTATTTGAATGGTTGCTTATCGTGAAACGCGGTGGAATGGTCTCAGCGGGTACAATTTTCAGAAAAATTCTAAAATGCTGCAAAAATATGAAGTCTATTTTTTGCCGCCGCGTTCCGCACCTTCGTTAGGCCGCAGCAAATTCGGACCCGGAGATAAAACAGAACAGAATTTATTTCAAGGAACTTTTGGAATTCATGAAAAATATATTTGTAGGAATATTTAGCTCCACACATGATTGATTTTTAAAGGCCAACCCAGCGTTGTCCCGAAGATCGAAGCTTTCGACATGATTGTGGAGGCGCATGTAGGCATATTATTAAAAAAACCTCTGGAGAACTTAAGGTCCACGCCTGCAAGAATTACTCGAAAGTGGACTATGCGTCGTCCTGTCATTAATTGTAATCGTATGGAGTTCTTCGGATGGGAATCAATGAAAATATGCATTAGTAGGAAACTCTCCTTACCATTTCTTTATCTTTAACCACGAATCTGGTTCAAAAGCCCTCCTTTGGAAGGATCCCCAAGTTTGTATTTGAATTAGGGGTGATCAAAGTGTGACAATGTAATAACAGAGTGAGGTCGTATCCGATTTTTGAATCTGAAATTGATGAACCAATTGAGCAACATCTTACGCAGTGATGTAGCATATTTGACTGGTACATAAGACATCTAAATGGCATTTAGATGGTCGTGGACTGCAGACAGCTCATTTGAGTCGAATCGATTCTTCAATGATAAAAACCACTGGACAAAACTGACTCACTGATCTGGCAACTTCGAATGTCCTGTGTTGCATGCAGTAAGGAATAACTTGATTGGTCTTAGCGAAACGGAAGAATTAAAAATACTGAAACGAGTTATATTCGATTATTCACAAAAATATTTAGCGAAAACACGAATGTCAAAATTTTTCATGAACGAATAGTTCGAACTTATAACTACTAATGACTTAATGAAGTGTCGAATAGGACTTGAAATTCTTACATTGTGCTGAAATAGATACGTCGCTCGGCTATCAATTTTAAGTTAGCAATTAGATAAAACGAAATAAGTAAATTAATTGAAATATCGAATTTCCTCTAATTTTTTACGAATGTACTATTTGGAACAGCCTTTCTCTAACACACACACACCCTGAGAGAGAGCAAATCCGCTTCTCGCTAATGCCTCGACTTTTTCCACTCGCAAAAACTCGACCTGCATCCGGGTCCGGAAAAAAAGAATCCTCTTGTACAAAAAAAAAGAGAAAAGCTCCAAAGTGGAGAAAGAATACCTAATCCTAGATCCGGTGACAATGTGTTTATTACGATGCCTCGAGCACTGACGTCTCCGCAATTGAGCTAAGAGTTGTAAATTGTCTGCATGTGCCATTAAATCACACCCTTAATCAGATTGCCATGACTAAGGTCCCGTATCTATAATTAAGCTGATTTATCTTAAAAAATGTGTACAATTACCATTGTCAGAGGTAAAAACTGTGGAGGAAAATACGAATCATTATCTTCTCATAAGAAAGAATTTTTATGCCTAAGGAACAAGGTGATACTGTCTCAAGGCCTCACGAACTGCTCTTGGCGCTAATTTTGTTGATAAATTACTTACCATGTCGAGATTTACGAATTGGGATAAAGTGGAATTCATTCGGCTTTTAAATGGAATTTCTTGTGACATTTCTATCAGTGACCTGGATTCACTAATTTGTATTCTGTTGTACTCCAATAATCACGAAGAGTCTTCCGACTTCGAGGAGATTTTCTTTTCAACCATTATAAGTAGTTTATTACGCGTGACAGGGAAGCATCTTTCAGCAAGCTCTAAACATCCAAGAAGAACATACATTAGCTGCAATTGAAGGAATTCAACGTAGAATCTAAATTTTAGGGCGGGAACCGCTCATTTAATAAAAATTTTACAGCCCGAATCTAAAATCGAGAGAAGTTAGCCTCTTCGATACCTTGACGCTGTTAGTAACCCCTCCTTGATCCTCACTCCTCAGCGTCTTTTGTTGGGCTTTCTGTCATTCGATGTCACTTGCCGTGCCATTTTGGCGGTGATAATGGGAATAGTAATCAGTCTTGAGAAAATCGAAACTGTTTACTTCTTAAAGGCAAAGATTTTAGCGGCGCTATCATTCATTCTTTCGAAAGGCTTAATTGAAATCACGAAAACGCGGACAAATAAGAGATCTCACTCTCCAACCACGCAACTGTTCATGTCGCCGTTACGATTCCACCTGCAACTTGTTCTACAAACAAACTGCCGTTTCTTGGATCAAGATCTCCAGAAAGGACGCCAATGTCCGAAAACGGGAAATATTTTGCGAAAATAACTGCTGCTGTTGAGGGGGAGGGTACTTAGTAGTTGGGCTGCCGAATAAGGAAACAAAATGGGCATGTGAATGAAAGAGGAAGATCGACACGCGGAGAACAAATCAGTTAATGCTTCCCTTAATCTAAGTGCAATGGTGACGTCAGCGCTTTAGTGAGGGAACAACTATTCCGGTTCTCCTCTAAATCATTTTTCTCCGATGGCTAATATTTTCTCACTAGCGGAAATAGAAGAACAAAGCTCCGGCTTTCAAAATAATCAAAGAAGTCAAGTGTGTTGCGCTTAGTTGACTTTTTGCGAAATTATCAATCAGCGCTAAAGAAAAATTACTGTTGCAAAGTCTCAAATTCGAAAAAAACACCGTGAACTTGTGGAGAAAGTGATTAAGGGTTAATTCTTCAAACAGGATGAAGTCATCCTTCTAATTTCATTAACGTAAGTCCAATGTATTAAATGCAAGGACCTAACTTGATTGAATTCAATGTCGCCTGGAGAGCCATAACCATCTGCGGCCTAAGCGGCCGCTGAAGCTATGGACTAACGCGGCAGCCACTCAGTTATCGATTTTCCAAGCCTAGATGAAATAACTTTATTATGTTACTAAAACTCTTCATGCTTCCTCATCCTGGAGACCGAGTGACAGGCTCATTAACTGTTTGAAATGATAACCAATAGTGTATTCATACAAATACGGAATCAGAAGAACAGGGAAAAATGAAATCACGCAGAATTTGGAAGAAAATTTAAAGCCATGAAAACACATTTGATGCGATGCCTGGATTTCAGTACATTTTATCAGTATTTAACCAAGAAAAGTGGATCTTGTCACTCCAACTCATTAGCCTATTCCTCTAGTTTGACAAGACGAATTAATCTTATGTGGTATTCAAAAACTTTTGTCATTATCATAAGACCTTTTGGTACCTCGTCGCGACTCTCAACATCGTTGTGATGCCCTCCTCCGCATCGTTTATTGGAATTTTAAACCGAGACCTGTGGATTCCCATTGTTAACATTTTCCTATTAGTGTGGTAACAATAATAATAATCATTTAAAGAATTATAAAATGACACTAATTTGTTAGTATTTATTCCAAGCTCTGTTTAATACTAGTATAAATTGCAGTACTAATAGAAAGCCGTAAATCCGAAGCGTTCTCTGCGGCGTGTGCCAAGAGAATGCCAAGGTTATAAAACACACACAAATACGCCAAAAATGTTAATTCTTCCTCCTCCTCCTCCTCCTCCCAAAACCATATACACGAAAGAAAGAAATATAGCAGATGGCATTGTTAACAATGTTGCGGAAACGTTGGATGTTCTGGCAAAAAAGTGGCTTCTCTTTTGGCCCCGTTGGCAAAAGTACATCCCTTTATTTGCTATTTCAATGCACTGACTAAATGCTAGGAGAATTATCTACATCTCATGTAAAGCATTTTACAATCACATAAGCGCACCCCTTTGGCTTTGAATTGATTAACACATTTGTGAAATTTCCTTGCTCAGGTAGAGCCAAGCACTTGATACCTACTTTCCCAAAGTTGGAGATAACGATTCAGGCATTTTTTGACGCACCTTCTATGGAGAGAATGCCACACAATGGAGATAAAAAAAGGCCCCAAATTTATGGATAAACGACTTGGGGATTGTTTACTGGTGGTTCTTTGTGATCCATCAGTCATGTCCTATCGTCGATGTCCTCGCCTCCTGATTGGCTGATTTATACGCAATTTTTGGCACACCGTTGTAGACCACTTTATAAGCGGATTTGATCTCCAATTTGCCGTAAGCCTTATTTATTGGCCAACATTGCTGTAGTGCAGCCAAATTAAAATGTAATGCTGTTGGTTTGTTAGGGAATTAAGTGGAAGAATACTTTTCCTCCGCAGATGTAATTAAAAACAGAAGATGTACAAATTAATTAATTGACTAAATAAAGACAACCGCCAATTTTGGAATCATCACAAAACCTGGCATTTGTTTTAATTTTATTGCCGACGCCCCCTTTTGACCTTCTTATTTTTAGAGCCTCAAACTATTGGAAACAATAAATATCACTTTGGCAGAAGGAATGCCATAGATGTATAGAAAATCTGCTAAAGATCGGCCGGTGTGGCCTTGGGTTAATTTCGCCAATTCTCGTGGGATCCCAACTAGTCGTAGACAAGTGCAACTAACCTCTAATGCACCAAAGCTTAGTCTTACAGCCAAAGCATTGAGGAACGGGATGTGGCGTTCAATACAAGAAATCTTAGTAACTGAGTGCAAGTTACGCAACAATTTTAATTGTTAATTAGTTAAAGCGGTTCATGATTATACTATACGAGCGTACGAATGAACAAACGTGGTTGTAGAAAATGAGCTGTGAAGGAGTAGGGAGTTTTGGTCCATGGGATTCGTGATTATTTCCTCCTCAATAGGCAGCAGGAAACAATACGTGCTTTAGTTTTTCATGACTTTATTCAAAATTAGAATTAAGGATGGTACACTGGAGTGGCAATTCAACAAACCTTGTATTGTATTTTACTTGAATCATACCTAAATTGAATACTGCTATTTTACACTTTTAGTGATGAAGGTGGCAAGATCTCCTGTCATTCCTGTCGAACCAAATACATCCTTCGAGACTTTATCGATTCGCATCATCGGCAACTTTCGTTAGCCATCTCTCTACTTCCCCCTGGCAACTAATGGCTCCAAAGATTCTTTCAATAATGAGAATAAGAGACACTTATTCTTCAGGCAAATGAATTTTTCGGATGGGACGAACTCAAGATTAATGTACTAACAGAAATGCAGAGCTCGTATAGCACCACAGCTGAAGTGTTTAACAGGCTGTGTGCACATTTTATGGAATCCAATTGGCTCATTTTTATTATAATTTTAAATACTCGTTGAAGGAATGAAAAGGCCTTGATTTAATTCATTTATTTCTGGGGAAAGTGACCCTTTTAGAAGTATTGTATCCAAAGGGGAAGAACTGCTCGGTACTTAAATGAATTGCACATCTGGCTTAAGCTCTTTCTGAGCGTGACCTGATATTTGGACGATCGCTTAAAAACGGGTTTACCAGGAAATAAATAAATGGTTTCAACTGTGGTGGTATTAAACAGAGGGCTTTTTGAAAATATACCTTCTAATTCATAATTACGAAATACGAAGAATGAGTAGTATTAAAGTGGTCTTAAAATTCACTTGTTAAAATTCGTTTAGAAATCTTCAGAGTTGTTCAGACTTAACTAAATGAGATTTGTACCTTTAATGACCTTGAAAATCGATAAACTTTCTTTTAGCGCATCTTTCAATATTTAGTTTAACAAAATATTACACCAAACACTTAAGTAAACAACTATTTAAGCTCAATTTCGTTCATTTAGAATTTCTGTTAAGTCACATTGAGAGGCCTAAGTTTGGCGTATTTGAATTGTATTTTGTATAAGTTAGTTTGCTAAATTTAGAATTTCGAAAGTTCTAAACTTTATAATCTTGAAATTCAAGATTTTATGACAAATTCATTCCTCTTCCAATTCCTTTTGTTAACATCGAGAATCTGTTTCAGTACGAAAATTTCAACTAAAATTCAGCAACCAGTAATAATTTCTGTTACTGATTTCAAATTCTGGAAACATATCAATGAACTTTGATCACATGACTTCTGACTCGGTAGACGATACCTTCTCGCCATCAGTGATCAGTTGAAGTTTGAGCTTTTAACTAGAAAGTCAAACGGCCACAAATCCTAATTCAATTTGAAGCATCCATTTTAAAACAGGAGTTCTGACTAGACCTACTGAAGTAACCTGTTAAGGGCAGGTGCCAATGACATCACCACTACCTGAAAGCCACGAAGGTCACCACATTTTTCTATTTTCCAATTTAAGTAGAATCTAAGTCAGCTGGTCGAGTTACCATATGTGTGCGCTACTTTTAACGTTACTTAATCTTTACCGATGGCAAGCTAGCGTGACATTTTAAAGTAAATTTTGGTAATCAAAAAGGATTTATCATTTTATTGGCAACTAAAATGATTTCTACGAGTCAAAGAACGTAATTTGTCTTCGTAAGAAGGCCTCCGGGCACAAAGAACAAAAGCAAGCAGTTCGGTTTGGGCTATGCAACGAATGAATGAATGAATTACAGAGGTCTCAAAGCTTTCGCATCCGTTTGCATGAAGTAAAAATTCTATTAGTAAAACGCTACCTATTCATCTTCCACGAATTCCGGCCATTTGAATATCCACAATTTTAGAACCATTCAGTTGTTTTCCATAAAGCTCCACGCTATTCAGACTCCAAGGGGGACTTACGATTCAAACGAATAGCTGGCATATGGCAAGTAGCCTTGCATTGCCAAGTGTGTGTGTGTGAAAGTCCACTTTCCAATCTAGTGCATGGAAAGTGGAGGTTGTGCATTAGGATCTCCACTACCAAAAATATCCTACAGGCCTCAACACTGTTAGATAAATCCAAAACATACACAAAATTATCCGTGAAAGTTTAAAAGGGTTGTACAATTAAAGCATTTTCGCATTCTATTTACTGCTTCGTTAGAGACCTTATTAAAAATTAGCAAAACGCACCTACTTTTGCAGAGGCAAAAAATGGACGGTAAGTCGGTAATGATTTATTGCTGAAACGTCAAATTCCAAATTATTTATTGGCGGAACGTTTATCAAAAATATTTGAACAGAGCGTAAAGGGGTACACCAACCGCTCTGTCGAATTACTCCGTAGGGACCCTACCCACTATTGAGCAAGAAAGAATGGCCTTCCTGGCTTAGAATTACGAGATTCGGGTGATGGGGAAGATATCTCGAATAACAGTGGGGAAATGAGAGAGCGAAGGAAATAAGAGTAAGAAAAAATCGAATCGCCTACCCTAAACTAAACCAAATGTTCTCCTAACTTTGACATTTAAGACAGATCAAACATCTGACTCAACATGAGCGATCAATAACCATTGTGAAGCATATTTAGAGAAGATATTAACATCCGGAACTTAAAGAAGCAGGATGTCAGAAGCATCTCAATCAATTCATAGAAAAAAAAACGTCGAATATCATCAATACTCCACCTAGAGAAGCGGCATAATTTTGGGATAAAAGTTATCCTTAGGGTTATTAATTTTTCAGGAAATCGCCCATTTTAGCTTCATACACTTTCGTAAATAGTAGATCTCACTGAACACTCAAGTTTATATGAGTGATAATGGACTGTTGAAATTACGCCTACAAAGCACTAATTCAATGCCAATTCCCCTATATGATGAAATTGATTAGCAATATTTGTTCAAATAGTATTTTGAAATGTGTTCGGACAATTTTAGGTAAAAAACAATGCCTTTATTCAAATTGGAGTAAGTAATAGTGGATGTGTTTGTTGAAAATTTCAATTTTCTCTGCCTTCACGTGCTTCTACTATTCAACTCGATGGGCTCGAGGAAGGCAATCACCAAAGTTTTCCGAAATATTCGTGACTTCTATGCTACTAAGTGTTATATTGAAGTTGTTTTGATGTTCATTCTGATGTTTACTTTTAGAATTATTTACGAAACTCCATCTTAGCACGCAGGTGTGCTATAGTTACTATTACTGTGGGAAGCTGTGGCAACAACCTGCATAAATGTCATTAATCAGATTTATTACATTCCATCGCGTAAAACGACATTTCCGAAGGTCACTGCGCATAGGTATAATTGATATCCCTAATGTCACCAGGTAAGGTCGCTTTGGTTATTTCAATGTTTGCCCAAGGCAAAGGGAAATAATTTTAACAGTAGAGCAGTCTGATATGAAATTAATGCCTGATTTCAATTCCTTCTCTTTGAATTCAGTCTCAATGCATCTAAATTTTGCTGACATATATGCTAATACGACACAGCCTTTTAATGGCTTCTAGATGAAATCCGTTTAAAATAAAAACGGATTATAGAACACGCTGTTCACTTCGTAGCCTATAACGAGCAAAATGTTTAAATTCTTCCCTGGAAGTGCCAAATTTGAATATCCTTGTACTGGTAAAATGGCAAAACGAAGTGATGAAAGTCTACTTCTTTCCTTTCGGAAATCCCGTCAAACGCAAACGCGACAAAAATTTTCCCCCATAACGTTGAGATATTGATTCCACCTATAATCTTTAAGAGGTTTGGTTAATTATTGGATTTAACTTATGGAGTTTCATTGTTTCCAATTAAAAGACATCTAAGATGTTATTCAAAGATGGTTCCAGTGACTCCTTCAAGTTTGGTTAGTGGCATCCTTACACTGTTTGTTACTTCACTTAAGACGATATTTCCTGTCAATGTGCGATTTCTCCGATTACCGCAGACGTAGACTGCTGTACCGGTTATGAGCCTTCCTGGTAATTGAACTTGAACTAGAAAAGGCCGAGTTCCTTGGAATGAGGTCATTGTGGGTCGTAGTGAGACTAAGGTGAAAGTCTTGAAAGAGGACCAAGAGAATAAGACGCCTTTGTCGAATATAATAATTTCTGGTAGTTCGTGGGATGAAAAAAATTGCGAAAACTGCTGATCGACATGCTAATTGTGACGGATTTTAGTGGAATGACATTGAACGTAAATCTAACACGAAAAGATATGAAAAGGCATTGACGGTTAAATCAAAATACAAGTGCATGCAAACCTTGGGCTGTGGAATATTGTTCTCGTGAGGCGGGAGTTACGTCGCTTGCTAGCACTTGGAACATCTTCGGACGATAGCCTTTTCTATTTCAGGCCAGTATCCAAACCGCCTACTTCAATACAGTTCGCTTGAGTGCTGAAGGGATGACCACAAAATCTGCAAACATTAAGCATGATTTAACCATAGACAAATTTTCACACAGTCTATAAATTTGTGGGAAATGGCCCATTCAATTTGATTTTAGACATTTTGTAAGAACAGGGGAAGTTCTGTCACATTTTCTATTTTCACCTGCAGATATTGGCTTTGAGGGCTTCCTTATCAAAACCACTCTAATTTTGCACTGCTTCGAATATATTTCAATATTCTCTAACGAAATCATAACCAGAGGATGGACGACTAACGTCTGTAGTGCACACTGGATTATACTTTGAAACCGAAGATGGACAGATGAGATTTATGGTCTGTTAGTAAAATAAAGCATATTAGTAACGCAAATGATGGACAAAGAACACTTTTCAATTCAGCTAAGATTCTTGTCACCTGTATTGCGTGGGCTAGAGAAGCACGTGCAACAGCTATTTCTGAAGTAACGAGAAGGCTACCACATTTAACCGCACCAAAGTTGAAGCCTCAGCAGCCACTTCAATTGGTGGATTCGAATTTTAATAAGGAATTAACAGACAAGAGGTACTTTCATTCACAATTTTTTCCCAGTAACTCATTTAGAGCAGCCAGAATAATCTTCAATTTTGGAAGAAATGTACTGTGGCATTGCAGTAATTTCGCTGAGCTTTACTAAATTCAGACGAAGACATTTCCATCATAGACACTCTCTCGGTACCTATTAGAGGACAAAACGAATATGAATCGCGTTACCAACCGTTAGCTCTCGTGAATCTGGTGTAACTCCAGTTCGCAAGGAAGCATCTGATAAATCTAATTTTGCATAGCATTTACTAGGTTTTGCTCGGCATCAATTCAAAATTCGTCCGGGTGTCCTTGCATAGGCCAAGACTTTCTTGAAGTACCTCCGAAAAATGCTGAACCATCATTTCTGTTGTCAATGGAGTGTTGGGTACAACAGAGTGCACATGATTGCAGGTGGCTAATTGGACAGATCCAAAGGACCGTGTTGATGGAGGCAGTCGAGACCAAATAGATTGAGTTGAGGGTCGGCTTCATCAGCTCCTGATGAGATACTAATGTTCCACTAAATCAGGCTACAGGTTAGACCCCTTGTCAACAAAACTACAGAAAAAAGGCCATTTTTTAATTTTGGGCAGCCTATCATATCCAAATCTTTCTTGGGACCAAGATTATATCTAAAATGATGTCTATTTTTGCTGTTGAACTGTGAATATACCTACTTTTGGGTTCCCTTGTTGTCGAAATTGACAGTATACGAAAGATCGTTTGATCTGAGATAATTGAGTTGAGGTTTATAGTGGTGAGATTTTTGCAGAAACTTTGCTGATTTTAGCCTTGGCCAATCTTGGTCACGTTGTTGGTAAATGACTCTGTAGCTCTGGAGGAAACCTCCCGTCAATAGCTCTCCTTGTGACTAACCTTTCGGGCTGTTTTAACTGGTACTCTCTGAATGTAACTTCTTGACTGAAATGCAAACCTCGGCAGCATAGACAAGGTGAGATTCTTTATCATTCGTCGAATACATCAGTTGTATCACAAGAGATTCGGCATCTTAATTCCCACTCTGACTAATCCATGAAGCTCCAAGTTTGGGTTTTCCCTATTGAATTTTAATGGAAGCGTTCGTAGTAGTAATCAATGCTTTGTTTGAAGTTCGTTGATGAAAGACAATACTTGTGTTCAATATGACAACTCAACTTGACAAAGAAAGTTCCCATTGCAGTCAATCACAAGTTTGAGACAATTAGAGTAGGCAGTGGAGAAAAGAAGTTCTGGGCAAAAATCCCACCATGAAGTGAATAGCTTCAAAATGACTATGCTTATTGAATTTCTTGGGTATGACGAATTTTTAGTAGCTTTCATATTCGCCAGGACCAAACTTCCTGACACGGCAACGAACTCTCACCCCACTCGGCATAATTCACCACGAACATATATTTAATTTTATTTCACCACGATTCAAAGAATTTGATCATGAAGCTGTAGGACCACCATTGCAATAGAATCCGAAATTTTATCCGAATCATGTCAAGGAAAAGGAAACAGTGGTGTAATAAAATACCCAAATGTTTAGAACCTTTAAACTTATTTTAAAGCGCTTGTAGTTCTACATAGAGGTGATTGAGCATCTCAAAAGTGTAAGAAAAAATCACCAATTTTTGAGAAACAAATGTGACTTTGTTCCGTTGTCATAATCAGGAATGCCAATAACCCCCCTCCACCAACCTCCCCCATTTGGAAATATTTAAAATCCCAAAATTAAAGCTGTCAGTCAAAGAAACTTACTTTTGATACCACTATAAGATTCCAGGTAGATCAAGTCTGCAAGAGTTATGATTAAAAGCGTTCATCCGGAGGGGTTGTTGAGCAAATAGAATATTTCACTCCAAAAGCTAATTAAAGTGACAATTTTACTTTATAAGTGCGACGAAGTAAGCTAAGTATCCTGTCCATATAATAAATATAATAAAAAATATAAAAATTATTTCTACTGAAATTAAATATATGTCAATAGTGGTGAGCAAAACAACGAGACAATGAACTTTTAACTTTTATTCTCAAATAAAGTGCAGAAAACCACTTATTAAACCCAGCAAACTCGGTGAAATAAATGAAATACCTTAGTGTTTGAGTGATGTAATAAACAAATTCTCTTCATAATTTTTAAAGAGCAGAATGAAATGCGGCTCTTTCTTTTTTTTTAAATATGCGCATAGATGTGCTGCTAACACAACAAAATAAGAACTTAGAGGACAGATGCAACTAGTCTCCAGCAGAATCCCTCAACATAAAGTTAACTACCAAGTTAGCTAGACTACGTCTACAGCATCGAGAACACAGGAGGTATAGTGTGGAAAGACTTTTACTGCAAATACTAAATACTAGAGCACGGATATTGATTATTAATTGGCATCAGCACGCGTGTCAGCGCAAAATCAATGTGTGCACTTTCCAGAATGTTCTGGCGTGTGCAAGGTCCTTTGGCCTAGCATTGGTGGCTTGATACACTCCACAGATACCTTTTACTTTAATAACAGAGTCCCATTCATTCAATTCTCTTATAAGTTCTTCATTAAATACCCAATCTTATTATCAAATGAGGTATATCATTAGAAATTTTACAGTTTATTCATCTGGTACTATAATTTCTCACATTTTAAACTTTCACCAATTCCACATAGAAGAGCGAGAACTGTGGAGCAGCGGGAGTGAGGGGAATGACGAAGTTCTTCTTGAGGCAAAGAAATCTTTCCCATGAATTCCTTTTCTCCCCTTCTCCCTCTCTCTCTCTCTCTCGCCTTTTTCTGCTTACTTTACCATCCATCAAATCCCCCCCCCCCTCCACATACACACACACAGTAAGGATATTTTTGCGCATTTAAGCCCTGTCATTCCATCATGGTGGTGGTTTTCGCAAAAATGCCTACGTAAATCGTTTTCAATTTTTATCACCTTTGGGTATGCATTCCAAATACTAAATGAACGAATGATCTGATCTTTAGTTTGAAAAGTTTATATACTTTTCATTATGAACAAAATAGCATGTAACTTGTAAATTTAGAGGAAATATCCAAACACACACACATAAAAGGGAGAAGTGATTTTTCTTGTTGGTGTAAAAGCAAGGACTCAGGCAGGCAAAAATTCTATTGATTTCAAAGATCAGCTAATCATCTTCTTTCTCGACTTTAAGTTCATTTCATCTCTGAATCAACCTAAATGGAAAATCTGGATATCATGATTTCAAATGATTTGCTGTGAATTTCAAAACCTAACAAGCTAAAAAATTTGGTCGCCCTGATTTCAATCACGATTTTGAAGTGTTTGAATAGCAGATGTTTTCACGATCAAATCCTACATGTTCTCGCTGCAAGTGAGATATTTACTTAACGAAGCACCGTCATATAAAATGTGATTCAATGGCAGAGTGAAATAAAGGTGTTAACAACGTTGAAGCCACGATATCAACGATTTCTCTCCCTACTGTATTTGTACAATTTACAGATTGCTTGTTTAAATGAGTAAATAAGTAAACGCGTATTCTGATTTGTAAATAATAAGAAAAATAGTTCTGTGGAATGCACAAAGTGGAAACAAAGACTTTTCCCGATTCAGCATTTGCATAAAAACAAAAATGGAATTTATTATTTATCTATTATTTTGTGATCGGAATTCGCCCTTCTAGCCCTCAATTCTTACTCTCCTGCCATTTTATTAGCATTGAAAAAATGTCTAATCTATGTCCATCTTCTCTGTTCAAAACATCATCATACTTTTTTACTTTCGATGGTGTTTCGTTCATGCGCTCTCAGTTATATTTAGCTTTATAGGTCCTCGTTCCAAAGATGCAGTTTAGACATTATTTTACGTTAGTTTTGAACAGAGATTTGAGACCCAGCTTAAAGTGCGCTTGTGATACAACGGTTTAAAGTACTCGTCTGCGAAATCATTGGACATCAATACACATCCAGTGAGCGGAAATTACGTTCCTATTAAGTCTGGTTAATTAACCATGGTGACGGAATTTGAGTTTCTCTTAAATGAGGCTTCATGATATTAGCTTTCTAGCCGAGATAAGTGTGAGAATACGATTTCTTAAATAGGTTAGGGGGTTTTTGGAACATTCTGGAGCTATAATCTGAGATAGAACGGCTGGCGCTAATAGCGGTTATACCGAATTTAATGCTTATGAAATAGTTATCTTAAGCTCGTTCAAGCAGGTTCAAATTTGTTTGAATGCATGTACCAGAATGTTTCAAATATGTAGGTGGTCTCCTCACGGAGTGGGTTGATTGACTAACAGGATCAGCATTCACGTACTTTCGGAAAATACCGTGTGCTTGTATCCGGTGGAGGATTTATTGTCCCTATTTTGCACATCTCTGCTGACTCCGCAGTGGTGCCCCCCAATGTTAACACCCTAAATGGTGCACTCCGACTTTCGGCCAAATTTCTTTCCTAATTACCACCAGCTGAACAGAAATTTCGTAGGTTTGTAAGGACAAATTGTTACAATTTCTTGCAGAATTTTCTCGAGGTTATACTGAAATTATAGAACCTGAATCTAGGCTTATTTCGCAAATAATGAGCCAAACAAGAAGTGATTCTGCTCAAATCGATTTCGGCCTTTGTTCAAATCATGCTACGTGCCAACAGGAAGATTAAAATGATAACTATCCATAATGAAAATAGAAAATAGAAATGGTCTGTTGAGTTTGGCAAAAACAGCTTCATACTTTGAAAACATTGACGCAAAAGTATTGAAACTTCTCAATTTAGCTAACGAAAGAGTGGACATATCATCGTCATTTACTGATAGGGACAACCCCAATCGAACTTTGACTTAAGGTAGTTAATTGTGCAGTTGGGAAATTGCTATTTCATTTTATTTTTCACATCCAGTCAGTTCGTTTTCTTTGTCGAATATCGCCTATAACTTAGAGTTTTCTATTTTCCGTCTGAAGAATCCGGACAGACTTTTTCAACAGGCCTTTTATCTGCGTTGATGATATAAAGGAAAGACGTATCTTAAAAGTCTGAACTGCCCCACTTTCCGTTGAAATATTCGCCGGATCCTTAACTCGTAGCACACGTTTTTAAAACACATGTTTTCATGCAAATATCTTTTAATTGGGGTATGATTTTATTTCATTCTAAATGTTCATGTTTACCAGAGATATTTCAACATATTTTATTTTATATCTAAAGCTGCCAACCTCAATTCGGATCAGTTAATTTGATGATCAAACTATTTGAATGAGGGGGTAGTATACTTAGCTATAAGCGAAAATATTTCCTATTCAAATTTCGTTTCCTCATCTGCACAGAAGTTAAACAAATGACGATACCTTCAAATTTCATTTGAAGCAATTTTTAATAAAAAGTGAGATTGTCTATTAAACTGATTTACGAAAAACGTTAATGCAGGATAGGGATTTTGCCTCACGTAATTGGACTTTTCAGGAGAATATGACAGTAAAAGGGATTCAACCCATCCGAAATCTGCTTTCTTATCAATACACTTGCCAGGTGTGTTCAGGTTAAAGGTTTGCCATCTATTTTATGCCGTCTTTTCTGTTATCAATGCAGCAAGCGAATAGCAATGAAACGAAGCATACATTTTTTTAGATCGGAAATCTGCAATGATCAGATTCACCCAGCTTGCTTAGTACTTGTGTAGATGAGGTGGGAATCGACTTCAGTTAATATAGTGCGGCGCAATTTGGTTCACCGGAATTCGGACATTGCCAATCGGTTGCTAGGAGGGATGTGATTTGGGCCGTGAAATTGGATATTCAGCACTTCACACATCAAGGGACCTTAGTGCTCTCTTCCAAAAAAAATTGGTGATAGATTTACCAGGATGTAAAGTTAATTTAATTACGAATTGGAAATTACGTATAAAAGACCAGGTAGACTTCAGACAGAATTCTTCCATCTGATTCAGGCTGTATTGCACTGTGCCAATTAAAATGTACTTAACGAGAAACCAGAAACAATCAGGCTCATTGGAAGTTTTGCTATGCGGTTCGACTCACTGTGTGTTGGAAAATTTAAGAATATTTAAATATATTGGAATGGATTCGAATCCCTTTTACTTCGGTTCATTCTAAATAGTATTTGATCAAAAACTGTTATGAACTCATGTGAAATTAAATTTGCATGTTAAATTAATTCCATTGACATAATAATGGCGAATTTTTATCAATTGCCAACTACAGGAGATTCGAAAAGTAATTTGCAAGAGGTATCTTAAGAACCGCTTTAACATCTTGCTTTCATGTTTTCGTTATCTGATTGAAAGGTTAAGCAAGATACACTGGACGCCTCCCTGTCTCAAAAGCAGGTCATCATGTGGCTAGACACTGGAGTTTAGGAAATTCTAGACATCTAATCATCTAATTTGACCCATTTTATCTACTACCTCCTGGTCCACTATTTAGTACCTCCAAAGTCGGAGGTGATCCAATCCAACAGAATATTAACTTCACCCCTAGAATGTGCTTATAAAGGGAATAGCATTTTCGTTTTGCATTGATAACACACAAACATTCCAAATGCAGGATTCGTATGAATTTCCACTTCACGTTTGAAGAATAGCTCTGATAGTCACAAAAATACTTCATTAAATGGTACTACTCCTACCTGCCCTTGTCACCCGTAATTCTGCTGAGTCATTTTAATGAATGGGCAGTGTGATTGATAGTGCGCGCGTAGTTTTCTTTTTCTCACATCAAGCTTCCTTGTCGATCACATTCGTGCTAAAAGGACCATTGTGCAGCAACGTCATAAATTACCCACTCTCCTTACAAAGTGTGCCAGCAATCACGGCGTTTGATGAATACTCCACATTTTATGATTGCAAAAGTTTTTAGTCCTACCAATCTTCCCTCATCCGTACATGCGGTTAAACAGAAGGCGAAACAAAAGAAAGACATGGTTTATTTTCGGTAACAATTCGCTTGGCTTACGAATTCTAGGCGTATTGGATTTCAGGTGACTGCAAAAGCTTGTTGCAGTGTGATTCTCCAAGATCAATTACCAGAGAATAATAATCATTTTTGACAATAACGCAATGCAGAGGACATCGTAGTACTAGAATAATTGAACGATCCATTCAATTCAAAATCAGACACGCTTTTTATCGATTAGGGTTAGAAAATCCATCAAGTAGCATAAATATGTAATAATATTTAGCCTAAATAGGTGGATGAATTACACAAATCTTAAATTGAGTTGCCTTCAACTAAGGCGGCCACGATAGCTCTGTTGACAATGCAGTAAATTCATTTCATTGATAGCCATCAAACCTTTTGACAAGCCAATTGGTATGTAACTTCGTAAATAAACACACCCAGTGGCATTCCTACATTCAAGTGCATTTCACTGCAATTCATGATAACAGCGAGGTTAGTCAAATTTTGCTGTCGAATTTAATTTACTGGCGTTGTGTACCTTCTTGATAGTACCGTTGCTTAATCGTTTCTCTGGAATATCAAATTTATATAGTTTTAAAGGAAGTAGCGCCACAGATGAAACAATAATTCAGAGAAAAATAAAATTTGAATGGTAAATATTTTAAAAATTTGCTAATTTTTTTGCTTAAATAAAAATAAAGTTTAATAAAAATGAGATACAAGCTAATCATTTTCTTATATTGGGTCTACAACTTTGCTCCCGCCGTTTTCCAAAAGGTGTCGATAGTAGTAGTCGGTAGTGGTTGAAATATATTAATCACAGATGTCGATCACTTTGCTTTGACATTTGTCAATATAACCCTACTTTGATATAACTTAATTTGTGTTTCCATAATAATAACATTTTTAATTGAATATGTCCAAATTAAAACCGAATTCTCGTCGTTTGCAGGAAGTATTGCTTTTTTATTTCGATATGAAAAAATTTGCGAACTGGCTGAGGCTCACCGGATTATCTCAGCAGATACTTATGGTAAAACGGCAGGCTATTAGTGGCACAACGTGTCGGTGGGAATGGTACCAACGTTTGAAGTGGTGAGTGGTGATTTTGCTGTCGAAGTGGTGTCGGCATAGTGGTGGAGGGGAAAAAGTTGTTGAAGATGCAGAATTGGAGGCGAGCGATTCTTGGTGAAGTCTCATGTCATCAAACTCAAGAAGAATCATCAGAATCATTGGGTGGGTATCAGTGAGCAAGCAAGGTGGTGAAAACGACTGAAACAGTTGGGAATGATTGAGAAAGAAGGACATTGGGTAACCCACGAGTTGAAACCAAGAGAAGATGTGGAGCGACGTTTGGTTGTTTGTGAACAGCTGCTGGAAAGACAAACGCAAAAGGGATTTCTCCATCGTATTGTTACTGAGAACGATTCGTGTCAAAAATGGATACATTACAATAATCCTAACCATAACCCAAGCGCAGAAAGTCATGGGGATTTCCCGGTGGTCATACTGCTACGTCAACACCTCGGCTGACGAATATCAAGTCATGCTTTGCGTTTGGTGGGTGGACCAACTTGGCGTAATTTATGATGAGCTTCTGACACCGTCTGAAACCATCACAGGTGAGCGTTATAGAACGCCTTAGCGTGGTGCGCCTGAGCCGTGCTCAAGAAAAAGGAAAAACGGCCACAGTACAACGAGAGACACGATATGGTTATTTTACAGCATGACCTCATGATAGCATGCTAGACCTCACGTTACCAAGTTGATGGTGAAAAAAAATTCTCGAAACGTTGAAATGACAAATTTTACCTACTCTGCAGATGTTGCTCCGCCTGATTTTCATCTCACTCACCTCACTCAATGGCACACAGCCTAGCTGACCAGCACTTCATCTCGTATGAAGAAGTGGAAGATTGTACTTATCGACTCATGGATCTTATCGAAAGATGAAAATTTTTTTCGACGCGGGATTCACCTGTTGCCCGAGAGATGGGCCAAAGTGATGACTAACGATAGACAATACTTTGAAACTTAATGTATGTAATCGTTTTGTTGTAATAAAGCCTCAAATTAAGACAAAAAACGGCGGGAGCAAAGTTGATTCCCTAATATTAAACAGTTCTCTTATTGACATATATGGCAAAAATTTCTCAAGCCACATGTTTTGCAATTATTCAGAGTTATTGATCATGTCAAGTGAAAATTAGTGCCAAGGAGCTAACAGAATCTTTCCCAATGAATTCTTTCGAGCGTTTGGTTCAACTGGCTTGAAGACTGAAAATATTACATATGAACAAATGCCCAATCGAAATTCCGCATTAAATTGGAATCGACGGTATTGGAGCTCTAGGTGGTAATTTTAGTAACACACAGTTCTTTACGTTTTCTAATCCAAGTCCTTTCACGTTGGCCATTAAACTTGATTGATGATGGTGGAAATTTTCGAATTTTGGCATTCAAACGGCAGGACAAAAAATTAATACAAATTATTATTTTTAATTTTTTTAATTTTTAACCTAGAAAGTGCATTAGAATGTGTTTTATTATCAGTCGTAGATGTTGCCAAACGTCAAGTCCAGTACTGTGGAGTGGTAAATCTTATTTTTATTAATATTAATTCAGATATCTAGTGTTATCATGTATACAACGCGGCCATGGCTAACCAAAGGAATCTCCCGCGCACTTGGTACCGATCTCATATCACGAAGGAGAGGCTGTAATTGTTGAAGTCCCCCAACCAGTTTCTGATCAATAAGCGTGCGGCGTCGCGTTAATTTTACTCAATTGCTAATCGTTATTGTAGTAAACTCTCCGTACACGATACCTCCGATACTACAGTAATGGCTTAGCTACTTGGGAGAAATCAATGCTTGAGGACTCTTGAAATAAATTGAACTTGTCCGCAACCATTTGGACTTCAGCGAATATTGCTAAGGTTAAACTAAGACCTCATTTGCGTAGTATCCGCCAAAGTCTTAAAATTAACTGCTTTGCAACTTGCCTTACCGAAAATGTTCAGTAGGGTTCCTTAATTTCACCTCCCAATTTTTTCTTCGTGATTCACATACTCCTTTGTCCTTGAGGTCTTCCTTGAACCACGTCTTAGCTGTTGACCGCTAAACTCATATCGTTTATTTCAGAATGGGCTTTAAAATATATTGCTAATGAAGTGTAAAATACCCAACCACTAACCAAGATTACCCTTTACCTTTGACTCATCCCTCTGGTTATTTTAGTTATTAGTTAAAAATTATCCAAATAAATGTGGAAGGAGCGGAACTGGTCACAAGTTCTGACGTGATATAGCATTTGTCAATTTAAGAAGGGCAGCCGCCAATGTCCGGAGCCAGTCAGTGAGTCCTAAATAACTGACGAAGTGAAAAAACAGCGTTTTATTTGTCCATAAAAGAAGCTGCAGTGAATTGCAGTGGCTTCAAATTCAACCCAAATTAGGGCTATTTGATGGAGAGCACGCCGACAAACGTGACTCAAGACCGTAGGATCTGTGTTGCGCCTTGCGATAGACATCGCACCTCTCACAGGTGGTCTTGACGTTGTCTATTAGCCTTACCAATTACTGGGTGCATGCTGTTTCTGCCAATTTGACAGTTAGTCTGCACTGGTCTAGAAGTGGTTTGACCTTCAACTGTTAATTATATGCGGAAGACTTGCCCCTAAAAATAGCTATTGGTAATCCCAAAGCGACTAAAGCACTTCAGCACTTTCTTAACATTAGCACTTTATCACATTGACCGATAAATCTGAGCCAATGTAAAAAACGGCGAGATAATTTTTTATTGACACCTCGTTAAATAGAAAAGAGCATATAAATGAGTCAACTTCCAAGTCCTTTCTTCCTTTCAAATTCCCTCAAATTTATCCAATAAATCTGTGGTTCAACTCGAATTTTGGTCCTATGATTTTGTGGAAAGTCCTTATATTCCTTCAGCCTTTGGGAAGGCTGTTAGTTACGGAAAGCGTTAGCTTTGATCCTAACACTTGGACTTCCAATGTGCACTTCCGACATCTAACTTGGTTTATCTTTGAAATCTTATCTTTGTTTCTGAAAATCGTTCAATCGCTGCAAGTCATGATTTATAATCTTCGATATCAGCAAAATACACCTTGCCGCCTAATCGTCTCAACTGGGTGAGATATTCCTTATGTAATTCAGTCTTCATTAAACCATTTCTGATGCTACCCTTCAAGACTGATTATCTTGAAAAACGGCAGATCCTACCCTAAAATTATGAAAATTGCAATTTATTGCCTTTTTTGAAGTATGCATATTTGCCCGCAATTTGGTGTTAATTGATTTGACATTATACCCCCGAAATTGGCAGTCGTGTAGTGCGCGAGCGCAGTTTTTTGCTGTTGCAGAGGTGGTGGTGTGGCGAGGAGGGGAGAGTTGCAAGCATTCCTCTGGGTCTGGCTCTGAGACCCCTCATAACCATCAAGTTGTTCACTCTGATTAGCTCTTGTGTGCAGGTCGAGTAACATTGATTTTGGGGCAGTGTTGTCATTATGTCAACAGTTGAAATACCTCCTATTTGACAAACACTATTTTAGAAATTGCTGTATTTATGGGTAGATTTGTGGTAATGCTAGTAACTTGTCTTAGTCAACAAATGTGCATGTACGTGCATTTTTATTCGTTTCAGATGACAGAAATCAGAAATATTCACGAAGAGGATTCCTAACGTAGGTTGTCGGAAAAGACACTCAGGAATGCGGTCAGTTATCGCCATTAATAAAATGTGCAGTTCATTTTAAAACCCCCTCAATTTGGGAAGATGGTAAGAGCAGAAGATGTCGATTTTGCGAAGCTTATCAGACATTATAAAAGATAACTATTAGTTAAGTATTCGACGGGAATGCATATTGTCGCCAGAAGCCAAGCCTAGATTGAAATTGGATTTGAAAATAAATGATAGTAAGAAGAAGTCCGAATATCTTTCGACTTAATGTAATTTAAGTGAGAAAAACCGTTAAGTTCCAGTTTTGATCAGCTTGGCATTATGATAATGACAATCGGAGTGGTGCGAAAACTTTTCATTAAATTTAAGCAATTTTAGAACTATCTTGTGAAATTTAAAATTAGGAAAATTTTAGTGAATTCCAACACTTCTTTATTCCCCAATCGTCCTAAAATCTCACCTCACATCTAGCCAAAATTGTCTTCTCATGCAGTCTAAAGAAATTGAGTACAAGATGGCTCAACCAAGAAGACATCGCGTGTTTTTGTTGCTCCTGACGAATGTTTTAGAAGGATCTACTTTCCCCTGTCCAAATGTAAATCGATTCTTGACCAATTTTACAGAATAATTTTCCTTACTGAGTGTTGGTAACGTAGGATCACCTTCCACCTCTACAACATCAGAGGTCGTGGGATGGATGCATCTTGAGACATTTTTACTCATATGAATGGTCAGCTCCAAACCCTCAGTTGTGATAACTAAGAAGACTGAAGAACTGCACACTTCATATCTGGGCAATTCCAGAACGCCTTTCAAATTAAAATACTGTTAGCGCAGATCTTCGTGATCGCGACATCGCTTATAGAAGAAGACGTTTATCTGGAATGATATGACCAACCTCTCAAAGCTCTGGAAGTTGAAAGTCCCTACCCAATCTACCTCTTATAGAAAAATATTGAACTGTTCTAATGCAAAGTATGCACTGATTGTTTCTAGGATAAAAAGCAAAAGTTGTTGCCTTTATCATGTGTAAGTTAAGCTATTCTTGGCGTAGCACTTTTCGTTTCGCCTTTACGAAAACCACATACTTCCTGCAGGGCATTCGATTTCACTTCCTTCTATTTGGACCTAAGATTGAATATCGCATATTACGAGGCTAAATTACAAATATTTTAAAGTACTAAATAAACTGAATTGCAAAATGGCAAGTAGCAAAGATCCCTTGGTGATTCTTCAATTTCGAAGAAATTGAAGTACTTTTGTGGACTATCCCAAAGTTCATAACTGCCTCCTTTTTGGTCTGTCTTGATTTGTTTATTTCTAATCCCAGGTATAAATAAGAAGCACCGACTTTGAGACATTTTGAAAGCTTTTTAAATGGTCCCTATGAGAGACACCGCTGTGGATCACTAACCAGTCAGAAAGGCTGCATTATTTAACCATACTTCCTCCAATCATATTCTTTCCTTCTATGAAATCTCTATGGAAGAAGCATCCAAGCGACTAAATTTAATATCGCCATGAAACCAACGACTTTCTATATTTTTGCGCGGGATTTCTTTATATTCGTACCCCTTCAATCTTTCCTTGTTTGCACTCCGAAACTTGCATCCATCACACTGTACCACTTTCCTCTAATAAACTCCTGCTGTGCTCAGATTACTTGCAGATACATCAGAAGTACTCCAATATCCCGACTTCTTTGTGTTCATTACTCTCTTTTCGTTCTGGAAGTCACCAGTTTGCTACTGTAGACCTGGAACTAACAAGCGTAGTAGAAAAATCAGACCGACATAAAAAAGTAGTGAACCTCTGAGAACCTTGAACTACACTTATACTCAATTACACTGTCCCTGCCACCGATTAGAGTCATTTTGGCAAAATGATCGCTTCCTTCATCATTTCTCCTTCTCTATGTCTCAGTGCATACTTCGCTCCTGTATACACCCCTTTCGAAATTATTGCTGCCCACAGTAAAACAATAGAATTTGCGAATTTTAATTGTGGAAAAAGGAAAAACCGATATACTGATTAAGGAGAGGGAAACAGAAGGATTCCGAGAACAAGGCCATGGTATCAAAAAGTTTTTATTTAATTTCGGGTTGTTGTACAATTAGTAGTAAATGGATTACTCACATTCCATTCCATAATTCGCCTTATTGGCGGAGCTCAGCGCTTACGGCTTCTATTCATTCTTTTCCTCCAAAGTTTAAAAAAGTAAGACGACTTTCGGCTTGGAGTTTCAACTTAGATGAGATGTGACTTCTAAAAAACTTTCAGTTAGCCTAACTCAAGGTCAAGCATCTCCTTATATACTGCCTTTTCTGTAAGGTATACTTCAGTATACATCCACTTAAACCTGGGATGCTCCTACAACGCGGTGTGTACGCTACTTTTTGGTAAATAAGTTTGGTTATAAGTGAACTAATGATTTGACCTGCTTCCATTCATTTAACAACTTTAGAATGTGGCATAAATAGTAGTCCCTGAAATATTTCGAAATTTGAACAGAGATACAATAATGGAGTCAATTTCGTTAGAAGGAGTATTTTAGTAAGCTTTTTCCCATGGCAAGGAATCTTTCATCATAGAGAGTCAGCCAAACGAAGAGCAAGTGAGGCTTCAAAAGGGGGTGGGAGGGAAGGGGTATTTTCAGAGTTTAGGATGGAGTTTTAGATTCAGCAATGAAAGTAGAGCATCAGCGGATTAGGAGAACCCTTCTTCATCTGAGCCTCGGGAAAAAACCAAAGCAATTGTTGTTTCGACTTGGAGTTCATTCATCATTTTGCTCTGGGAAAGGGAAGTCTGAGTGCCAAATTTTAGTATGATTTTGGAGTCATTTTCTTTGCCCATTATCTTGCGGTAACTGCCCACGGTCGAAGAAGTCTACCAATTGGCAAATCGTTTTTTTTTGTTTCGTGGTGATTGATTAGTTCAGTTTCTCTACCTATTACCTTCACCTTCTAGTTCGGGTTGATGTTTAATAATGAGAAATGGGTATTTTTGAAAGATTCATGATCCGAATTTCGCCAACTTTCTCGACTAATACCTGTCTAACATCTCCTTGAAGTGTTTTTGATTGATTCATTATACCTGCACATATTTAGAGATCCCAGTTTTGGTAGTTAGGATTTCAATAAGATTTAGGGTAGTATCAGTTTCACAGACCATTAATGACATACATTTCCTCACTCTATCTAGACGGAAAATACTTTTATAATTAGAAGGGTCTATTCTATAGTCCTTGCCTTTATAAATGCTGATTACTTCAACGCCCACCCGGGTTGAATTTATGAATGCATGTTTTGTCAACAGTTATTAAAGAATCTTAGTAGAGTTTATCAACTGATGATCCATTCAGGTCGTATTTCATTGCTGGATTTTTTGACCATTTCAATGCGTGTCAATCGTTTATAGTCACTAACTTTTTTTAAATTTCCGATTTTGTCACCAAAATTTCTTTCCTCTCCACGTGGCCTTCTGCCACGCACACAGTTAGCCTTCCCAGGGCTTGATTTCGTGAGAGTGGGTGGGTGTTGGGGAGGGGACGTTTGGTTCATGGTTTTATGAGTCATCTTGAGCGTCATAACTTTGTATTGTGGCTCTTTCACCAAAGCAAAGATAGATTGAAAAATCACATTTGATACGATGTCCGTATTGAACTACTTTGATCCAGCGTTGAAAGACACTGTAATAAAATGGCATGAATGGATTGAGAATTATTAATTAAGACGCAGAAGAATGCAACCTGTTTTCTGTTCATTGGTGAAACAGTGGCACAACGGTACGCACCTAGTAACAAGGATGGCCAAACACTTACCTATTTGTGTCACAAGATGGGCAATTGAATGTGATTTACTCATGAAAGAGTGTCTCTAAAGTACTTTTCCCCTACTCTACCCTAGTATTGGAAATACCTTCCACAACGAGCTTAGCACAGCGTTGTGCTGAAGCAAATTCCTAACTGAGTTGAGGCTCCTCACCGTTGTTGACAGTACGCAACAACATTACCAAACCAGATGGTTAGGCCAGGTGGAGAGTGAATTGTAATAAATACCAGCGTTGCCGGTGTGAGAGAGTGGACTTAGAGACAAAGAGCGAACCAAGTGTCTTTGATGGGTGAGCTGAGTCATGACAGAGCGACAGGAGTGAAAATCTCTGACCGATGTGTAAATATGGAGAAATAAACTCAGTTTATGCAAGCAGTGGAAGTAACAATTAATTTCACACGAAACAGCATGAATTAAAGTGCATTTAAAAGAAGTTTATTGAATTCTCTAGACAGTTATCATTTCTAAAATCACCAACTTCTAAAGGACTGTTAAAGAACTCTTTTTCGAAAAGGGGAGAATTTAGAGCGAATCAAAATGTGATTTCTGTGTTTTGGCCATCTATGCACTTTTCTTTGCACAAAAGCACTCCTTTTAGGTCGATAGATGTGCATTTGGCCTTAGGTTGCACTTTAATGTTGCCCTTTCTGCATACAAAAAAACAGAAGACTTTTTGATCGAGACAACGAAGCCGACTTTGGTCGGAGTTCTGCTTTTTGATAAAGCCTCGTCGCTACAGTTAACAAATTTACGATTTCTGCTGAATTTCAATTTATTCTGTGAGTTCATTTATTAAGTGATGGGAAAGTCGGGTGGAAGCATTTTTGCACCTTTCAAATGATGAAGTGATTTTATCAAAGACCATGGAAAGTCAAAAAGAAATATCAAGCATTGAGTAAAATTCACAGAAGATGCACCTATGAAGTCATCACTTCAGCGGACCTCAAGTAGAGTGTGATCAAGATGAAAGTAATGTGTTGAGACGTGCTGAGTTGTGTATTGAAGCTCATGGCGTGCACTTTCAACACTTGCCGTAAATTTTTGAATTTTCAGGGTGTTGGTATTCTGTATTTACTACTTTTAAATAAAATTGCAATATTAATTTGTCTTTCTGTATTCGCAAGAGACCTCCTTTATCTTTGCCAACCGTTTCAGGGAAGCTTGTACATTTATTCCCCATGACTAGTAATAATAACTTTTGAGGAGCAAATAAATTTAAACGTGGTTCTAATTAAAGAGCGTTCTAACACAGACTCTCTTCCGAAAACGTTTGAAAGGTGAGAAGAAGATGAGAAAAGCCAGATTAAATAGTCTTAATGATTAACTTGCCCAAGGTGGGCCGTCAAAGTTAAAAATATCGGATTTTGAGGTTTCTAGCTGCGATATGAGTAGCTTATAGAGAAGTTATATGCCCACTAACCTTGATATATCTATTATCCCTTAGATCAGAGAGTAGTTGTACAAAATTTATTTTTTAATAAAAGTTTTCTTGCAGAGAGGTTTTCATTTGCCTGCATATGAGTCAGTGATGGGCTGCTTGAATTTGATTTCAAAAATGGTCCACGTGTACGACCGTTAAGTCAGAAGTGACAATATTAGTGCTCAACACTACACTCTCCGGGAGGTAGATGGTACGCAACAGGAGTTTGTTTTACTAGAACGGCTTCAGGAAAACTTTCCTCCATCAAATTCAAGTGCCATAAAAGTTCACAATAAGTAATTTAATGAGTCAGATATGCAATAAATAATTTATAGATTATCGATCGGCTGGATTTAAGTAACAGAAATTATTTTATTGGAAGTTAGCTTTTAATTAGGCACTTTCAACACACAAATAACCGAATAATTTAGTAATTCTATTGAAAATTGGATTATCCTTTGTAGCGGATTTAGCTACCTAACTAAGCCTGACTGTGCTCAGAAACCTCAGTGGCAGATTCGCCTAGTTCGTAAGACTCCCAGAATTACCTAAGCTACTGCAAAGCCGTAAAAGAAACAGAAGTATCACAAGGAACACCTTTGTTCTAGGCGTGCATGGCGTGGAGTGTGGGTAGGATGGCAGCTTAGTCATTCAACATGGCGGATCAAGTAAAAGAAGCAAGTGCTTTTGATTGGCCATTGGCTGTTTGTCCTCACACTCAATCCGTACGCGAAGTTGAACGGCCGCACCTTCAGGTCACGCTGCGAGCTCATGCGATGACGTGTCCCACACCTACAATCATGAAACTAGTTTATTTAACGTGTTTATCCTACTAATATTTAAATTAGGCAAATAATTTAATTTACCATTTCTGAATCAAGCGAAGCTTGTGAATTAAGTTTAATAGTTCTAAAAGTTGACATTAAATTCGACCCCCAAATTTTTTTTCCCATATTTCACATGTTCAACACGTACTGATATTAGCCATAACAATAAAATGAACCTTGTGAACGCTTTATTCAAGGGGCAGCAGCAAAGAGTGAGGATGGGTGAGGAAAAAGAAGTAATATTGTAATAAGGTTACTAGAATTTTTAATTTATTAAAATCCATAAAATGTTGACTTGCTCATATTCTCACAAAGTGTACAGTTCACCTCGTATTGTCCTTTAGTTCAAGCGTATGTTTGTAGGTGAAAAAGAAACTTCTAAGTTACTCAAAGCTTTTTGATTGGTTGATTTATTTCCTCGATTTATACATATCTTACAGTCAAAGATACCACTATAATCCACTTCAATGATGGTAAAACTCACCAAAGTTCACAAAAGTTGGATCCTACTAAACTCTATTTGGTACCTGTAATTTAAAATTGCTCAAGAGCACTAAACTTCAGAAAGAAAATCGATACCACAAGTCGCGTTGAAACAATGATGCTTTCAATAAATCATCGAAAACTTGCATTAATTATTATATTTTTTGCTTTGTTTTAGATAAATAGTATTTGTTTGCAACGAGAGTCCAAATTGACTATTTCCATTTAGCCCGATTGATCACTTTGCAATCATGGAGATTAGATTATCAATCGAAACTCTCCTGCTTGAATAATTAACCATGGCCAATTCAGTAAACTATGTCATAAATCCCTTCCGAAAAATTCGAGCAATAACAGCGAAGTATGAGACTGTAAACTGCACGTGAATATCAATGGGGAGGAGGTGGGGGGTGGGGGGGGGGAGGGGGGGGGGTGGAGGCAATGCACTTTCACTTTGGATCTTTCAACGCCAATTTTTAGTTGCTTTAAGCCTCCAAGGCATACTTCAAAGTCCAAAGGAAAAAAAACGGACTGGATAAAATAGAATGAACATGAATAAGTAAATTACAGCAGTTATACAGGAACATTAAGCATCTAACAACTTCCAAATATTCCAGAATTTGGCTTTCATTTTCAAAACTCCGGACTATTTTATGTTTTAAATGAATTCATTGTTGTTCGTTTTGATTAGCTGAAGACATGTGTCTTGGCCAAATTTATTAAGCCAAACACCTTAAAAAGATGTTCATACGCTATTTCCACACATTTCAAGTTGTTACTTCTATTTACATATAGCCCTGACAAATACAGCCACAAAGGTGTCGGTTATCTGATGGTAATAACTTGACCTGCGACTGATATAGATGGAGAAGCTTAAAAAATGAGATCTTTGCGATTTCTTACAACGACAAATCAACGCTCCGAGACTGGTGATAGAGAAATCGCTATGATCCATTGTTCAAATCGATGAGTGGGTGGTATCTTCTTATCGGAAGCCGCACTGGTCATGTGCTTCAGCTCCAATTGACAGTAGAATTTGGGTAAACAAATGACACAAATAAAACGTAACGTAATAAAGTGTACCATGTGATTCGATATATTTTATCCACGTATTACCACAGTCGGCTCACGGGTTAAGATCTAAGCGAAGAGATTCTTGGTTTCACTGAATAGCTCCAGTCCAAATAACTATGAATTAGAAGAAAATGAATACGCCTTAACAATATCTAATTTGAAGTAAATTCCAAAAATATATTAATAGTTATCATTTCATTTAGCTTCCTACCATGTTTCCCATTAGAGGTAGCTTATATAATTAAATTTTTGTGATTTTCTAGTTTACTGTGGAGGATGATTGCATCCAACACTTATCTTGAATAGACGGGGTGGATTCTGGAGCATCATGCATCAAACATTACGGAAGAGTGCTCTATTTCGATTGTGCAACTGTAAGGAAGTGGAAGGTGTGTGCGTGTGTCTAACCTTGAGATCAATAACTCCAAATTATTTACCCGGTAGTTCAAATAAGCGATCGTTAGGGCTACTTTATATTCAAAGAATTAATTAAGAGGGAATGAATAAAGATATTTCATATTTCTAAAATAGCCAGTCAATCTAATTTACAAATTTGTCTCTTTTGGAACTGACAAAGATCATGGATATCAAATACAGTGGAGACTGATTTATAGTACCCGTGAAAATTCACATGGTGGGGATTTAAAAAAATCCAGAAATATATAAATTATGTTTAATTACCTCAATCCTGTTTTGTTTTACCTCTCTTCTAAAAACAGGAGTTGGAGGCGAAATTTAAAATTTCGCCAATGAAATAATTTTAAACTGCTCTGAAAGGCAAATATTTATCGGCGTGGAAGTCGATTCACTTAAAAAATAGAAACATACATCTTCTGCGCCAGTGGGGTGGTGGTTGGTCTACTTGAATGAGAAGTAAAAATCAACCCTTCACAGGTTATTACATCGGTTGCGGTGTCGGTGTTCGAGTTTCTCATTAAAGTGGCTCTATGATACGGCATCGCTACTCAATTTGAGTGTTGGAAAATGGGACCTTAAGTGTAATTGACTTTTCTCAAGTTAAGTCCGTAAAAAAATGCATTTTTTTGGAAGTGATAGAATTTAAAATTTTTGCTGTAATTGGGAACTTTTCCATAGTTGATAAATATGCATGAGGGATTAAACATTTTGCGTTGGATGAAATTTTAACAGCATGGCTTAGTTTGAAACACCGCGTTTATCGTGTAACCACATTCAAAGACCACAGTAATAGATTTGCCACTGAACTCAATAGTATATGATTTCTGCATGGAAGGTAAACGAGGCGATTATGGATTTCCTTTTCATAACCGTAAAGTTAGCTCATTTTTTCCCTACGTGGCAATTTATTAATACGTGAACTTGAAATTAACCTCTGCAAATTATGAGTGAAATTTCAACCGATCAACTTTTGTTTATTCAGCAGAAAGATGGTGACTTTCCTTATGTGAATATTCAGTATCGTTTGTACTGACAATTAATACTAATCGCATATTCTCTCCTGAAAGGGACTGCTTTGAGTGGTAGCTTAAATGGAAATGAAAAGCTCTTGAGGTTCAAATGTTTTTTTGATGTTACGCAAAGAAGCCCTGTGTCACTAGATGGGGAATAATGAGAGCAAGGTGTTGTCTGCCAGGGATGGAGTTTTGGGGGTAAAATGGGAGGCCCCATGCATGCATGTCGCACCTGATTGGCGAGCGATCGGCGGCACATGGAGACCTTCCAGAATGTTCTAGTGCGCATGACTCCTTTGATTTGTTGTACAATCCACCAGTCTTAAAGGATAAATTCAGACCAGAATGACAGTCACTGGAACTCAATCCACTCAAAAATAGGCAGTAAATAAAGTATCATACAAGTTCATATAAATTTGTGACGTCATGAACAGATAATATATTCAGCTTTATTAATGAGTGCGGACAATAAGAAATTTGTAGTGAATGTCAATTTCATTATTTTGGACTCCATCTGACACTGTAATTTTTCACCAACGGTCGCCCTATGGTATTTAAAGCAGTGTACGATGTTCCAGTATTCAGTATTCAATTATTGATTTTAGAGCTCAAGTATTTCGGTTTTTGTGTTTTACGTAAATCTGCAAAATGTCACGAACGTGGAAGAGGTAGGAAGGCGAATCTATAGTGCTTCAATCCTGAGTGGCGGTAAATTTGATTCAATTAGATGACACAGTACTAAATCGAAGGCGTTTCATAAATGGCTGCGATTTGAGTTTCAAAACCTCCGGATTCCTATCTGCGACATTGATGACTTAAATCTTCGATTATTTGACTTCATCCGTCACATGACATATCATTCCTATGCGCAAAAAACATTCCTTCCACTTAATGCTCACATTCGGATAGCATTATTCAACATTCTCTGAATAATCTAATTCCATTTCATTGGTATTGTGACATGCTCATATTACTTCAAGAGGTGGAGATTGCTATCAATACCAAACACAAATTACTTGATTTAATAGAATCCTAAACGCGTATAACTCCCTCGGTAAAATCCTGCGAAGGACTTGGCGTCAACTATGTTCACTATCTCCAGTTAACATCTAGATTCCAGGGAATCATTTTAATGTCAAATTAAATAATGATTGAAACAGAATTGATGACTTATAATGGAAGTGACCGCAAGATAAGGAATCTGATCAAAAAATTCTTTGTTTAAAAAGAACGACGTTCTTATTTGCAATGGGGAAACATTTTTGAAAACATACGGACCTTTGAGATAGCTCGTATCCTGTTGGTTATAATAAGTGATCTTTTTTCCTTCGGCCTTGAGTACGACTTCTGTGTTAACTTGATTGAGATTCGGGCTGGATAAAAATACTGAATAACAAGAACTTATTCGCCAAATGAAATGTTTTAAACTTTCAATTTGCCAGTCTTTGTAATATAATGTACGGTTTAATAATTCATGCATATGTTATTTCTGTCTATTTGACAACTTATTGGTGTTTCCCCGACAGAAGTGCAAAAAAAGCGATACAAAACTCACTCACATAGGTGATGTTGCCTTCAGTTTAAACAAATTCGTGAATATATCACATTATTTTTCCAAGCATTTAATAAAATCGACTTTTTCGATGAAAAATAAGCTAATTTAACAGCAGGAGAAAAGATGTAGGATCAACAATGAAATATCATAACTAGTTCATTAGTCAAAATTTCCCATTTTTGACAAGTGGGATAAAATCTCAGTGATAGTGTAGGGAGAGGAAAAATGGAAGCTCTTTGCTCTCCTAGATGGGTTACCTATTTGCCTCTTTTAAATTTAAGCGCCCATTTTAAATTGTAAGACTTTTCACACTGCCCTATCATTATTGTATTGATATTGCCATAGCAGCGTAATGAAAGCCTTTCCCAGTTTTAGGCGTGGAAAATCAAGCGAAGAAGACAAGTCCAGAATTTCATGGAACGGACATCGAATAGATGGAGATATTGAAACCAGCATACCAGAAGTTCTACTTTATATTATTTCTTAAAGTAGGAGAGAGGTCGCCTTTTCGATCTTCCCTGATCGTTCAACGGACTT
Source organism: Hymenolepis microstoma (assembly GCA_000469805.3). NCBI lineage: Eukaryota > Metazoa > Platyhelminthes > Cestoda > Cyclophyllidea > Hymenolepididae > Hymenolepis > Hymenolepis microstoma. Next base: position 475,762 of record LR215993.1, on the reverse strand, counting down.
CCTTTCAACCTTAAACAATGCATGTCAATGGATAGACTAAAGAAACAACATTTTCATTAAGCGGATGTTAAAACTTGAGAACAGGAAATGTATGCTCAAGCCTATCCACTTCGCTGGTGATGGTTGGCGACCTATAATACAAGGGGTGCACCTGATCAAGTCGACGTCCATGTTGATCATTGTGTTCTTCCTCAAAGAGCAACCAAGATCAAAATAAATCTTATAACAGATTACAAACTTTCTTCATTCTCTGTCGAAATAAATGCAAATTTGTCAAAAATCCAAGCTGTATGATTGATACGAAATTTTAAAAAAGGCAGTTAAATGCTCATATTTCAATATGTACGCAATTCCACCCCCAATGCGCAATTCTAACCTGCAAACGACTACGTCCATCTCCTCTTCATTGCGTTTTAATAAATAATCAATTTGCCTACGCAATCTTTTATTTCCAAATTCTAGCTATTGACCTCGAAACTGTAAAATCAACATTAGGCGATGGTGTATTCTATAATTTGCATTTATGGCGAATTCTATTGGCATTTTTTAACCCTTTGGCAGGCTGTCAGGTTAGAATTTTCGGTGCATTTATTACCCAGGGCAGAATTCAGTATTAATACTTAGAGCAATAAAAATGTACATTTTTTTTTATTTGTGTGAAGCAGCTGAAATCGGTAAACTTAAAGTGCATCAAGTGAGGGAGAAGTCAGGGCATCAAAGAGTCTTCCTTTTGCAATGGGCACCTCTGAAAATGTTTCAAGTAGCTTGAATCATCTTTTGGCTTGCAGCAGATGCTCGACTACAGTGTTCAGCACTTTCTGACCGGATTATAACAGTGATGCTCAATTTAATTTTCCAGCCACTGGGGTGCACAATAGACTAACCTCCGTGTGGTGCACCCTTGGCAACGTATACTCATATGGTAAAAAAGTCTATTAACCGGCGGTTCACTTCAAACTAACACGATCTGACCACTGTATGCCATATTCGACCACTTCCAAGTACTCACCTCACCTTGCCTTCTCTACCTTTGCCTGTCTTCCTCTTACATCTGTGAATCACTCTTCTGTTCCCCTTCCTCCCCCCCTCCCCCTCTCGACTTTTTGTGACTTCGATGTTCCTCCCCTTTAGGAAGTCCGAAGTCAACAGAAAGGCGAATGATAACTAGCATAAAGCCTGCCATTTGATGAAAATAAACTTTTTCCAACCGTTGGACATGTTTTGATGTTCTGTTGTTTTTGTTTTCTCCTCAGTGAAATCACACTCTTGCAGTCCAGAGGCACTTATCGGGTTAGTCAGTCACTTCTGATACAATTTCTTCTGTTTGTAAAATAATAGCAGCTAATGAGGTACATTGTGCCACAGTAGCTAAACAATACCGGGGGAATTATTTCACTTTACTCTTCAAATGTCAACAATCAACCAATATATTGCTGCTGTTACAACTCCAAACCCATCATGAAATTTTATTTTCATAAACAAACCATAACGGTCTACAATCGTTCCGCAAAAATTTATTGCGATCCCACGGGCAGTCAGATCACTCATGGGCATACATTGATCGGTTACACTAAAAATCGATAAGCAGAGTGTGGTGGCGATAAAGTGTGCAGCTTGACCTTCTCGGGTCAAGTGGATGGACGGTTATCAATCAGGCCATCAGGGCGAAACGCTCACCCAGCCTTGCACACAGAAGCACATTTGCACTGTGATTGGCTGGGTGTGCAGGAGCCAATGGCTGGAGGGGAAGTAGGAAAGGGGAGAGTCAATGATGTGGTTAAATGGTGGATGCGTGGGTGCTGCCCTGAAGGTGTGGGGTGAGGGAAAAGACTGGTAACGGACACACAAACACAGCACCAAACACACACAATACCTGTATCCCTGTGACTGCGCACACACCGTAAAGTATTCAACGCCGGCAACAAAGTAGACTGTGTTGTGGACTATGCTGGCGAGGAAATGTGATCCTCGAGGCTACATCACCTCTCCGACAGCGTCTTTTTCCTATTCACCCCCAAGATTTAGGTAAATTTCCATAAAAAACTTGATATTTTTTGTTTATGTGAATATTTCATTACGTATATTTTACGGTCAACCGTTTGGATATTGTTAGTCCACAGAATGTAAATATGAAAAAATAACAATTGCATTTTGTCATTTTACTAAATTCAAAAAAAAAATATTATGCTTTTTATGATTATGAATATAAATTTATTTCTTATTATTTGCTCCAATTTATTTTGTTTGATTTTTTAATCTCTTCAATGGGCAGTTGTGTTCTTGGACTTATTTAGGTAAATTGGACTCTTCAAGTGTTAAGTTATGCAAAAAAATTTTCGATAAGATATGGAATATTTCAGAATTTCGGTTTATGTATTACCAAATAATGAATTTTACAGTTTGACCACCAGTGATAGCCATAGAATTCTATTGAAACTGTACACATATATTGATCGCGGATCAATAAGATAAGCTAAACAGCTTCGAATTGTGACGGTTATCCGATCGCATAACGAGTCGTTCTCCCTGTGGTCATTCCTCCTTCAATATCACATGTCATCGGGATTTGTTTTTTTTTGAGGTATATTGAGTGATCATGTTTTTTTGGCCATAAATCGTACCGAAATTGCTGATCATGAATGCCCCGATTTTGTCCTATTAGTAAAATACTCATCCAGATATCGTTACGATCTTCCGCCTCTGATCTTTGCCAATTTTCGATCGTATGTACCAAGAGGGCTCTTCTTCTGTAAGAGGGTTATCAGTTATTTTTTTCACCAAATGAGTTGTTTTTCTTTATTTAAAAAACAAAAATATTTGGAAGGAAAGGTATTTGTTTTGGCGTAGGGAGTTCAATTTTTATTAACACATCAGGCACTGTGTCTATTCTTAGTACCTCGATTCCACCTACATTAAATATTAGTTAAGCTTTTTTTTCAAAACAGTGATTTCTTTACAAACCCCTTTCTTCAAGGTCAAAATAAATTAGAATGCGAATGAATACGTTTCATAAATAGAACCAGTAGAGGGGAAGCAGAAACATTTTGAAGTGACCGCGTCTCTTTTATCACAATTTTATTGCCATTTGAGGCGCCGAACAAAGGGAGATTCAGTCGATCAGATCACCTGTCTTATTTCTTAGTTCACAAAATGACTCAACTCTGTGTGTGTTACCCTCAATTATCGGTCTAATTATTGTTCTCTCAGCAATTTCATTCACCCCCGCATCTTCCGAATCCTTTCTTCGGGGAGATTTTCTTAGCTGACTTTGGTTAAAAATAATTTATTCACGTAATCAAAATACGAGAACATTGGCGCTGAACTTAAAGCCTATTATTATGGAAACTCACGGCTCTCTTTCACCAACTTTGATTAATTTAATCAGATTGTAATAGAAACGAATCGGCATTATTTTTTCATATGTTGATTTCTTTCTCTTAATGATCAGCTTGAAAGGTAGTTGGGAGGTAAAATTATGATTAGTTTGCATAGCCGAGGAGAGAGTTGTAATCGAAAAGTAAAGAAAATTTCGTGAAATTTTGACCGCCAACCGGGTCAAGGAGAGAGAGAGAGATGACCGCATATCCATATGGAACACCTGCTCCCACACAGAGGCCACCATCTGTACTGTATCTGCATTCCACAATCTTTCCTCATCATCCCCTACCCCCCTCCCCACCCCACCTCCCCCTTCCCCCCACCTACCAGTATTTTTCCGATAGCTAAAAATTCTCTGGGTAATCAGCGGAAAATCACCAAGTTAGCGAAAGAACATCATGGCATTTCCCTGATTTGACATATCGCTTTGACCTCAACTGGCCGTGGGCATTGGCTAATGTTGCTGCTGTTTGGCCTGATGTTTTCGGCCTTCGTCAGGTCCTACCTTTATCGATCTATTTGGCATTTCAAGGGAGGATTTCTGCTTAGTAGTTGGATTCGCACATTTTACGTCACATCTGATTGGCAAATTTTGACATGTTGGTTTCTAAATTCGTGCGAATGTAAAAATGCATTCAAATAAATGGTGTTTTATTGTTTTGTCATTTATTTTAGGTTCAATTCCAAAGACCTCATTGCAATGACTTTGGGTATATTTTTATTAATGGTCGCCTCGGCTACAGCGGTAAATAATGACGATTTCGAAATACAATAAGTTAAATATCTTATGTCTCCTTAATATTTAAAATTGCAATTTACTATGAGACTTTATTTTATTGACTATAATTTCAATTGTTGTCAATTGCCTGCCTTTCGGTCACTTTTTTAACTGTAATTTTATCATAAATCTTCTGTGTATTGAATAATAATATTTTTCAGCAAGTTCCATGGCAAAATGATCCAGCTCGTTGCCAATATGTATGTACTCCAGATAAGTGCCAATGTGTTGGAGCTCCAGGTCCAAGAGTAAGCCCCATTCAGGCCTCTATTCAAGTAGAACTAGAGTTACTTTGAAGGAGATATCTTTAATTTTCTGTTGACCGATTTAGGGACCTCCTGGTCCACTTGGTCCCCCTGGGGCTTGGGGCATTCCTGGGGACGTAGGACGTCCTGGACCACCTGGTGAACGGGGAGACCGAGGCTACCCCGGCGCACCTGGACTCCAAGGTCAAAAAGGTGAACAGGTAAGTGAATCTCACTTAATAGATAAAAGTTGTATAGTCCAGTGATGGCATTACAAGTGGCCAAATGATATTGATCAATGTTTATTAATAAAATCTCTTTGTTTATGGAAAGTAATATCTACGAATTTTGGTTCATAATATTAGCAAATTCAGTGATACTCTACTGATATGACGACCAAATAATTTGAGTTAAAAGTTCATTTTTCACTCTTCAGGGTATTCAAGGTCCTCCAGGTTACGCCGGCACCCATGGTTCACCAGTAAATTTATAATTTAACTATTTATGCACTTTGATATTAAAAAGGAAGCGAATTTATATTACATTGCATGAGTGATGCCTTTTTGTCTAAATTCATTTGTCAGTTATTTAAATCTTGTTTAAAATGCTAGGGTCATCCAGGTCGACGTGGTGTTAAAGGTCAACGCGGAGAAACTGGATGTCCGGGTCCAAGGGTAAGCTCATCTTTTTACGTCATTTTCTCCGACCAAATTTCAGTTGGATTTTTAATTACTTAACCCCCATTCCCTCTCCCTCTCCCATGATAATTGCAGGGTCCTGATGGTGCTCCTGGACTTCCTGGGCCGTCAGGTATTCAAGGTCCTCCTGGTGATCGTGGGTTAAAAGGTGCCAAAGGTTTCCCTGGATTGATCGGTCGGGGTCCTCCTGGTCCACCGGTAAGATTTCTAATAAAGTTAAATATGGAAATTCATCGGAATTTTGTTTTTATTCAAAAATGCACTTGCATGATTTGAAGTTCTAATCAGGTACAATTCAATGAAGTGCTTACAAAGGCCAATAAATTATAGCCCCCCTCTGCAGGCCATTTCATACTCGGTCTCTCATTTATCAAATGAATGCACACATTAAGACGTGAAATGACGTGATTTCACCAAATTGTTCGTTGGCGAATACTCTTTTCGGGATCATAACGCTCACAAGTTATGGCTGATGGTTTGTGCAATCACCGTAAACATAACCACAGTGTGCCATAGCAACTAGCTCTTCTCGGGTGACAGATTGAACTGATCGAAGATACTGAAATGGCAATGCTCGCCCAAGTTCTTCCATTACTTCACTATCTCTTCCGTCCCAACTCAGTGAAGTTCATTGTCTAGCCCGTGCCATGACCCACTCTTCCGGTGCTCTCAGAGGAATGTAAATTGATTGTGTAAAATATGCGATTAGCAAATTGCAGACAAATAGAAGCATTCGAAGTTGAAGAGTCAGTTAAACAACTCCTCCACAGTTTAAATTTGTGCCGAGGTTTATCTAAACTTAGCACTCTCAGTTACTCAAGTTCTGAGTGCCATGGAGACTAAGTGACGCCAACTGTTTGTTGGATTTTGTCGAACTCATTGGCTTCAAAAACAAGATTAATTAACTTTCCTCAGTAAATGTATATATATATTCTATTGTTTTATATTAATCGTTTTAGGGTCCTACCGGAGATGTGGGTTACACTGGTCCTCAAGTAAGTGTTTTTATTTTAGTTACAGCTCAAATTTTATTCGAGTAAAATTAATCTTTATTTTCAAAATTATTGCATGCCGTTTAGTTTCATATCTAATTTGCCGGCCCTGTCAGAAATTGAAGAGCTAACTTAATTTGGGAGCTTGACCACAAACAGTCTAGACATAAATTGTATCCACCGAAAAGTTACTACCGCGTGTTTATGATTGCGCTATCCCAAGGCAATAGTTAATTCTACCGGGTGGCTCACCTTGAAAGTCCAACAATCAGCATAAAAAGTCGTCGTGACCACGAGGGTTCCAAGTTATGTTGATCAATTGTACTTCAGGGGGGGGGGGTGTGTCGGTAGCTATTTGCATCAATGGAGATGTGGAGCGGGCGTAGTTCACAAATGTGTGTGTATTCATTGCCCAAGTCTCAATTTACGGTGCTCCCACATGCGGACTAACCCACTTGCTTAATAACCGGGACCAATGATTGTTGTCTATATTTCAGGCATTTATAATTTTTATTTTATTTAAAAAAACCTTTAGGGTGTTCGAGGACCTCAAGGCTATGATGGTCTAGCTGGAGAACGCGGTCCTCAAGGACCGAAGGTGATTTTTACTTTTAAGTTCTCTATGCCATCTACTTTTGTTCAAATAAGTAATACTTAACGTTTGCTCCACAGGGCCGCAAGGGCGCAATTGGTCCAGTAGGTCTTCCCGGTAGAGATGCCCCAACCATTACTATTGAAGGTCAAAAGGGCGACAAGGGTTACCGAGGCATTCCTGGTCGTGATGGTCGACCATGTGAGAATATGGAACTCATTTCTGGACCACCCGGCAGAGCTGGTTACCCGGTATGAAGCACAATATTACTTAAATATCTACTCAGTGCTATATGAGTAATGGCAAATATTATGAGACGTGCTCTATTTCAGGGGCCAAGAGGACCGAAAGGTGATCGGGGTGAGAGAGGTGTTGAAGGTATACCGGTGAGTTTGGAAAAAAATATTTTCGCTATGCTTCTTATGAATGAAATTTGTGCCAGGAATGTATTTTTAAAGAAACAAAGCAAAAGATTTTATCATTTATTAAAAATTTATTTGCTCAAATAATGCAATTAAAATTAATAAATGAAATGACAAGTAGTCTTAGGTTAATCAAGGTTACTTTTCTTTTAATTGCATATACTTTCATAAAATTTTCTTTCATTTTTAAATTTGAAATACATATGAGCGAGTAGGTTTTCCTAAGATAACTTCGTTTTAATGCATGTGATTATTGCCAATGGACAACTCTAACCTGTTGCCTTGAAGTGATACAAAATGAGGAAGCGGTTTTTTGGAGAAAATTGGGTTCAAACATCCTAACTCGGCGGGCACATTTTTCTGCTGCGTTGAAATTTGAACATAATAAAAATAAAAACCTTTTTTTACGTGTTTCATAGGGACCTGATGGTCTCCCAGGTTTGATGGGTGAAAAGGGCCTACCTGGTCGGGAGGGTGATCGGGTTTGTCATCATTTTATTTATGGCAACTTTAATATTGATTGTTTTCTGGATTTTTTAATCTTTTCTGATCTTTTCATCAGGGCCAACCTGGTGATACGGGTGACCCAGGACGTATTGGTGAACCTGTAAGTCTCTTGCTACTAAAAACAATAAGTACAAACTTTTCTAATCTCGATTTAAATAATTTAAATCGATTTAATTAATAAGGGTGATCGTGGTTTCGATGGTGATATGGGAAGACCGGGTCCTGCAGGTGCTCCTGGTGAAAGAGGGCCTTCTGGTGTTGACGGTCTCCCTGGTTTCCGAGGTCCTAAAGGACGACCTGGAGTGAGCTTTACAATGCTAATAAGTGAATATGCATACCGCGTCACCACCTTTTCTAAATCCTCAATTTTTTTTTCACAGAGCATTCGCGATTGCGTCGGCCCTAAAGGTCGTAAGGGTGAACGAGGTCCTGAAGGTCCGAGAGGATTTCGAGGTTACTCTGGTAGACCTGGTCCATCTGGTTACAAGGGTCCCAAGGGTGATCCTGGACCTCCTGGTAGACCCGGTCCACCTGGTCGATTGTGTGAAGTCGGTGAAGTGGGCCAGAGAGGAGAAAAGGGTGAAACTGGTATGTTAACCACTTAATACATGTTTGTGAAGGTCAATTCGAAATACTGTCCAGTTCTACAAGTTTTCACAATGCATATGCGCCAATAACACTTTATCGAGTTTCCAAAGTTTCTTATTCAGTATCTGATATTTCAGGAGACAACCCTTATGAATAATTATCGATAATTGGAACCGAGTGTTATGTATACAACACTTTCAAGCAGAGAAATCAAGAACTTAGGCACTTTAACTGAACCTCTTATGTGAAAGCCAGTATTGCGGTCCTAACTACCATTACGTTAATAACAGTAATTAAGTGTACAATGTATGTTCCCATTCTATTCCCCTTTCTACTCAAAGTTCTGGCCAATCAGACACTAGGAAGAGGAACGAAGAAGATCTTTAGCTCAAACTACGATTTTGTTGATAAAATTAACTTAGCTTATAGCCAATTGAGGAGTGGTTTAGCCTATAGTTTTCGCTCGTGTGCTTCGAAAGTGTTTTCTTAGGTGCGGTACCTTTGACTTTTTAAAATTTTCCCTTTGGCTTATTCCCATTTTCAACTCCATCAAGTTTCAGTCAGGAAAATTTTCACCAGTTTAAACTTTTTACGGGTAATACGACCAATGAAATCGGAGATTGAGATTCAAATATATACACGGCCCGGAATGAAGGGCGCTTTTAGAATAAGCTTACTTAGCCATTGATATGATGTAAGCAGTCACCATGAAACTATCCGTATTGATTTTAAAATTCCTTCCTAAGTAGGAGAGAAGGGTGGCAATGTCAATTCTAGATTAAATAAGTCATTTTTATCTATATAGGCGTTCCTGGAAGACGCGGTGAGGATGGTGACCCAGGTCCAATGGGTCCTCAGGGTCCCCGTGGTCCTGACGGCAGAACGCCATTGTATAGTCCTGTTGGGGAGCCAGGTCAGCCAGGCCGACCCGGTCCAGAGGGTCCCAAGGGTGATCCTGGCCCTCCTGGTGATCGTGGTGATAAGGGTTATCGCGGAACTCCAACTGTCGGTATGCCCGGTCCTCGTGGCCCCCCTGGTGATAGGGGCGAACCTGGACGAACAGGCTTTCCTGGCATAATGGGTCCTCCTGGAGAAAAGGGTAGGATTTCGTAAACAAATTAGACTTGATACCAGTTTTAAATGTGTACTGACAAAGCTGTTTCCTGCTGTCGATGTTACAGCATGACATTGAATGAAGCTGAAGCGTACAATTTTAGGTAACTAAATCTATTTCTCTTTGTTGACACTTCTCTTGAGACTAACAGCACGCAAAAAAGTTTTCTAGAGTTTATTTTACAACAGAATAACATGGCACAATCGAGAGAGAGAGAGAGAGAGGGAGAGAAAGTGGAATAGAGAAAACATGCGGAACGTGTGTTTGTACTGCTTGTCTTAAAGGCCTCGAGTGTCGGATACCTCAGGCATACACTCCTAGTCACCCTAAATAATAACTTCTCCCTGCGTTTTGGGGTGAAATGCGGTAGGTGCATCCGATTTGCATTCCAATGTAAAATCGTTTAGTTTTATAAAACTGACTTGCATTAGTGTACATATGGGAAGTGTCTAGGAAGCAAGTCTTAATGTTTTTTTCAGACATCAATCAGTATGTATGTTCTTATGCACCCCGGTGATTATTCATGGTTTTTTTTACGTCATTCCCCTCCCTCCTTTATTTGCTTTAACACTCATTGTCCAGCTTGATGGAAGAAATCAAATGACATTTTAACAACAGCGCATTGAAAATTTACATTAGACAAAGGTTGACCAATGGCATAGAGCATGTTTATAAGGCGAGAAGGTTGAGATTGCAAGTGAAATGCCGTCTGTGGTTCAAATGGAATTCTTTTAACATTTTTTAAGATTCATTCAAGCCCCTGATATTCATTTACTTATTATAGTTTTCTGTTTTCACCTTCGATATATATATATATATATATATATACATTCCGTAAAATTACAATCAGTAAGAGTTGTTAGTAAATTTAGGATCAGCATTAATTTGCCCTTCAAATTTTAGGTCCTCGAGCACCACCGTGCACAGGATGTCAATCGGGTGAACCGGGTAGAAGAGGAGAAACTGGAGCAGATGGTGAACCCGGTCTGCCAGGTCAACCTGGCAAGAAAGGTCAAGAGGGTGACCGAGGTATTCCTGGTTTTCGTGGTCCTGTTGGTTTAGCTGGTCTTGACGGTTATCGCGTATGTCTCATTCGTCACATCTTTTCCTGTCACTAAGAGGGTTAATTTATTTATTTTCCACATTATCAGGGCTCTCAAGGTGTGCCTGGTATCCCGGGTCCAAAGGGAGAACCTGGTGAAACTGGTTATGTCACAATTGTCAACCGTGATGTAATCCCTGGTGATATGGGTGAACCTGGACGCGACGGAATGCCTGGAGCTAGTGGCGATCGAGGTCCTTCTGGTCCACCGGGGTATCCAGGGCCGATGGGTGCAAAGGGCCCAAGAGTAAGTCGATTCTACCTATTAATCCTCTTCTAGCTGATTATTCGATTTTCATGCAATGCATTTGAAGTTATTAAAACTGTAATTAGGGGGGCCATTAAGAACGCAATTCCGAATATCTCTCTCCATATTTAGTACAAATTTTTTAGTAAGTCTTTCCTCGACGTAAAAAGGATTATGTTTTAATGTTCTAAATGACCATTTTCAAGTAATATGAATGACGTAAGAATAGTGGGCGAATAATTTTGTAAGATCTGAAACATCCGAACCCCTAAACAAACGTTTCTGGGTGGCATTTAGTGGGTACATTTTTAATGCAACTTCAAACATACGTATGATACTGAAATTGCTATATCAGGGGTAGATTTTCTTATATTATGTGAGACTTCGATGGCACAAAGATTTCGAACGTTTCCATTACTGTAGGAACTGCAACGATGGAAATAGATAAGTTCATCATGAACGAGATCTGACCACTTAAATAATACTCATATATTGTTCAGGAGGTACCAGTAGGAGCCCATTGTATAGCATTTGAGTTTGAGATCACAATCGAAAGCAGAATAACAAAACATTAAAGGTTCATACAGGAACACTTGTTTAATTCCTTTTAATTGACACCATTTGAAGTAAGAAGATCACTTACTCAAGAAAAGTTAAATCGATTTACTTTTAGGGCCGTCCAGGTATAGACGGTATGGCTGGTCCCCAAGGAGCTCCAGGTGACAAAGGAGATCCTGGTGAACCAGGCGAAGATGGTTACGGAGTCAAAGGTGCCTATGGTGAACCTGGAGATATGGGTATAAGTGGTCCACCTGGCAGTAAAGGTCAACCTGGTGGAACACTCCGCTGTCCCGGCGTGCTTCCTATCTATCTTAAAGGTGAACCGGGATACCGTGGTCCGAAGGGTGATCCTGGTCCTGCTGGATCAACTGGTGAGACAGGTCTTAGAGGTATCAAGGGTATACAGGGTTTGGCAGGTACTCGCGGTTTACGGGGTGACAGAGGCATGGCCGGTGTACCTGGACCCCATGGTGATACGGGCATTACTGGCATTCCAGGCCCCAGTGGCCGAGATGGTCCTCCAGGAATGCCTGGTTTGCCTGGTCAACAAGGTCCTGCTGGCGATGCAGGTTACCAAGGACTTCCTGGACTAAAGGGTACGGTATTATACTCAGATTTTACTTACGTACAAGTTGTTTTCTTGATTTATTCACTAAATAAACTTCTTAAATCGCAGGTGAGCGTGGTGAGCCAGGAGATCCGGGTTCTGCGGTTGCTGGAGTTCCTGGCGAGAAGGGTAGACCTGGACGACCTGGATATCCCGGTGATCGTGGATTTCCGGGACAAAATGGACCTCAGGGACCCCGTGGTAGACCAGGTCAATTTCATCTTCCCATAACAAATGTTTAGTAAATTTATGACCGTTCTTCTACCGGTGTAAGCACGTTATGTATTCTGCCTAGTGTTAGTGTCAATAACACCGAAGACACAATGAGCCGGTAATTATATTTAAATGGCCTTGGGATTAGACAAGGACTAATAGATTCTGTACCTAGGGATATGTCAAACTTCTCTGTGTGTCGATAATGCTATCAAAAATTATAAGCTGCCAGAAATAAACGCTGATCTCATATTTTTTATTTCAGTTTGAATTTTAAATTAATTTTCGTCGTTTTAGGTCCACCCGGAATCAGTGGAAGCCCAGGAATTCCTGGACCAATCGGACCACCTGGAGACAAGGGTCCTAAAGGTTTCCCAAGTGCCCGTTCAATTCCGGGTCAACCCGGTCTTCCTGGTAGTCAGGGCTCATCAGGTTTGTTAATCTTTGTCTTGTATCAATGCGAAACCTTCTGATCGGGAAGTATCATCAAATTCTCTCTTTTTATTCAAGGCCCGATAGGTAGAAAGGGAGAGCAAGGTCTTCCCGGTCGCTGTTATTTACGTGGACCAGTGGGGGAGATGGGTGAACCGGGTGATAGAGGTTACCCTGGACCTCAAGGACCACAGGGACCTGAAGGAAAAGAAGGTTTAGTCGGCAGTCAAGGACTAAATGGACTCCCTGGTCTTAAGGGTAACCGCGGTTACCGCGGTCCCTCTGGTTTATCTGGTAAACCCGGACCCGCAGGTTTACCTGGACGACGTGGAATTAATGGACCCCCGGGAAGAACAGGAGATATTGGTCCGATGGGATTGTTTGGATCAAAAGGTTCTATGGGTCCCGCAGGCTTTTCAGGACCCAAGGGTCGTCGTGGTCGTCCAGGCATTTCACGAAATGGACGTCCAGGTCCCGTTGGACAGCCTGGCCTTGATGGTCCAAAGGGAGAAAAAGGTATTCGAGGACAGGACGGAAAGGAAGGTAAACCAGGAGAACCAGGTAGACCAGGAGTGGGTTTTCCTGGAATTCCTGGGCAGAAGGGCTTTAGGGGACCCGTTGGTGATCAAGGTCCCCCTGGACTGGATGCTAGACCAGGTCAGATGGGTGATCCTGGTTTTCCTGGTAGAATGGGTCTACAAGGTTATCCTGGACTGCCTGGACAGATTGGTTTGACTGGTCCAGAGGGTATTCCGGGAAAGAAAGGAGAACGTGGTGAAGCTGGAGAAGATGGTCTCCCAGGTCTCTCTGGCGATAGAGGTGATGAAGGTTACCCCGGTCCTGAGGCACGCCTTATATTGGGTCGGAAGGGATATCCAGGTCCATCTGGTCCAAAGGGATTCCCCGGACCCATGGGACTTCCTGGAATCACTGGCTTTCGGGGTAAGAATGCATATTTTAAAGAAGTTTTTGCATAACTTCAAATCCAGAATAGTTTTGTGCCATTACTTTGTATCCATTTCAGTAGAATTTTTTCATCCTTAGACCCATATAAATTCTTATCTTGGCAGCAAGGCCTCTTTGTAATCTGTCCAAGTAAGGCTATAAAATATAACTTCAACACGAATGATTCTTAGTTGGGCATCCCGTTACGCACAGCATTTCCAAATGAGAAGACTGAGAGTTAAGTAGAGCCATGGGTACATCTGATGCGTTAAAATTGAGCTCACAGCAGGGTGTTTATATGTAATTATCCACGACTTAGAGATGACGAACAGACCTCTGAGTCAATACATGGAAACAAAAATCGACTTGAGGAAAAACAAAAGAATACTGAAACCATAGATCTTCAACAAATTTCTTTAATTTGTGATCTTCATCCTCTCTATCCTGCTGACATAGGGAAGACTGGTCGAAGAAAGGGAGATATTATCTGAAGAGCCAGTAATTTGGAGCTTAATTACCAGTTCACCATTAAATGAATAATTTTCATTTCAGGTCGACCTGGCAGACCAGGTCTAAATGGACAACCCGGAAGGGCAGGTGAGGAAGGCTATCCAGGACCACCTGGAGATACTGGACCTATCGGATATTCAGGCCGACCTGGAGTGAATGGATCCGACGGATTAATTGGGGATCCAGGTCCTCAAGGTTTTGGAGGACCAGTCGGCCCTCGTGGACTTCCTGGATTGAAGGGAAACAAGGGAAGACCAGGATTCTGCCCCATTTCACCTCCTGGACCGAAAGGCGAACCAGGACCTACTGGACAAATGGGCCCAGAAGGTCCTATCGGTGATGTAGGTGCAACCGGTCTCCCTGGTCCAAAGGGCCCTCCTGGATTACCCAGACCAGGTCCTGATGGGCGCAAGGGAGAAAGGGGTTTGGAAGGTCTGCCTGGAAAAATGGGATTACCTGGAGATCCTGGTGACTCTGGTATTCCTGGTTACCGTGCAAACCGTGGTGAAACCGGTGATGTCGGCTTACCAGGTCTCCCAGGTGATACAGGTCCGATGGGACTTCCAGGAAAAATGGGACCCCCTGGATACCGAGGCCCATCTGGAAAGGATGGGGAACCTGGGAAGCAAGGTCCTCCTGGTTTAGCAGGACTTCCTGGACCTTCTGGGCCCGTTGGTGATCCTGGTGAACCTGGAATGCGAGGATATGATGGTCCTAAAGGTAAGTTTTCAGAATCTGTAATGAAAGGATACACCTCTTAAAGAAATGAATTATTTTAACTTCTATTTTTGCAGGTATTGCTGGAAGACCAGGTCGCCCAGGTCAAAAGGGTTTGAGAGGTAAAGCGGGCTACGGTTTTTATGGAATGCCCGGAGATAGGGGTGAAGTTGGACAAGTTGGTGAAATGGGTTACCCTGGTTTCTCAGGTATACTTTTAATCATACTATTCCACTAGATAACATGACTGCCATTTACTTACTCCAACGACATTTTAATAGGTCCACCTGGCAGAATGGGATTGCCTGGAGACAAGGGATACAAGGGCTCTGCTGGCTATATAGCAGGCCCTCGTGGTTTCCCAGGTGAACGGGGACCTCCTGGTGATATGGGTTACCCAGGTCCCAAGGGTCGTCGTGGTCCTCAGGGTTACCGTGGTCCTGACGGTCCAAATGGAACTGTTGGCCTGGCTCATGGAGGTTACCTCTTTGCCGTCCATTCACAGAAGGATAGTCCACCAGTATGTCCTGAATTCACAACTGAGATATACAACGGCTACAGTCTTGTGACCCTTCAAGGCGATGATGATTCAATCACTATGGATTTAGGTACGCCCGGTTCCTGTGCTCGAGTCTTCTCAATCATGCCCTTTGCATCGTGCTTTAACACTGTTCCCTCGGGTGCTTGCCACTTCAATATGCGCAATGGACGTTCGTACTGGTTATCAACTCTTGAGCATTACATGACGGAGCCACTACCTGTGGAACAAGTTCAAAGATATATCTCTAGATGCGTTGTCTGTGAATCAAGGACAAACCTCGTGGCTTTCCATTCCCAAAGACCCTATCTAGAACAAAGCTGTCCACCGGGATGGGAACATGCTTGGAACGGTTTCAGCATGCCTATGGTACATCGATGGTTATTAACGAGCTAAGTAGAGGCAATCGCCCCATAATTAATACTGTGTTCATGATTTTTTTAGGTTGTTAGTGCTGCTGTGTCGGGTGGTGTACAGCCACTTCATTCACCCGGAAGTTGTCTGATGAGCTTCCGAGCTTTACCTTTCATTGAGTGCAATAATCACTATGGAAATTGTTTCCATTGGCAAGATGGTCGTTCCTATTGGCTAAGGGCGATGACCTTCGACGAACAATTCACCAAACCTCTTGGTACCACTTACAAATCTGACGTTCTTCGACAGGTTAGTCGATGTTCTGTCTGCCGAAAATCGATGGAGGTCCTGGTGAAATGAGACACATCTCGCTCGCTCGTCCCTTAAGCACAACCAATTAGGACTCATCCAAAATCTCCGATCCCTTCCTTCTCCTCCCCCCCACCCCCTCCCCCCCCTCGAACATCCGTCAACCTCAGTGAACTTGCTTTCCATTCATCCATGTCTCTTTCAAGAATCCCAAGCAATGTTCAGTATTTTTTGGTTCTGATCAGCACATAGTTTTCTTCAATTAATTCCTCTTCGCTATCAGTCTAACAATTTTTTTTGCGATACATACCTATCTAGTCAAAGATATAGGCTATGATATAGGCTAGCCTTCTATGATTTTCTCTCCATGTCCTATTAATAACAACAAATTTAGAATGGAACTGATATCTTAAATTATATTTTTTTTCTGCCTACCTTTGTGGTTTCCTTTTTTCCTTTATTCATTCTTTAATTTGTTTTTTTTTTCCTTTTTTTTAATTACCTCGCCTTTACTTCCTTGTGCATCCTTTTTCCCATCACCACTCGCATCAAGCCCTTGAAATGTACATGGCTTTTGCTAGTAAATGCAGGTTTCAATGGTATCTCCTGTATTCAAAATTTTAATTACTTAATCAACCATAGAAAATCCAGAGTGGGATGTTGGCTAACTTTGTGTCTGTATTACCCGGGTGGGGGGCGATCTTCATAGAAAGCTCTAAATAGAATGCTCCGATCATAAACAAGATTGGAAACAGGAGTCCCCATTTACTCAAAGCACTTAGGAAGGCGTCAAAGACAATTTGAAAGCCTCGGAATCATTCATTGTTATTTTCCTTTATATATTGTAAATGACAAATAATTTTTACATTGCATTTTCGAACCTAGGAATAACCTTGTTCAGTGCACATTTTTTTCCGAGAATGGTGCACACCTAAAGTTCTAGCACCTCTTTTCCTCTCTATTACTATTTTTGTGAATATTTTGAGATTTTCACCTGGAATTACCTTATTTGACGTGGTTTGAAAAAAGTACTCACGGATTTATGAACTAATAAGAAATGCCATATTGTCTTTGGAAAGGAGGGATAAAGGGAGGCGAAACGCTAGATAGATCCGAAGGATCGAAAATAAAATCCATGCTGCAATAAAATATCCTGCTGAATCAATAAAATGCAGATTTTTCGTGGCTCAGAGGAAGAAGCAGGAAAAATGCGGAGAAATTGGTTAAAATGAACTTTCCACTGTCTACGTCGTAAAGAAGGAAGGGAGATAAAAGGAATTCTGAGAGCAATTTAGAGGTAACAAGAAACCTGCAAAATATTTACTTTATATTACAAAATTTGCATTTCATGATTTGCTCTCCGGATTGCAATGAATGAGTATTAGCGAGCCTCAGTGCTATTACTCAACATTTTTACCAAAACAGTCGTTCTTGCTAACTCTATTTGCACTTTAATTTCAGTGATTGAGAAGTTAAAAAGCTCTTACATTAAATTAATTAATTACCAAAATAAACGTCCAAACAGTATATGAATATATATTCTAAGGAGGGGTTGAGTAGCTAACAGACTATGTTGATTAAAGGAATAAAATCTGGGAATAAATAGAGTGGAATATAGAGTACTGTGTGTTTGAATGGGCGTAAAAGTGTTCTATTGTCATTGAAATTGTCAAGGAAATTAATGAGATCTCGTGAGTGCTGCTATGTTTAAGATTTGAAAAATTCAATTAATACCTCTTTGTAAAAGTGTAAAATTGGAGAAATTAAATTAATTAAGACATTCGACCTCATTAAATTAACTTCACAAAACTCAATTTTTCCCTGACTGGAATATTTTATCATTTGGCATATAACTTTTTAACATTTTTTGCATCATCATGAATAATAATCATGACGGTGACTGAGGCTAATTCAAATTTTTAAACAATTGTTAATGCGAGTTAATTATAGCAAATGCTGGAGACATAAGTGCACATATAACAAGAAAAGAATGTACTCCAATGAACCAACCCCTTGCACTCAAAGCAAGGGTACGTGACCATTGATTGGATAGAACTGAACCAGAGTGCTAAGAGGACAATCTCAACAGGTCCAGTTTCACAAATAATGATGGTGGCCCTAGTGACAATACTCTTCTGTCTATTTGCTCTCAATGATGTTATCGCTCTCCCTCAAGACATCCAGACTACCAGATGGATTACAACCGACGATGGAACAAAACCATTTTCAGAAACTGTAAAGCCCGTAGCCGAATTTGGTGGAAATCTAACTAAACCGACTACTGAGGTGTCTACGGAACTTTCGACAGAAGAGGTTGCAACCGGTGAAGATGTTCTATCTGCCAACGAGCTCTCAACTCATTCGGCTGAATTATTTTCAGGTTCCAGTACTATTGAGTCTACTTTAAACAATTCTGAAACACCATTCGTTACAGAGTCAACTGAACCCCTACTAACTCAGAAGGAAGGAGTTAATGAAGAACTTTCTTCAGAGGTAAAAGCTTTCGAGACTTCAATTGTTACGGATAGGCCAACATCACCCACTCCTGAGGCAATGGAGACCGTTGAAACAGTTACAGTGGCAGAAAGCACATCAACAGAGACGGAACCACTTCCACACGATATTAAAAAGAAGTACGAAACTTTGTTCGATCGTCTGCGCGAATACACAAGAAAATACTATTCCGTGGACAAAGAAATTCAAGCTCTGATGAGAAATCGTCTTAATGAAATCTTAGAACTTTACAATGGAGTTAATCAAGACCTTTCTAAAGAAGAATTTTTAGATAAATAACTGAATCTTGGCACTTTCACTTTGAGAAAGCAAAGTGATCTTATGAAAGTTATAATTATTAATCGATTAATAAAAGACATTTTCCAATCTTGGCTTTTGTTTTCGTTTAGACGTTATTTTGAAAACGGTTGGATGTTTATTCATAAAAATTAACTACTTATATTGGGAGAAGCTGACAAATGTGAAATCAAAAATAGTGAATTAGGATGAAGAGAGAAATTTTGTGCTTAGAAGGGATAAAATTGGTAATCATTTAGGGTTGATTTAAGAAGCTTTCCACTTCGTTTGTTGATGGGGATGGAAGAGCAGAATTCTGTGAATAGAATTCTTTTCGCAGGCATTTAAGATTTTGACTACTGATCCAGTGTGAACAATCATAGGACTTTCTCATTAGGCATAGTTTTGGTTCACATTCTAAGTCCTAATAATCAAGACTTTATCTCATAGAAACGTATCCATAGAATCCAGACCATTTGGTTTCTCTCAAAAATCAATTGAATGAATTTTTGAACCACCTAATTACTAATTAACTTGAATTATGAATAGGGAAATTGTTGTAGTTTAAAGTTAGGTTAGTTTAAAGTACGAGTTTGTTCTACCAAATGACTGCTCAACGAAATTTTATTAATTTATATTCAAAACGCCGAAATGTGCTACTTTGCTTCTTTTTGTATATCATGTCAAAAAATGGTATTTATTTCTGGATTTCAGTGAAAAATATTGCCATCAACCTAATTTGAAAAGCCTTCTATTTAATTTCAGATTTTTTTCGAGCTGCACTTAAAAGCCTTCCTTGTGTATAATATAATAGAAATATTTCAATTTAATTGCACTCAAACAAGCGAATGCTTAGTTAAAAGGTTATGATTTGGAAAAGGGGAGAGAGAGACCAGTGATCTTACTTCTTTTTTTATCAGGTTGGAGGAAGAATTACTTTTTTACTGGCTGTAACACAAGTGGTGGCCCAAAGAAGTTCGCATTGAATTTTAGTTCAGTATTGCAAATGACACTCTGACCTATGGCATTTCATCTATAGGAGTTAAGACAACTGGAAATCGGACAATGGAAGCCCATGTTGACAGTTATCACTGCACAAAAGTGTAGTTTTCTCTTCTTTAAACTTTGGCATATTATTGCCAATATTACATTTCGTTGTGATAATTTATATGGAAAGATACATTTTGTCATTCTAATGCTTCTTTTAGCCATGGAAGACGAATCACGACAATAAACATGGTGTGGATAAGTAATCATCTTTCAATATTGAATATTGAAAGGACTCTAACTTACGATTTGACCGATTGACCTAAATATCGACAATGGAATATTATCCGAAGTGCACCATTCTGCAATATTGAAATGAACTGATCGAAGTTGACGCTGCATAAAATAATAATTAGAACAATGAAAGGACTGCTGCTAACGGTGCTCTTTTTTGCTCTCTTTGTTTTACTTATTTCCTCTTCTCCCGCACCTAAAAATAAGAATCACCTTCGTACTCTAAATAATATGAAGTCGAAACTAAATACGCACAATAAAAAATCTATATTGATTTTGAAGAAATCTCCGCGACTGCTCAAGAGGAAACTCTCGAAGAAATTCAATAAGCCTTCAATCAGAAGAAGAGGATTGAAGATAATGAACATGAAGACTAAAAGTAACAACATTACAGAGAGAACAACTGCAGAGCCCAGTATTTTAACCACTGAGAAAACTGCTTCAATAACGACTGTGGAGCCAACAACATTCTTTACAACACAGGGTACTTCTTCATCCACTGAATTCACAGGAATAGTTACCGCCAAAATGACTACAACAAAATCCAAGATAGAAAAATCGGAAGAGAGGAAAGGGAATAAAATTCGGAAAAATCGATATAATCAACAAAGAATATTAAAAAATGAACCCGTTCTGTACTACCCGGAAATGTCTGATCCAGTATTATTCCCAATAATTCCTCAATATATGAACCAGATAAATCCTATCGAATACCAGCTTTTAAAGCCCCTACCAGAGTATGATCAACTATTTCAGTGGCATTACGAACCTTGGCCGGAAGTTCATTACAACTCCTGGGAAGATTCCAACTGGTTAGCAAGTTTTAAAGACAGAGAGAGGAAGCCAAATTCCTACAAGTGCAAAAACAAGAAAAAGGAACCCAAGAAATATCAATTCAAAATGGTTACTGAAACGACGGAAAAATCAATCTCATTACCTATTAACACTGAACCACAAACAACGACTACAGAGGAAATACCAAAAATCACGCTTCCACCATTATTTCAAGAAACTTTGAACGAAATAGTAATGCTGGTGGACGAGCATCTTACCCAATTAAGGTCAGAATCAAACAAAGATATTCGGAAGCTGCTGGCTAAACGCATGAAGGCAACTCTGGAAGATGGTGCAAATCACATTAAGAATTTACTAAGCAATGACGCGTACGCCGGAAATTAAGAGACGTGCTTATGTGTTTACTATATACTTACAGAATTGTGCTTAATACAATTTTAAAAAAGAATTCATTTTGTGTTTTCATTTCAAATGTTTTGCATTAAAAAAGCTTTTTAAGTTACCATTTCGCATAAGGCATTTACTATTCCGTTATTTCTCCGGTTTCGTGAATATCGGTAAAAACCGATCACGTGAAGTAGGAGTTACTTAATCAAACTTAAATTCTTTTGACGAATTTTAAATAAAATAGGTATTAACTCACAAGTTCAGTCAATTTTGTGACTGAATCTTTATTTCACATGATAAAAGTTTAATTTTTCAGGCATCAGAACCTTTACAATAGTGCATTTTGTACTTTATAAGTATATGTGAAGAAATCAAGAAAATTGTGAACTGTGAATTTAATACGAACTGATTCGATCGATTTCCCAAGAACGTTAATACGAGGAAAAAGTCTTCAATACCAAAATTTTTAAATAATATAACCAGAATATGCTATTTCATTTTTTCCACATTGTTCGTAGATATTAGATTTGCTTTTACTCTTTTTCATTTTATCCTAAGATACACTCTGTAACTGGAATTTTAAACTCAATTTGGATTTAAATTGTATACTTTTGAATAATGCAAAGTGTTTTCACTTTTTTACATATTAGTAAATTGCCTGATATTTTAATACGAAGAGTATATAGAGTAAATGAGACTTCATGATCACAGTGAAAATTACCTGTATATTTTAGACAAACTAAGGAAGTTGAAATATGTCACGATAGAAATTTACTAACCAGATGATTACAAAATATGATTTTAATTACAGATTTATTTTCAATAGAATCGGATTGAAATAATATTTAACGTTATATCTTAAGACATATAGGGCATTCCCCACCAAATTAGATGCAAAGTTTTATTTTTTCTAAACATCTCAAACTAGATGCTATAAAATTCTCACATAAAAATAAACGCTTTACTTAACAAACTTAGTAACAATAATCATAGTCATAATTTTAAATATCGATGCAATTTAAAGGAAAATAGAGATTAGACCACTTACTTCAAGTTTACATGGCACGAATTACAATACAGTGTTTAAGGCGCGCTATTTTAGTTTAAAGGTTAAAGGTACAGGTGATTTTCGCTTTGTGGTTGCTAGTAATATTCACATCCTAAATCATTTCATTCGTACTTAAAATCGATAATGTCATTTTTATTTTTTTCATAAACGAATAATTATTTAATTTGTAATTTTTAAGTTAGTTTTTGTTCTTAAAGGTGTATATGAATATTTAACCGTATTAAAATGGCTGAAGGGGATTCTAAAAACCTTGATGAAAGGTTAGCTTTTTTATTATTTAATATCACTAGTGTCTCATTTTTGGCGAATCCAATACGCACCGAAATGTTGGACGATTCGTTTAGAAATGTCAAATTTGTTACTGATGACTCAGAAAGTCTCTCAAGACTGAGAATTGATAATTTTAACCTACGACTTTTATGCCATAAATATGAGGAAGTTTTTAATAAAGGCCAAGTCAGAAACATGGGTCTGGTAAGTACCGTTTCTATGGATTTACCTTCAATTTCAGCGTATGTATGAAGCTGAGCAAAATATTGAAAATTTACGTCATCAGTTAAGCAATGCTTCAGAAGTAATATCCTCGCTGAAGCATGAAAATGATGGACTTAAAAAGGATAATGAAGAATGGAGTGAAAAGCTTGAGTCCAGTGAAATCGGTAAGATAACCTTAAAATTCATTTTTATGGATTTAATTAGAATGGCGGAAGAAGTATGATTTGCTCTTTTTCGAGTTCCAAGAACTAAAGTCTTCACAAAGAAGAGTGGAAAACCGATGCGAAACAGTTGAATGTGACGCCTCTCGACTTGAAAATGTCAAAAATGCGTAATTTAATCCTCAGTTTCCATTTACGTATATTTTTAGAGAGATTGCAACTCTTCTGCAAAAGTTGACTTCATCTGAATCGCAAGTTGCTGTTTTGGAAGCGGAATTAGCTGAATTACATAGCAAAATGAATGTCTCTAATCTTCATGACGATAGGGAGAATTCGTCTCTTCTTCTTAATTTCAGTGCTCTTTTGGATCCCTTACCATCGCCCATCAAGAATAATAATTTGAGTCTTCAGCGTCGTTATGCTGCGGCCCAAGAGATGCTAAAATCCCTCAAATCAAATTGTGATTCCTTGTCATCTGAGCTCACCACCTGTAAGCAGGAACTCTCCCTGTTTGAGAGCAAGCTACGTCTAATTTTGGAGAAGTATGAGGAAGAGAAAGCGGCCCATTTAAAGGACCTCGAGCAAAGGGATGAGCTGGAAAGGAATCTCCATGATCGAATTGCCAATCTTGTTAGCGAGTGCCACTTATCGGCTGAGCGAAATGACGAACTTGCGGTAAAAGTCAGACAACTTAAAGAATCTGAAGTACGTTTAAAGGAAACACATTCGATAGAAGTGAAAAAGCTCAACAGGGTTCGTTATCTCTCTGTATTTTTGTTTGACTAATATTCGGAAAGAGGATTTATTCCTTAATTCTTTCCCTTATTCTTGTTAGTTTTTGTTCATAATAGGTACTAATCTCCCTACCTGTCCTTGACTATCTAGCCCATAATTACTCTGTTGTGGTTGAATAGGGAAAGAGATCTTAGAGATGTGCCGTTTGATTTTTTCGATTGCCATTCTCAAGATGAACTGTGATCTTGGTTTTTCTGCAATTAAATCGTCACTTGCCTTTTTGGATTCGTTATGTTTGCAATGATTAATCTGTATTAGTGTTCAGAGTTAGAGATTTTGGGCTTGTGGTAGCCATTGGTTTTATTATTTTTTCTGATTCTACCATTAATTCATTGAATTTTTCGAAAGTAAAATGAAACATTATTTTTACCTGCCTGTAATCAGTTTATTATTAAATTTCTTCATGTTGTGGTTAATGGGGGTGGTGGTGGTGTTAGGGAGGCGTTTTTATGAGCTTTAACTAGAGAACAAATTGTAATTAAATAATTGCACTTCAATATGCTATAAGGGCTCGAAAACAAATACTCTAAGAGATTGACGAGACATTGCAGGAACAAAGTCAATACTCGCATGCAAGTACGTTGTAAAGTGCTGGGTTTGCTTGTTATGACTAATGTCTCGTTTTTCGGTTGTTGTTGAGTTGTACCAGTTTCCTGAAAACAACCAGAGTCCAACTCAGTCAGTTGTACATCACTTGAGAAAAGCAGGCCAGCACTTGCCGAGATAGTTACCCAGAAATGTCACTTTAACTCCCCTTCTACTCCTCTCACTTTGACTGTTATCGCTTCAATTTCCTTTGCATCACATCTTTCGCCTTTTCATAATTTTTCCACCTCGGGTGGGTCCACATTCACTAAATATTTACTTTGATTACCTCTAAGACTTTTTTTCTCCTCACTCTAATTCCTTCATTGTATGCTTCCGCTTGCATCCTGATCATGAAAACACCCTTTTATCAACTTCGCGTCTCAGACCTACCCATTGTTTCTCTCAAGGAAGGTCTAATCTCTTCTACCATTTGACTGGTGGATAAAAATTCTTTATGGTTTTCCATACCAAGTCTGTTGACAAAATTTATCCTGTGGACATCATCTAATTCACTGACGATTGATCTCATTACCTCAGATGTAACAACTGAATGAGAGATGATATTTGTTTTTTCATATGCTAAAAGTATTCCTTCCCACTACGCTCCCTTTAAGTATCTAAACACATCCTTACTCATATACGTGATGTAAACGAGAATAGATGCCTGGAACCCACCTTATCATGGAAGAGAATAACTTGTAACCTCGTGATTTGCACTGATGATCAAAATAAGGAGATTATAATCGCTGGCCAATCCTCCTTATACGATGTAAAACAATACGGCATGAGCTGGTGAATTGCCATGGGGGGCACTAGGAGGCTGCTGTGGCTAGAAGAAAGTTCGATTTGGTTGGGCTTTCATAACAGATTTTCGAGACCTTGGCATTGTCGTCACAGTAATATAAATAATTTAGACCCAATAAGGACCTTCCCTACCACGATCTTTTCATGCAGAAAAGAAATGAGAAAATGGTTTTCGGAGCAAAGTAAATATCTTGCTCTTGTGATGGCAAAAACTGTTGCCAAGACGAAGTCAAAACACGCAGAATGGCAGATGACTTGGCTTGCGTACAGGGCAAAGAGAACTCCTCGAGCCATGTAGACAAAATTTCCCCAAATTGTCATGGTTTTCAGATGTATATCATCCTCCGACAGTGCGTTTGTTTAACGAGGTGCCTGGGTTGAGTTGAGATGCTTATGTGGAATTGCTTACCACAGTGGTGGTTAAACACTGAATAAAGAGGTTATACGTGACAATGGGACATATGTACGACAGGAGCTATATTCGGCTCTCCCCTCACCTCGGAGGAAAGCTAAAAGTGATTGTGGGCCAACTTTTATGACAGCACTTTATCATTTTGCTCATGAGACTCGAATTTATCCTGAATTTGACATTCCCGCTAATTGATAATTTTTTATTCTTTTCTAGTTGTTGGTTGATCGGGAGAGAGCTTTGCTTGAACTATACACTCCAGATACGCAAACTGAGACCAATGCTCCTCACATCGAGGACACTGAGCCGACTGGAGAAGTGACCCAGTACCATCATGAACCAGATTCCAGCATTTTCAACTCCACCGTCGATGCCTCCGTTGCTGGTGCTTTCCGCAAAGAAGGGAATACACAACTAGAAGCAATATCTGTCGAGATGAATAAACTCCAACACGAGGTGGCTCTTTTGAGAAGTAAGCTGGTCTCTCAAGTCAAAGCCAACACTCGTCTCAAGGCCGCTTTCAATGCCCTCTCCGAGAGCAATCCTCCCCCTCCAAAGGTCGACACCACCAATCCTCCTGCCAACCTATCAATTTCAATCAACCCTTCCATTCTAGGTAAGAACTGATCCATTTCTGTTACTCCTTTTTAACAGAGGAAGTAGGGGACACATCTCAAGATAATGAATCCTTCGCTAGTCTTCTTAATTCCAACAAGAAGGTGTCCCAAGCTCTGGACAAAACAGTGAATGAACTCAAATCTGCCCTTAGTAAGGTGGAGGCTGAGCTCTCTGCCAGCATGCTTGAGGTAAATATCTGTTTGTTGTCCTTTTATCTTATTCCGTTAGGTCTCTCAGGTAGGAGAAGAGCGTAAACAAGAAGACGTTGGAGTGGGAGTGCATGACGCCATCTCAGCTTCAGGGCTGAACCCGGACCGTCTTCGTGACGTCTACTCTCTGATCAAGGGACTTGTTGACCAATTCGACAATCTGCGAACCTTCCGTAGCTCATTCCACGAGACGGTGAATCGCAGCGTCCTAGCCACCTCTGTTTGTTTAGATACGAGTTCCAGATATGCTGTTCCTGGAATCGATGTCCAGACATCTCAACAGGCGTCTTTTATAGAGTCCGCAGGAGAGAATGGTGGTCCTTCTCCACTGGCGGCTTCTGGTTAGTTTAATTCATTCAATTGTGAATTTGGTCAATATGTGATTCTAATTTCCTCTATATCTGACCTACTTGCAGCTAATGAATATGAGGCCATTGAACCGGCTGTGAAATCAATCGCAGAGAAGTACGAGAATGATGAGTTGTTGTCAGTGAGTCACAACAACACAACCTTCCATCTTCTTCGTGAGCATTTCAATGACAACACCATTGAAGATCTATCGATGGCAAACTCCCTGTCATTCACAACAAGCCAACGAAGTCATGCTCTTGACATCACTGGCCTTGAGATACACTCTCGGGATATCTTTGATCGTGTTGCTCATGCTGTAAATTATTCAAGTGTCATTATAAGTAATGCAGTACATTAATAGGTCGTTCAGTTATGTGGTTGGAGTTTATTAGTAGACGGCAGTGTTATAAGCACTGGCGTTTTTTTACAAGCCTTGTCCCGCTGAACTTCAATTAGAAGTCGTTTAATTAGCAACGCCTGCCCTTTTTTCACATTTAGGTGTGTTACTTCCCTATCTCGCGCTTTTAACTACTCATTTTGGTCATTTTACTGCCCTACCTTTTAGAAGTGGAAGAAGTGGAGTGGGGGGGGGGGGGGGGAGTATTTACAAAGCGAGGTATGCAACTTACGTAAACTTTTAAAGCCCTTCCATCCGCTTATCTGGCTTGAATGTAAATGAACACAGTCATAAAGTTGCCCGCTTTTTAATCGACAGGATGCATCACAGTGGCTAATTTTAAATACCCGAGAGAGAGGAAGTCGTTTGGGATTGGGATGGCTGTTTCTCTTAACCTAAAGAGAGCACTTTTGAGCCATCTTTTGAAGAAAAACGTTTTCACTGAATTCCGCATTTTAATTAGAGCCTCCTCAGGGGAAAGGCGAACATTTGCGTACAGTTGACGGCTTCGCCTTTCGGTTTTTTGCTCTTTTATTCTTTTAGGCGGGAATTTGGGCTTGTAGAACCAGGAATTTATATCGTTGATCACTTTATCTAACACGGCCATGTTACTTGTGAGAGTGGTTGTAAACACCGCTCATTTTTTTCACTGCTAAATGTATGAATAATCTTTCTATCTTCACTGTTTGCAGGTCGCGGGGATTCAAGAAGCCTTAGATGCGTGGTCTCTCGATGCAGCCACGGAATTGCTAGCTGCCATCAATGTGAATGCTGATGACATCCATCAACCTCCTGCTTCGTCTCATAAAGTCACAGGCAATGCTAGCGCTAATATGGATACTTTATTGAATCTCGTCATCCGTTTCGTGGAAGTTCTATCCAAGACCAAGAGCGTGGAAGTGGCGGTGGAATCCACCTCGATATTCTCAGACTGGTGTGATCTAGTTTACAGGTGGTTCGAAATCTTCATTGACACTCTTCAGGGTCGCAGAGGTTCAGCTGATCTAACTGAAGTGTGCGTTCAAATTGTTCTTCCTTTGTGTTAATCAAGTTTAGCAGATCAGTTTTAATTAACTTATTTTTTAAATATTGTGTTTTAGTGGTTCTCGGTTGAGTGCTCTCGAACTGCAATTTAATGAGGAATTCGCATTGACAGCGACTGTCACGCAACACCCCATTACATTATCCCGTCAGGTAGGGGTCGAATGCTCAAATCATAAGACTTATCTGGAATGCTGGTATTTATTGCTTTATTCCTCGTCGGAGAATGGAATTAGTTAACTATGATTTTTGGTCCTCCACTTTACATTTTGCCAAACAAACGAGAAGAGGCCTATTTCTTATTCTGTAGATGCTGGACAGGAAATATGTTAGAAGCTTGAACCTAGCGGGACTAGATTTATCCTAGGACTCTGTTGACACAATAGTGGGTGTGTCTGCTAGAGTAGTTGCAAGCGTTTGGAGTCATGAGATCGGTACCCGTTAATCAATGGATGGCTTGACTCCAACCACACTAATTAGCATTGGTTAGTAGAAGTCTTTGAATACCAGTTTCTTATAAATCAGACTATTGAATACTTTAAGTTGGCTAATCTTAAATACTGGTGTGCTTTTACCGTGATGTAATGACTCTATGCAATGCAGTCATTATCTTGGCCTTCATAAAAAAATAGCGTGGTTTGTGGTTAAAGGTTCTGAATACATTTTACCTGTCTAACAGAATGCGGGATTGCAAGTCTCGGATATTACGGAGCCCCCATCTGTCTCCCTATACGAAAATGGTGATAATGTATCGTCCCGTTGTGAGCAACTCACGTCAACTATCGATAAACTCAAGGCCGACCTCTCGCTAAATGTCAGAGAGCTCACGGATAAGGAAGTGAGTCTTTGCTACTGGTTTCACTTAAGTAGTATGTTTAACCAAAAGGATAAATTTCATTTTTCCTCTTACTTTCATCCAGATCGCAGTAGCCGATTTGGAGTCCAAAGTGCAAGATTTGGAAGCAAAGCTGACCGAAACCTTCTCCATCGCTCGTACAAAGGAGTCCAAGGTAGAGGAGCTAGAGGTAAGGCCTTTTAACGAAATTTAAATTTCTGCTTATCTCTGGTCGAATTTCTTTGAGAGGCTTTTGTGCTGGAGTGCGAGTACCCAGCAATCTGGCTTTCTTAGAATTTCGTCTATTTGAACTAGTTTTGTTTGCGCTGTACGATAGGCTGCATTCGCTAATGTCAATTGTTCTAGGTAGAAGTAGCTAACATGGAATCGAAAGCTCGAGACTTGGAAAGGCAGTTGAATAAAGCCCTCTCGGATACCCAAGCAAAAGGATTCAAAATAGAGATGTTAGAGGTAAGAACTCTGCTATGGAGATTTTGTGAAGGATTGAACTCCTTTGTATTACTAGAACACACGTTAGAGTATTGTCAACTACAGCTGGTTAGTAGACATAGGAGGTGGGCTTGACGGCTATGATGCAAATTATCATCTTGGCTGATTGTTACTCAACGGAAGTTTACTCTGAACATCACAGAGGGATATGAATTCGGTAAACCAGAAGATTACTCTGATTTATTGGGATTATTTAGTGTGAAGTTTTCAGGATGATTGGCCTAAAGTGAAAACTGTTATAACGAGAGGTTTTTTAATGGATTGGGGATCAAATAGCTTAGTGTTCAGTCTTATCTTTAAGATCTTCTATCTTTAAGCTACCATGTTAATCATTTTTCTCTACAAATAGGCCGAATTGCCTCAAATGGAGACCAAACTGCAGGAATTGGAGGCTGAGTTGGGTGAGGCCACTTCGAAAGCCCGAGCCAAGGAGAAGAAGGTGGAAGAGCTGGAGGTAAGAGGCGCTTTACTGAACTTCTCAAATTTATTGTCTTTTTCCGAATTTGGTTTACCTCGATAGCTCTTCTCGGTCATTCTCTTCCTTGAAATCCATATATTTAGGTAAGAAGTGGTTGTTTATTAAATCGGACCAAATCGAATTGATTATGACATGGAGTCACCAGTTCAACAATTTGTCTCTCCTCAGGCACTGACAAATTGCTTTGAGAGTCTGAGTGAGTTGTACCTAGAAGTGCAATCCCTTACGCAGTCTATATAATCACATTCCGCAAAACTAAAAGGAAGCACTAACCTTACCCAAATCACCACGCCGAGGTTGAGTGACAAACAATGCGATAGAAAGGAGGGGATCAAGGCAGAAATTAAAGTTTTGTAGAGTGAGGAATAGGTATTATCTCAGCGTAAAACTAGAAGGGATTGTGAACTGCGGCCGGGCTGTGAGGTACGCTATGTGGAGTTGCGTATTGTGCGTCCTTTATTTGCCTGATAAGGCACATGGTTTCAAAAAATTAACAGTCATACGTTTCATCTCGGATGTCTAGGCCAAAATATCTCTACTTCATTTAGAATTTTGCAATCTTGTAACACAATCGCGAGATGTATTTTTCCTTGCTCAAAAAAAAGATGATCC
This sequence comes from Hymenolepis microstoma, assembly GCA_000469805.3. Lineage (NCBI taxonomy): Eukaryota > Metazoa > Platyhelminthes > Cestoda > Cyclophyllidea > Hymenolepididae > Hymenolepis > Hymenolepis microstoma. Next base: position 445,288 of record LR215993.1, on the reverse strand, counting down.
AGATTGGTCGAAGTAGAGCTGATAGTGATCTTGTTATTTATTTCCATCATCGTAGTTAATGTGACTACAAAGGCACCAATCCCCTCCCCCCTCCCAGGTCTAACAGCATCCAACATCTCAGATGAACAAGGGTTGCACGAGTTCGACTTCTTTTGGGAAATTGGGAGGCAATACAGTTCGATGTGGGAGAGCGGAATTATACGTCTGTAAATGAGAAATTTTGAAACTGAGCGAATTTTTTTTGGTGGCTGACTTATTTAAAAGGATATGCGCATTAACGACTTGTCATTTTTATTTTCTTAACCCATTTTGTGTTAATTGGGACATATTGGTCCTGGGTACCATTGACTGCGTACAAAATGTCATTAAAGTTTCTTGAGACCAGAATGATCATTTTTGTGTCGAATAAAAATCTTAACTACTGGAGTGAGAAGCGAAAAAATACGGTTTGCCCACTGACTTCCGTGGCCATGTGCCAAGTTAGAGTTCACGGTTTTGATGTCCATTGTTTCATGTCCAATTGATTGTTTGACAGTGGTCAAGAAAAGATGGCTAGAAGCCCCATGATGATCCTTAATCTGCTCAAGGGAGTCTTGGAGTACGCTTCTCTCAAATGCACTTTGATAATGTTTTTACCAAGATTTCTCTCGCCTAGGCCGAGGTAAATGAATCGAAGACGAGGCTACAAAGGACGGATGCACAATTAGCTGAAGCTCTCTTGGCCGTTCGAGTGAAAGATGCTAAAGTGGAGGAGATGGAGGTGAGTCCTCAGTTTGATAAGCTGGCTTATACTCTTTCTTGAATCTCCCATTGCAACGTTCGATCCTAGCTCTTCACTATAGCATCAGTAGGATTTTAGAAGTTTTAATTAGCTCTTTGCATGGAAGTTTGGTGTGTTGGCTTGTTTGAAGCTTATCATCATAGAGTAATAGTAATCATTGTGTGAGGATACTATCTTGAATATCCCTTCTATAACGTTTTTATTCACTTTTTAGGCGGTTATCAAAGATAAGGAGTCGACACTGGCCAGCTTGAAGGAACAACTGGCAGAAACGGAGACAATGTTGGCCCAAAAGAAGGCAAGAGTTGTTGAATTGAAAGTAAATTCCGGGCTTACTTGCCTCTCCTCTTTTTTTCTCAATTTGTGTTCTTTCATCGCCTTTTTGCTAGGTGGCTGCAAATGAATTGCGCGCAATCTACGATGATTTGGATAACCAGCTCAATAAAGCCACAAAGGACATGGAAGACTGGAAAACAAAATCCGAGCGCCTAGAGGTACTCGTCTTCTTTTTTACCTCTTTCATTCGATGTGTAGGACTTGCTGACAGAAAGTATCGAACGAGAGACTGGTTTCTCACAACAGCTGCGTCAAGCCTTCGACGAAGTTAACAATCTCAATAGACAGAAGTCAGCTTTGGAAACACAACTGAAGGAGAAGTTGGAGGTGTGTATCTTATTTTTGGTTGGAGGAGAGGGGACTCGTTATTTTGATGATCCGGTTAAGCCAAACGATAGTCAAAGTTGTTGGGCAAAGAAAGTGGTAGAGTGGCCGGTTACAATTATTCAAATTGATCTTTCAACGAGCTGATTGAGGTTCCAATTAGGTAGCGCCGTGTATTGTCTATTTGCACCCTTGTAGTGTCAAAGGTTACAGTATCGATGCTCATCAGTTGACTACATCCACTGACTGCTTTGGTAAATTACGTTCAACAGGAGTAGTTGTGGAACGTGCAATTTTCATAAACTCGACTCATAAATACCTTTTAAATTCTTGACGGACAAAGGTTTTTTTGGAGGAATCAACACTGTCTCTTCCTTGATAAATAGCATAATAGAAATGATTCAGTTCTAATCATTTTGCTTTTTTGTACTCACTTACAGGAACACAATGCGAAGATGCAAAGCACTCATATCAAATACGAGTCCCTCCTTGAAGTAGCCAAGAGTAGGTATACGGAAATGGCCGAACAGTGTGAACGCCTCCAGACAGAAAGAGATAACCTCTGCGAGGACCTTCAGATGAGTAAAGAGGAGAAGTTAATGCTCCAGACGGATCTCACCATGGCTCGTATGGTCTCTGCAGACGCCCAGATTAATCTTGGAGCTTACCTCGAGGATGGTCCTACAGGCGATAAGGAGGACTTGGAGGCAATTCGACAGAAAGCTCGAAAATATCCCGAACTTAAGTCTCTTGCATTCACTTTAAAGGATAAAGTTGATAGGAGTGCTGGTCTGATACACGACTTTACCAAAGAGAACACCCGGTTGAAGATGATTGTATCCGATCACGAAAAACGTGTCAAGGAATTGGCGAACGAATTGGAGAGACTGCGTGAGCAGATTCTAGTTAAGAACGAAGTAATCAGGAAACTCGAAAGTCTGGTCCGGTTGTCTGCGACTGAGTAAGTGGATGAACTTTTGATTCTAGAATGCTTAACGGTGATTAGGGTACTTATTTGTTCTGTTTTCTCAAGCCCTCCAATTTCAACTTTGTCGGAGAAGCTCGATGAAATTTCGCCCACCGAAAATGCTCGCGGAGCTAATTTCCGGAGTTCTAACTTGTTTAACACCGACGTGACTATGGATCTAGCCGATGTCGGCATTTTGAACAGCCATCTCCTTCCCGAGCAGTAGGTTCTGATCGTTTTTTTGTTATATCTTTGTGTTTTCTTCCCTTGTTTACCCACCTCTTCACACCTACGCTCTCCTAATGCTTGTAACTTCTGCATTAAGCTACTGAATTAACTTTTTCCTTTAGCCTTAACGGAGTAAATTCGCTAATGGCAGACATTGGCGCAACAGTGCGAGAGATTTCCGGCTGTCTGGACCCAATGACTGCTGAAGGCGGGGAACAACAGCATAGTGATATAAGCGCTTCTCTTGCTACTCAGATCTCGAGTTTGTCTACCGATACTCCTTCATCTCTGAATGTCTCAGTTGGTGATTTACTGCCATCCCATCCTGCTCGTAATTTAAATGTGAGTCTGCCGTTTTTGTGCCGCTATCACATCATTACTCTTGCCTGTGATTAACGAACGGGGTTTAGTTAGTATTCAATGATTTTCGTCTGGAATTTTTGATGTGTGCATTTGGTGCGTTTATCTATAACTGAAGTTTAACAAAAAAATCCTATATCGAAAGGTTTTCATCTATCTTCCTAGCAGAGTTTTCGTCCAGTGTTTTTTAGGGTACATCCCACTTTACCTATTTAAAAATGTCTTTGAGCACCAATACCGCACGGTTAACATGCTCATTTCCTAATTCAAAAGTCCCGAGATCGATCCCCATCGACACACACCCAATTATTTGGATGGTCATCCGCATTGGTGCGTTATGGTCAGCATGAGAGATTCTAGAGGAAGGGCTTCTGGATGCCTGCTCTCTGCCCATTTACCTCTTAAAAGTGGTAAGTTTGAAGAAAGGTAACTTAGCAGTCTTGAGTTGAAAGCAAGTCCGTAGTGAGACCGTGAGAGCCCATGTAAGAAGTGGAAATGGGGGAGGCTTCAGTCATCTAACGTGATCGGTCGTTTTTTATTTCTATTCCCTCTAAACTGCCTCTTTAAAAGAACTAATTTCCGGTAATTTGTTACCTCTGAGACTCTGCAATGTTTATTAACAATTATTCATAGTCGATTTAATGTATTTACGAATTCCGAGAGATTGGACGTGTTATAAGTCATCTGGGAGCTTTGGCTCCGTTTACGCTGACACCCTAAAATATGCATTGAGCTGGAGTTGGCGTATTACCCGGACTCTTGTGCAATGTTCCAAATTGTAAATATAATTGTGCTATTTGAGAGGCTGACCGTCTGTGGCATTTTATTTTCAGGTGAATTCATTTCTCCCAAACCGTCTTAACCATCTCGTTCATAAACTCTCGACGTTCTGGTCTGCCATGACACTTGAGCTCCAAACTCTAATCATCACGGTTCAGTCTACTGCAGTCAACACGGGCAAGTGAAATCCCTCACATTAATGCGCAAATTGTGTTGCTATCGTGTTTTAAGTCGTTTTCACGCTGTTATAGGAGACTGCGGCCGTGGGGATTACTCAAGGGCGCGAAAATTGGTTCGAAGGAGTGTCGAGGCTCTTGGTAATTTGAACTCTCGATATCCTGTAAGTTAGTGGTCTTTTATTCAACTCCCATTTCCTTGATGTATGGTTGGTGACTCAATCTCTGTCTCCATTTCAGACGTGTAGGTCTTTTACGCACATCTTGGCTAGTCTAAATGAAGCACTGGAACTCCTTTGTCGTCAAAATCCTTCCTCCACCTCTTCTTCTCTGACTTCTTTACGGCCGAGTTTAAGCAGCAGTAGAGGTCAGGAAGAGGAAACTGGGGGAATTGCTCTCCCCCCTCCCGCAGGCACCACTTCGTCATGCAGCTGCTCATGTCGACATCGTTGTAGTCGATTGGCCGCTTCTGTTCAAGAACTTACGACTATGTGTAAGTGGCATATTCCCAATGAAGTGAGAATTGTCTGATTTCGTGGTCTGCAGTAGAGAAGTGGAGGAAGGGGAAGCGATTTTTAGAAGGTAAGGGTAGTGTGGATATTTGCTCAATAGCAGTTGGAATAGACTTATAGCAAGTAGAGACAATTCGAATTCTTCTGAGAGTTTGTATGTAGTGGTAAAATTAGGAGCTGAGTAATTGATTCGTGAGTGTTGGAGTTTGGCAGACAGGATGATAAGCGTGATCTGAGTAAGTTTTTTTATGGAATCCCTTATGGGTAAAGTTATTTTATATAATAAGGCATAAAGGGGTGTATGATACGCATGATAGATGGGGGAGCATGAACCAAGAACCATAGGGAGCGTCCCAGTTTTCCTGCTTCATCCCTGTAATTCGAAGACAGGTATATGCCGATGTACCAGCCTCCTCTGTGCACGCTTCTATGCTGACGCTGACAAGCCTACGTCAACTTCTTCAACCGAAACGTGTTTGATGTCTTTCATACGTGTTTCTGATTGACTAGGCCTTCCAGTTGTTACCGAGCTCTTAGCCATCCCGCGGTAGCTCTGTTTTATTTGATTAGCGTGCCAAATGCATTCGCATCACACTGTCTCGTTTTCGTTTTGTAGTGAATACCACAGCGAATGCTCTCACTAGAGGACGCACAGTGGCATTCAGTAGAGGCAACGTGGAAAAAGTTCAGGCAGAAAATTACTATGCATCTCCTCAGGACTCTCTTTCAAACTGACGAACTCTGATTTAATCGCCCCTCCGGCTCCCCCACCTGCCTCCCACATTATTCAATACTTCCTCTCTACTCCTTTTCTACTTTTTTACCCCTTGTATATGATGATGATGGTCGTCGTTGTTTTACCTGTGATTAAAGTCCTACTGTGATGGACAATAATTTATATGGGTGGCTCTCCACGTAAAAGTGGTTTATGGGTGTTTGAAAAGCAGCTTAAAATGTGTAATAAAGCATGTTTGGATGCCTGCATTGTTTCCGACCGTGGTAGGGTGCGATCGCCTAGGTGTAACTGCATTCTGGCCCAATCATCTATTCATTTGGGGTTACTAGGCTCTAGGTTGATTGCTACTGAAATTGTCAACATTCCGACGAGGTATACCATCGCAGTTTGTGTATTGGGAAAATTCGGAAGGCAGGTTTTGAATATGATGAGGGTCAAAGCAGAACGAATTCAAAAGGATGAATTGGTGTGCAAGTGCAAGATCTAGGTTCATCTTCCAACCAGGTTCGCTAAAATGAATGTCTACCCTTTACATGCAAGTAGTAAGATTATAGCATGTGATAATTAAATGTTGTGCACAGTTGAGTCATCTGTTATACGTACTATCTCTTAATTTAGGAAGAAATCCACAATTCATTAAATTGTACGAGTATTTTACCAAAATGGAAGTAAGCCGTGATGGCGAATCCGCTAGCCATTTTAACGGATTCATAACTATTGAGTCGGGATTATCTCAAGTGGCTGTAATTATTGCAGAGTTAAACAGACATGAGAACCCCGATTATCCAAACTGTAAATTCTAGTATCGTCAACGTTTCTTACGTTAAGTTTCCATACTCTAATAATCTGGTGCTTGAATACACCGCGAATTTGCTACCCCGGTTGTTTCAAGGACACATATATTGAACTTGCTTTATAAATTGCAAATATGGAACTGCGGTGATACATAATGTGTAGTAGAGTGATAAATCAATATAGGGTTTTGGGTAACGATGCAGTAAGACACTTCCGGGCTTTCAGAAAAGAGATGGATAGCATGGCGTTAGTCCCACTTGCATAATTCAGTCAGCTCTGAAAATTTGCAATTTTATGTGGTAGCATTCAGAAATCTTATAGTCGGATCTTAAAGTTTGAACATCAGAAAAAAACAGCACAAGTTACAAAAAGTGGACCACCAACTGATTGATGTTGACGAAATCGTTCTCCGGCTATTATACTCCACCGAATCTCCTGTTCGTTTACATTTGTGCTGGCAACGGATCAGAAAGCAGTCTAAGCTTCTAGTAATGCACCCTTTAATTGGGTAATATGAAGCAAAATCCGACCACGACTAATGGAAAAGTGGCACTCTGAAGTTGTTGGAACTCACTGAAAAAGTGAACTCTGATGATTCCTGGCATGTTTAAAACGTCAAAAACGATCATTCTGTTAAATTATCTGCTCGATAAACCAGTTATTGAACACACTGGCTTGGACAGTTACATTGTGAATTATACGTCATCTAGAAATTCAATAATTCCCGAATTCGAATAACGTGCGATTTTTAACACCCTTACAACATTGCATTTTGGATTACCAAGGTAATAAAAATATATACCGAAAAGAACATCCAGAAGTCACAATCCCCGTACACTCGCAATTAAGAAGTCAAAGTAATCATATAAATGGTCCAAAAATGAGCAGTCGGGTTATTCTCGTCTTTTTTCTCTTTTTTTTAATAAAAAGGAATTCCATAGCAGAGGCAAATGAGTAGAATAGAGAAGAGAGAGAGAGACAAGGCCGCTAGTGCAATTCTGCAAAGTAGAACAGAAAAGAGTCAATAAATAAAAAAACCAATCTGTTTAACGTCAGGATCGGTGTAACAAAAAAAAGTTAAAATAACTCACCAAATTAAAAATCACAGAGAGCTATCTGTTGTCTGTTGTTGTATTAATCTAAAAATCGGGAGAAAAACTGTTAATTATGTGGGGGTCATCAAACAATGCCACTATTAAGCAGATTGAAGGCAATTAAGAAAAGGCATTTTGATCCAAAATTCCAATTTCTCGTCTAATTGGCCAAGCTAACTCAAATCAGTTTGCATTTCCAACTTTGAATTAAATTTGTTGCTTCAATGATGGCAAGGGTCGGTTGTGTACATGAGTAGCTTGGGATGGGTGATAACGATAATGGCATTCGGGAAGATTTTTTTTCAATCAAATCGGTTTCAATATTATCTTAGCCTAATGTCACAGCCATTCAGAATGTTTATGGTGGATATACCCACCGGCGCACACGCACAATAGAAGCGCGGTTATTTTGGCACTCAAAAGCTCACATAAACAGAGGCAGATGGTGCTGAAGTCACCAGGTAGTTAGTTAGTTAATATGAACCAATGATTTCCGACAAATTCGGTCTCATGAAAATCAGAAATCGACATTTAAATTGAGCATGCGACAAAATCATTTCAGGTTAGCGGAAGAGGCCAATAAGTGGGGATGTATGAAAAAAGGTAGTATGTTCATGGTCAAGTATAAATCCGTATAATCATTATTAAATTTTGTGCAAATAACACCGGTCTCAACTGAATATAAGTGAAGTCTCGTGCCTCTACTAAGTACTACAAAGCCTACTACTACCCCATAAATAAGACGTTATTTATCACAAACGATAAAATGTGACCACAAATTAAGCAGAAACCGTGAGAATATTCTGCGGAGCGATGACGCAAAATGGAGCGAGTTTATGAATTGCCTCTACCGAGAGATGCATGCATCGAATGCTTTAAATGTTTTCTTGCAATGGTTTCTTTGCTATTTTATCGCTACTAGAAGTGTCCAAAGCTAGAGGAAGCCGTGGAGATATAATGCACAGAGAACCGTTGAGAATAAAGGGTTTGCAAGTTGATGGCAAATGAAAACAAAGTAACCTAATGCAGCATTGGCCCTAACTAATGTCAGCAACTAATCACCTCCAATAAACTACCTATGTTTCCCAGGCAACTTGGAAGAAATCGGACTCCTTCCTGAAGTACGCTGTGCATCCTAGAAGAGCAATCATAATCGATACACTACATGCATATATTGACAGAGCTCAAAACTGAAAGCAAGTTAAACTCACGCGGCTTAGAGGTCTTTTCGAGCTGGTCAGCACTATAGGATCTTGGGATTGGGCGGATATAAATATCATTGTTGACTGATCGACAATCTAGGCTGGACAATGTTGAAACCCCAGACGTTGTAAGAGATGAGTTTGAGAAAATGTATCCATCCAAATCGAATCCATCCTTGCCCGGAGATTTGAAATTCTCCTGAGGATTACGGGAGTCATTCAGTTTGGGTGAAGGGCCCTTCGTTTCTCCATCACCATCACTGAGTTCGTTTTCCACTTCATCAATCCAAGAACTAATCGGTTTCGACAAGATGGGATCGCAGATAGTTGCGTCGTGAACAATGAATCCTCCATCCATATCGATTTTGAGGGTGAATTGATCAAGGTCGTCCAGAGGATTATCATCAATATAACCATCATCGTCATCTTCATCGGCGTTAATGAAGGGACAGTCGGCGTCTGGAATACACTTTGGCACTTCCTCACCTTTACCCGAGACCATCGCCCCTGGGCAAGAAAAAACAATATAATACTCTTTCACAGTTTAGAATAAATTAATTAAGCATTATTGATAACGCATAAATTAAAAAAAATTTGCCTCTTGGGAGTACAAAGGGAATTAATTCGTAAATGATAGAACAATAATATATCCATGGACTACGAACTTAGTATGATGAAAGATCATTCGCTGAGAGTAGATTGCTAAGTTTTATGGTTAGGAAACTCTTTTACAACACCGCGTTATTAATTTATGAGCTTTTGGGTGTTGCAGAACTGCGAGTGAATTAGCAAGAATAACATGCAGTGTAAAATAAAAATAATGGAGTATTCTAGTAAAGTTTGCTGAGATGCACCTCCGATTAATAAAATTTATTTGTTAAGTTTTAATTTTCCTATTTTTCTTTCCTCTCTTCCTCTCTTTTATGAATATCGCCGAATGTGCGCCGCTTGATTGGCTAAAATTTAGAACCTATTGACTAGCCCGGGTAGTAAAGGATTGCAAAAGCGTAGTTCGGATTTACCTAAGTGAAAACAACCTGGAATCGCCACTCGTTGCACATTCAAATAAAAGCAGGACTGTAATAACAGTTATAAATGTGAGGGCCTATTGCCTCTCTACGTTAAATGAGTGACCTACCAAGAGTCCCTGCTACTGAATAATTGAAAGTAGGCTAGGCTAAAACATATGAGAGCACAACATGGTCGTAAAGTGAACCAATGAGGGACTTGAAGTTGAGAAAGACTCATCTATATTTCCTAACTGTGGGAGACGAAAGTGGTCAATTGGTCTCCCAACATTTTCTTTTTTGAATCTTTTCCACCATAAAACTATTATTTTTACCGTCATGACCTTTTATTCGTAATCATTCCTAAGATGTAAGTCGTGACGTTTCAAAACAAATTCGGATTTAGGAGAAAAGGCGGACGTGTGCATGTTGGCATAAAATGGCAAATCAATACAGATAGTGATAAGCAAAAATGATTAGGTGCGGATTTTAATTTTAAACAAAAAGAAGAAAAAAGCAAATAGAGGATTAGGAGTAAACATGAGCTAACTTAGTTTAAAATTTGAAAAGAAGGAGATATTCTTTTCAAGATGTTTAGTAATGTGGAGATCGCATGTCCTATAAAAAGCGATGTTTGTGCATCTAATTACGCACTTTGCGAATGCACAATGAAAGTCAATGTAAATGGGCCAATTGTGACGACCTCGAGATAGCACTTCAGCCAATCAATCATTTGGGCACTAACTAAGCACAAATTGTGCTCCAATAATTAGCTATTAGAGACTTAAGAAGAGGAAATCCGTTGGTGGGTCAAGCTACTCAATACCTTGGGGAATAATTTGCTGCAGCAATAACTAAGACGCTTCAGTTAATGGTCAAAGTGATCTTGGCAATATGCCCAAGACCTTTCCGTTGTAAATTGCCTGATTCGATATATGCACCCATGCAAAAAGTGGAAGACCTTTACTAGAATACATTCTATTACATTTACCAACAGCAAATGCCTAAATAAACGAACAAAAAAACATGTAACAGCGGGGAGGTCAGACTTTACCAATTTAACACGCCCCAAAGGGAGTTAGAAGTTTGGACAAGGCCACTAAGGGCTCAGATGCCGCGGTAACAACAGCTAACTAAGGAAGGAAAATGAATGATCTAGTTAAGAATTTGTTGAATATACTACTTTATTCCTTTCGATACCTGAAAATAGATAAAGTTTTCGACCATATTTGTGAGTGAGTAATTTCATTTTATTGTCAAGAATGGAAATTTCAACTCAAAAGCAGAACACGCTGCTTTGCTTTCATCGCCCGCAAGGCTACTGCAAAGGCTACAGCTGACATTTATCTTCAAGCGTTCACAAAGTCCGCCAATATCAATTTTAGTTGAAAAACCTTAAATACTAGGGCCATGGGAATTTAAATGGTGCGCCGAAGTGAGGAAGGCATCAAATTTTGCTGATGACGTATTGAAATCACTGGCTAAAGCAGATCTTTGACTAACTACGGAAGACGTAGCGCAGAAACTCACATGTCCTCGGTCAACTATGCCATTACCTTGAAGCACAATAGTGAATTGAATAGGATGTGAATTTGGATGTCACTGCATCAACACTTTCCGTATAGAAATGGTACATTTCTTTGCAGTGATGTCACAGATTTCATCATTTCACACCAAATTCAAACCAGGAATGAGAAGTGGATTGTTTCCGACAACGTAGGTAGGAAAAACTTTGGCTGTCTCCAAATCAAAGACTCATTTCATTCCCTAAGTCAAACCAGAATTAGTCCTTCGAAACTTCCTTCATGCACTCGGTGGGATGTACGTGCAATAATACATTACGAATTGCGAATTGTGTGGGTGAAACCATCACAACCGATCTTTGTTGCCAAGACTTAGGCAGGTTAAATCTGAACTTAAAAGACGAACGTGCAAGTTCACTTAAAAGAGTTAGATATAATTCTTCAGCATAAAATGTTCGGCTCAGCACGTCAAGAAGTTTATCTACTTCGAGAGGATGACACAACTGTTTGTGGCTCCGTTACAATTACTAAAGTCGTGAACTAAGTTTTCTAACAATTAGTCTAAGTTAACATTGTCAAATTAGACTAATCGAGTTAACGGTGACCCTTCCATTAAGCAGGCACCACCTGCTGCAGGTCTTTACTACCCTCTCAGCTACACAGGACTCATGAGCTGACCTCAGTCATGATTAATTGAATGCCAATATTCTTCGTCAGGCAAACCGCCAACGCAGTCTCACAAGAACACCTCTTTTTGCCATCTCAATTTGTTAAAAGCAAAAGGAAACTGCATAAATCCTACTAATTTGTTCAAAAAAACAAAATTCCGATTTTAAATCAATGATACGAATTTAGAAGGGAAGACACGGTTTGCACTCATTCAAATGGTCTTGAATTATCCTTCCGCCTCATGAAGAATGTAATGGGAAACATAATGGTCAAAAACCTATTTTAGTGATCTGAATTCCACTAACACACAATGGCTGACAAAAATTCTGCAAGACTATCTCCTTGATATATTTAAATTGCCTTTAGTACAAAGAGTTGAGAGTGAAACACAGGTGGTGAACAGTTGAACACCGATGGAAACTTGAGAGACAGGCAGACGGAAGGTGGGTGGGAGGGAGAAAGGAGGCGAGAACCAGCGTATAAAAACCGACATGTCGGCGCATAATGTGAGCAGGTTATGTGAGTCACACTGAGACAGAAACGAATGAAATCGATAATCGATATATTGCACAAAACGAACTGAAACTAATCTCGCACAGTGTGTCATTTGGAAGATATTAAGCCAAGCATTTAGATACGTTTGATTGGCGGCTTTAATTAACGTATCGAACAGAACACTTACCGGGACCTCGGCTACTGATGACATTTCCCCTAACCCAGGGGGCACTCCTGTCCCTATTTGAGGGCCACTTTTGTGAAAGAAATGGTGTCGGTTGCGAAGGCGACGGTGGAGGAAAGGGAGGCGGCGGTGGAGGGCACATTTTCGACGGCCCTCCATTTAGACCCCCTGGTGGACCACCCTTGCAGGAGTTGTGACGGAATCGAGGAGGTAGATTTTGGGGTCGTAAATTCCCACGAGCACTGCTGCCACCACCACGACCCTGATTGCCGTTGTTAAATGGACGAGGATTCTGATTAAACAACGCGGGATCTAGAGATGGCATCGATTTCGCCGGAGTAATTGATTGATATTGTCCATTTCTTGTACCTGTATAAATAAGTAATGAAACAACTTCTAACACAAAATTTCTGTTCTTTTACTAGTTTTTAGTAAAATTTTAGTGAAAATTAAAAAATCTTTGTCAAATATATCTTGATCCTCAAATAGTTAACTAATTTTTGTGTATATCAATAAAAAATGATAAATAAATTATTCAAATTAGCGCATTTTGCTTAATTTACGTTTCTGATTTTTTTCAAAAAAGGCTTATGAAATATAAAGTTTCATAGCCGCTTTGGTGAAAATAAGGAAAATTAAATGTTCGAAAATGAATTTAATTAACAAAAATCACAATTACAGCTGCGAAAATTGATTTCAAGTCTCAAATTTGAGTTTTTTAGCTAAGTATTATACTAGAATTATAATGAACACGAGATACTGTTACACAGGTACCGCTGCTCGATAAATTAGTAATAACTCGTTAAATGGGTTATTTTGGAAACTGATACATATACTAACCTTCATTGGGGAAATTTGGTTGTCAATAGTTTTCACCGTTAAACTTTGACATAAAAAATACCTCAAGTCAAAAAGGAGCATAGGATCACTTTTTGTGAGAAACAAAAATCGCTTAGTTTTGGAATCATTAGGCAAAAACGAGTATCGGATTCCATGGGTGTTTGCGCCTAAGCAAGCGACGATTTGATATTGCAGAATAGGGGAGGCATGAGAATTCTCGAAGTCTGCAAAGTGGAACACTTGACCAAAACTTAGCACTACCAGTGCCAGAATCGTATTAATCACCTAATCCACAAATTGGATCAAATTTACGCCCGAAAAAACCTCATCGCTCTAACTCTAATGTTTCAAATGCTCAACAGCGATCTACAAGCCTAAATATTAAGTGAAACTAATGAAAATAATAATATTAATAAATAAATTGCAATGCGAAGACCATAAGAATTGTATTTGCAGCAATTGATTATTTTAAGTAAATGATAAAAATTAACTCAACGTGACCAATGTGAGTCACCCTTTCCGTGTAGATCCACTTTTGACTTATTGATTTTAAGATTCTAAATTCAACCACCTAAAGAACATGACTTTTCGTTGAGCCTTCATTACTGTCCATCACACAGATTTTCTTCCTTTTACGCTTGTCTGCTCTTGTAAATGCCATGACAACCACGTGGCTTAGGTGTATTGACATATTTCATTTGAAAAACCCCTAATCAGCCTAGATAAAACTCATTTTGCAAGTTTAGTGCTCTTCGTTTAATGACCTTTACTATTTAGATATCACTTGCCACGAGTCTTTCTCTATAAAAACGAGGTCTGAGAGATCGAAGTCTTCGACGTGAGACTGCAGCGATTGATGCCCAAACGCAAACATTACATTGTACTTGCTTCGATAAAAAAAGAGGATTACTTAGATGTTGATCGAATAGGAAAAAAAGTATCACGTGACTGTTAATTCAGTCATTTGGTGCAAATTATCAAGCCTGCAACTTTAGCAACAATGACTCCATATCGCATCCAAAGCTACTGAAAGAAAAAGCGACATTACATTTAGAAGATTTTAACCACATTTGACCATTAACGCCCGAATTATTTATTGGAAAGTGCACCCAGTCGCACTCACGCGTGTCTCAGCAGACTAATGCCGCCGACGTGATGAGTTTTGGTGCTATCAGGCGAAGGCTATAGACACGTGTTGAACATGTTTCAAACGGCGCAATAGCGCCTTCTGTTACGAGTCTGGTATCAATGGAGTTTATCTTGAAAGAGGACAGTACGGTCCTGCAGGATATTAAATGATTAATAAAATTCCGTCAATTAATAAAACACTGCTGGGTGACACGAGAGTAAGGTCATATCCGCGTATACTTTGCTTTAATCCCGTGCAAATACAAAATCGGTGAAATGTAGTGAGGAGGGCCCAGTAGAGGCAGGAGAAAATGCTTTCTTTTTAACAAGGAACAGGGTGCAGGAATCCAGAAAAATAAACAAATAGCGTTCACTGTAACAGTGCAGTGGTGCATCTTCAATAAATATGCACCATTGCGTTGTCGAGGTTGACGCTAAAAGTACAAATGGAGGGTAGTAGACGGATGCAAACTGATTCAAAGGTTTGATTTCTATTAATTATTTCATTTGCCTTCTTGTGAGAATGAAGACGGACCTTTATTTTGAAAAGGTTACACAAAATGGGCTATTTTTATCTAAAAAGATGAAGTTAGATAATGTTTCCTAATAGCAGGCATATAAATCGGTTTAAGATGTTCAAACGTCTGCAGAAGTGAAAGCCCTGTCAAGTGAGCTTAAATTTTCCAAACGTTTCTATTAGATTTATACTTGCTGTTTCTCATTTTCCTTCAGTCAAACCTTGTGAATCTGGTAAAATTGTCGATCCTGCCCCTGGTGGAGATACCAGTAAACATGTTCCTGAGTTCATTCATGAGTCATTGTACCATAAATTCAAATGTGTTTTCACCATGAACATTGCCAAATGTGGTGAGAAAACAGGAGTTAGTAATTAACTATAGTAACGAATAGTAACTCGTTTCTCTCCACTTTTAATGCGAATAGAGTATTTCAGGCTGCACTGCAAGCCGACGTCGGCGTTTGTCGAGTATGCTTCTTAGTCCTGATTTCGATATAGAATATGAAAAAACAACCGAGTCTGGATAGCCTGACAAAATTGGTCATTTTAAATCGACGAAAGATGCGAAGCTATGCTGTCAGGAAGCTTTCGCTAACAGCAGATGGCCTATAAGATGTAATGATTCAATGCTGAAGAAGGCCACGAAATATGTTCACACGGAAAGGTCAACATTGAACCATTGGGATGACCTTCTAAAAATTTATAGGCAGCGTTATACTTATGTTTAATGTTTGAAAATTGTGTAGTCATTACTTAAGCACTCAGGCGAGCTGCATTACAACAGTTCCACGGCAGTCATTTCTGTTTCCAACTCGTGAACTACTAGAGGTTATTGCAACCGACAAAGGCATCCACTTATTCTCAACTCTCTTTAGTGATCTTCATCGAAGTCATAATAGCACCCGCGTCTACCCTCCGCCACACAAACCTCAATCAAATGTTCGAGCAAAGTGATTCGTTGACATCCAATTCAGATATAATATAGAGATGGGATAACAGGAGGGATTCTCGACGCATTCTTTTTGATAAATCGGATGACGTTGCATCAGGCATTATATGATCACAGTGTTGCCAAAACTGTTATGGAGCGTAAATCCAGGACAAACCACCATGCTCTACCACCAAAGAACTCAACCACCCCTAGTCCAACTTCAGTTTCCATGAAGACCCTTCTAACAGACACACCGGTTTAAGTGCAGAATCATTGGTGGAATTGCACATGAGCAGAAGGTATCGTGAGAGCAGACGAGATAGCGTGCTATATGAAGTGAATATTGATGGCCGAAACTGGCTGCGTCGCCGAAATCATCTAAACTGAAAACTTTCGCTGGAAATTGTTGAATAAAATGAAATATTTTCATTAAAAAATTGGCTAGTTCTGCTTAATTCTGTGTACATTATTCAGCTCGGAATATGTGGATATTTGAGGGTTATGGCAGAAACACTCAATGAACCGAAAAGGTGAAGCACAAAGTCCGTTTTGACGAAATATGCAAGGTACCATTCTGATAGAAGTTCCACTCCACTCGGTATTTTTTTCTTCAGTGAGTCATAACAGCACCAGTCTAAATGTAGTTTTTGTAGAAAAGTGGTCCTCAAGACATCCATTTTATCACGTAAAAAACACTTTTTATGAAAAATAACTCCAGTCTCGTATCTTTGACGGAAGAAAATTAAAGCACTCATCATACTGAAATGAGAAGAACTTCTCAAGTTAATCCCAATTCATTATTGGTAGAATTTGTACTCATAAGACCAAAAATCCATTCGCCAATCTAGCCCAAGAGAGTTATTACCCTCCCTGCTTGAAATAGTAATAATTAAATAATCTCGAGATGGGGTCCCCGACTACAGACATCCAGAGGAGCTTCGCCTGTCGCTGCTTCAAAAAATCCATGACTGAAATGCAAATCTCATGGAAAATACCGGTCTTAAGAAATTATCTCCCCACACCTTCAAGATTGCTTCAGGTATCCATATAACTGCTTGTTTATATTCGTCGCGGATATGAAATACTCAATTATTAGTGAAAATAGGTTAATTGAACTTCTTACTTTTTCTCCAATGGGAACTTTACAAACATTTTTCAGAAAAATGAGCAGAATTCATGAAATTTCAGAAATAACCGCAGCTCAGCGATCAATTTACAGGGAGGTTTAAGGTCAACAAACTGAGGGTGAATTTCAGATCTGAAGATAAACTTTACCTTATAGTCATCAGCTTCTTATGCAGTAAATTTGTAAATTAAGTATTTAAATTTTAAGGACTTGAAAAGGATAGGCCAAACTCCATATGCACTTCTAGCACTCTGTTTATAAAACCGCCTAAAGTAATTAAATATATACACGTAGACTGTTCTCATTTTCTTGAAGAAGTAACCATTCAAAGCATATATAGAGCTTAAAAAGAGTGCTCATTTATTACCAAAATTAGAAACGACTTTTTTTATAAACAAACAGAGTTATTTGAAATCGATATTTTTCAATTTCGCCGGGAAAACAATCCCTCTCTGCATCTTCGATCTTTAGACATGCAAAAGACCAAATATATATACATATATGAATTTTTTAATAAAGTACAAATGTCCTCGAGATAGTGTCTAGTTGTCTCAACCACTGGTACCGAGCGATATCGTGAACAATTCACTAGGATTTCGGAATCACATGTATATCAGAATTGGAGTGCACAAGAGCTTAATTTTAAAGGGTATTTGCAAATAATCAAAAACCTATTTTATGCAATAGACAGATGGGTATGCGGCGAAATACAATCCACACCTCTGAAATTTTATTGGTTAAGGAAGGTGTGCTTTCAAGGTCTTTGAATTTTCTTTTTGTTTAAAGCGTATGAATGAATTGGGGACTTGCATTTTCAAGCCATACGCCATTAAAGCCAAATGAAACAGAGCTGATTATTTAATGCTTCTCATGGATAAAATTTCTAATAAATAAAGAAAACAATTCGCATTTTAAAACAGGTTTTGAAGTGCATTTACAATTCTCATCAACTTGTCAAAAGCAAACTCACAGGGTGCAGGTAGCCATTTATTACAAACAGATCTCGTAGATAAATGAAATCAATTTGCCAAATGACAGACATTTTACTAAATTCGACCTCCCAAAGCTCGAATTATCCAAAAAACGTTTGGTAAATTGGCATAACTGAGACGAGCGTGGAGTTCGGAGCTCATTCAGTAAACTAAATAGTCATCTGGTGCTTCATGACGCCACCACTGTTGGCCCACGATGAATGTACACAAAACATCGTTTCAAACAGAGGGATTTGCAGACCACCTGTGAGCCAAGAGCTGCATTAACCTATCAACGTCAATAAAAGTATAACTCTTCGTGCATTTACATTTGATGGAGATGGTAGGATTGGACGATGCTTGGATTCAAATTGTGACTAAATACCTGATTTCAAGCCGCGAACTAATGTGGTCTAATAGGAACAGTCAAAATGAAAAGAAAAAATTTTCTCTTGCCGGCATGTAAATTGCTTATTTTGAAAAGCACTGCTTACTTTATGGATTTGGACTATCGTTATTTCAATTAAATTGTAAAATAAATGTTGCAACACACAAACAAACAACTTCAATTTGACAAAGAAGTCTCAAGCGAAGGAAGAGGAGGGTTGCATTGTTATTTTTATCGAACGCCGCCAGCCCATTAAACAAAATCGGCTATACGATCACCGTTCTCAGTTTTTTGCTCTGCAAACTGTGTACTTTCATACTATTATCCTGATAAGTAGTCATTAACATAAAGTCATTAAGTCTATGCGTTCTTGACTGACAAACAATCAACACGGATTGTCCCTGTCAAATTAGCATGCGGATACGAGCTGGACCGAGTACCTAGGCAGGTAGTAGAGACAAATCCCCCTCATATCAGGACAGTCCTTAATCATCCTGATTATAGTCACTTTACAAAGTTAATAAAGTGACTTTGAAGGTATTGCACATCTGACTTGTCTTCTCTCATTCGCTTTAAGTCTAAGTGAAAAGTGGCCTGACGATAGCTGGCGTGGGGAAACATCGTCTCACCAGAACTTGATCTCAGAAGTACGTCGCCATAAAAAGTCATGCCCACATAGGTGTGCAACGAAAAATGCAAAAGATATTCTAAACTCAAAAAAAAAATCCAAATTCAAAGCTTCTTTACAAATTGTAGTGAACATGATCCGGTGACTAGGATCTTCAGAACTAAGCACTAAGGTTTAACGATGATGATACCTTGCTGATCTATCTTTTCAATGCAGTAAAATTCGTTTAATTGTAAAATCCAGTTGAACTTAAATAAATGGAATGATTATTGTCTAAATATGCATTTCATAGAACCAAATATTGCCATCACCAACTTTCACGCAGCTGATGTAATAGGTAAGGATCTTACCATTCTTACAGGTCAATGAAGTAGAAAATCTCTTATCTTTGGGACCATTTTGTAAATCCCGGGTTGTCAAACTGTCTTTTGTTCTGTCCTCTTCACATATTGAAAAAATAGCAATTTAAATAAATGTATTCAGAAGCAAAAAACGCGTGATATCAGCGCTTCCTGGCTGAAATGCTCCCAGCATTAAACTGCATTTTATAAAGTGTGGGATGATTAAGACCCCAGGTCAGGACAACCTAATCACCAGCCGCAATGAGTGCCAATTTTGGAAGTAGGGCGCGCATCTAATTACATCTTGATGGTAAGTACACAACGGGCACTGTGTTAATTGGGGTTAGATCAGGGCAGATTAAACAGCAGTGATTGATGGAAGAGGCCTGCCGATAAGAGAGAGGATCCGGTTGCCGTAACGAGTGGAAGGACTAGCGTGTACACATTCCTGTCATTCCTATTCTTATCAGTTAAAATACTGGCAGGCAATTTCATAAAAAAAATGTAAATTAGAGCCAAGGATAATTAAATCACCTCGATAATCCCAATCAGCAGAAAGAGCAGGTGGTAGTAGTACAGCCCCCCTTCCTCCCCCACCCCCTCAACAACGAGGAGAGGACACGCTGAACAATCACATGTTGTTTTGTTGTAAAGCTTTGAAGAGAAAACACACGAAAACTCACACACACGCTTAGTACAATCACAGCCTCGTGCGAAGATCACACTGCCGCCCCGTGGATTCCACCTATCAGGGGGGGGGGGTGGTCTGTAATGATCTAACTGGGACAATGTCATCAATAGCACAACTAATCACCAATCGCCCTAATCACCAATCACACGAAACAATGCCACTGGATAACGAGCTTGTGTTCTGCTTTCACGAAATTCGAACTTTCCAAAATACGAATAAAACTGAAAACAGATGCAATCCTCAATATTACCGCTTTAAACAGAACCTGGAATTAAAACATTGGAGGTAAAATGAAAACTTGTGCCACGCAGGTCTAATTACAAAGAAAATACTGTTCATATGGGGTAAAATGAAACTGCAAACTAGAGAGAGAGAGAGTGAGAGAGGGCTTTATTTCACTGTTGCAGCAAAATTGGGATGAATGCGCACACACGCACGCACAAGTTTAACCTAAATGTCCTCTCCGATCACCCCTACAGCATAAGCATAAAAATGACAGATTAATGGCTTCTTAACCAAGAATGTGATGCACTAGCAAGGACTCTAATATTATTCTCAATCAATACATACTACTGTGTGGTAGTTTGTGTAGGAAGGTAATTAAAATTTCACCTTTAATCCGGTAAACCGAATTGGTATGTCGTTTGAAAAAATGCATTAAAGTGCCCGATAAATACCATTTTGATGTGGTATATTCGACAAAAATATGCCAGAGGCTTGAATTCTTCTAAAATCACAACAGCATCACATGGCATCGTACCAAAATTTAGAATGAAATTTGGAGCTAGAAATTTCTTCTATGCCCTTTTCCCAGTTTGGAAAACCCATTATTACAGAAGAAAATGAGCCGCAAGAATTCAATCCATTAATCGAAAACTGCATGCAAAATGTCTGCTGGATGGAGAGTGAGCGGTTGACTACATTGCATTTACCAAAGCGCCAATTTGATCAACTGAATTCGGAGGCTTCCGGCAAGTAGGCAGAATTTCTATGTGACTTTGTTTCAAATACTAATTTCTTAGTACTTAGAGTCTTCAGGCCAAGATACTTTTTGGAGCAATTCATTTCGTTCAAGCTTAGTGACCGATGGTACCCTGCACTAGTTCCTCAAAGTCTCCAATCCTATTCAACCCTCCCCCACCCCTTCACCCCACTTCACAAGGGGTAATAATATCCTTGAATCTCTCTGACAATAACAATACCCACGTTTGACCTGTTTAACCAGTCACAATAGTGCGCATCAAAACTTGACTACAGGTCATATAGGCCTACACCTTATTCGATACGCCACCACCGCGTAGAATAAATATCGAGCCCTTTTTACGCTCGCAAAACAGTTTCCTAATTCGAAGTAGTTTAACTCGCTTACCGATGGAAAAAGAAATCCGTGGTTTTCGGCATAAAGAAGTATACGTATCTAATTCACTCACTTGGAATCTTGCAATTATTCAATTCTTCAATCAATAAGAGAATAATTTAATAAACTTCTTACAGTAATGAGAGAATAAATTTAGTTGTAATAGATATTAATTTCTAAATTAGTTATCCCATTATTAAAATAAATACTCATTAGAACAGTGATTACATCTAAATGAACGTGACAGGTAACATTTCAAGAATATCCATATAAGTCGTGACAACTTGTTCAAATAATCATATAATTTGTCAAAAGCTTATTCGATTAGGTAAGCCAATGTTTCAAGTAATCGGTCATTTTGTTTCATTTTAAGTTGTTAAATTCAAAATTTGATTTTATAAAGTGCTTTTATAAGATTGGAAAAAGACTCAAACTAACCGTGAAAACTTCGGATATTATGATGTTGAGAGTAGCGCTGTGGATTTCCATTTCCCCTGTTAGAGTACCTATCAATTTCGACATGTCTGAAGGAATCGGCTGGGGGATGATTATAATTGAGGTTTCCACCACCACCACCGCAACCACGTGAATAGGAGGCGCCGCGACCCCCTCCACAACCTCCTCTCCCTCCTTGTTGACGATTGGGTTGGAACTGCTGATGTTGATGTGATTGGGAGTCTGCATGGCTCGAGTCATGAGAAAGACGTGATCTGTAAAGTTATAATAATTTAATTCTGAAACCTGAATTTGGTTAGAATCTATTTATATATTTCATCGTCTGCATTTCAATGACCTCGTCATCTGTGGGGACAATCACACAGCCAAAATTTGAGTCAACGTGATCCGTCGGGCTGAATAGAGATTTAAGTCTCAGTGTTGAAACAAAAAGGGTAATCCGTCGCCTACCAAACTTCTACCTACTTATATCCATTCAAAAGTCCAACTTCAGAACCGCTAGAAGTTTCAAATCTTGTCCAACAATCTTTATCCTTCTTTGAGTCATTCATTTTAAATCACACTTTTTAGTGCGTTAATTTATATATAAATTTGTAGACCAAATTAACCAGGAGATTAGAGAGAAGATACGTGGCTAAACAAAGCCCTCCAAGTCTTAATACATGAACTAGACTCGAGGAAAACTTAATAATGTAAACAAGATAAACAGCCTAACGATACGCCCAAAACTGACATAACAGATTAACAATATAAACTACCTCAATGAAATAGAAGGAAAAGGGAAAAGACACTCACAAACTTTTTGACAGTTTATATTCGAGCAGTACGCCACCACCTCTTGACCGATACCCCTGACGACCCTGAAACTATTTAATTAAAAACAAATATATCATTACCTTGTTCCTATGATTTGAATTTTCATAGGCCCCATTCCTAATTGGTTTGGTATCATTGCGACAAATTGTTATCTAAGAAATAAATAATCCATAAGGTATTAGCGATGAACCTTAATTTGAGACGGATGAATAGAGCTACCAGTCTCTACAGCACGTTTTTTATCCAATTCAATTTCCTGCAAAGTCTATAGAGCGAAATAAATGTACTTACCCGATGCCTGTTTTCAAGCCGCGCATTATTTTCACGTATGACGGCTATTCGCTCATTAAGATTGCATTCTTGTCTGCAATTTCGATTTGTCATTTCGATGTGCCAATAGTTTTATATGAGTACTTATCCCAAACCACTGCAGGCATCCAGGCCAGGCCCAGAAGTTTGGTAATAATCTCACGAAACCCTAGGTAGGGTTTTAAATTGCGCGAGGATATTCTCAAGGTCGATTTTGTTTATTAGAATTATTTACAAATTTACTAATTTGTATAGTTAACAAATATAATTTATTAAAATAAAAGACTATAGTTTTGTAACTGAATATTGCTATTATTTTGAGAAACTTATTTCAATCAATTATTTGCCGAATGCTATTCTAACGTGGGCTGGAAATCCTATTTACGGCATTTTCGCTACCCTTGCTGCCATCTGCATTCTTAAGCCACGACTCCTGAACTCCAGCTCACCTAATTTCAAATCCCAAAACACTGATTAAGTACAATTAATATATCTTTTACATAATATATCACATGTATTTAAATCATCGTCTTTGAGAGAAAGCTAATGAAACAAGGACGACCATTGCATAGAAGACGGGTAAAAGGGGAAATGCCTCGTATAAACAGATAAAGGGCTCCAAAGCTCCTTAGATAGCCAATTTACTGTAGAGAGATTAAAAAGGAAGTCAATTTGACAACGAATTATCCAGGGAGTCCTCAGGAGTTGTGCCGCCCTCAACCATCATATTTTCTTCCTGAACTTGCTCCATATCATCCCCGACTTCTCCTCGTCCAAATGTGCGTCCAGCGAGTACGCTAGCCGTGCAATTTACTACAAAGTTAAAATACAATCAAGGCAATATGGAAACTTCGTAAGATTACGATCAGCAAGATAAAGGACTTGCGGATATTTGCCAGCTCTTGGACAGAAGCAGCCATTCTACTGCAACGACGACGACATGAACAGCTACATGAGGATGAATGATCGGCTTGTTGGGGGGGAGGAAATGCATTATTTACTGCAGTGGCGCCAGCTTCACCTGGTTGCTGTTGATGGAAAGAGGAAGATGCAGACTCAGTTCTGTTGGCACTCAAATTATCTCCCGAAATGGCTGGGGATGAAGAGGATGAATTCTGACGATGAAGTAGCTCCAGGGCTTCATTTAAACTCGCTAACACATGAGAGATCAACACATTTGCCTGAAAGTGAGATATGGTACAATCGTTTCAAAGAAAAGGTCAAGGGTTTGATTGTAAAAAAGATATTCTTACGGGATGTCGAGAATGTAAGCTGCCTAGGGCTTCAATAGATCTTCGAACGAGTTTTCTCGCCCTCCTATGGTCTTCACAGCTGCATTCACCTTAAATGATGATGGAATAAAGCTTTAAATGACCAACCTTAATTAACAAGCATTTTTCCATGCTCTTTCACTTACCAGAATTGGTTGCAGTGTTCTGAACAGCGTTGACTAGAGCTTGGAGCTCATGTGTCATGGCAGACCAAAATGTTGACAATTTGAAGACAAGGTGATTCAGGCGGTCTGGAACATTCTTGTTCTCCTGAAAAAGCAGTGAAAACGTAGTGCGAAAAATGACAAAGACTATTTTATCAAAGTGAAGTGTAATACTTCCCAAGAATTACTCTTTGTAATGTAATGTAATGTGGATGGTTGCTTGGAGTACATCTAATGAGTGAACCAGTAGGATATCCAGTTATAGAATTCATCCACGAGATTCTAGCAAACGATTCCACTAATAAAAAGCGCGTTCTTATATTATATTAGTTTCTTATTTTAAATAATTGAGCAATAACAAAGAATCGCTACAAATCCCAATTTCCCGAGAAACCAGAAATTACCATTACAAACTTGGGATAGCTCACTAACTTCAGCAAAGCAAAATAGAAAATAAGCTTTCCCAATATTGATAAAATGATTCAAAACTACAGACCGAAAAAACAAAGCAGAGAACCGACGTACAACATTTTGCAACAGTCGATTCCTGTTTTTATTTACAAGAATTAGTCTTAGCTTCTATGGCTAGGTTAAGGTTCAATAGTTCCAGCTGTTTGTCAGCTTTCAAATTAGTGATTTCGATTCTTGCTACGCAATGATCACACAATCGTTTATCGTTTAGAATAGAAATGTCTAGTTATTTCAGAGATCGGACGCAGCGACCGGATCGAAGGTACCATTATATGGCATTAATCGGCCATAACCAAAGCAAACTCATTAGCTTAAGAGACAAGGTAGCCACACTGGAAGTATAAAGATACATGGGCTACACATATTGAAGTCACCTAAAAGTTCTGTTTATTAGAGGAAAGACAAAGCAACTTGCACTAACATTGTGAGCAGCAGAGGGTTGAGGTACATCAGTGAATGAGACTGTTAGAGAGCTGGGAGTGTCTGTTGAGAAAGCCGACATCTGATCAGCAAGCGAAGCGCTCGTATCATCGTGATATCGTTCCCCTCTGCATTCTGCAAACGCAGCATCCACACAGACTGAAATCTCTCGCACAGTAGCCCCAATGTCCTCCACCAGGGAATTCACTCCGTTGAGGCTACAAATAAAAAGGTCAAGAAAAGGCGTCAATGCGGATTATTTATATTCCACTCCAGTCTTGTCTAAGTCCTGGATTTTGTGCTGCCTTCTAACTCTAGATGAATGGGGAATGGCAATTTAACAGTCCTGAACTGCGGATTATAGATATTCCAGGTCTTGTGATTGGTAATTCATTACTGTGCAGTTAGCGGTACGTAGCAAACATATATCAAAAACCTCTCGAACGAAGAAACAACACAAACGCGCAACGCTAACAACAGATAACGCATAACCTACTGCTCGGGTAGGGAATGGTTGTCGAAAATTCCCCCATTGATCATAAATGAAGAAGTGCCGAGATTAAATGAACACGGACTCTGAAAGTCGGCAGAAGCCACACGTGGATTCTCCGGCGTTGAAATCTCATCGACGCTAGAAACTGGACGTCTTTGTGAAGAGAGAGAATGGAAATAAGAGCCCCAACTTTGGCACAATATAATGCGAACGATGATAGTAGCCCAACTTACTCAACGTTAGTTTCCCGAACGGCGGACTCGAGCTTCTTAATTACTTTGTTCTTGACAAGAATTTGCTGCCGTAGCCTCTCCAACTCCTGAATGAATCCCTGAACACGTTTCTCGTTTTCGCCCAAGATCACCTTCAGACGTACGTTCTCCTTGTTGGCACCGTGAAGCGAAGTTGAACGCTTCTCCAGCTTGGCTTTTAGTGAAAAAGCGAGAGCCTTCAGCTGAGGATACTTTCGAGCCTTTTGTCGAATCTCCTCCAAATCCTCCTTCTCACCGCAAATGGGATCATCTTCCAAGAAAGCTCCGAGATTAATCTGAGCGTTTGCGGAGACAATACGAGCCATTTCAAGGTCCGACTGGAGCATTAATTTCTCTTCTGTGCATGCCTTCAGCTCCTCTCTGAGATTATCTCTTTCAGTCAAAAGAAGTTGACACTGTTCGACCATTTCCGCGAATCTCGAATCGGCGACTTCAAGCAGAGACTTGTATTTAAAATGCGCACTTTGTAAGTTGACCCTGTGTTGCTGAAAGTAGGAATGAAATGGGAACGAGGTGAATCAAAAAAACCAACTCTTTCCAATGTTAACAAATGGTAGAGCGAGGTCTAAAAACAACAACATCTTAGAGACTTCATGTTATCACCCACTTAGAACTTCGTAGATTATCTGTTCTGCAACGTGAAATTAAATAGATAGTGAGGTTTTGTTCTCCCTCCATAAGTGCACGCCCTTTATTGATCGGGCAGAGGACATGACACACAACGTGGGAATGCAATTCCAAACCCTGCAAAGGAGTAACTCCATGAAAAAATCGAGTACTGCCATCATTCAACTAGTTCACTGAATCTCGAATTCTTAGATTTAGCAACAGGGGGGAGCTTATCGTAATAAACTAAGAGACGTCAATATTAAACAACGACAAAACACGTACCTCAAGCATCTCCTTTAATTGGGCTTCCAATGCCACATTCTGCTCCTTCTGACTATCTACTTCGTCAAGAGCACTACTCAATTTCAATGAGGTACCGGTTTCTCGCTCAATGCTCTCTGCCAACAAGTCCTAAAGATAGAAAATAACAAGTGAGAAGCAGGAAAGACAAGTACCTCTAGACGCTCAGATTTAGCCTTCCACTCGTCTAAGTCCTTGGTGGCATTGTTGAGCTGATTCTCCAAATCGTCATAAATTGCTCGCAAGTCATTTGCAGCCACCTAGCAGAAGAAGCGGAGAAAAAGGACAAGATATGAATGCGAAAAAGAGTGAAAGCAGAAAATGAAAAAATTGAAGTGAGAAGCCCACTTTTAATTCAACAACTCTTGCCTCCTTTTGGGCCAACCTCGTCTCCGTCTCCGCAAATTGCTCCTTTAAATTGGCCATTGCCAACTCCTTATCCTTGAGAGCAATCTATGGAAAAAATAAATAAAACAGACTTTGTGGAAACTAGCAGTAGTCAAAAGACACAGGAACATGGATAACCAATTTCTAACCGACCCTTAAGAGACCGGGCAAATCGAATTCGATTAAAACCGCTCGATGAGGACAGAAAATTAAGCTCATTTAAAAAAATTTCAAATGCTTACTTCTAATTCTTGAACTCTGACCTCCTTCGCTCGGGAATCGGAAAGGGCTTCTGTCAGTTGCGTATCCACTTTCTGCAACTTCGTCTGAGATTCGATGACTTCAGTCTAGGCGAAGAGAAAAATTATAATTTGCACTAGCGCGATTCAGAACGAATTGTCTCCCAACGCGTTCTCATTTTACATCTAAAACAATTCATTTCTTTTGCAAAGTTCAGATGCTCTATACTTCACATGAAGCCCTTTTTATTAAGATATATTCAACAAGAATGACTGTGCAAACTGTATTGACAAGAAGAGCAGTAGTCAAAGTGGGCATCTATCAAGACAAAGTCCGTGGGTTCAGTGTGGATCACCACTCCCAATCGCCAATACCGATGGAGTCAAAGGTGTAAGAAGGCAACTTTCAAATCACAAATGCTCCGACATCACCGTCAAAAGAATTACATTCCCCAGCAGAGATGGGACATGGACGCTAATCAATGGAGGTAAATGCAAAGTAAAACAAGGTCACCTACCTCCAACTCCTGAGCCCTGACTTCTTTTGTTTGAGTTTCTAAATGAGCTTCGGTCAGCTGCATCTCCATGTCCTGCAATTTCGCCCTTGATTCAGTTATTTCCGCCTAAATAAAAGAGAATGAGAGCGCATAACCCCATTCCCAAATTGATGCAAAAAATGAAACAAAATAAAATGTGCTCTTGAAAATACAGGAATCGTTTAATTCCTTATTTTCAAGGAGTGTTATCAACACACACTTAACAAAGTGTGGACACATTGTTTAGAAAGGCCCTAAAAATTACAAATCGGCACTTTTAGCACTCTTTCAAAAAACCCCATATCCAAAAAAATAAGTACACCATAAAGGCCATCGATAGGTCGTCTGGATGAGTCATAAGGAAGTAAAGTCATTGGACAATTCATTGGGGAGGAGTATCTCCTACATTGATCAGAAATCGGATATGAGTAGACTGAACAATAAGAGGCAGAAAGTACAAGGATTTTGGAAGCCAATTATACCACATAAGTTACTAATAAGAAGGGTTCACTCAAAACTCCTGAAACAAAGAAGGGAATAGCGATGCGACTAGCCTTTTTTTTCAGTGATTTTACTGAATTCAAGAGAAGTACTTTGGAGGATGAAGCAATAAAAGAAATATTACAAGAAAGATTTGGAAAAAAGCAATTCTAGAGATGAAAATAACAAAATGCATGAAAAGGAATGATTTTCTTTTGCTCCCGATCCAGTAGGAATTGAAAGTTGATTAACCTTTTGTCGAATTGGAATCCCAAATCATAGGATCTATTAATGATTAAACTTGCTACTTACCGCATAATGCGCGGGGAGCATTGCAGTGTAGAAGGAGAAAAAGCGAAAATTCGCCTGAATCGAACTCACCTCAAGCTCCTTGGCATTGGTTTCTCTCACTTCCACCATAGCATAAGTCTCGTCCAATTGTGCCTCCAGATTTCGCAATTTCACCTGGAGTTGAGATAATTCAGCCTATTTAAGAACACAATGTAAATATCGATATTAGACATTAATGAGCATTTTATAATTTTCAAATGTTAACTGATTATTTTTTACCTTGATTTAGAAATTTCAGACATTTTAAATTTTATTAAAATAATATTCATTTTTAGGCGAAAACGAGAAGGGGGGGGGATATTGGAGGATAGTATTAATAGGAAATTTGCCTCTTACTTCCAGTTCTGCAGCCCTCTTCTCCTTCGTTTGAGAATTTAACTCCAAATTTCGAAATTTAGTCTCCAGCTGAGGTATTTCAGCCTATTTGTATAAAAAGAGAAAGTTATGGACGCATACAACATGAATCGTTAGAAATTCCACCAAGCGGAGATGTGGTGGCCAATTCAGGATATACTGCAGATATTTTTTTAATAATTTGGATTAAAAGACAAAGATCTTAAAAGAGGAACAAAGTGCAGTCTTCGGAAATCCGCTATTTATTCCAACCACAAATGCCTCATTTGAATCCCACTTAGCACACCTAACATTAACATATTTTATCTCCATAAAAATTATATTTAAGGAGGTAGCAAAACTTTGCGTAATTACCATGACTCTCAAATTGTAGCATCTCCTCCTCAGCTGACCCATAATTTAAGATAAAATATAAAACATGGATTAAAATGCCAGGGAAAAGTAGTACCTCTAACTCCTTTACTCTGGACTCATGTGCTCGAGAAGCAGAGACGGTTTCGTGTAGTTGCATCATCAAGTCCTGTACTTTCGACTCCAAATTGGCTACTGTGATCTGGACGTGAAGAAAAGGGAAGGCGAAATTTAACTTTTTAATTTGACATATTACTTAACTGAGAGCTGTAGAAAAGGCCAACCTTCTTATCAGCGAGCTCCTTGACATTTGCGGACAGATCAGCTTTGAGTTTGTCCATTGTTAAAGTGGGCTGGTCACAACTCGACGGTGTGTCATTCCCGTTTTCACACAAAGAGATACTTGGTGGTTCCGTGGTGTCCGACGTCTGCAGTGCTGCGTTCTAACCAAAGTGACGAAAATTTTCAATTTTACTAACAATAGTAAATAAGAAACACTTTAATGAACAAAAAATACTTGATGATGTTGGGTAACAGCTGCAGTCGTTACAAATTCCTCATTGAATTGTTGTTCAAGAGCATCCAGCTGACGATTACTACAAGAAAATTAATAATTAGCTCAAAATAGATTCGTTGGAAAGAAAAGCAACAAAGATTACTTGGGACATACATTTCAGTCAGATTCACAGTACCCTCGTGTCTTTGTAAAGTGTCAATAAAGAGTTCAAACCACCTGTGAACCAGATCGCACCAACCAGAGAATGCAGGAGATTCAAGGAGCTCCATATACCTGGTCTTAGAGAGAAGTTCCGCAAAACGTACCACGAGGTCTAGTAAGCTCTGCATAGGAAGTGAATTAGCATAAGCGCCTTCAATATGAGATGAAATAGGAGGTCTCTGGGAATCGGTGTTCAGATTAATAGCAGCTAATAATTCCGTGGCTGCATCAAGCGACCATGCATCCAAGGCTTCCTGAATACCCGCGACCTAGAATCAAATAAATTACAACCAATAATAAATTCATAAGAACATCAATAAGACGATATGGAAAAGGGAATAACCCCACGGGTAAGTCCAACACGGAAGGTTAGTGTGGTCAGTGGTTAGATCCAGACACATTCACCTTAATGCCACTCACTTAGAGCAGACGATTGCGGTCATTGAAGCAGGATGGTCTGCTCTTTTCACTCATTTTGCTCTTTACGTTTCCAGATCCTTACTGTAGCTTCTAGACTATATATCCCCTCTCATTATCTCTTATTGAAAAGATATCAATAATAATAATAACAATAAGGATCTATTCAGACCACCCTTCCTAGGCAGTGAAAAGGGGTGTTTCCAACCACTTACCAATATGCTCTGTTTCCGTAGGCAATAGTAATGAAAATGACACTTCCTAAATGTGATAATGAAACTTACGAGGATAGTAAAGTAGAACGCTTACCGCGAGAGCAACGCGATCAAAGATATCGCGAGAGTGCATCTCAAGGCCAGTAATGTCAAGAGCATGGCTTCGCTGACTTATCGCGAAGGACAGGGAGTTATTCATTGAAAGATCCTCCATTGTGTTGTCGTTGAGATGCTCACGAAGAAGATGGAAGGTTGTGTTGTTGTGACTCATCTGACTCACTGACATTACCTCATCATCACCCTTCTCTGCAGCCGGTTCGACGAGATCATGTTTGCTGGCTGCAAGAGAAGAGAAAACTATTAGAGAAATACATTGGCCGGATTCATAGCAAAGCAAAGCACTGTCCTAAACTCCCTACTAGGTTCAATTAAACTCATTTAGCGTACCAGGAGCCTCAGATACTGATGGATCGCCTTTCTCTCCAATTGCAGGCTCTACAAAAGATGTCTGTTGAGAAGTCTGTTGACCAGTTCCAGGAATGGCACATCTGGTACTTGTCTCTAAACAGAGTGAGTTTGTAATCATACTGCGATTCACCGTCTCATGGAAGGAATTGCGGAAGGTGCACAGATTGTCGAACTGATTAATAAGTCCCTTAATCAGTGAGTAGACGTCACGAAGACGGTCCGGTTTCCCCTCTGAAGCTGTGGTGGTGTCATGGGTCGGCACTCCACCTTCTTCATGTTTAGGCTCTTCTCCTATCTGGGAGACCTAACGGGAAAAGATGAAAAGACAACAAACAGGTGTTTACCTCAAGCATACTGGCAGAGAGCTCAGCCTCCACTTTATTAAGGACAGATTTGAGTTCATTCATTGTTCTGTCCAGAGTTTGGGACACCTTCTTGTTAGAATTATGAAGACTAGCGAAAGATTCATTACCTTGAGATATGTTACCTGCCTCCTCTATAAAAAAAAGGACTTAATAGGGGGAAATGGATCAGCTCTTACCTAGAATGGAAGGGTTGATTGAAATTGATAGGTTGACAGGTGGATTGGTGGTGGCGACCTTTGGAGGGGGAGGATTGCTCTCGGAGAGGGCATTGAAAGCGGCCTTGAGACGAGTGTTGGCTTTGACTTGAGCGACCAGCTTACTTCTCAAAAGAGCCACCTCGTGTTGGAGTTTATTCATCTCGACAGATGTTACGTCCTTCAGTTGCTGCTCTTCTGCTTTCTCCCCTGTGACTACATCCACGTTCGAGTTAAAAATGCTGGAATCTGGGTCATGATGGTATTGAGTTACCTCAGCCACCACCTCACTTTCTTCGGCAGGAGTATGAGTAGCCTCTGGAACGTACAATTCCAACAAAGCACGTTCTCTATCCTCTAGTAACTACAAAGGAGGGGAAAAGTGTCTTCAAAGTACTTTAAGATCCCTATATAATTTAATTAGATAGAGCCATAGGATAAAAGGACTAAGGGTAGTCAGGCAGGAGGAAATGATGGAAAAGAGCAGACCTGGAGGGGATGGGGGTTATAATGAAGAGACCGCTAAGTGCAGTTGGCTGGTTTCGTATCCTTATTTCAAGTGATGAACAATCAATCGGACAAGCGCAGCGCATGCGAGTCAACATCATGTGCGTTCGATAGAAAACAAATCATTGATTGTGAAGGGAAAGGCAAATTTAGGATTTAAATACAACATCAAAATTAATTACTACAGGCTTTTTTTCATTTTTGGTGCTAGAACAAACAAAGCCAAAAGAGACATCCATAAAAACGATCAAATATAAAACGTGAAGAATAATTGGCCTAGATATTCAGAACAAGAAGTTTAATAAGACTGATACATCGAAGGCACAATGGTGAACCCGTCAGTCTGCCCAGTTAAAAGGTATGGGTTCGATGCTCACTGACACACATCCAGTGAGCGAAATACTTAAGATGAGTAACGTCTACCAGACGCGCTTGGGGATTATTAAAGGAAAGCGCTTACATAATTCTCAAAGCAGGTTAATTACTTGAAGAGAAGGGCGGCTGGTGGAAAACGGACTCAAATGTTGAGAAACGAAAAAGTCCGCAAATTAGCAAAGAAATGATTAAGTCCAAATTTGCTGAATCAGAGACCAATGGATTCGAACATCATAAGTGGCCATCCACTCAGAGGAATTACAACTATTGCCACAGCATTTCAGAAGCATTGCTGCTCTTCCTAACGAAATCAGTGAAAAAAAGTCGCTTGAGAACTAACGGCGATCGTGATCTGATTCACTGCACACACACAAAGGGAAGTGTAAGAGATAAATTGTAGGGAAAACGATCAAATTTGGCGTGACTACACTATGCCTCAATAAAGCAAACAAATGTCATTAAACAAAAACAGAAAGGAAAGAAGCAAAATTGAGACAGTTAATATTATTCAATAGATATCATTTGTCCATGTTAGAACATTCTAACGAAGAAAACAAAATAGACTAATCAAACAATCCGAAGGAAATCTAATAACTTTCACCCTTTTGAAACCGTTAAGTTGAGTCAAAGTATATTAATTTAAAAAAATTGTCGAAACCAACCGAGTGGAGCTTGTTTAGTTGTCTCATGTGCTCCTCTCTGATACGAGCGTCAAATTCCTTCAACTGCTTGAGTTCCCCTGTTAACTCTTCATTTAACTCGTCCTTATCACTGCAATCCCTGAGAAGATCGGCGATGCGATCATGGAGATTCTTTTCCAACTCATCTCTCTGCTCGAGATCCCTCAAGTGAGAAGTTTTTTCATCATCATACTGCTTTAAGATGAGGCGGAATTTGCTCTCACATAGAGAGAGCTCTTGTCGACAGCTAGAGAGATCAACTGACAAAGAATCACAGTTTGATTTGAGAAATTTCAACATTTCTTGGGCCGCACCGTACCGACGCAGAAGACTGCTCCTACTCATTTTGAGGGGTGACGACAAAGGATCCAGAAGAGCATTCAGATCAACATTCTCTTTATCCTCAACATCAAGGCAGCCAGAGGGCCGATCGATCGACGTATTTCCTTTGCTACGCAATTCGGCTATCTCCGTTTCCAAAAGTGTGATTTTTGACTCAGCAGAGGTCAAAATCTGTTGGAGAGTTGACAACTCACTAAGACGAATTCACGACAAGCATATTCTAACTTACGAATTTTTCACATTTTCAAGTCGAAAGGATTCATTTTCAATTGCTTCGCATCGACTTTCTGCTCTTCTTTCAGAGACTTTCAGTTCTTGGAACTCAGCGAAGAGCGAGTCGTACTTCCTTTGCCACTCTAGCAAGACCAATAAGAATGAATCTCAAAAATCGCGTTACCATTAACGGAGGACTCAAGCTTTTCCGCTAATTTTTCATTATCATTCTTCAAACCTTCATTTTCATGTCTTAAAGACGATAAAATTCGCGAGGCACGATCTAGCTGGCCACGAATTTTCATATTCTCTTGCTCGAGATTGTAGATTCGCTAGTAATTTTAACTCAAATCACAAAGATATATTTACTTACAAGTCCTGCATTTTCAATCTGGCCTCTCTTAAAAACTTCCTCATATTTATGGCACAACAAGCGTAGGTTAAAATTATCAATTCTTAATTTTGAGAGTTCCTTAAAAATAATATTTCGCATGGGATATTGTTGTTACCTCAGACTGATCTTGAACAAATCTGACGTTCCTAAATGAATCGTCCAACATTTCAGACCGCAATTGAGACCCCACAAAAGAAACGCTAAACGAATAAAAGTTTAAAAACAAACTTACCTTTCATCAAAATTTGCAAAAGATCGCGGGTCACTAGGACCCTGTTCAGCCATTTAATATAAATAGATATCAAAATATATAAATCGGATTCACTTTAACTATATCTAAAAAATTCAAATCGAACAGGGTAAAAAAACAATGTTCGGCGTTTATTAAGGCAAGCGTGATGAAATAGAAGTGATGCAAATTACCCGAAGTAAGTCCTTAAATTTATGTGACGCGCAATAACCGTAAGTTTGTTACTCAAGTCACTTAAAGTAAATATCTTTATTTATATATTTCTTGACTTTAGCACAAGGTTTATTATCAGCTATTATTATCTTGGGTATATAGAGATTGAATTTTTTAATTATATATTTCATTCTGAATTAACGTAGTTGGTAAAGTTATTTTTTACGAAAATTAAGAAATATATTGGTACATAAGTGTCATAATAATATGTATTTCGATAGCTACGTATATTATTAGATCAAATGGTAAATTCTAGACTTCAATGGATCGATGTCTATTATTTTGCCTTCTTTCTAACTAGACTTAATGCTCGGGCTAGAATTACTTTGCTTACTGTTTTCGTGTTTGTTCGAATAAGCATACAGAGAACAGTTTTACAGTATGATATCAACTTCTAAACACTCCAATTTTTAAGCACAACCAACCAAACTGTTCAATATATCATGATATGACCATATCGGGGTTGATAGAGCTTGTGAGAGCACAACATCAATAATGGCTGAAACAAAGAAGCGCATGCACATTCAAATATAATAAAACATTGCTAACGTCATGCCAATTCTGCTATGGGGTCACGAGTGCAGAGACCTCTGGATCAACCAATAATCAAAATCATTACGTGGTTATCATACCCGAAAGTGTATATAATCTCTAAGCCCTCTGCCAGTCAATACATCTACAGTACTACACAGCATCTAGAAGTTTTTGGTAGCTTAT
Source organism: Hymenolepis microstoma (assembly GCA_000469805.3). Taxonomy (NCBI): domain Eukaryota; kingdom Metazoa; phylum Platyhelminthes; class Cestoda; order Cyclophyllidea; family Hymenolepididae; genus Hymenolepis; species Hymenolepis microstoma. The sequence continues at coordinate 409,854 of LR215993.1, read as the reverse complement.
CTAATCTTAGGAACCGTTCCAAACAAGGAGAATCTGTCATAAAGGTTAACAAATATAAAGCAAGCCTTGTTAGTGTAGCAATCCGCTACAAGCGAAGTAAAAGTACTCTTTTAGAGTTATAAAATACCATTTGACAAAATTTGACTATTATTAAATCAATATTTGCGATACTTTAGATGAAACATGGCGCCAAGTATCGTGTAGCGGATTGTCACACTTATTAATCTTGACTTATACTCAGTAATCTCTATTGCAAGTTCTATTTTTTAATAGTTCCCGGATTAGCTAAGCTGTAGAAAAACTGACGTATTGTGATAAACAGATTTTTGTGGGCTGTTTGTAGTTCGTCACAGAGCTTAGCCATCAAAATACTATGAAGGGCTGCACCTTTAAGTCCGTGCAATGAGACTTCTTTGTTCAGCATTGTGCACTCCACAATCGAAACAAAAATTTACCTCGTTTAAAAGGGTCATGTAATATCTTTGTAATGGGGGTCAAATAGGTTCATACATTTCTGAGCTCTCGACTAGAGCAGGAAAAATTAAGTTGGCTTTATGATGTGCACATTTTGACTCTATATCTTAAATAAAAATATAGTTGACAGGCAGTTTTGCATAAACTGCAAAAAAATCAAAAGCAAATTTTACTACTCAGAAATAAGACGAATAAATTAATAATTTTATGTAGGATTTTAATTTATTACGTTTAGTAACTACCCCTGTTTTGACGAAAGTACACCGTGTTCAAAATTATACCGTCAATTCATGCTCTACTTTGAATGAAAGTAAGAGCAAATTAATATAAATTAAATTCTGAAAATTGCATAAATATCAGAATTTCGCAGGGCCAATCTCAGTTAAAGAAAAAATTATTGGGATACTTATTTACATTTCCGCATGTGAAATGGAGAGAATAAGCGGGGCACCGTTCATTAAATTAAGTGAAGGATTGATATAAATTTTTTTGAATTGTCCCTTAGTTGAGGTCATAGTAGTTAGCTTTCTTCTTATTCTACGCATTTTCTGCTATGATTTATGCAGAATAACGACCCTACTTCCCCTGTTTGGATGCCTCTTAGCCTAATCTGAGCTCGTTAATCGATGAGATGGAATAGCTCAGAGTTGAACATTTAGCGAATTTCGTATCTCACTTCCATGATCACGATGATTCCTCTCTTGCAGATTTCCTTCTCTGCCTTCTTCATTGTCCTTGTTTATTCATGAAGCCTCTGTGTTAGTTGTCGTTTTGGCGAGCATTGTTAAAGAAGTAGCCTGATAATAGCCGGGAAAATGTGTACGAAACCATGTGAAGCTGGGGAGAAATCATTTAGTAAGAGTGGGTCGAAAATACGTTAACTACAAATCAGTCAAAGTCAGGATTAGAGTATTTGCACAACTCGATATTCAACTGTCAATACAAAGTTATGGTGCCAAGGTTCGAGTCTTACCATGAAAATCAACATAGCTGTGAAGCCGTTACTTGATAATCATAATCATATGAATGCTAATGTGCAACCTTGAGACATCAGTAATCATTCTGGGTGAGCTTATCGATCACACAATCACTTACGCACAACTGTTACTGTTAAGCACGCTTCATGTTCAGTAATTTTACCATGTTTCCCTCCACCAATAAAACATAATTTTAATGGCACCAATCATGAGATAGTACTTGAGCAAAGAGTATCGCAATATCTCAATCATCTTTCAATATCTTGCTCAATATCAGACTCTCGTGATGGAGGCCTTTCTCGGCTCTTGGAAATTGGAATCAAATGAGGGATTGAGCGAATTGTTGGTACGTTTAGGAGCGGGCGTATTATCCCGAACAACTATGAATAACATGAAACCATTGATGATCATTGCCCGAGAAAAGGGCCCAGGTGATCCCGAGTTCGGGGAAGTATTTTCGATGAAAACCCAGACGAGGCTCAAGAGCGTTGTGTGTAACTTCAGAATGGGGTATGCATTCGATGAAACTACAATGGATGGGCGTACTGTGCGCACACTCTTCACAATGGATGGGGAGACGCTGAAACAAGAGCAGAGAGGAACAAAGACGACTTATATCACCTATAACATTGAGAAAGATACGCTAAAGATGGTAGGTCAGAATTTAGATATTAAATATTCGAAGATAAACAGAAAAATTGCGAGTTCCTGGAATTTCACCAGTTAAACAATTACTCAAATGTACTGACTAGTTTAACCACTCAAGTAGACTATTAATCGCATTAATAAAAAAGGATTTATAAAGGTTAATTAAATAAATATAACCAAATATCAATACTTAACTCATAATAGTTCTAGAATGCTCCAGAAATGTGGAAAGTGCCACTGACTGATCAACCAATTTTTTCAATCAGAAAAAAATAATTGGCTCAAACTGGGTTAGAGTTTCCTTTCAATTGCTGTTGCAACTGCTAAGACAATTGTCATTGTTTTGCCGTAAAGTAATGAATTTACAAATAATTTCATTAAAGTAATGACAATTTTGATGTCGGCTTTGTCATAAACGTTGTGTTATTATTAGGGGGGTGATTATTTGGTATAATAAAATTTACCAAATGATTGGCATTTAAACTTACCCTGTTTAGACATTGTGAATACCGTAGAGTAAATTATCTCTGCTGACAATGCAGAGGGTGATTTAGATATATAATAAAAACATTATAACTTCAGGAATCAAGTGCCTTATTTGATTCGCTTATTCGAATTCTATTCAAAAAGATTACATACTTACATAAAGACCTGATAAATTCAGTATCTGAACTCTAGATTTCTAAGTCGGGTGTTTAAATAATTAAATTCATTAATTATATTGTGGCGGCCTCGCATCGGTCATTGAGTAAGTATTCCAGGACAGAGTTCATAAGTTTGATGCCATTCGTCGAACATTCCGTCGACGGGTTTAATAATTATTGTTACCCGTTTTCCTTACTGGATACTAGTCAATTGCCATCTAACTCCTGACCTTTAGTTTCCCATAGGAGCTAACAATCCACCCTACAACCAGCGCACAAGCTGCTTCCAAGTCCATTTGGCTTCGTTTTGTTGGGGGTAGTGAAAATAGTCCTCGATTTCGAGCCTGCCTTTTCGGCCACTTAGTGGTCTTTGAGCCGCGGATTGCAATGAGATGTCTTTCCTTCAAATTTCGATAAGTTGGTTCAAAACCAGTTAAACCCAACCTAAATATACTACCTTAAATTAAATTAATAAAACATAAAAAATTAAAAATCTGTTTTTGTTTGAGATTGACATTTTTGTGACATTCTTTTGTCTCCCATTCCAAATTTCTAATTGCATAATCCAATGCTAGCTTTTATTTCCTATCCTTCATTGCTTAGAACTAAATTTATTTAAAAATATCTGTTTTGACACATAACGTTTGATCATAACTCACACAGACTGAATTAAAACATCGCATAATTCGAGTCAAACTGGAATTGTAGCACGCTTTTCCATTCTTGGAGGTCGAAACGGTCATAGTGAATAGTTTTTCCATCATTCCGTGCGTGCTTAAAAATATTCATGAGCAGGCCTTCTATTTTTTTATAGGTTATTCAATTAGATGACTTAACCTGCATTCGAACATTCAAACGTGCCATGCGACCTCATTCAACGATGATGACGACCAAGTCCAAGGAGTCCACTCCAGGAGAATCCACGAATCCAACATCCCCATCGTCTCCAGAGAATGTTAAAAATACGGAAGAAACCACCAAAACCAAAACAAATGGAGTTTTAAAGTGAAAAACTGAGGAAAAAAATTAAATAGACGACGTTTTGACGTTTTGTCTATTTATAAAATTTAATATTCACTAATAAAAAATATATCGATTAGAGCCTTCTTTTACCTTCTTTCATATTCGTTTTGATTCAAGAATATGTTGACAATTAATTATTTCGTTTTGCTTTAAAATACCTCGATAGTGTACTTAACTCTCTTTGAGTTTGAGCCGCTTGATTATGGGGTGTGTTAGAGAGTTATTACATCTCACGATAATCATTTTCTCTACAAAGCCATCATTTCAACTTCGCTAAAGCTGTGGGAAAAGTGAAAGCACTGATTTAGTAAGTTATTGGCACTGAAAGGTGAGACATCCGCGCCTGTCAAGTGCAGAGATAACCTACAGAGGAATAAAGCTGAAAATGTCGAAATGAGAAAACAAATGTCAAGTGAGGAGATGGATCATTGGCAAGGAGCTCAATCGGCCAGTGGTAATGAACCGTAGAGTCAGGGATGAGGTTACTAGGCTTTACAATTTTTGAACTAAACAGAAAGGTACTTTTGTATTGATTTCTATTGAAGAAAAATACAATAATCCAAAAACATAACCATTCGAATTGAAACTGACATTTTAGAAATCGTATTATTCCATCATCATAAAATTATTTCAATTTAAATTTACTAATGATAGTGTTCGTTTAAAATCGTTTAAGAAATTTACAAAGTGATCTCGTCAATTTCCCCTCTGCCCTCCTCTTCCCCTCCTACAGGAGTAGGAGCGCTTGACTAAACGTCAGAAGTCCAACCGATTGCAGACAGGTGCAACTAGCCTCAAGCCGAGTCTTCTAGCATAAAATTGCCCACAAAATTAGTTAGACTACAACTACACTAGCAAGAACACAGGAGATACAGTGTGGAGAGAGTTCTTCTGCAAAGTGCTAAATAATTGAGCACGAATATTGATCACTGATTGGCTTCAGCACGCGTGTCAGCCAAAAATAGATGTATGCACTTTCCAGAATGTTCCGGTGTGTGCAAGATCCCTTGGCTAAGCATTGGTAGCCTGGCACTCCACAAACTACATTATACTTAAATAACAGTCACATTCATTCATAAGTTCTTCATTAAATACCCAATCTTATTATCAAATGAAGCACATCATTAGAAATTTTACAGTTTATTCATCTGATACTAGAATTTCTTACATCTTAAGCTTTCAAAAATTTCACATAGAAGAGCGAGAACTGTGGAGTCCCTTTTAGCCCTGTCATTCCATCATTGTGGTGGTTTTCACAAAAATACCTTCATTAATAGTATCAAATATGAATTTCCCAGTAATTAGGGTTTGAACCATGTTAATAAGCAGTTTTTTTGGTCCAAAATTTAAATGAAATGCCGAATGAACATATTCATTCAAATGAAGTATTTGTGAATCAAACATATAGCACAACTAATTCAAATTTATTTTTTAATATTGCTTCATCAAGTTTCCTTGATGACTTCAATTGGTTCACACACTGGATGGAAAGCGTGTCAATAAGATGTTTTTTTTGTAAAACGTTGTGGAAAACTTTCAGCCTCCTTTCCATAGATATCTTCCGACAAAATTAAATCGCTAATCGAGATTTTGGATTCAACTTTTGCTGCGTCCAAGCGTTACACAGGTCTTATTGACAATAAAAGGCACAAAATGTCACCTAGTTAAGCTTAACTTGACCTTTAAAATTAGTTCTCCCAAAACATAACAGATGTTACACGATTTTTTTAGGGGGAATTGAGAACATCGAGTCTTCTACTGACATTAATCCTGATAATTTCCGTTAAGATTTCGTCCAATACAAATGTTAACTAAAGTTGTGTTGTGTGACGTTAACAGCAAATGCATATCGATTTGTTGACATTAGCGAAATATTGAGACTGTTGTCATAAATGAGTTAAATCAATCACTTCCGATGCGTTGAAAAATTTTGTAAAAGAGACTGGACCACCTCAATAGTAGATGTGGCTTCAGTGTAAAAGGTGTTTATAGACATTTGTTTATTAAGGTGATGCCGGAAGGCTTGGCATTCATGGCTCCGCTCGTGAATACCAAATGTTGGATGGTTTGAATCTTTCATAAACGCCTGACTTCGAATGGTAATAAACAAATTCTCTTGAAACACAAAGATTTCATTCCTTACTACCAACCGGTGTTTTAAATTTGCACATTTCGATTTCATTTGAATCGATTATGCTATGGTTGAAAAGAAGTATTTCATCATTGGAAAAAAATTCTGTTCTAATATTTTTTTGTCATGCTCTACCCAATTTGTCATCCATTATAAATCATCAATCACTTATCAATTATTGCTGATCCACAGTTTGATTTACTTAACTTGATTACATCTTAAAATTTTTTAGGCAAGTTATAAAACATTAACTTTCGACTCTTAAGGTCTCCTTGCGCTAAACTTCATGCAGAGACTGACGTGGCCCTCAACGGTTGCAAAAAATCCTTCCTTTAGTTCTTTTATAGCATCCATCATTCATGCTGTCAATGCAATTGATTTGCTACTTCAAAATCTTGAAAGTAACCCCTTAAGCATCCTTGTTTCATGCAATTTCTAACAACAGATTATCGGTGAGGATGATAGTGGCATTCACACTATCCTTTAAGTCAGGTGGTTATTTTCTACAGTTTTCTGCAAGGAAGCCTAACCGAGTACTTTCACTGAACTCGAATGAAACTCGTGAACTCCATTTCCCATGCACTGGACTATCGATTCAACTGTAATTATCGACCAACCAGGTAGTTAACCTATATATAAGGCCTTTTAATTCGCTAATAAAAACATTGCTTGATCAGGAAGTCTTGATCCTTCTTCTTGCTGAGGCCTGATTAGCGTACAGCTTTATCAAGAGTAGCTAAGCAGAAATAAAAGTTTCTCATTAGTGAAATCTAGGGTCTCACTCTTCGCACGCATGAATTTATTCTATTCATCACAATTCCGTTTCTATTTACACAGTAATAAAGCTTGTTTCCTTTTAAACTACATATTTCCGTGCAGATAGCAGATGTGGTTTCCTGTTGGCCATTAGGAAGATCATTAAAGCTGTAAGGAGATATCATATAGCTTCATTTAGCATGACTTAGTGCTTCGTTAGGTTACGTTTGAATTTTTAAAAGTGAATAATCAGGGCTATTATATTGAGAGCGAGGGTGTGCGATAGACTTACCTCAACGTGGTGCACCCTGGGCAACGTATACTCATACGGCAAAAGTAACCTATAAATCGGCAGTTGACTTCAAACTACCATGATCTCACTATGTGTCATATTCGACCAGTTCCACAGTACTCACCTTACCTTTTTCTCTACCTTTGCGTCTTTCTCTCTCTTACATCTGTGAATTACTCTTCTGTTCGCCCCTCCTCTCGACTTTCTGTGACTTTGATCTCCCTCCTCTCTGTAAAGCCCGAAGTCAACTAAAGGGCTAATGATAACTATCATAAAGCCTGCCATTTGATATAAATAAATAAATATTGACAACGAATAGAAAATATAGAGAAGAGTTCGCCGTTTAAAGTGACTCCTAATTTAAAATATTTTCCTCAAAGCGATTAGTACGGCTCAATAAAGTGAAGGAATTAATTCATGGAATGCATTTATTACGTGCTTAGTGGAAATGCTTCTCAAGAGGGGCAATAATAAAAACACTCTGATTTATTATATTGTTATTTATTTAACTATATTATGAAATAAATTTTGGTTCATACTCGTTTGAATAAAGAAATTTATTGAAAGTCCATATTAGAAAGGGGTTTGGGGGTTATAGAGTCTGAATTTACATTTAAGAGAATGTAGATAAATACCAATCTCCACTCTTGGGAAGCACTATCTCTGAAAATCCAATATCTAAACCCATACAGCGAGGTTTAACAGCGCAATTTATGCGGGTTTATGAGCAGCTTACAGCCTGGGGTAAGCCGAAGACGTTGAACATAACTTCGGACGAATAACAAATCTTGAAATCGTTAAGAATAAATCGTAAATGACTATAAAACACTGTCGAATAAGTTGGAAAATGGCAATATGATTTGATTTCAAATGTATTCTTGAGAAAAATGTCTGTTTATTGTTTTAAGTAAATTCGATAATCAATAAAAAATCTCCATAATTATACATTTTTGCTCAGGCTAAATTATTTGTACCATTCAATTACTAGTAGCCACACAGTTGAAATGCAGTGATCAATGGTGGGGTGGTACCACTTAATTCTGTGTGCATACGGGTGTCAATATATTTGGATAAGAGGATGTGACAAGAAACCAAGCCATTTTACAAACAATGACATCCGTGTTCCTGCCAAATTGAAGTGGCAGAAGCGTAATGTTCCCGGAAGTAAATAAGAAATGATCTCCCAAATGGAATCCAGAAGTTTTCTTATAATTATGCATAAAGCAAAATACGAGTAATTTTTCTGCTATGGGTTATTATTAAAGTGAAAAAGATGATTTGAGACCTACAAATAAAAAGTGCAAAATCTCCACTTAAGCATTTTTGGGAATAATTCCGTGTAGCCCATAGAGAATTGATGTTCATAAAATTGGCATTTACTTAATATGAACGATCAACTTCCAATAGTGGGTGTATAGAACCATAAATTTAAGATAGAAATTGTGAATTATTGAAAAATAAGCGTTCCTAATATAAGATAAATTTTATAAAGGATGTTGGTAAAATACTATAAATACAGGCGAAAGAAATTCAAATTGTTCGCGCAAATACGTACATTAATAATTTTTTAACTGCAAAAATTATCAAACAAATTCACATTTAAGATCAACTCACGAATTATATAATATATATTATAATTAAATATAATAGAAAATTAATTTCATACCATTTTGTTATTAAAATCAGTAACTATATCAGCGCTATGAATATGAGCTTATGGTTCAACAAAATTAGGGTCATGTGTTTAAGTGAACAAACAAGCATAATCGACGACCTAGAACCTATTGTGGTATATAACACATGTGGGGGTAGTGTGCGCCGGTTTATCTCTAGTGCAGTTTGTTTTCGTCATGGTGGGTTGTAGAACTTTAAATTATAAGCTATATTACATATTTAGCCTGGGGCCATTACTGTCCTTATAACCGGTGCTGCCGGCCAAATTGCCTATAATCTTTCCAACATGGTTGCAAACGGCAATCTCTTCGGAAAGGATCAGAAGGTCATTCTGCACCTCCTTGATATCCCACAGGCCGCTGAAGCCCTTAAGGGTGTTGTAATGGAACTCGAAGACTGTGCCTTCGATGTCCTTGAAAAGGTAGTACCTACATGTAATGTCGAAGACGCATTCAAAGACATCGATGTTGCATTAATGGTAGGTGCTATGCCACGTAAACAAGGAATGGAACGTCGTGATCTCCTCTCCGCCAATGTCAACATTTTTAAACAGCAAGGACAAGCTCTCGATAAGTACGCCAAGAAGACCGTTAAGGTTTTGGTCGTTGGCAACCCCGCCAACACCAACTGCCTCATGATGAGCAAATTTGCTCCTTCTATACCAAAGGAAAACTTCACCGCGCTTTCCCGTCTTGACCACAATCGCGCTATCTTCCAAGTGGGTTTCATGACTTTTTTCTTTGATTTATACATCCTTCGTAAGTTGGCAAATGTTATTTTTCCTTCATCGTCTAGGTTGCCCACAAATGCGGCGTTCCCAATAAGTGCGTGAAGAACGTGGCTGTTTACGGTAACCACAGCAACAAGCAATTCCCAGATCTTGCCCACGCCGTTGTTTGCAAAGATGGAAAGGAGTACAATGCCAAGACACTCATCAATGACGAGGATTGGGTGAAGAAAGTCTTCACTCCATGCATTCAGAACCGTGGTGCCGCTGTCATTAACGCAAGAAAACTCAGCAGTGCTGCTTCAGCTGCCAAGGCTATTGTTGATCAAATGAGAGATTGGTGGTTTGGTACCAAGGACGGTGAATGGGTCTGCATGTCCGTCTATAGTGATGGAACTCACTATGGAGCTCCCAACGATGTCTACTTCAGCTTTCCAGTCACCATCGATCCGCATGGACATTATAAGATCGTTGAGGGTCTTTCTATGGACGATTGGAGTAAACAACAATTCAACATTACTTGCGAGGAGTTGAAGGATGAGAGAAAAGTTGCCCTTGAAACCTGCAATTAGTAAATCTTCGTAGTTGAGTTTTTAGCTCTCTGTGTTCCTCTACCTTCTTCCGGTCTATGTTCTGCCATTTTTCCTCTTCTAGTCGGTGGTTTCATAATAAATAAAAATATTTCTATTTAAGTAAAATAGACCTCTTTGATTCGTCTTTGAAACTGGTAGTCCTTGTTGTTATTAGCACTGATTGATCATCTCAGACATTTCCCCAAACTAGCGTTGTCCTGTATTTTGGCAGTTTTAGACTAGATTGTCGGGCCTGTTTTTTCGATTCAAGCCTTATTGCACTTAATTTTAGGTTATTGTTGCACTTTAAACAAATTGTGGATCCTTTGTGAACTTCACGCTTGGCTTATTTGAGAAAAGGTAAGACGATTTAATTTCTGAAAGCCCATCTTATGGGGTCCCGTACGCACTTTTATTTGCCTACGAAGATAGAGTGCAAATTGTCGAGGGAGGGGGATGGAGAGGTGTGAGCCGCACAAGATTTGAATATGTCGGCTTTGAATTAAGCATTTGAGACAATAGTTAGGAGCTATGGGTTTTAGAAAGTATGATATTTTTAAAACCCTTTGAATATTCATTAGAAAATACCTGAAAAGTGGATTTTTCTCTCACGTGTACTTATAAATCTACGCGCTGTCATTGCCATATAACGATTCTACAGGTGAATAATGCGAGTCAAATTAGATAGACGCTGATTCCCGCTCCCTTCCAATTCTTCTAACGATGTCGCTGCTTTTCTTCCATTTCGCCAACTCCTTCCCTTTCGCGCTCAAGCTCAACTCTTGGAAAGCTGTTGTATCCCTTTGGTTCTCTAAATTGGTAAGGGGGTAGCTTGGTGTCGTGGTAATAGGCAATTTAAAGTCTTTCACCAGACTTTGAACTGATTAGATAAACTTAACTGTGAAAAATGTGTTGGTTTGCGCCCCTAGATAGCTAGTGAGGATATTTTTGAAGAAATCTCCCAATTAACTTAAAACGAGATTCAATAATGTAAATTCACTTGTTAGAATATGGAAAACTTAGAAGAGATCGAAAATTTTTTCCTCCAAGGCAACCAATGAATGGCACTTAAAGGGTGCTATACAAAGAGGGAGTATAGTGTTTCGCGTGAAATTTGATCATGGGTCATTGTTCCTCAAAAATACCACTATGTATAGAAAGAATATAAAAATGTATATCATTCCAAAAAAGAATTTGTGAATTACTTTTCTGCAGATGTACGCAAGCAGATATTTGTGTATTTTTTTGCATTGGGCTTTACCATCGACTGAATTCCAAAAAAAACTGATCTTGTCAGGTTGTCGTTTCTAAGGCAAGAATAATGGAATTATCGTTGCAAATAGCTGCCCTAATAAGCACGTATTCAGATGTCCTTTTCTAAAGGACGTCTAAAGATTTGAGAATTTAAGCAAAGATAGTAGGGGATGGATAGCTTTGCGCATGATTTTCAAATTGCCCGCTTTATTTCAACGCCGAAGGTCAATTTGAAGGAGATAAAATTGAGATCACCTTCGTTTATCCTAGCCCTTGAAAAATAGCTGAAATCCATGAACTCTCCAAAACTTTGCAACTAACTGGAAAATTTTCCACTGTCTATAAGAAGAGACATGCACTGATGCACATATTTTAGCCCTCTTCATGACATATTAATTTGCTCGAACAACTTAACGGCGTGTTAAGATGAAAAAACTCCCTGAGGAGAAACAAGCTAAAATTATTCACTTTCGGAGACGTAAAGACGGAACCACGTTGCTGAGGCGACAAATCAATAGCAGCGTACAAATTGGCTTGTTTATATTCGCCTTAGAGCAAGAAATCTGTAGAGCCGCGCTTAGACGCGCGTAGAAAAGTCGATACATAGCCGAGGGTGTGATACGTGTCGCATGTGCGTTAAATGAGTTGGCCAATCATAGCTCGCCATCGCATTCTAGTCACGTCTACATGGCGGTGTAGTGAAGCCGACCGGTTTTCTTGCAGAATTACTTTTAAAGCTATTCTTGTTCCTGGAATATTTCTGTTCTAATAACTCTCAGTGCAAGTCATGTCATCCGATATAACTTTTATCTTAAAATTTGCCAGGTCCAAAATTGAGTGCAGACACCAAAGTACTATAAGAAAATTCCACATAAATTGATAATAAATACATATGACTATCATTTAAATTCTGCGTCTTGTGGGTAAAAATCTGATTTATAGCGTAATCCAATTGGGTGGATTACCAGTCCACTGGGAACTTATTTTGTGAGCGAGTTACAGAATATCAAGTTGGGAAGTTAATTTTGGTTGTAAGAATAGATTTTTGCAGATCAGAAATAACAGAGTTTGAGAAAAAATAACGATCCCTCTTGGGAAGCAATTGTAGCTCACCATTTTTTAATCCCGCCTAATGTTATCGATCAGTTAAATATTTCATCAAATATGGATGAGAAACTCAGCTTACACCATCGGAGGAAAGGGAATTCTTTAGTTTAAGTTGAAATTAGTGCCACTTTGGCTTGAAGATCTTGTGGTTTGAGGCGCTAAAGAGCTGAAAATTCGAATTTCAACTTTCAGTCAGTGGACTGAGTGCCGGTTTTACCTATTTGATTTCGTTTCTGAGATTGTCCATGTCACATGTTAGGTTAAATTTTTCGAGAGTGGAAGTCTTCATACCAACTGCAAGAGCTTAAACTTATTCTTCATATCATATTTGATGTGATGGAAAACCTATCGATACTGAATATTAATTGGCGTTCCGTATCGCACGGTTTATAAATGATAGACATTTTGGCCTTTTGTCAAATTTTTCGAAAAATTTACTCCGATTCAATTTTTTTACTTCAGAATTAGCGGTGAGGTCGAAATTGGCGCCGAAGGCACACCCTTATTGTGCAAATATTTTCATTAGTAAAATCCCCACAAACATTGCTCTTTATTCCAAAAGATTAGACTGCTAGTCCACAATTGAGGGTTATTTGAAGTCACAACACGCCATACAGCACATATGCTTTGTTTATTAAGACCACTTCGACTACCTTGATAGGTTGTGCCAACACACTTGAGCTGAAATGGACCACTACTACTAACAATCGCGATGTAATATCGTTTTGTAACTGCCTGATAAATCATTAAAATTATGAATTATTAATCTCTTCAAATCTATTTAAAAATGCAAAATTATTTCCAGTAACGGTTCCTCAGATAGGTCAAAAGAAATGTGTTTCCCAGGGTCCAGTTTTGATGAGATACTCACATTTCTCAATGTAATTTCACCTTATATGTTATCTGCAATTGGACTTCATTTTCCAGCGAAAATTTACCACTAATATTCCCTATAGTTACTTAAGTCTCTCCTGCTCAAAAGGACCCGCCCCATTTTGATTATAATTCATGTTATAATGGAAGTTGGAAATTAAAGGCGGATCTAGTCTATTTCTTTAGGGAATCGGTCTAGTTTGCGCGATCTGTCTTTTGACCTATAAAATATTAGACTAGCTCACTTCCGCCATCGCATATTCGGATTTGACCCCGTCGACCACTATCTTTCAGGTGCGTGCCTCCTATGGCTCATTACCATGTTGGTCCTGACAGGTCAGGTTAAGGCAAAACTGTGATCCCGCAAAATTTTTACTTCTTAAAATTTAAATACAACCAACTGAGTGGTTTCTAGTTAGGTGTTGATGCTTTGCAGTCATGGCAACTAACCAATCAGTCTGGACATGAAGTATGTATACAAGGCTTCAAACTGGGGAAAACGGCATCACTTCCACACGCCTCTTTAAATACTAAATGGGCATTAGTAGTCATACGGTAGGCACAGATTTAGGATTTATGAAAAGCAATTTTTAAACGAAGCTGTTTGGATCCCTCTTCTAACCACACAAATTTCATGGCCGTCATCGCTCAAATCTCAAATATGTGCAGGAGATGACCAAATCAAATCAAATAGCTGAATCAAAGATAGCTAAAATCTTAAGACGGCTTCAAAATTACTAAAAGGCAAGTTGTCTTAATTGAGTTGTGTAGACTTAAGTATTGTTATATACGACAGAAAAATGAGAATTTAAAGGAAGACAAAATCTTTTAACACAAATATTTTCATTCTTAATGTGAGAATGGCTTTATTTTCGAATCCTCGTTGCATTGGCAATTTGAAATGACCAATTTTCAGCCTGCATCAAACAGTCTAAATTTTTCTGATCGAGCAGATGAAAACATAGGAGGTTTATAACTGTTTAAATCATTTGATTGGGGTTACTTTGAAAGACCGGATACGAAACCTGCCTTAATACGATTCCTGGAACTGGTATGCAGCTAATTAAATAATTTCCAGTGACTTATGTTGAGGTTTGCCGATTATTGGACTGCTATTCTCACAACTGGTCATGTACGATCACCAACGTGAAGAAGATATTACTGCACTTGTTGGCTAACTAAGAAGCCAATTAGTTATCACTTTTGCAACTTCCTTAATGCTCGCCTCTGTAAGCATGGCTCATTTATGCCATGGTACGGCCAGGAGATCTAGTTCTGATGCTCTGACGTGCCTCCCACTGGACTATAGTTGACTCCGAGCGGAGGAAAGACAAAGCAGACGTTAAATCACTCCAAAGTTGGTTTTTAACTTTCGACAAGACTATTTATGGAAGAATACAATTAGTGACTGATGAAAATGGGAAATTTATCTTGACAGAGACCACCCTGAGCTTATTGTTCTTTGCTCGTTAAATATATAGTCGCAGGGTTGCATGTGGTGACACCTTATCGCCTCCTCCGTTGAGACGAATTGGCTACCATCCTTTTATTAACGTTAGGACTATTTTGGGGCAGGTTTCGAGAGTACATCAATGGTTCCTTATCAAACACATATCCAAATCAAGACTTGTCTTTGTAGTCCAACGCGAAATCTTCCTTGTTAAACCCTGTTCACGGGATTTCCCAGAGTAATATGCCGAACAAGGTCTTCACATCTAATCCTAATATCAACTTTCACGCAGTGTTAAGAAGATCTTTGAGTCCGCTGCTACTGCCTACCCTTCGTATATCTTAAGCCTTTAAGTGTTAATATTGAGCCGCTATCGAATCAATGTAATGGACTCAAAGTTCATTCTGAAATCTCTTCTTCAAGATCTCCACTCTTTTTGGGGAGAGATCTCTTTATGAGGGGTCAAATTGTTAAAAACTCTGCTGTTATGGTGACCATAGTGCAGACCATTTAGACGTAATTAGGAGATGGTACAACAATAGTCTCTATGAAAGACCTGTTAATGCCGACCAGAATAATGCCCAAATCACACCAATAAATGAAATGCCCTGGCTAGGTGCCTCAGATTGATTTAAACTAAAATCTCGAAATTATAAATGATTATGTTGAAATGTACAACATGCATTTATTATGGTAGTGATTGAAGGATTTATTAATGCAATTTCCTTAATAGAAATAAGTATGCATAACAATGGCCTCTTTATTCTCTACAGTTATGCTGTGACCTCTGTATGTCCCTCAGGCTAATCGGACACCTTCTCAATAGGTGAACTTTTTCTAAATACATTTTCTAGAACTTAAACTGAACTTAAACTTGTTTTTTTCCTAAAATTGAAACAGTTTATGAGTTTAATTTAACTTTAGTTAATTCCTCAAAGCAGATAATCTTCAAAAGGGCCAACGGACCAGAATGACTTTTACGAAAACAGAAATTGAGTCGAATAGAATGTTAGTTATATGGTACCATCTAGGAGAAAGAAATTTGAGGAAGAGGGAATGAGCGACAGTACAGAGTTGAGAAGAGTTCAAATTGAAGCACGCAGAGTTGAGTTGGCTTCTGTTCGAGCTTATAGAGAAAGACCAAGGAATGGGAGTGAAACCCATAGAAATACCTTAAATCTGCTTAGTGGCGATGTTCGGGAGCTTGACCAACAGTCACAACTACAATGATCTCACAAACTCTTGCAACAAATAGCAAACTGTAAACTAGAAAACTGTAAATTAATAAACTAAAACTAAGGTGAACCCACTTCCTAATGCTGTACCTGAAACTCAAGTGTTCATTGTGTTTTCGTTTAAAAATGACTTGTAAAGCTTGTGAACGCTGTTTGCTTCAATGAGGTTCTTTTGTCAAAGGATAGTGGCTTAACAGCACGTAAATAATGAAAAAAATTTTGGCTAGACATCTTAAATGCTCTTTTCAATTTTACCTTTAAGTAAAAATTTACCACACATACACACACATCTTCCATTATAAGAAATAAAATGCAGTTCAAGTGCTTAAATGATTTGCATGGCACAAATGTAGAACATGAATTTATTTCATTTCCAAATTGATCTATTATTGAAAAGTGGGTTCATATTATGGTACCTCTTATCTTCTCAAACCAGATCAAATGTCACTGGTAAAATGTTATTTGACAGTCGCATTACAAGAGAGATCGTATGAAAGGCGTATTACTATGGAGACATCTGGATTATTTATTATTAAGACATTGAGACACGTAGATACACCGTGTTTATAGTCGTGTACTAGAGGCGTTGATATTTTAAATATAAAACACGCAGATGTAGCTAGATTTAATATTCAACTGGCACCACCTTCACTGCTCCCCCATTACCAACTGGCCTTTTTACCAACAAAGCAAGCGGTTATCGGTTAGAAGAGACGATAAATTACTATCTACTTACACATATTAAGTAGCATGTGTTAAAATACGGTAATACCTAGAGGATCTAAATATCTTCATTGGATGTGCTCTAATTTCCTACAGGTCAAATGCGGGTCCCAAAAATTCTTACTGGAATTGAGAATTCCAATGCCATTGTTTGCAGCACAATCTAAGGCTGAGCTTCATAACATTGGGAAAAAAACCAACGTCTAGTAGAAATTTATGACGAGTCACATTATAAATGCACCTGATTCATTAACAAAATCATGATGAACCGGAAAAATTGAACCAAAAATTCGAGGAGGAAGCCTCGAAAGCCATTTGAAATTAATTGATAAAAGCATTTAGTTTACACATAAATGTTTCTTAATAAGATTTCAGTAATATCTAAGCGTCAATTTCTCAACATGATGATTCACAGTTGTACTGGGTTCCATGTGTTCATCAACGTCGGAATTATTATACAGAAATGCAATACATTAGCGTCCACGTAATTGAATTGAGATTGCTAAAAAATGTGACGGAATAAAATAATCAATAAAACGCATCTAAATTGATTTAATATAATTACATACGAAGTAGTCACAGAAGGGAGTGCACGACCATGGGTTGTAGCGGATTTGCTACACTAATAAGCCTTGAACATACTTAGAAATCTCTATGGCAGATTTTCCTAGTCGGAAAGGATATCGCGATGACAGGGAGAAGGGAGATGTGTTGCGAGCGAAACGTTTATTACAAATTATGATATTGAAAAATATGATTAGTTATCAAATAAATCTAGCATAATTTTAGTGAACACTAAACGCATAATATTCGAGCAACGCTCTGCACGTGTGGTCGCACACTCCAAAGTGTTCACTTGAGCATTTTATCGTGTGGGTACATCCTTGTTCATACTTATTTAAGAAGTATAAATTAATAAAGAAAGGGGTTTAAATTTAATTAGAATATGGCGAATGACAAACGGCTAGGACGCTTCGTGCAATTAAGAAAACAATGAGCTTTAAACGATCAATTAGATACTTGGGGATACTGAGCTTGAAACAGTTTTGCTTTGGTTTAACGGTGTAACATAATATTTCAATACTAAAGTTAACAAAAAAGCTTTAATGAACATAGTAATTTAAGGAGAAACCAAATCACTCTGCTTTACATAATCGGATTGTTTATACTTGCTGTTTAATTTACCGACAATTCGTGCTTTTCGGGTTCTCCTTGTGTTAATTTTTGGCTATCACAATAATATCCTATTTTATTATCTGAAAATACGTATCTATATCAAATTAATTAATTTTAGGCGAATTTAAGTGCTTTAATGTTTAATACCTAATTAAATACGATAGAATATCTAAGCATATGTTTTTAAAGGAGATTTAATGTGAATCACAAAATAATTTTTTGATATTAACCATAGAAAAATGGATTTCGCACAAATCCTTTTGGCAGCCTCGAGTTCAGACCCATATTTGGTACAGAGTGCAAATGTTCATCTTGAAGAACTATCCAAGTCGGATCCTCTTTTTTTGTCGAAGCTTGTATCTGCTATTTTCGAGCAAAGTGATTTACTTACCCCATCAGCTCTCCTCCTTGCAATTATTCATTTGAAAAATATTGTCAAAAAATGGTCCAATTTTGATAAAAATCAGCAGGAGTATATCACGTCTACAATACTTCATCATCTGCAACAAAATCCTTCCCCTAATCGATTCATTTCTGAAATTATAGGTATAATATTTCGTCAGGAATGGGGGAGAGAATGGCCAGAGAAAATCTGGTTGGCTATTATTCAATCGGAGGCCTGGACGCCACTTCGACGCTGCATTCAACGTTCTGCACATCTGCGGCTTCCGATGCGTAGAAAGGTTCTTAGTGCTCAAGTAGCTGATGTCCTCCCTCATTTAATTTCTCGTTGGATTAATTCGAATAATTCTGAACTTCTTCATACAATCTACACTTGCGTAGCTGTGATTGATAGTTCTGCTATAACTGAAATCATGTCTTCAAATTCCGCAGTTTTTGGTGAATTGATTACTAATGCTCTAGTAAGTCTCACCTCTCCTGGATGTAAGGACTGCAAGCGTCTGGCGAAGTTGCTTCATGCCTTGTTTTGCCTCCTTCCTATTGATTTACGGACCCCCTGTGTCCTATCTCTCCTCAATTCTATGACAACAGTGCTTGACAATGACTTAGCAGACCGTAAAACTGTTTTCTGGTGCATGGCGACTGTTTTTAATATCACTTCTGGTACTTTTCGAGACAATGGGTGGATATCCACTTATCCTGCTTTTCCTTATCTCAATCAGCGTGCCAAAGAACTTGTTTTTAATTGGTATTTGTCCCCTAGTGGCAAAATTCCTCAACATAGTAATGCAGTTAGTTTGCTACTTACTTTAATGCGTACTTGGATGCCTTTAAGTGATTCCGAAATGGAGGCTCTTTATTCTGAACCAGAGGCTTGTTATTCGAGTGGAGGTGTCTCTTGCAACGATACGGTGGCAGGTGTGTCCAGCAACGTATTCTTTGCTGAAGCTTTCTGGAACACTAAATTATCCTCCGCCACTGCAAATACTGACTTTATTCCTGTTCACCCTGAAACTGTACCTCTATTGCGTCAATTGGCAGAATCGACTTTCCAGCTACTTGCAAGACATTTAAATGGTCGTTTAGTAACAGTGCTATCTTCAGCAATTGAAGAATTGATAACCAATGGTGAAGTAGCTTTGAAGGAGGTGGGAATGAGGTCCATTCAATTTCTCCTGCAGATCGATTCTGTTCAATGGTGCAGTCATGTAGATACTATACTCTCAATAACATCTGCTAATGGATCTAATATTGAACCGCTTATTCAAGGAAGAAGAATGGCTCTTCTTGTTCGCAGGGCTCTCATCGTCAGTGGGTAAGTGCTGACTTTCAACTTGCACTAGTGATGTTATGTAATTCAAACATTGGATTCGGTCGGCAGAGTCTTCTGGTTGAAGAAAATTTTTGTCACCGTGCTTTTAAGCATATTGTACAATTTTAGTTTTCTATGGTTGATTGCTTTTTTATCCGCTTTTTGTTAAGAATGGTGTTTCTCATTTCCGTCTGCTTTTGGCTTTTATTTGTGCTGGTGGAATCGATGTGCAACCGATTTGCAACGGTTGTGGGCGAGGATTGGCTGGTTTAGACATTGCATTATATTTGTAGCCCCAATACTCTTACAGTACGCTAGGGTCGATTTACGGTATTCACCAGTTGTTCGTTTAACGTTGATGTGAAATTATATGCACTGAAAGTATGGCTGTCAATTTATGTATAATCGTATTAATTTTTAACCATGCGGTTCTAAGGGCATTAAAGAGTTAAGGTGTAAATATGGGAAGTGACTCTTCTCATCAATCGAATCCAGACATATGCTTAGTTAGGAAAAATGGTTCTTTTATTTTAATGGCATTTCGACATCTGCGATGAGTTTTTGAACCGGATTTTTTGATCATCGAAACATGTTCATTCTTATTTCTGCTATGACTCTTCTTGACCGCGGTTAATATATTCACCCACAAGATATCATTTAGTCACAGTTCATCCAGACTCCGTGATAGAAGATACATCAGATGTACTGTTACCCTAAAGTCACCTTATTAACTTTGTGAAGGAACAATATGTTGGAACTTGCATTAAATGATTTTTCTCGATGAAGAGGAGGTAGGGGGGGGGGGAGGGGGAGGGGGGAAGGAGATGGGTTTGTCTGGACTAATTGTGCAGGTAATCGAGCCGCATGCACCCGCTTATTAACGCGACTGACCGCTCTGCGTTTATTGCTTACCTTTTCAAAGCGTATAGAATGGGCAACTTTGTGTTGATGGCGCATTATCCCTAATTTATATTATCATTTGCATCCAAAATGTAAGGCTATATGAAGTATCCCTTTCATTGGTGAAACTGGTGCAAATATTGGGTAGTTCATTGCCATTTCATTACACTTTTCTTCTGTAGTTTATTAGGGTGCATTTTCTACCCTTCATTTTATCTAATATGCCAAAATAAGCTATTTTGTCTTAAGGCTTGTTTTGATTAACTTCAAACACTTTCATGTCGAGATCAAATGGTATTCCATTTATCGTATTATTTCCTACCACTACTTAGGTTCATAATCAGTTTACTTCACTTGTACACTTCAACTTCGACTAATTTTACTTAGTTCAATTTATGAGGGCACTGTGTTTTGATAGTTCTTCAGACGAATTCAAATGTAACTGTTCTGTGGCGCTGATTGAATTGGCTTCGTGTCTGAGTATTTCATGCGAGAACAAAAAGCGTGAAATTGTCCTCCAATTAGCCGCAGCATGCAATCTCGCCTGGTTCCTCGAAAATCCCTCTTTTCCTCCCGATATTCTCTCAAATCCACTCGATCCCACTCTCTCCAATCTCCTTGCCTCCTTTGCTAATCTCGCCAAGGTGAGTCGCTTTTTTTCCTTATCTCAAACCTTCTATTTCCTTTAGAATGTTGAAGAAGATGAAACAAAAGTTTTGATCTTGAGGTATCTTCAATGTGTGTTTGAAAATGGAAACATTGAATCAAATTTCGGTTCATTCATTCAAACTCTTCAGGACATCTGGCAGATGGGTTTGTCATCTTATTTTTAACCTAAAATACGCTTTACTGAAATGTATTAAGCAGAAAGTATTATATTGCTTTAGCGGAGGGCGGTTTACAGCTGCGTGCAAGCCTAATAGATCTCGTGACGACAGTCATGAAAGCACTAAATTCAGAATCCGTTTCTCCCGAGGTCACTTCAGCAGCTGAACAATTGACACGCGTTGCTGTCACCTCATTTATTATCCCGGATCTAACACGTTTTATTGAATTGGGAGAAAAAGACGATGCGGATATGCTTGCTGATTCCTGTCTTCTTTTGTGGCGGGCTCTTGTTACTGGAAGTGGAGCCCGTTGGTCACCCACTTTGGAGCAATTAATGCCCCTCTTGACCGATATTCATGGTGCTGCTGTTGATGAGACTCTGTACGCACGAGTTAAAACAGTTGATCAAGCAGAGGTTTGTATTTTTGTGCTCTTCCAACTTAAACAGTAATCAGCAGCTTGGTCGTTAACTTTAGACGCACTATGTGAGTCAGTCATGTGGGTTTATCAATCTCCAAGTCCGAAATATTTGAGAGGAGATAGGAGACGAAATTCAATAATTGTATAGACATACGATGTAGTTAGAGACATGTGGGGATTTCAGTATGCCATTTTCTAAGGAGGTGGGGGGGGGGGGGGGGGGGGAAGTAAAATGCAAAGAAATTTCGAGACTTTGGTCGTCACGTAGCTTCAGTTTAAAGAGTCATCATTCCTTAAGAAATATTTTAGTGCGTTCCTTTGGGTGGAGTTCAGCTTATCCATTGGATAACAAATACTTTGGAATTCAGTTTGCTTCCTGTTATATTTTAGTGATTACAATTCTTAGTTGAGATTATTCTAATACCTCCCCGGTTCCATCATACAAAGCTTTAATAGTACTAGACTTGGGCAGAGAGTAGCCATCCTGGAGCCGCTCATGCGGTTTGTCATTCACGTTACTGAGTATGCGTCGGTGGGCATCTATCTCGTGGGTTTTGACATCCACCATTTGATGGATAGTTATAGTATTATTAAGGGTATATTAGTCTATTAGTACAAGAAGATACGAGTCCTATTTCGGAGTGGGTTTGAATGTGGTTGAGTATCATATTGAAAATAAGTGGTGGTTTATAGAAGCTAGCTTCTCATTTTTGAAAAAGGGGTCGTGTTCAGTATCCATGACGTGCGCCTATCCATTTCAGTAATATATTTTTTCACTTTTAGATTTTTTTCGAAATCGCTGACGCGTGTTTACGTTTAGCCTCGTCCTCCAATTTCTTATCATCATGGACGGAGCCATTCTGGTCCCCTGCATTAAGAGGCCTGATTACACCCGACATGCTGGAAGCCCCATTTTCATCTGTCTATATCTCCCAACTCCCTCCTGACAAATCGGTAATTGGCAAATCTAATCTTTTTTTACCTCTTTGTTTTTAATATTTAGCTTCTAAAATTACTGGCTTCGTGGTGTAGCCAAATCATTCGGCATAATGTTGACTTTCCTCCGAGTATTTGTGGGCTATTGATTCTCAACAGTCGAATTTGTTTACTCTCCGAACCTGTGGAAATTGAGGGCTCTAAGCTCTTCTGTGACCAAATGCGACTACTCTGTGTTGCTCAATTAGCTGCTTCTCCTAATAGATGGTTAGAGCCACTTACTTCTATTTCTCTATTTCATTAACATCCACTATTGCATATTTGTAATACCCTCTATCATTACACAGGCACTTTTTGATGAAGCTTTTAACCTGCGTTGAAGGCAACGTACCTCCTGAAAAAACTTTCAGTCAGGTCTGTCTCGGTCTCTCGAAAGATGATCATCCTATTCCAGCTGACAATCAGCAGCAGACCCTACTGGCCCTTTTGGGGCGCTTAATGGATAGAATGGATTCTCTTAGTAATCGTCTGCATCGACGGTGCTTTGTCCTTGCCGCAGTATTTTGTTTAAAGCATTTGGCACCGTCGGAACACTTATTTAAAGAAGTCTCCGAATCGGTTATAAGCCTTTGTGTGCAGGTTTGTGTACTTATTAACATTTAAGTAGCCTTTCGTCTATTCGAATTTACTATTTATTCCCATACCCCTCTACAGGCCCTTTTCGAAACTGATGAGAATCCAACGAATTCTACTGAAGCGGATTCCTGGGTCGCTCCATCGTCACTGGCTAATCCAGAACAGTTGAAGGCGTCTTTAATTTCCCTACTTGGCAACTTGGTTGATACGTTATCAGCTAATGTTGACCCAGCTGTTTGGTCCCAATTTATTCAAAAGATTGCTTAAACTTTACTAATTTATATTTCTTGAATAAATTCTATTATTTGTTAGCTTCCGATTTGAATAAATTAAAACGGTTGTTGATTAAGTTTGAGCCGCTATTTAAGCGGTTGTATTAAAAGTGGTGATTTTGATATTTACCTCTTACTCTTGTAAGGATGAAGAATCTTTATTTAATCGCGAGGTAGTGACTCAAAATGATTCGCATTGACGGAGGAAGAAGTAAAAGCGTGATATTAATTTTTAAAGTCATCATTTGAATCTCATCCCAAAGTTCGTTGACTCATTCAACTGGAACAGTTAAAGAAGAAAATAAACACGCCATTTCTTCTATTTACTTCTACATGACTCCTCAAGACTGATTTCGTGGAATAATAATCATCCAAATGAGATGTTTATATCTGATTACTTACTGAACCTGAAATAGAAACCGCTCTATTTTTACCAGATACCGCTCAAAACGCCATCATTGAACCCGATTTAATCTCGAACTTGTTTCGTGGAGTGGACTTAAGAAATGTTTTAAGATACTCTTCTACGCCGACTTTGACACTATCGGGTATATACATCGCAAATGTCGTATTTTTTTAATCAGCTTTTTCCAACTACCCTCAAATAATAAATATATTCTTTTTAGAAAATTGGTAAACTGCTATAGATCGAAATGGTGACATCTGCAAATCATAAGTTAAATACCCGATCGCCTTATTAGCGCCTTTCGGTCTTGACGCTCAGTAGGCTTCTGACGTGTGAAGAGTTTGGATTGAGTTATATTCGCAGTTTACTTCCACGGAAACTTATTTCCTTGCTCTAAGTCATGGTTGAGATGAAATTAAAAGCTCATGTCATCTAACATAATTTATCTCATCTAACAGTAAAATTACGGTTTAGCAAGTCTAAGATGTATTCCTCCATGCTAAACGCCAATAGCATTTGCTGAGTTCCCTGCATGTATTCGCACACTTTCAATCGGGTTAACTTTGGGGTCGAGACATTTACAAAGAAAAATCAATTTAAGTTTCATCTATAAATGCATTAATGCCTATCAGTCTTACACGCATGGTAAATACGTGCTAGAGCACCAAGTCGCACACAGTTGAAGGAAGGGTGAGGGTGTTATGTAGTTGCTTAACTGCACATTATCGATCGATCACTGCTCCCCTTCTGCCAAATCCCCCTTCCTCTCGCTTCCTCTTCCTTCGCCTCTTGCTGCACCGCCCAACAGGTTACGCCCAAAATACACACAGGCTTATTGTGCACAAGCGTGGCACAATCACAAATCTGCTCTCTCAGCACACAAGCCTCTGCTCACTTGCTTCTCTCCTGATCTCTCGCACTATGTCCTCGAATAACTCTGAATATCACCGCAGAAAACAGACTCGTCCGACAAAAGGTACGTTCCTCTTGCGTTCCTTATTGCTCCACTTTTTAAATGTGTAACTTTATTTCCGTAAAATGCGGCAAATTACAGCGAAGTGACGACTCAAATTTTCCCTAAATAGCGTGCTCAAATAAGTCCCTCTTTAAAATCTAGGGAAAAAATCAAAATTCTCTCAGTTTATCCATATTACAGTATGACGTAATTAAATGATTGGCTTGTTGAAAATAACCCAGTTTATTAGTTTGGCTAAATCAAGTGTGAAATAATAGAGATAACCAAAAGTGCTGAAATCCTCATGACTTGAAACTTGGTGTGACCCACCATGTTTGTAAGTCAAACAAATATTAATGATAAAATATCACTTTTTGTTTTTGCCCGAACACCCTCAAACCCGTACTGCTATTATAAAACTGTTAACACAAATTGAAGAAATATTGGCGCCCAGTCATTACCTATTGGCGTTTAGAGTCCTTGATGGCGAAGAAGCGGGGGAAATGGAAGTGTGAAAAAAAATGACGGGCTAATACGCAGTTGAAGATGCATGCAAATACCCAGACCCCAACAACAGGGAATATGTAAATCTGATGCATGAGAATACCATTTATGACCATTTACGCCTTCTTCTCATTTATGCGATTTGCGCAGCTGCAAATATGTAGAGAATCGAAGTGTACAAATGTATTTCCACCCAAAGGCACAGGTAGCTATTTGTTTTTAAACCGAAATTAAGAAGGAGGGAACGAGAGAGAGAGAAATCTAAATTGGGTAAATATCGTAATTTATTCAGAAGTCTATGAACCAGTTGCTACGTGCTACTCAATCAGAGGGGCTCAAAATTCTGCTCTGGATATCAACCTCGCTCTCTGTATAATTCAAGGAAAATGCACACTGGGAAAATATAACGGCCTTTCGGGGGTGGTGGGGAGAGGGGTGGGGGGGGGGGGGGGAGGGAGAGGGGAGGGAGAGGGGTGAAAAGGAAGAACGATAGAGCAACACGTTTCAGGCCCGATTGCGGACACAGCGCAAATCTATACTCGCTTACAATTTGTTCAATTTCGAAAATTCCCCACGTTCAAGTAAGTAGTCGGGTAACCAATAACCACGAATTGGGAATGTAAATGGGTTCCAGCAGCTTCCATATGTCACCTTAATTCTTCCTTGCTCGAGTTGCCATGGTATCAAGGATCAAAGAGGGGAGTGGAATGGAGAGGGGGTTAAGATCTGGCTCAGTTTCCTACTCTCGAATACTTTCTAACTCCAATCAGATAAGAAGAGTATTGAAATAGAATGCTTATAGCCGCACATATGGTGTCATCTTCTGTTCACCCCTAGCTGTCATCTGTTGTTTCTCTCTATCTCGCCCTCGCCTTCTAATTGAGACCATCTAGTTGCTAGCACCCGTTTGCAGGCTGGCGAATGAAAAAAATACAAGGCAGTTGTATTGGAAAATTGGTTAATTCAAGTTATGGGAGTGGAATATTCATACACGTGGGCGCACTAGCAATTAACTTAACGGCAAGGTCAAATCGAGCTTTGTGTTCAGACGAACGTTGTAAATAAATTTAAAGCTCAATTCGTTTCCTTTTTACATTTAAATTCAAAAGCACTTTATTATTATGCAATTGTATAATTAAACCTACATTTTATATTCGCTGTAATTCGGCGTTGGTAACCGGGCGAAAAATCAATAACGCAAATGGGGTCCAAATAGGCTACGACGTCAGATTTTTACACCGAAGCTGAATTATTCCCATTTTTGGCATTTTTACGATCTACACATTCAGTCTCCTCTATAGAAATTTAAATTCCCTATTTTGATGGACTTTTATAGGCCAATATTCGCATTTGTCTGATAATTCGAATGCTCTAAACTATAAAGAAGTTTAATTCTACTTAAAAAACCCATATTCAAGTCGAAATTCCCCAGTTATTTTTAATTTCTTAATTTGTCTGGCGGCAAATGTACTTCTAATTAAGAAATACCTGCGGTACACACAATGGGGACCAATTTCTCTAGTTTTGATTATCCAAATAGCCGCACAAAGAGAGGTGAGAAGGGAGACATGGCGTGGGAGGGAGGGGTGGGAGGAAAGTGGGTTTTTGGGGTGTGGCCAAGTCGGGGAAGGCGAAGCCGGAGTTGAGCGGTGGAAGGGGGGGAGGGGGGAAATACAATTTTTAAGTTGATGGATGAGTTTTCGTGTTGCACCTGAGATGTTTTTTGCGTGTACCTCTAGCTACTCTTCTTCTTCTTCTGGAGTATTAGGAGTGGGGATGGGGTGGGAGGTGAGAGCGGAGGGTGTGGAGGGGTGAGGGCAGGGAACCAGGTGTTGTTCTTCAGTGTCAGATAGGGACAATATTTCCAGTCCAGATGTGGGTGCCACTAGTTGGGTGGGTAATCGTACAATTGCGTGACCGCTTGGTAGTACAAGTTAAGGACTTCATGAAGAGAAGGGAGAGAATTGGGGGGGAGGAGTGGGCACGAGCTGTTCTGCTACCCCTAACACTGAGAAGTTTGTCGCATGTTGCGTGTATTTTGATGGCGGTCTCATTATTATACTCACGGCAGAGGAATGTTTAATGCCAACTGGTCTCCGTCAAGTTGAATTCACTTGACTTAATTTCATTTTGCTTGGATAGAACAAAGTGAAGAAGCAGTCCATTGAAGTAGTATGGTCGAATTACCATAATTTACAATAATCATTTTATAACAACCAGCAGGGCACTTTGATAAAACAAGTGAAATCTTCTTTTTGGGGAGAACAATAAATGCCCAAGCAGAGTGTAAGGGAGGGTCCGAAGCCAATGAATGCTGAAAATGATTTGATAAAGGTTTACTTAGTGGACAGTTTATGTAAAAAATGTCTTCACCAGCAACTTGGTTCGGTTGGTTAATTACGATTTCCCTTTCTCAAATACCGAGGAATAAGAAGAATGATCTCAATGTGCCAGAGCGGAGAAAGCTATTCTGAAAGTAGGTGATAAAATGAACCGCGTATGTAATAAAGCCTCTTTATCGCTAGCACCTATTCCATATGTAACTGGAGAGTTGAAAAAGGCAATAGAAGAAAGTACGTTTACAAATGACAAGTTTCATTTAAGTAAATATGTGAATTTCAATTTACAGCAGAAGCCTAACTAGGCTAATTTTTAACGTCGAACTGATGGTGTGCCCGTTTGCCTTACTGGTGCTTCGAAGAGACACGAAAGATCTGCCGTTTTATAGATTATCTTGGATGTGCTTCCGGTGTTCAAGAAAGCTATTGACATAGTGTGCCGAGATGGCTTAATAGTTTTTTATGATAAAATAAACGATGGTTTAAGTGAAATATCCAGTTGGCCTGATGACTGCTTGCCTTACTTGAATTATTTCCATGTTGCTCTAATTCAGCACTTTTCACCTCTCTTTCACAGCATAATTCGTTCATATCCATAAGCATCCCTAATAAGAAGGCCCATTCGGGTTTGAGCTCTTTCCGACTAATTATAGAACACGGAGTGGGCCTATATCTCCACATATCTAAGTGTGATTTCAAAAGTGCATGTGATCACATTTAAATAGTCTTCATTTAATAAACACATTTCTTAGACAATATAGTTTTTTATAGCTGCTAATTTAAATCAAGGTGTTGTTTCCAACTGGAAGCCTTTTTAAGCATAACTTTAGTGATAGTTAAAATAAGGGAACAAGTTCTCTCATTCAAATATTCTTAACGGGTAATTGAGCAGAAGACTAAAATCGGTCAATAAATTTGCTTTAGATGTCAACAATGGGAAGCCCCAATAACGAGTTTTCGTTATGTTTAACACTTCCACAGCATCGTTCAATTCCGCAATTGGGTGCATTCTCAAACGAATCCCATGTTGATGTTAAATAACCAATCCCGTTGCAGTGCGATTTGAGCTCGCATGCTCAAGACAACCAATGAGATTCCGAAAAATTTTTGATTGGCGAAATGAACGCTTATTTAACCCCCACCACACGTATATTGTGTACACTAATTCAGGCTTGTTATGTCTTCCTTCTTACAAGCAGGTACCGGTTTTTTGGAATCAAAGTTCCTGGATATTCAGGAAAATAGCTTTTCTCACTACGGGATGTTCCATTCAACGCCTATTAATGTAAGTGCCGTGATTTATTATTAAATGCTCAGTTTACTACGCCCCTGAAAAGATTAATTGTATTGGGAAAGACAATAAATTGCATTTTGAATTTTTCAACGAGTATTTCAAATATATTGGGGATCTATTCTTCTTGCTGAATTGAAACGTTAACGATTTTAAGACATCATTCATCGATCCAAAATAGCTATCCCGAAATAAATGTTTATATTTCATGAGTAAAGTTTTGCTAAGAACAATTTTTTACTTAGTGAAAACAATCCACATTTATTTTGATTAAAATTGGAATTGCACAAAAGGGTAACTTCGAGATTGAAGATTTAGTTTTTACAAATAAAAGCTTAGATTTCTGTTAAATTAGTCCTAATAGAAGGGATTAATGACTAAACAGCTTAACACGCCCCCAAAACTGTTTGATTTAGTAACCGAAAATGTATCAATTCTGCCAACAAATTTACCGCATTTATTATCTTCCTTATCTGCCGTCCAAAAATTTTAAATCGTGTTAATTCTTTCATTACTTAAATATTACAATCATCACTTTACATTTGTCTAAATAATCAGGGTGATGCTTGTTTCTTTAGTCAGTGATAAATCAGAAACCTCAAATCCCTTTTCTGAATGGTCTGCTACCCACTGCCCTCCCTTTTCCTTCGATACGGCCGAGTCGAGTACCGTTGCCGTCACAACTTTCGAATAACGCCGGTTTAGCTCAGTTGTCGGGTCATTTAATATCGAACATAATGAACCAACAAACAGTGTCATTCTTTAAAGAAGAAGGACATCAGAATTCCGACGACGAGTCTGATGCGTGGGATTTG
The DNA here is from genome assembly GCA_000469805.3 of Hymenolepis microstoma. Taxonomy (NCBI): domain Eukaryota; kingdom Metazoa; phylum Platyhelminthes; class Cestoda; order Cyclophyllidea; family Hymenolepididae; genus Hymenolepis; species Hymenolepis microstoma. Next base: position 380,102 of record LR215993.1, on the reverse strand, counting down.
AAAAAGAAGGGCCGTGAAGATATCAAGGTATGCAGCAAATATATCTTCTAAATTTATGCTTTTGCGAAAATCACGAACATAATCGGCAATCGCTTCCATAGCTTCAGCCATATGCCTGCAAAAACGGGGTCGAATTCTTTAATTGTCCACTGTGCTCTACTGTTGACATAGCTACGAGAGCGGAACTGACAACGCACCTTCAACAACACCAGAACAATCAGAGAAGAGAGGATGGAAAACACGTCTGCTGCTTCTGTGCTAGTGAATTAAGCTCAAATAGCTCCCTTGAACGTCATCTTCTGACACATACAAGTAAGAAATCTCCACTTTTCAAATTTTATGCCTACTTGTAGCAAATTAGTAAATACTACATTTACCATCTAGATCACAGACCGTTTGCATGCAGTTTATGTGATAAAGCTTTTACTACTAACGGAAATTTAAGTAGACACAGACGAACATCACATCAGTTGCAAGCATCTTCTTCTTCCAATGAAGCAATTTCAATAAATTCCGAAATTGGGAGACGTATTCAAGGAACCAGCGTGATTGATCACCCACATGCAATTAAAAATATTCTTAAAAAGGTAAGTTAAAATCTTAAAGTCAGATAAAACACACACATGTAACCTTAATTTCTGTTCTTTATTATAGAACCGAAAAACTATTCCCACGTTTAGAATCATGCTTCATGCTATTAAAAGGAGACACATGGCTTTAAGAGGTAAGAATAACTTGAAAGTAATTTTTGAAAATGTTATTTCAATCATTAACATCCAGTTCGGAAATTCTTAACCTTAGAAATGGGAAACAGAGTATGGCGACCTACACCACGAATAAGAACTTTGCTTTTAAAACAGCGCAGACGAATTCGGCGATATGCTAGGTAAATAATTCTGCTAACACTTACAGGTACTTGGGAACTTTTGATTTAAGTTATGCATTCTGTGCCTTTTAGGCAGCTTGAGAGTAAGCGAGTGGCCAGGAGTCCAGAGGTTGTAATCAACTCCGAGGAACCGGTCGAAGCTTTGGATCTTTCATTGAAGCATCAAGCTTCACCACCTCCACTCCAGATATCATCCCAGCAAACTCCACAATCCATCACGACGCAATTTTCGGATTTTTCCTCCATCTTTAATTTAATGATGAGGCCCGTCTTTCCGGCTTTCCCAAAGGTTCCTTTGACTTCTTCTCCAACTTTGCCGCCAACTTCTCTGACACATGTCACAACTTTGTCAACCTTACCTCCACTGCCAGAAATCACTCCAGTTATTCCTCCTCCTCCTCCTCCTCCTCCTCCTCCTAATCCTGAACCATCGATTGCATCGACTTACCGGAAAAAGAATTCCTATAAAGATGCTCCAAAGTTGATCACTTGCCCTGTAGAGGGGTGCAATCAAAAGTTTCCCTGGAATAGTTCTCTCAAACGACACATTCTGACTCATACTCGTAGGTTTTAGTGGTGCTTCAATGAGAATATTAAATAACAAATAGTAATATTTTTCCTTATTTAAATTTCCAGCCCACAAACCATTCGCTTGCACGAGGTGCACAAAATCCTTCTCTACCAAATCGAATCGAGAAAGGCACATGGAAAGGGTTCACCATGTTAGTCTTAAACGCTGTCATAAACGTTTGAGTCCTGTCGAAATATGTTCTGCAACCGATAATATGGAATCGGAAATGGGAGAAACGGAGTATCTTCGGGAGGAAGAAATAGCTTCGATGCGAGGAAATGATAGGGCAGCAGAGGATATCAGCAATCGCTTGCTCAAATCAGCTGGTTCGCCCCTGGTAGAACCAAATCCCCAAAGACTGGCCAATCAACATCGAGTTGATTCAGGATCGATATCACCTCAGCAAAAGAGCTTTGACGGAGAACCAACAGCAATTATGTGTCCAGTCTGCGGCAGGGGATTTGGATTTGCGCAGAGTTTTCGGCGTCATCTAAAGTCACATTGGATGGCTTGAAGCGATAAAGAAAACCTGTTTGATTACTTAACTGAATGACGTGATGATACTGAAATTGTAAATAATAATACAAATAAAAAATTCATTTCTTATTATTAAACTAGAGCTTATGCACTTTGTAAAGTATTTGAGGCTCTATTACATCGCGTTATATTGCCTGAGTTCTATTTTTTATGATAAGTGGAGGTCGATCGCACAGTGTCATCTTATTTAAAGGGGAGTTTATTGTGCACCCCGACAATGGGACCCTGGATAGCCAAGATGGACCTGATGTAATTTTGTGTTGATTAGGGCCTATTGTTAAATGTTAGTCAACATTCGCATATGCTGACTCGTAACTCTGCAATGCAACAGTTTTCACCATAAAAAAATAATTGACTGGTTGATTAACACAACCAATCTGACTGTCTGATGGGCTCTTCAGTATAGTCTGTGCACGTTTAACGTGACGGCCCCAATTTAAGTGGCTCGATTCGCCCTATCAACGGCAACAGGGCTTTACCCGGATTAGCTCTGACGTTTGCTCATTACCCATTCCCAATTCCCATTTTTTGCCAGTTCTGCCCCACTTTTTAATATGCTCTTTCCTGTTAGTCCTTATGATTATCATTGGCTTTATAAAGGGATATCTGGAACTCAGCCATGTCGGATTCCAAAATTAGTTTTAATGTAGGACTTTATTCCAACAAGTAATTTGTTTAAGCTAACAGAACTCTATAATCAAGGCTTGCCAAAGGAGTCTAGAGAGCGCCAGACTTTGAATGAACCGGAGAATTTTAAAAATCGTAAATTTCGAAAGTTTGAGATTTTTTGCATACTAATCACATTTTTAATCGAAAGTCCTCTTTTGTTTTATCAGATCCGCCATGTTGAATGACTAAGCTCCCAACCCGTTTACATTCCACGCCATGCATGCTTAGGATAAAGGTGTTTCCTGTGGTACGTTTTTTCTTCTATAGCTTTGCGGTAGCTTGGCTAATCCACTGCAAGCCCTTCTTGCCATAGAGCTGCAACTGACTAACCAGTCCTGCTACTCTCAAGCTTTCTCTGGTCTCGTCTAGCTCAATTATTTGTTAATTCTCTTTGGTACAATCGAGGAGTGGTAAAAAAGATGTGTATAAGGAGGAAAACTGGATGACATCACATCACCCCTGAGTGTATAAGAGCAGAATTATGAAACAAGAGTAATCTTTTCACATCATACGATCGCCTATTGATCCTCGTGGGTGCACTTCATTTTGATTACATTTACCCGATTAAGCACGTCTCTGGAGCACAAATAGTTGTGCATTACACCGTCCAATTTCAGTCCACTCTCCCCTTTCACTTCTTTGAGTAATGCTGTCCTCGACACATTATTTAGGTGGTTTTGAATGGATAGGCAGATGAAAGAAGGTAGATGAGGTTCTATAAAATATCAAGGTTTTAATATGATTTACCTCAAAAGAGTACTTGAGAATTTCCTTTTCCAAGGAGATTCTGCACAGAGCAAGAAGGCGTACACCTTTGTCTGAACTTTCTTTTCACCACAATTTAAATCAAAATGAAATAGGTATCGACGTAAATTGATACAATGTTATCTCCTACATATATGAAAATCGATCTCTGCAACTATTCCATCGCTATTTGCTGCTCCACGTATTAAAACTTAAGGACAACTGTTAGAGTGAGTTAGGCGTGCTGAAAACTTTGCCATCCAATTGAAGCTTTTCAAGGAACTTTGCAGTCCGCATAACTATTTCGACTTAATGATAGTTTGAAATGCGCGAAACTGGACAAGTTTCATGCGTATATATACATCGCTACTAGCCCCATCTATACGGGCCATTTAATGAAAAAGAATATGTAGATAAAACAATTTGGGGGAGTGGGTTGCATGAAGAGTGAGGTTGAACAAATACAAAGAATAAATCAACCAATCAACGTGATTTAGATATAGAAAATGAGGGTAAAATGATGAAAAATGAACGTCTCGACGTCAACACGGACAGGCCAACACTTCATCATCTTATTGTAAGAACATTATTTCCTTCCTCAAGTTAAAACTAGTGAAGTGTCACGGATAAAATCGATATGGACAAGAAATGAGTCAAGAGCAGAAATAATGATTCGAAAAATAAATAACAAGCAAACCACTGGAACATAAAGCTATCATTTGGCACATAAATGAATAAGAGAATGTAAGCCAGAACTCAAGTTTACGCCCAAGTTCGTTTTCATCAGCTTCGGTATTCATATTTTTAGTTTACTCTAGAGAAATGTCTTTAGTTTTTGAGTTTAATTGTATAGCTACTTCAATTTAGATTTTTCTTATTTACTTAAGTCCTTTACTCAGTTAATCAGTTTTTGTCACTTTAGTTACTTTTAATTAAAATGAGCCCCTTTAATGATGATTTAATTTTATAAGAATCAGATGTAATTTTTGAGTCTTGATTTTCCAAAATCGTTTCAAGAAATCGGTATTTTGAAATAAAGTTATGGATTTGTGAAATATGTTGGAATACTTCAGGGCGGATCTAGAATTATGTAAGTATCCGTGAGTATGGAATTTAAAACCTACGGTAGGTACTTATAGCCAATATAGTGCCTCAATTGGGGTTTAGTGAGATTTCTTGATAGGTCAAGGCCTCCATTTTGTTTAATGGGGTGAGTATTATTACCAGATACAGTTAAGCACGATGCAACTATAAGTTCATTTAGTTTTGGCTGTTTCTTGTATATTTAATAGGAATAAAGATACAGATATTATTGTGATTAACTGAAAAATCATTCGATTAATTGAAATAAATTGATATTTTCAATGCTCCCATCATGGTCTGCAGCACTAAAACCCAATCGTTCACAAGGATTTAATATTATTATTATTTTTGCCGATTATTGATTACGATTTCAACTGATTGATGCGATATAGTACTTTAAAGGTAGGTCATTCTATTTCTATGCAAATTACGTAAAACTCCATATAAAATGAACTTAAACATATTTAATTCGGAACAGGTAAATGTAAATCTTGATATATATCTAGGTTTCCGAGAGTAAAATAGAATGTTTTTAAGATAATACAATCAGTAGTTATCTCGATGAAAATTGCTTTGCCAAATAATTAAATGTTTGCTTTATGATAAAAAGTAGGTATTTTAACATTTTAGGTAAAAAATACTACCCAAATATGTTTAAAATAAACTCCAAACTATTAATATAAATTACAGGTACATTTAAAAATTTTGTCCAAAAATAATACTTTGATTTACTATGCTATTTTATTTAAAAAAGCGACCTTGTAAATATTCACAATTTCAATTTCAGAACTATGGGGACCTTTGCCGGTCATGCGTTACCTGGAAGTTTCTTCCTTATTTTTGGTATTTGGGGGATTTTCTTCCAGCTCAAAAAATACTACAGACGCAAAAAATATGAGTTAGGATTTTCAAATCGAAGAGATCCAGTTTATAAGAATCAGATGACCACGCCAATTCAGTGTTGCCAAGTTGGATGCTGTGGACGGAAGGAATTTCCTCTAGATTCATATTTGAAAGCAGTTTTTTGTGCTATTGGTATAACTGGCGAGATTTACACTGGATTCAACAATGGAGTATTCAAGTATACTGGGAATCTCCAACATTCAACCATGTTTGCTATGTTCATGTTGAGTGGTATTTTCGAAGTGCTAAATTTCTACCAAATTTTCAGGCTCCCAAAGTGAGATTTATAAATATTTGTACTATTAATATTATCAAATCAACATAATTATGTTTATATTTTTAGCTGCACAAATTACTTCCTCAGCTTTCTGGCTATTACCGCTGAATTGATTCTCTTTGCATTTCACTTGCACGGCAGAACTCCAACTGATATTTATGTCCACACAATTCTCATTTACGCTTTAATAATTTTGCTCGCCGTTGGTCTATGTGAAGCTACCTTTTCGCACTCTATTTTGGCTGGACTTGTGAGAAACTTGCTTATCATTGTTCAAGGGTCATGGTTCTGGCAGGTATCTATTATCCTGTATTCATGATCCAGTGTCCACTTTTTCCAAAATTTTTTAAAATTCTTTGCTTCTCCCTAAAGGTTGGAGCTATCCTCTATCCCCCCTTGACCGCACTTCCTCGCTTTGATGAACTGGCAATCGAAAGTATTCCCCGAGTCACTAACATCTTCATTTGGCATATAATTATCACCTTGAGTTTCATCTGCTTTACTGCAGTCATAATGGGATTTTCGTTGAGAAATCCTCCAGCAAATGTCACTAACAACAGATCCGACCGTCGACGTCTGTTGGCTCAGGAGGACGGTGCAGAATCTGATAACAGCTTAAGTGAAAACGAATTGATGGAAATGCGTCAATGGAAAACGACCTATTTGGCGCATCCTGTTAGTGCTCCGTGACCGAGTACCATATGTGATCGTCATTCTCCACTTATCTCATCATTCGTATTTAAACGAAAAATGAATTTTCCATAGGTTTTTTTTTCCACCACAAATATATGTCAATAGTTCAGAAAAATTTCTCACTGGCTTATTAATCTCAGATAAAATTCTCTATATTTTATAGAAATTGCTCTCCGCGACGTGCGCCACTAAAAATAGCGAAAATGAACAGCCTATCGCAGTCGTATCAGTATAGTGTTCAACATTTTCACCAGCCCACTACATTTATACCACTTGCTTAATTAATAGCGGAACATTGAATTGGTTAGCAAAGCCAATTTTAGAAGCCAAAATTTCGCATACTATGTGAATGAAATTTCCTATTTGTAACTCTCTATTGCCCACTCATAAACAGCGCTTCTCTTAGCTTATCATGAACAAGTGACTTGAGAAAATTGGAACTTAAATTCCAATTAACAAGTTCCACGCTGTTTTTAAATATTAAATTAATAATGTCAGTGAAAATAAATTTATTGTAGTAAAAGCACGGGTTTGCCATCTTTTAATTCATCGGAGTATCTCTGAAATGAAAGTAATTAAAAATATTGGAAGATATTTCTTGAAATGTAAGTGGCGAAAAAAAAGTATTCCATTACTCGCTATTTAAACAATTTAAATGAAAATTAACTATTTCCTAGAATCAACTGTTCATTCGCATTCTCACCGAGTTTTGCAAATTTTCTAGATCTACCATGCAAGAAATAATAAATTTCATCAAAAAAACTTTCTCAATTAATTAGCGGAACTTTGGCTCCGACAACCATTTAGGTGCGCAGGAATATTTTATTCGAAATATCACTCACAGCTTATATATAATAATTAAAATTATTAAGAACTCGACTAGTACAGCCAACATAATCAAAAATAGAATTTATGCATCAAAGTAAATTTCTCATTAATTTGCGATTTCCGTTTTTTATTAAATGAAAACTAATAAAAATATCATGCCGAGCATCCAGAGGCCCTATCTTATTGGCGTATATATATATATATATATATATATATATATTAGACAAAGAGGCTCAAATCTAAGGCCACCTTTTTAACCAACTTAAAGAACTTGACACACGCCGAGTTGCTTAAAAGTATTGGAAAATCGTAACGATATAAGATAGAAAATTTAGCCCGGTTGCTACACTCCCAAACTTCAACGAAATTCAGCTTAAAGGCGAACCACGCTGAGGACAAAGAAAAGTGGAATATGTGTGGGTGAAAATTCTGAATAGATGTTCAATCTCATTCTTGCAAGCCTAGAAGCATCCTTATTTAACGGCATTCATATCGATTGCTACACAAAATCACTGATAAAATGTTATGATGCACACAAATATAATTTGGACATACACGTTCATTTAGTGCTGTTTAATCTGCTTCCATTATATCTCTCTGCTCCAAATGCAACGGATAAGCAATGCAAGGACAGAGTGATGAGTCATAGAGACATAACAGTTTATAAAGCGAGGTAGATTTGCTGAGAGCTCTCTATAGCTTGCATACGCGCGCTACCGATTAGCATAATATCGCACACCACCGCCACCGGTATAGGAGGGTAGCAAGGTAGTTGACGTTACTCAGAATAATTGCGTTGCGCCATAATAAGACATTCCTTGATTCATTGTAAGAGGTATTCTCACCACTAGAAAAGCTTATTTTCATATATATTTCCATTGTGCTTTTGTGAACCAATAATGCCTTTAGATCAGGAAGACAATTAAACAATTATATGCTAACCACTTAATGCCTAAATTGCATTTCATTTTCTTATTTCATGCACTTCCAGTTCTCTAATACAATTTCCATTTAAGTGGCAAGTTAAAAAAAGGATTGCAAAACTATCAATTTACGAATTCTCCTCAAGTATTTGTATTCCATTGTGGAGTACACAATCCTAACACGATTAAACTAAGCATTCTCATATGCACTCAAACATTCTGGTGGGTGCGATCGGACGCACAGAGGACTTCTCAGGTAATCAGAAGTTAATGTTCATTCACGTTACTGATCGTGTTTACCGTGAGCATAATTTCAATAAACGCTATCCTTGATACACATCTGTTTCCTCTATATCTTTGAGTTAGCTTGACCAATTTCGAGAGCCTTTCAATGCCAGGGTATTTTGCTATAGAGATTACAACAGATAAGTCAGGACTCGTTCGTGTAGCAATCCACTACACTATTAAGCTGGATAATTTATGTAGTCGAATTGTGGATTTATGACGGTTAACGGATGTTTCCCCAATAGCTACTATCAATATGATATTCTACTGGGAATATTACTTTAAACTTAGGAGCTAATGTATTATGTGAGAAACGGCTAAATATTTCTTTTCTTTCCAGTGAGTAATCTTATCTACCCTTGACCTGTTTATTACCCTGTGAAGGTTGCTTGAAGGAAATGGTTTTTGCAAAATCCAAACTATATGTAACGGAGATGTAAACTGGCTTCAATTCCTTGACTCTTTGAAAGAGGACTGTTTCAAGGAATACTTGAATGTACGACTAGAAACTTTAAAGGCAGCTCAACCATGGCGAGTGCCAACTGAATGAGTACAGCCGACGATGAAGGCGAAATACTCGCCACTGTAAGGCGGGTATTGAAGATTACGAATATTTCGTGTCGATAAGAACCTGAGGTGATACCGCGGTCATGATTGCACCGATTGCGACCAAATCAGGCGTAAAGAGGCATTTGACACGGTTCTGAATAATGACAAGGTAATTGGAAACAGGTGCGAATAAATTTTGATTAATGATTCATTTTCGATGCCACTTCTATGTCCCTTTATATTTTCGTATTATGAGGAATGTTAGAGTTTCTATTGGTAAATAACTTGAATTTTACTATTATTACCTAAGTGAAATTCCCCAATTCTTTTATTTTAATTTTTCAAATCTTTTAGTATTGAGATCGACTTTAAAATATTTTCATTTTCTTGAAATTATTCTCTTGGTTACTGTGACCAAAATCGGAGTTGCGGGCTATTTTGAACAAAAATTCCTGTGTCAGAAGAAGAAGCCTTGATTTCCTTAGATTGATTTTTGAACATAAAGAAGACAAACCTGTGTTCCACGTAACATTTTTCCAATAAAAATTAAATCAACTAGTTAAAATAGACGGAAAAACAGCACAAACGACCAGCTTTCTGGGATGCTTATAGGAAAGATAAATAGAAAAAGATTGAAATATTTGTTTACTCACTTTATTTTTTCAATTTTTCGCAACCTCATGTGGAAATAATGAGCAAAAATGGAAAGTTTCAAATTATTAATCCATAATAATTCTTATCTTTATAAAGCCTTCCTTATTTAGGTTCGATCACGACCCGTATCAGAATCAGTAAAGTTATAAAAGGGAAGATAAGTGCAAAAATCCTTTCCATTAATTTGTTCTGATATCCCATTTGCCCTATTAAAATTACTCTACTTAAAAACTTATTAAATCTCATAATGATTTCATCATAGTTTCGTAATCTTCAGGTCAGGGGTTCGGTAAAAGTTCAAATTAAAATGTGTTTTACAACAACCATTGGTTATTGTAGCGGATTGCTACACTAATAAGCCTTGACTATACTCAGAAATCTCTATGGCAGATTCTCCTATGTTTGGGAAGACTCCCAGAACTAGTTAAACTACCACAAAGTTATAGAGGAAATAGACGTATAGCGTGAAACATGTTTATTTGGGATGTGTGAGGCATGTGTACAGATAAGGAACATAGTCATTGTACTAATGTGGCGGGTTTGATAAACCAAGCGAGGACTATTGATTGGCGGTTGGCTGTATTCACTACACTCATGACTGCACTTACTCCCTACGCCACACCTTCAAGCCTGTCTGAATGCGGATGAGATTGCTTTGTTCAGAGGCGACAAAATTGTGTGCTCCACATTATCCAACTGGATGTCCGTTTAAGATATCTGTTCATTTTTACGAAGACGTATAAATCAATTTTAACGAAAAAATAGCAAGCAGTAGAAAGACTTGATTTGAGGATACACCCTTGAGCAATCAACTGTTACTGAACATCATTTCATTATGACATTAGATGAGTAGCAGATATTGAGCAAAAATGTAGAATTAAACTTCACATTGAGATTGACTGTATGAATGAAACGAAGGAGCTTCTTTATTTCTGAACAAGTTAGAACACGTTATAAAAACAATGATCTGTAGTGGATTGCTACACAATTAAACCTTGACTTATCCTCAGCAATCTCTATGGCGAGATCTCCTTGTTTGAAATGGCTCCCGAATTAGCTAAGCTGTCTCAAAGATATAGAGGAAACAAACGTATTAGGTAGAATAAGTTTATTTGGGTTGTGTGTGTGTGTTGAATTGACATAATGCTCAACCATTATTTTCTGTGTGCGTACGTTGAGCTTTTAAGGAATATTGCTCATTGATTTGTCGAGAGGTCTCTGCAATCATGACCTCATTTGCTCTCTAACGCGATCAGCACCACGGTCACACGTTTCAGAATGTTGCCTAGTCTAATTGTGTACTCCACAGATCTTTCAATTTTGAACCCATAAATGACATTGCCATTTCCTTGTTAAAATTGTTACATTTAAGTCTTTTCCGATTATGCCAATTCTGATGAAATTTTTACAAGAGAATTTAACTTCATTAAGTACATATCTATCATCTCTAGTGGTTTAGTCAATCTATATCTGATAAAACAATAATAAACGCGAGTGTCCAAAGTAAAATAATTAATGCAGATATATTGTAAGCTTATATGATATTTACATTGATCAATTATAAATAAACAGAGAATCTTAAGCAAAGATTTTGTACTGTCTTTTATTATCAGACTTTACCTAACCATAATACTTTTAATTTTTATATAATTACCCCATCGATTATAGCACAATAATATGAAATGCACACAAAATATTCAGTTAAGGTGTGTCTCTCAAAAAAATAATCGCTTTTGTAACTCACATTAGGCGGTAAAACCAAAATTTAATTTTAATTTAGGTTACGATGGCATTTGTGTAACTGCATTGGCTCTTGTCACATTTTTAGAAAAATACCATGTGAGATTTTATGCATTTTCAGAATTTCGTTTTAATTGTAAAATGTAATAAAAAGATCAAAATTCTCCTGCCACTATTTATATTGGAACAAAAAATACAACACTAATTTTTGACTGATAAATATATTGCACGAAACGATGTTTTTCCCGACAACGATGAAGTTATAGAATTATTGCAAATAGAATTGATCAAATAAGTCTATAGTCTGGAAAATTTTTAATTATTAACCCATAGATGATTCAAAATTATTTGTTCTAACCTATATAAGTCGAAGTGTTATTGAATATGTAATAAGTAGTGTAATTAATTCCGCCACTTTTCGGCTGAGGTGTCTTATGACAACATTTTGACGAAGAAAATTACAACGCCTCATCATTATTTGTTTCGAATTTAAAAAGTTAGTTCTAGGATGAAAGTTATCATTTTCTATATATTTCATGACAGGGGTTTTGTAAAATTATTCTTTGATCACACTCTCTATGTGAATGCGCTTACATTTTGTCCACAAACTTGCAATGTTGTTTTTATGCACCTCTAACTTAAACCCTTACCTATTATGTTCTAACGAACTCGGCGATTCCTCTATTTCCGTTATCCGCCTCTTTTGATTAAAGGTACATCTGCACTCAAACTCCACGATTGTCTTTACCCAAGTGACTCACCTAAACTGTCTTTATATCTCCTCTCACTAACACATACATTGACAGCCTCTTGCCAGTTATCCCCTCGTACTCTCTTTTCGCAACTCTCCCTTACTCTCTTGATTCTTCATCATCTTTCTCCTTCAACACACTTTGAAATGCCCAACGCTTTGCATTTACCTTTGGTATTTAATAGCTATTAATAATAGCTGTTAATAGCTATCAAGTGTTAGCTGTTACTCTAACGCTATATGGTTATTTAGACGCTAGCAATAAAAAAGAAGTTCTTAAACCAGTAATACCGGCCAATAGTGAACAAAGTTATAATACGCGATCAGGAGTAGAAATCGAGAGCGGAGTGGAGAGGAAATAGGCTAAAGTTAGATCAAAAAAATTACTTGATTACTTGATAACCAATATCATAGTCCAACACCCTAATGTATTAGATGGTAGCTCGGAATATTACTAAGTACACCGAAGCACTTGTCTATACACAGAATGGACGCGCAAATTAAGAGTATGATTGCTTTGTTAAATAGAGAAGTTGAAAGGTTAAGTAGTATCATTTGAAGTTACTGTTGTGAGTTTGCATCAAAGATACGTGTAGTATGTATCATTAAAACATAATCAAGAAGATGATTTGAAAGGAAACGGATTGTAGAAAGAAGTAGTTATTTGGTATATTTCACAACTAGACACCACAAGGGAGATAATTATTTAGGATACTCTTGTAAAGATGAGAAGTTTAATTTTGTTTTATACTTCAACGTAATAATTTTATCATCAGTATTGAATATTCAATAAATTTATACCATAAATAGTAGAATTCCAAAAAAAGAAGTAATTAAATGTAACTGAATATCAATTTCACTTGTAGATTAATATTTTTTTATATTAAACTACTTGTACTCTCCAACTGACCTTTACGAACGATTTTCGTTTTAATCAATCAAAATAAACCCACAATCCTTAAGTGTTTTTCAATGGACTTATCTGAGGATGTCGTCCTCCAATTGGCTCCGAAAATTCCTTGACGAAGTACAATTACCGGATTTCTATGACGCCTTTAGGGACGTCTTACAAGTTACACAGTTAGTGGTTAATTTACATATTTTGAAAATGTGCATTTAAAATTGCTTTTATGTTATTGTTAATGCATATCTATTTTTCGCCTGAAATTTTTTTAATTTTTATATTTTTGTTCAAAAGTTGAATTTCTTGGGAGTTAGTATTTGTTTTGACCTTTAATAGACTGCAGCACTTCAGTTATGTACGATCGGCTGATCTTCATAGAATCGGTCTAAGTGCGCCCGCAATCGCTAGGATCAAAGCTGCATTGAAAATTCATCGTGAAAATGCTGGGATACCTCACAATCCACGTAAAAAATTTCACGGCTTCTCTTTTGGAATTCCGCTAATTGATTTGGTACGTAGTCTGCCTCAGCTAAATGAATGTTATTTTGTTCCATCATTTTAATATTTTATATTTCTTTCAGATACGATATGGACCCCCTCGAGATGCTCCAATTTTAACTCCTGGGTCTGATTCCGGGTACATTCGTCGGTGTTATTCAGATACCGCCTCTCCCACTCCATCATCCACTTCAGATTCTCATCTTCCTTGCCAACTCATCCGACAGGAGGACGTGACCCTCCATGAGGTAAATCGTGGAAGGCTGGGTTCTGGCTCATTCGGAGTTGTCCGCAGAGGTGATTGGAAGACACCCACTGGTCAAGTGGTATGCTACACTTGTATCTATTGAATGCTCTCTGATTACACTTCTAATGTTCTTTGTTTGCAATTTGTAGTTGCCTGTTGCTTTGAAAATTCTTCGACGCAGCAAGACCGATGATGCTGCAGATTTCTTTTCAACTGTTCTTTCGGAAGTGATGCTAATGCAATCCGTGTCTCATCCCAATCTCGTACGAATTTATGGGATTATTCCTTTCAATCCCCTTGTTATTGTGAGTTTCGTGAATTTCAAAAATTTTATTTTTTTATGTGTCATCAATCGTCCGTTTTAAACATACAATTATAATCTAACTCCAGAATATGTAGGTACCTATGTGCTTTTTCGCTTCAACTCGGTTTAACAAGAAGGATTATCTTAGGATTTATTCAAAAATGCTTGATGTTTTGATCTACCTCTTGGGGCTGACTAAAACAACTTGCCCGTCGCTTATGTACCCCAGTTGACAAAGCAAAATTTTTATGTCTCATAAAGGCCAGTTATCGTTAAGAGAAGGATGGAGGCGAAGGATTCCAATATCACTGGTTGCACCTTCAACCATTCATCAGAAATTGCGCACTGACCTCACACTGACTACATTATGACATTGAATCACATGCCATTGTCATATTTTGCGATGTTTTGGCTTGCTGACTTTCATATGAGACAGAGGCTATTGAACAGTTGGGAATATAAAAAGTAACCTACGTCCGTCCCTGTGTGCAATTTATCTGCTATATGAACTAAAACAACTATTGAGTATTTGGCTATTCATAGACATTTCTCCCCTTGCTAGCAAGTCACCTTGTTATTCTTTTTCACTAAGCGAGATTACTTATTATTATTTCGTTAATTGAGAATTTTAATTAAAATATTATCTTAACTAAAGATAAATAATTGGAATAAATGTTGCGTTGACGAGAAATTCTGCTTAAGATACTTAACTGAAGACTTGTTCCCCGACTGTTGAATTTGACATGGCCATCTGATCTTACTGACCAAAAGGCTTTCTAATTGAATGTTTTAGAAGAATAGGAACTTGGGGGTATTGGACAACATTAGGCGACTGAGAGGTGAAATAGATGGGCATGGCCTTGAAGTGGGGAAAATTTGACTGGTTTGATTTTCTTTGCATCTCACCTTGAGTCATAATGTGCGTATTATGCATGTTCATGCGATTATGGAAAATCTAGCAAGTAAATTAAATGTGGAAGCGTTAGACAATAACGTAGTAATATTTGTCTAGTCACAAGTTTGCTATTTTGGTGTTATGGATATACGAAATGAAGCATTATTCTGCATGTTCTTTTTAGGTAACTGAGTTGGCTCCTCTCGGAAGCCTTCTTACGGCCCTTCGAATCCATTCTCATCGACTTTCAACTTGGTCTATGCTCGAAGGTAGCGATAGTGGAAGTAGTCGTCCTCCAGCTACAGCTTTCAGTGTAGACATTCTCTGGGATATGAGCACTCAACTTGCGCGTGGAATGGCGCACCTCGCCTCCTGTTGCCTCATTCATCGGGATTTGGCCGCTCGAAATGTCCTTCTCTTTGGAGCTGGATCATCGTCAATCAAAGGTGATGATCGTCAGCATCGTGTTGGTGGATTTGTGGTGAAAATAGGGGATTTTGGGTTACTTCGAAAGGGAATAGTGAACTCGAGTGAGGAGGCAGCTGGGTCGTGTAGTAATGCCGATGGAAAAGATGATCAAAGGATTCCTGGATATGTCTATATTGGAGTGGGAAAACAGAAAATTCCTTTCGCTTGGTGAGTACCTATATTCATACCGAGTCTTACCTACTTATAAGTCTTTGAATTAGTAATTCGACCCCTCTTCTATATGCCCCTTTCGAAGCTACTTCGCTTAACGCATTGAAGATGTCGAAAATGGCAACTTCTTCCAGTCAATTTTGTTATTTAAGATTGCATCATACCTTCACTTCTATTCTTGGGTGAAATCTTGTTCATATTACTACTGTCATTCTATCCGCCGGATGCGTTATCTCATTCGCATGTATTCGTTATGTTCAAGGCATTGTAGCGGTTTATACGCTCTCATGGCGTAAAGCCCAAGGCCAGAGTTCACGAAATCATTGGTGCTCTTGTGACTCGAGTCAATGTTCATCACTTATTTCACCGTTTTGATATTTTGCCCACATTTTGTAATCTCTAATTCTATTTTTCTTAGACTTCCTTTCTTGAACAGAAATAGCCGCCACACTGGTGTTATTTCTGAATATTAATACTATTAATATTTGATGAATTTTTGAAAATATCCTCAGAATCTATGTTCTTAACTGTTTCAATTAAAAGAGTTTTGTCTTCTTGTAGTCGATGCTCCGATATAATCCTCTTAAACCCGTTAAGGAAAGCCCTAACTGTGGTACTCGGACTCTGTGTGTCGGTCCAGGTGGTGATGGCTCTTTGAAATGCGTGAATCAATTCCTTCTATCGTCGTACGTGTGTGTGTGTGTGTGTGTGTGTGCGTGTGTGTGTGTGTGTATGTGTGTGTGTGTATGTGTGTGTGCGTGTGTGTGTGTGTGTATGTGTGTGTGTGTATGTGTCTAGTTTGCCCAACTGAACTGTTGTAATTGACAGAAATAAAGTGAAGTGGTCTGGTAAAGGTGTGCTCTCGTTGGGATCTTCTCGTTCATTTTACACACTTTTCTAAACGTCGCATTAAAACCCCTTGGTTCACGTTCTATTACTCTTATAGCTCCTCGATTTAACTTTCGCATTTGTTCCTCTAAGTCACTGAACGTTCAGCGGTGACTTGACAGATACACACGTCGGTTTTTATGACTCTAATGGGAGCTACCTCCACTCATATTCCTTTTTTCTTTTTAATTACTATATACTCCTCTGTTTTGTCATTGTTACTGGATACACTTTGAAAACAGTACTCTCTTCCCCTCCCTCTCCCATAACCTTCCAAGCACTTTTAATTCTTAATCGCTTCTCTTTTAATCTTGGCTAATCAGTGAAGAAGATTAATCTAAAGCTAATTTTACTCGACGATACTCGCTGGTCTCACGTTTATTCTCTGGCATTCAGTCTGCCATTATTTTTGACTCTTGCGTCGCTACGGTCACTCACACGCGCACCCACACACACACACCCACACACACACACACACACACACACACGCCTAAGCGCATTTGCCAAAGAGACGATCATACTGAGGTGGCATAATTTTATAATTTGCGCCATTAACCGTTTACGTAATCACCTATAGGTGCTCATACGTCATCGTTTATTAGTAGATAGTGTTGCATCTATTGTTGTCCAGGAGGAAGAATGCTTACATGGTCACCAGTTTGCGGACTTCAAGGAGCAAGAACCGAGGTCACGAATTCAGGAGTTATTCAACTGTAGGAACCAGATCACAAAGGCAGGACTAGAGTTAGTAGCTAACATAAAAAATCAACAGTTCCAAGAAGTGGAAGACGACGAGTCGTGTTAACCAAAGTGCATTGATTAAGTCACCTTGGGAATTCGTGGGGGAGCAGGAGAGATAGGGAGGGGGAGAGAGACATCATTATTAGTGTGGGAAGGAAATCCGAATTTCAATTTTATTTTCATGATTCATTTCAGGAATAAAATATTCCTTCCGGGAACTTTTGGTCGGTTTTTCCTCTCTGTTGTCAACTTTTGGGCGTCAACAACGTAGTGATAACGTGTTCTACCCCACCTTGGGAATTCGTGGGGGAGCAGAAGAGATAGGGAGGGGGAGAGAGAGGAAAAGGGACAAAGTTGCTTGTATATAATTAGAAATATAAAACAATCACGGGTTGGGGTATGAGTACAGACGTAATTTGACTTTATACGAAACACTTTCAGGCGAAAGGTGACTGGGTAAATTCATCTAGATGTGATGCAGTTTGGGCATGATAAAAGAGACGGGCTTAGTTGTGTATCGTAGGTCATGGTGAGCACTTTCAACACTTGCTGTGAACTTTTGAATTTTCAGGGTGTTGTTATTCTGTATTTACCGCTTTTGAATAAAAATGCAATATTTATTTGCCTTTCTGTATTCACACGAAATCTCTTCCACCTGGACTACTCGGTAGAAAGGAATTTGAACCATAGGGGCATAAAGGTGAAATATCGATGCATTTTTTTTAAAAGGAGCTAAAGAGTAAGGAAAAAAAAATGAGTCGTCCTTCGTTACGTTACATGCATTGCAGTATTTGGACAGGTGAACGCTTAATTAGTTTTATGAATTTAGTTTGGGGAATTTCCACCCTTTCTCTCCCCAGCACTCAAGAAATATATGCTGCTGGTTTTTTTTTCAAAAATTACTCTGTAAGGGGCTCGCATTAATTCCCATTATTTTTCGATATGTTGAGTTTCAAATAGCTTTGGATTTTACCTGTCTTTGTTAAGCATTGTCTAATTGTTTATGAACAAACTTCCCTTATGATAAGATTTTGACACCTGTTAAAGCTGCTATAGCCATGTCTGACCGGTCAAACGAATGACTTCCTTTGCAATCTCGATCTCTTTGCTCTAGATGCAACCTAGTGTATAGACGGTTCTTCTGGTGTTGTCTTAGTTACCATTTATTCCACTCTTAGTATGTGGGAATGAAGTATGCTCGTTTAATGTTATTATCACCAAAAATATTAAATCTTCATACTTTCTTAATAAGGTGGGTAGAGAGAAGACGTCCTTGACTTGCGGTTTTTTGCACTTTCTGTCTGAGAAGCAATTGCAGACATCCACTGCACTTTATCTTCCTTTTCCCTCTCTCCCTCTCTCTGTGCTCGGCACCTTAGGAAAAGGAACTAACCACCATCAATTCAGTGGCGGTTCGATCTTCAATTGTCCATCGCATTAAAACACCTCGCCATAGTCCAATAATTCAGTATCCTATGCTAATACTCTAATCAATCGTCATAATTGTAACCTTCTAACATAAACTAATTAAGATTTGAAATAAAAGCGTGCGATTCTGCTTATTTTCAAATACCATTTTAAACTAAATTTGCTTGCAAAATAGAAAGTCAAATTAGTTGTTGGAGTTGGAACGCATCAAGCGGGGAACCTCGGAGGCGTCAAAATGGAGCTTTACGTAAATTCGATAGTTCAAACAATTGGGGCTCAAAGTCCGTTCAATAATGGCATCTGAAAAGACAGGGTTTTAGCAGTGGAACTCTTTTTTTACTCAATTTAACTGCATAATTAATTAGTTCACTTCAATGGCTTTCTAAAAAGAAACTCAGTTTTAGCTGTGGGCGATTTGTAAGTTTATATTAAACTCAGTCAATTCGCACAGTTTGATCTGCTTATTTTTCTGTTAATCAAATCATTTGCTATGTGAACTTGGTCTGATCTCTTAATTAAAAATTTGATCCTTAATTTACGTCAAGGTGTGTAGTCGGTGGGACTGAAACGCTGGAAATGTAAATTCACTTAACCATGGCGAGTCGCAATCCGCGCCTTTTTTGAAATATCGGTTATGAACTGCATTTCTTAATGCACGGGATTTTAATTTAGCTGGAATTCCATTGCTTTATTAAATGCTAATATTCCTCTCTCTCTTTTTTGTCTGATTTCAACGTCCTTTTCTCTGTCGCTCTCACCATTACTGATGAGGTGCTCAATTTGGGGAGTCGTCGATTTGGCTTTTTTGTCAGTTTTGTTGTTGTTATAAGTCCAAGGAAGCAGGGAAGTGGACAGACAGAAAGAAAGGCCTTTCGTTTAATTTGCTTACTTAAGAAGTGCATTAGATTGTAACGCAGATTTAGGAGTGAGCGCAATTTTTTGCGAAGAATTTCACGTGAGTTGTTCACGGTGCTTAAATTTCCAGCAAACTGTTAATTAGTTACAAAATTTATCTTTTCAAGTCAGATGACTCGTTTATAATTTTACTGTTGATGCCATGATGTTGGGCTTTAACGCGCTAATATCATATTTTAAATTTGTCTTCTAAAAGGAAGCATTTTTCTTCATTCCTTATTTTGATCCCTTCTTGTAATTGGACTAACACTTAACGTCGGAATGTCGCCACTTACGAAATAAGTTTTTGCCTTGTAAGCCCGCATCGAAACAAGGCTGGAGGTGGGAATTATCATTTTATTATTAAATTTATCTTTTTTTTCTGTAGGTCTTGTGTATTTACCTTGCATTACAAATAGATTTTCTTTTTTAAGTCAGGATTGATTTCATTTTCGCGAGCCAACAAAAGGTGAAAATTCTCCTTCTCTCCAAAGGCATTCTGTTTTCTTTGAAATGGTTCTACGCCGATATTTCTTTGATCATCCATATACACCTATTCCGTTTCAATGGGGGGTTGTATGTTTCTGCTACTGACGACAACAACAACTTTTTCTCGTCTCGTCACCTGAATAGCATAAAAATAGCAGTAGAGCTGACAGTGCTCTCATCAAATGACTTCTATTTTATTATTAACTAAATTCAATGGATGCGCGCTAAAAGATTTCCTCTCTCAAACGTTTGGGAAGGTAAGTCTCGATTTCTGCACTTCTAAAAGGTCTAGTAACCGAGAAATCGCTACGATTTCATCTCGAAAAATAGCATTCCAGGTATTTTATAGGACAAATTTAATGGCCGTTTATTTCTGTTTCGGTACCAGAACCCCATGTAATATTAATAGGAATGAGGGGAAGGAGAAAGTATTTGTGAAAGTTTTTTTGCCGAAATTATATTAAACCCGTAGTTATTAGCACGGCAATTAATGTTTACGTTTACGTGTTTGCTTGAACTGTTTTCGGTCGACGCAGTTGTATAGAATATCGATTGGCGACAACGCAGCTTCGTCACGCTCTTTCGCGTTCCATTTTCTCTCTTTCCACTCTTAATTGGCGTCGTTTAATAAATTCTGCTTTGCGCCTTCAACTCACTTTTCCAAGTCTTTAAGACCTGTGGTTGTCTGCGGTTAGCCGATTGTCACTCACACAGCTACAGGACTCTCCTTTTCTGTTCATTTTAAGATTCCCTTAATGTCCGATTTCTTGTCGAAAAAGGAGATCTTATAAAGGGCTTTTTTTATAAAATATTTCTGCAGCTTATGCGCTTTTGTTAAAGGACCGGATCACTACTTAGATAATGTTATAATTTCGGTTGACTCAGATACAGTATGATATATTTGAAGACCAGAATGTGGCAACTACTGGACAATCATTCATCTAGTAGTCAACTTTATATGCCCATAATGACATCTTATTGCGTTTTGACCAACTGTTAACGATGACGGAATACCACTAGGAACGAATTTTCCCGTGATTATAAACTGTGCTCCATTAAACTTAAGTACCACCAATACACTCAGAAAAGCTACTTCAAGGATCCTACTGAGTTGTAGACTAAAGCCAATAATGGTCTTAATGGCTGCCAAGATGCAACTGCCTTTTCCTAGACGGAACACTTGGAAATGAATGAGAAGAAATGCACATGGAGATGGAATTAGGGCAATCCGAATCGTGAGAAGAGGCGAAAAATTAAAGTTATTTTGTTTCGAATGCCTTGTGTGATTCTAGGATGATTAGACCTTTGAGTCATCGTGTGTGCATAAAGAACCAATTAGTCTTTCCTTGTGTTAAAGGTCCCCGCCAGAGGCTATCAAAGCTCGTCTTTTCTCCCAGGCCTCAGACGTCTGGAGTTGGGGGGTGACTGTGTGGGAAATGTGGAGTGGGGGTGCCGAGCCCTGGCCTGGTCTAGGCTCTGACGCTATCCTCTCTGAACTCAAATCTGGACGCCGTCTGGCCTGGCCTCGAACAGCCTGTCCACGGAGTCTCTACCAACTCCTCCTGGCCACTTGGCGATTTGAACCTGCTCAACGACCCTCCTTCGAGTACCTGGTAGATCGAATGGATAAGGTGCGTTGAATTTTGTCTTTGATTAGTTTACGGCCACTGTTAGGTTTAGCTCGAGTCGCTCAAACAGGCTCTACTGTTGATTGTTTAATAAGAACGCTTCTATGCTAGACAACTTGCAAGTGCATTTTAGTAGGGCTCTTGTATGCTAAACAAAATGCTGTGTTTGTTGGTATCGGAATTTATTCCCATTCGAGCAGTCCAGCAAAGTTGGCTTTTTCTTAGACGCGTTAACCTGTTAGCTCTCCCTCTCTTTGCATTGCAAACTGCTTAGTCTAATGTTTGTGCCCGCGCTCTATCACCATTTTATTGACTTGGCGCGTTAACCGGCCTTCATACTTAATCGAACGCCATTGGCTATTTGGCTTTCTAAGTATTCCAGTAAAGTATCAACTTCTAGCTGGCAACATTTCCTTTCTATTAAATCTCAATTTGTTGCTTTGGTTATGAAAATGCCTTGTAGGGAGAGGGGAGGGGAGGGGGGTTAGGGGCATGAAGACCATGGTTCAAGATGTATGCCTTGTAATTGAATTACAAATACGAATCGTCGAATAAGCAGCCTTCAACGCTGCGTTTCTCCAATCTCTCAGGCCGGGAGAATCTTCATTTTCTAGACTGACATTTTTATGCTCCCTTCGGTAAATATAATATTTAATATTTTCAATTTGATTACGAACTAAAGTAAATTCGCATGTTATTAATATTGGGCTCGATTTCTACCATCACGCCTCCTGAAATCCTACATTATTTTGTATTTTATACATTAGCTCATGAACAGTTTCTCCCTTGCTGTAAAGGAGTATGTCAAATTTTCTATTTTTCGAGGGCTGATGATTAGTTTTTGGCTTGCAGTGATTCCATCTGCCTGTAGTTTTGTTATCGAAGCTGAAATCTGTTTGGCATGACATCAAACCCCCCAAACCTCTTAAAGGCAGCTTGCTAGAGCATTAAACTCGAATCCTGCCTCCCCCCTACCCCTACCCTTTTTTTACTTTTCTTAACTAATGTGGCTGTCCATTTCCCTCACTGTGGCCATTGACTTCCCAAGCGAGTGCACCAACATTTCCTTGAAGCTTCCAGCGCATCACTTTTAGCAAATTTCGCAAGAAAGAGACATCATTATTAGTGTGGGAAGGAAATCCGAATTTCAATTTTATTTTCATGATTCATTTCAGGAATAAAATATTCCTTCCGGGAACTTTTGGTCGGTTTTTCCTCTCTGTTGTCAACTTTTGGGCGTCAACAACGTAGTGATAACGTGTTCTACCCCACTACGCTCATCGAAGTGCATTCACGGGTCCCATAATTTAAAATGAAGTGCACTTAAAACTTTCGTCTCCGCTTACGGTCGCTACACGTTGGTGGTGCAATGGTTACGTGACAATTGATGGTCATCGCGACACATTCCGCGATCTGAATAACTTCCAATTCTGCTTGGTTTCGGCTCATAAAGAGGTGACATAATGCGGAGGTTTTATGATCTCTTATTCTTCTCTACACTTCCTATATTCTACTGACACTATGGACAACTTTATTTTTAAATATCTCAGGATGTCAATAATCCTCTTTATCATCGATTATCACCTCTATGGAGACGATTTTGTAAAGGAAAAGGTGATGAATTAATAGGCAAATCTGCTCAAACTTGTATTATGATGGGAGTACACTTCGTACTTTGTGTACTTTGCAATTGCATCTACGTGTCAAATAGCTTGAATTTTTCCTGCAATTAAATGCATTGACGTACTGTCCTATGGGTATTTGTACCCTCAACTGTGGTTGCTTTCAATATTGTTACTTGGTCAAATCTCGCTCCCATTTAATTAGATGAATCAGGGGTAATTAATAATAATAATAAAGTCATTATTATTATTAGTGAATTAATCACAATGAGAGCATCAGTCTAAAGTGGTGATTTCCATCGCTTATGTTCCTTCCTCACCTCCTATCAAGCTATTGTTCCTGAGCATTTCCATAGGTTTTTCTAGGTTTTTCGATTTTAGTCAGTTTCCCTCAATTTAGTCTTAAGAAAGAGCTTGAACTTGTCTTGACGCTTTTTTCTAACAATATTTGCTATTAAAATCTCTCCAATCAACGGGTGTCTACTCAATGAACAGTTCAACTGAGAGTTGTGCTCCTTATCAAGTCATCGGTCTTTTTTATCTCAGAAGTCTAGTAGAGACCTAGCGTCTAAATTTTCATGTTTCGGCACTAGAGTTTCTTGATTGTAAGTTAAACAATTTCAAATTTTTAGCAAACGCCGTACGCAATCCCTTTTCTGACTCTCTCTCCTTAAAGTTAGTTGGTTGGGAGATTAAGGGGTTGGCTTGCATTATCTCTTTGAACATCTATCCGATGTTAAGTGGAAAACCGTGGTTTCCAGTTTGGAAAACCGTTTAACGATCTCTAGCACTTTATGCTCGTTTTGTAGCTTGGACGTTAATTCAAACCCTTCCAGGGTGGATAAAAGAAAGCGGATTTCATTTTGTTTGTTTCTTCATTGTTTACAAATTATACATATTCTCAAACCCACTTCGAACAAATTCCAACCCTTCACATTTTTACGCTTTGGTAAAATTTTATTCGAATATGCACCTACTGAATATATTCAATTATATATATATATGTTAGAGATCGTAGTTATTGATGAATGGATGGGAAATGTGTATTTTCATCTTGTTGGTACTCCAGTTTCAGAAAATTGATAATAATAAATGGAGGAGGGTTAGTTGGTGATCTCTGGTCATACATGAAGGCGCGGACAATAGCGGGTCGATTTGATAACTCCTAGTTTCTTTTTCCTTGGCTTTGATGCGTGTGTTTCCTCATTTGTGTGATTTAAAATGTCAGACTGGGGGTGTTTGCAAGAGATGAATTAGACTTGATTTACCCCAAAAACTCTCACTCATGAACCACTTGAGTGGCTTACCCTGGTGATTAAAGTAAACAATTTTCGCACATGTAGTAAGGCACACTTGAAGTCATCGCAGAATTAAGCCCTTCAAGTACCACTTTGAAATCGGTAACAGTCTTGAGATTCCAGCAGGATGAAACACTTAAAGCCCCACTGTGAGGTTAGGAAAATTGAGTCCCCAACGTTAGTGATGACTTGGATCGATTCAACCTTTAAGATCATATATCTGGATTATTGTCAGTTAGGATCATTCTGCTCTCTCAACCTTGGATGTGGAAAAAAGGAAGTTAACGACTGG
Source organism: Hymenolepis microstoma (assembly GCA_000469805.3). NCBI lineage: Eukaryota > Metazoa > Platyhelminthes > Cestoda > Cyclophyllidea > Hymenolepididae > Hymenolepis > Hymenolepis microstoma. Next base: position 355,242 of record LR215993.1, on the reverse strand, counting down.
CAAGATCGAAAGCCATCATAACTGAACCAACTGTACAATAATCACCGGATGTTGTGGACAAAAGTTTACCAAGTAATTCAGGGGGTGGGGGTCTTGCGAATAATGCAATTTTAATTTTACAACGTGAAGTGTCCATTATAAGTAACTATCGTAGCATTTGAATAAAAACTAAACGTTGCAATACTCTTGTATGCCTTGATTCTGTTCTCAAGACCTTTTCAATCTCCTCCTCCTCATTATCATTCATTGAATCCATTTGAAAATTTCACTGTTTCACCGAAGATTATAATACGATAACAGATTCGTTATAGTTTTTTATTGCTGTGTGTTAAGACGTGCCAGTTTCAGGAGATAACTTTTCCACTTGACTCGATTTTAATTTCACCACACAGATACGTCCCTCGGAGGTTGTGGCCACGCAGAGTTTCGACGAAGCCGATAGGATGGACGTGATAGCCGGGGATCGTATTCTTGTCATCGACGGTCGAGCAGCCAACTTTTGGTGGCGTGGACAGAACAGACGCACCGGTGAAATCGCCTCCTTTCCACGAGAAATTGTCCGTTTACAGCGCAATCTACAATGTGAGTTTTTCTGTGCATAAATATTCTGTCTTGACGAGTTTGAATCTCAAGTTGAATTTTAATGCTGATCCATTTAACTCAGCCCAATTCTTGAGGAAGACCTCTTTTGCAGCTCGAAAAGCGAGAGGGGTTATATGCAAGTAATTTTCTTCTATCCATTTCACCTACTTCCTCCCAATTATTAATTTGGGGGCATATTTTATTAAAAAGAAATGAGTTAAAAATTCCTTGCTTTTCCACATACACTATTTCCCATTTAATGGCATCTAAACGATTCTACAATTACTGTTTGTTAATCAGATCTGAATGTCTCAGTAAACAAGTCGGATAGCATTAAATCATTTCCTCTCGCATTGTATCGAGCTTTTTTTGTCCTTGAGCAGAAGAACGCCGAACCACTTGAGCACCTTTGTCTCCCAAAAATCTAGTGCTTACTTTTCGTTTGAATTTTGTCCTCCAGAGAGGTTGCCAATAGTTATTTTGGTTTCATTTTAGCTCAAGACATTAGTCGACCAATTGAGAATTCCTTTGTTCACGTTGGTCATCATGGTTTTGAAGGCCGAGCTTGGGGACACGTGGACCGAATTGATCCGTAAGTCGTCTTCCTCATTTCTACTTTATCTTTCATGGAGTTTGTTCACTACTCTTCTCTACTTTCCGTTTGGCAGAGCCTTCCTCTCTGGTGTAGCGCTTCATCATGCTGACACCCTAAGTCACGCCTACGCCCGCCAACCCCTCACCCCCTCGGCCACTCTTAACTCTCAGTCCTCTTGGAGACCTCTGGGCGACACCGCTTCCAGTGGAAATGGATCGGGCACTACTCCTTCTTTGGCAGGCTTCGTCGATGACTCTGAACTCGATAAAGACGCCCCACGAGTTGACATCTATGATGAATTTGAAGATGAGGATGAAAGGAGGTTGTTGGACTCCTCTTCAAATGGAGTTATTGGAAGACAGCGACTGCGCCCACTTTCAGGGAATTCCCCCGCTATAGTCTCAAAATTAACCAAAGGTACTGTCCCGTTGAAAAATTAAGTCGGCTTAGATTGATATTTTGAAAATGGGCATAATTGTTCTCGATCTGCGAGGAGTAGTTTACTGGTAAAAAAATTTTATCCCATACCCGGTTTCGTTACCGACCCTGAAGAAGGATTTTAAGCACACACTCTCTTAAACTTAGGAGTTACTCTTCTGTTTATAACTTCTTGGTAAGAATCGATTTTTTCTCTGGCAGTTGCTGTTTTGACGTTTATCTGACAGGAGTAGGCTTATCGTAGTTTTATCTCGTGCAAGCACTGAATAACTGCTAGACGCAAGGCTACGAGATCTGTGCCTTGTCGTTATTTGGCAAATAGGTCTCACTCCCTTGTCACTTTAATGTCTTCCGATCTACTCAAAATGACCTGGAAAGCCCATGTTAAGCATACCAAGTCTTGCTGAACTAGAGTCAATTGGAGAGTCAGTAGGAGAGTTTGGATGCCACATTCTCTTAGCCCAATTTATTCTACTTAAGTTCTTTCTCATGGCCACTTTTCCACCTTTTTTACCATCTCTATTAACTGTTAGTACAAGAATTTGATCTTTTTGTTATTTTTTGTAGATCTTGAGGCGTCTCTTCGATACGATGCCTACCAGTACTACATGCTGAGTTCCTCAGTACCTACCCCCGTCTCAGCTGCTTCTTCCTCTCGTCAAGTTCTCTCGTCCTCCTCCCCCTCAAGGTCACGAAGTAGTAATAAAACTAAAGGTACTGTTCATGGTGATGGCGGGAGTGATTGGTCAGCAAGTGCACCTTCGCAGACTTCAACACCCTCTGGTGCCTCTCATGTCCCTCTTATCGATTTTGACAGGAGTGCCGAGAGCAGTGCGGACAGATTCCCGGTTAGTTGAGTGTGGGGATTTCGACCTGTATTCGATTAAGTTCTTTCAATACCTAATTGTTCAACCCTTCTCTGATATATTATCGAGAGTCGATAGTCGCTTTTTGCTTTGCTTTTTGAGCCTTTCTTTTTCACACATTTTATTGACTGGTTTTTAGGTTTCTACAAATTCAACTAAATCAAGGAGGTTTTGTGTTCCAGATAATCATAAAAGGTATATAACTGTACTTGTGAGGTGGGGGTATTTCATGTGTATTTCAAGTATTTACTAATTGGGCGCAAGCCAAAGTTCTTATCTCACTAAATTGCGTAAGCGCTTGCTCAAGCATTTGAGGGAATTTCTTGTTTTGAGTATGGGAACAGGGGTTAAAGGAAAAACGATTAATCTTGTTGGCAGTTTTCGAGATAATGATACTCATGAAGCAAGAAGAGTGATAGAATAAATAGGTGAGGAGCAATGGAGGTTAGGGATCACAGTGACTGACGGGAATTACTTCAATCTGATTGGCGAAGATGCCCAGTTTCCTGAACCTCCTCCTCCTCGAAACTTTGATGGCTTAGCTGGGTACACTAGGCAAACTGATTCGCTTGGCTGTGCTTTTGGCTTTCTTTCAACATTCATCGCATTTGTTGAAACCTATTTAGGGAAGATGAAAGGTGAGAGAGCAAATACTTTGCTCCGAGAATCCAGTCAATCTCTCAGCAACCCCTATTCTTGTTATTCTGCTCAACCAAGCGATTGAATCGCGTTCTCTCGTTTTTCCATGTCTACATATACCGTCAAGTAGTTTTCTTATCTTCAGGCCCATTGTTTACTGTTTTAGATGCTCTCGAATGGTGGTGTTTCTTATAGATTTTTCGAGAATGGTACCTCTCCAAAATTCTGATCAGGATGTTTTATGTCTACGGGAGGAGTTTGAAAACAGCTACCTACAACTTAGAGATGGAGTGAGAAGGTCATGCTGACCAAGGACAAACAAGCATCAATGACTATTTTTAAGAGCATGGAAGCCATGCAGTGATTTAGAGACGGTGGAATAAATGTGCTAACTGTTTGCATCTGACAAAATTCACTTTATCTTCTCTCGAAGAGTTCGTCTCGCAATGCATCTGAGTCATTTGAAACGGGTTCTCTTATGAGATCATGATGACAATATTTGGATGAACTTCCTGATCTTAAAAGTTTCATTCCTTTTGGGTAATAGATTTCCTTGAGTGTTGGATATGTTTTAGGGTTATGAGCGCGGAAGTGGAGAAAGCGTCTGCACCTATTAGTTGGCGGCAAATAGTGGCGAGAGTTTGTTGGCGTAGGCGGCGAATTCGTGTGTTTTAAGAGAGCCACTTCGAGTAGAATTGCATTCGTGCATGCACATTAATTATTTTTTTCTCATTTTTCCTCTCCAAAGTGGACTATTCGATTCCACCCTTTATTATGCCGACAGTAGAAAATCAATCAAACCCTCTGCCTCTCAAAGAGAGTTTTGCTGCTGAACCGAATGAAGAGGTCATGCATACGGCACTTCCACTTAGCCTTTCATGGATGTGACGTCGGTACGAGTTGATTATTGAGGTCGCTGGGCCGAGGATTATTGTGTCTCTATGAACAGTAAGAATTAGGGTCGGTGTGTCTACTGCTTCTGTGAAATATTTTTTACGGTTTTGTCGCACTCCTTTCCCCCCAAGTGCCCTTCTCTCTTTTAATTGAAATCTGCTCCTTTTTTGCCTCAGTGCTGTCGTTTGGGTTGCAATTGAAGGAAGACGAGGGAATTGACATTGGCCAATAACTTAGACCACCAAGCTTGTCCAAAACCTAGCAGGCGCTCACTCTGTTGATCGGGTTTTGTTTTTTTATCTTCGAACCGAACAGAGTAAAGAATAATGGCTTTAAAGTAGCTAATACTACCCCCCCCCCTCCCCCCCACGCGCTGGGAGTGTATTTTTAGAGCCGATACTGCCTCCCTTTTCCCCTATCACAAATTTCAATCAAATCTGTTTTTTTTATTAGTTTCTGACTGAAGTTACGCCGCAACTTTTTTATCGTTTTAGTTTGTGGCTCTCGAGAAAATTGTTAGAGAAAAAATTTGCTTTTTTTCATTTTGGACTCTCTTGTCTGCATGTCTATTTTAGTTTTGCTGTAAAAACCGTTGGTTTACTAAAATAGACATTTAAGTAGCATTTGTTAACTTCTCTCATCTTCGTCCATTTAATCGAAACTTTTCAGTCAGTACATCTTAGAATGTTACTAGTTTTGCTTGTGCGTGCATTATGTAATCACCATTCAAATTTATTTTGGAAAACTGCACATTAGTAGAAGAGTCATGAATTAGTTCAAGTTCGAATAAAGCAGTATGCTAATTCATCTCTCGCTTTCAGATCCCATCAGCTCCAATCTATCAATCACATCAAACCACTCCCGCTCGGAATCCCTACTTTCAGGCCGCCTGGAAAGCTTGGATGCATCAATCAGGTTCGCCCATTCCTCCTTCCCCACACCCAATGACCCCTACTTCGTCCACCAATTCTGTGCATCCGGGACCCGAAGATGTTGAACACATCCGCAGACTCTTTGATGCAACCACTGTTGCAAACCCCCCGCACATGCTGCCACTCCAACAGTGCGAGCGAGAAGTTCTAGTTGGAGGTATGTTGTTTGAGTCATTCGATACTACTCAGATGCTTATTAGTCATCACCACTAGTTATTTTTATTATGGAAACAGATTTCTAGTTCATGTTAACGTTTTTGAGGGAATTTGTTTTGGTCGTTGTACTAGAACGAATGTTAGGACTTGTAGGGCCTATTTTTTTATTAGCAGCCTCTCCTAATTATTAAGGTAGGATTTGGTTAGGAGCGCCCAGTAGCTTTTGTGCCCTTGTTTTTATTTGCCAAATGTGATTATTAGCGTCTTTTTGTGTTTTTTAGCTTCTACTCCCTCAAATCCGTTCCTCACTACCCCCCAATCCTCCGTCCTCTCTGACCCCGTGAGTTCTTGCCCTTTTTTCTTCATGTTTGGATCATAAACATTTGCTCAACCTTATAACTTTGGTTTTCACTTTTTATAGCAATACGTATTTCACCGATAATTTCTCTGGATTGTATTCAATCTTTGCTTTTCTTCCTCTTGCCTGTTATGATTTCTTATTTGCATTGAGAGTGTTGGCACTTGTCAGTTGAATTATTGATTAACCAGCCCCTTATTCCGTGGTGATTCTCATCGATTGCCTTGGCCTACATTTGATCTAAAGTCCCAGAGTCTCGGTAAAAAGGAGCTGATTGACTGAATTTGTAAAAAAAATGCTTCAATCCTCAATGCTTTGACGCATAAATTGGCTGTGTTTCTGAATAGCCTATTCACGAGGTTCCAGCTGCACTTTCCGAGGGCTTTAGAAGCGATTTATGCGTAGAAAGAACATCAATTGTGCAGAATTGCATAATGACGCTTAGCTACCAATGCGAATTTGAATATACAGAGTTTACTCGAATTAATGATGCCTCAAACCTCGTATTTTTAGGAGTATTAGCGAGAGTTCACTTGGATGTACCACTCACCATCTGCTTAATCTAATGAAATGAGAACTGGAACATGTATAAAGGTTCGATTAATTCTTAAAATAGTCAACGGGAAAAGTGTTCTGCAATTGGCTGTTAAATGCGCATCTGCACATCTTATTGATGTTAATTCTAACAACTAAACTCGTATTCCTACTTCTAGGTTATGTCAAATTCTTGATGACAATCACCTTCAGATGAGTAAGAATCACTTATGAGAGTTGGTGATGGTAGACCAACTCTTCCAGCGTTTATCACTTTATAAACTCACATTCCCCGCCCCCCAGCCTTATTTTGCTGAATTTACCCTAATACGTGCGCAACATTTCATATTGGTGGTCTGAATCAGCTTTTCTCCCTCTCCGCTCTCTATTTCAGATTCTAGACCACATCGGCTTCCCAAATTCATAGCCTCCTCTCCCCTTGTCACTTCTTTAATTTCATTGATTAATCAGTGTGTCTCGCTACTATCGCTAATACTATTAGGTCAACAACTTTGCTACCACCGTTTTCCAAAAGATGGTGGTGGTAGTCGGTATTAGTTGAGATATATTAATCACAGATGTCGGACACTTTGCTTTGACATTTGTCAATATAACCCTACTTTGATATAACTTAATTTGTGTTTGCATAATAATAACATTTTTAATTGAATATGTCCGAATCAAAACCGAATTCTCGTCGTTTGCAGGAAGTATTGCTTTTTTATTTCAATATGAAAAAATTTGCGAACTGGCTGAGGCTCACCGGATTATCTCAGCAGATACTTATGGTAAAATGGCAGGCTATTAGTGACAGAACGTGTCGGTGAGAATGGTACCAACGTTTGAAGTGGTGAGTGGTGATTTTGCTGTCGAAGTGGTGTCGGCATAGTGGTGGAGGGGTAAAAGTTGTTGAAGACGCAGAATTGGAGGCGAGCGATTCTTGGTGAAGACTCGTGTCGTCAGACTCAAGAAGAATCATCAGAATCATTGGGTGGGTATCAGTGAGCAAGCAAGGTGGTGAAAACGACTGAAGCAGTTGGGAATGATTGAGAAAGAAGGATATTGGGTAACCCACGAGTTGAAACCAAGAGAAGATGTGGAGCGACGTTTGGTTGTTTGTGAACAGCTGCTGGAAAGACAAACGCAAAAGGGATTTCTCCATCGTATTGTTACTGAGAACGATTCGTGTCAAAAATGGGTACATTACAGCAACCCTAACTATAACCCAAGCGTAGAAAGTCATGGGGATTTCCCGATGGTCATACTGCTACGTCAACACCTCAGCTGACGAATATCCATGGCTCTAAAGTCATGCTTTTGCGTTTGGTGGGTGGACCAACTTGGCGTAATTTAGCATGAGCTTCTGAAACCATCACAGGTGAACTTTATAGAACGCAATTGATGTGCCGTCTGAGCCGGCCACAGTACAAGGAGAGACACGATAAGGTTATTTTACAGCATGGTAATGCTAGACCTCACGTTGCCAAAGTGATGAAAAAATATCTCGAAACGTTGAAATAGGGAATTTTACCTCACCCGCCGTACTCTCCAGATGTTGCTCCGTCTCATTTTCACTTCACTCACCTCGTTCAATGGCACACGGCCTAGCTGACCAATACTCCAGTTCGTATGAAGAAGTGAAAGATTAGACTCATCGACTCATGGATCTTATGGAAAGATGAAAAATTTGTTCGCCGGGGGATTCGCCTGCTGTCTGAGAGATGAGTCAAAGTGGTAGCTAACGATGGATAATACTTTCAAACTTAATGTTTGTAATCGTTTTGTTGTAATAAAGCCTCAAATTAAGACAATAAAACGACGGGAGCAAAGTTGTAGACCTAATATCGGAAGTCACGTGAGGGTGTTTTTGCTTCTTATTATAGTAGGGATTTGTTTTCTTAATATTAGATTTTTACGATCCACATCAAAAAATGCATTTAATTGACTTATTCTGTTGAAGCAACTGGAGGGGGTTAGAAGAAAGTAAAAAAAGCGATGGTGTTGGAAGTCAAGCAGTTAAAGTGGTCTCCCCTCATTCGATTTTGGGATTTGGGTCGCAGAGTGTTTACTTGGCAGAGAAGGCGGGTGGGGGCTGGGCAATATTTCAGGTGGATAAGTTCGCGTTTGCTGTAAATGGCAACTCATCTAACCGGCCGAATTTCAAAATTCGCATTTTCCGTTTTATGCGCTTAAGCGATTGCTCACACTAATGATTTTCAGCCGCATTTATTTATTTATTTTTTTTTCATTTTCATAACAACTTGCTTCTCCAAAGCATCAAATTCATTCAGCACGGAGACACCTACGAAACTGCTAAGTCAAATTAATAAACCAGTGAGAAAAATTTCCACAGCTGAAGTAACCTATAAACTCGAAAACGCACAGAATTTGTATTTTGGTGTAATACGTTTTTCCCCTGTTTTCAGCCATCTTCACAATCGGTCGACTTCCAACGCGCCTCCCGTAAGTACTGCCTCCTAATTATTTTTCGATTTTGTGAAATGTCAACGCTCTCTCTTTCTTATTAACAATTCCCTTTTCGACTGTTTTATATATATTTTTTAAACCGGTTTTAAGGTTGTGCTAAAGGCGTAAAGAAACTGGAATGATTCAAATTTGTTGTTTTCCATTTCCAAGATTTGCCCGGCTCATTTAACTTCAAGGCATACAATACGACAACTTTCGATAATTCCGAGGTAGAGATGGTTGCTAAGAGACTTCCAGGTGGATGCACCCTTGCAGAAGCCCGTGAAGCTCTCAACTGTGCCATTAATTCACCAACTGCGCGAGACATCATTCACCTCCACACCCCTCCTCCATTTGCAGACGTTTTAGCCCCTGGAGCACGTGACTGGCGGGTCAAGGTCGCTTTGCGTCTTCTCCTCTTGCGTCGATTGGTGCGTCTACAACTTTGCACTGATCTTGAAACCTGCTGGTCAGCCTTAGAGAAGGCTGATTGGTCAGTGGAGAAAGCCGTGGACTTTCTCATTTATGGATGATTGACTCTGTTTCTACCTCTGATTTATCACCACTTTGATTTCTCCAAAATCGCTCCCTTCCTCTAACATCAGTCGCCTCCTTATGAAAAATTGTAAAAGATTTTACTCGTCTTTTGTTTCTTTTCCTATTTGCACTTCGTATAAATATTCAATATACCGATGTAACTATGTTACTACAGTATCATCTCTGTTCTATTGAGTAGCTGCGTCGTAAGCGCTTTTCCTTGATGTGGTTTCTTTCTTTAGCCCACTAATATTCTTATTGGGGCAGCATGCAGTGGGTGTTTATTAGAGTTGTCCACGTGATGTTGGTAGGATTGCCTTCTAAAAAGAGCCCGTAACTTCTCATCTGTTTAATCAAAATAAAACAATGATACTCAGTTCCAGAACAAGAGATGTAGATGTGCCATTTGGTAGCTCTTGAGAAGGTATGGTGGTGGGCAGAGGCGCGAGGTCAATACTCATTGCTGTGCATCAGGTGATGTGAGCGATCAACCGACCTAGCCAATTTTGGTCCAAAGAAAAGAGGGTGATGGGATATATAAGCTTCTCATCATAGCTATTCCAGCCGGGATGCGTGAACACTTACCGCAACAGGCTTCCAAAGTCGAATACCTTTTCTCATGCTGAGAGTTCGATGTCAAACAATTGTTTATTCCAATTTAAGTCATCTACTTGCAATGAGCTTAAAATATTTCTTCAGGTTGCTAATCAATTGCCCTTCGTTGTCTAACTCCCCTTAATTGAGCTTTTGTTCTCTTTCCAATGATATGACTTTTTCCTCATCCCAATTTCTCTCCTTACTACTCTGCTCGCGCCAATGTGGCTCAATGTTTTGAAGGCCAACGGTTTACCAATTTTTAACCTCTCATTAACGTACGCATTCCACCGAAATAGGGCTTATCCAACTCTTACTTTCGACAACTAACGTTATAAAGCAATACCTACACCCTCGCAGACTTTCTTGTCGACGATAAGGAGAGCACTTTTCATCTATTCTCAAGCAGCAGACATTAAATTATTGAAATGCTGCGTGAAATTGAACATTCGACTTTTGCTTATTACACTTTCGGTTTTGCCTTATCTCTAATTCTTTTTTTTTCAATGCATTGCATTTATAAGCCCTTAATAACGTGGAATATTCGAGCATTCATTTGAAGATCAGTTAGAATGTCCCAAGTAGTAATTTTGAGAGAGACACGAGTGGAATTTGTTATTTTTAAAAAGTTGCCAATGTTGTCGTCATTTTTTCCCGGGAGTGGCATTTTTCCCCAGTTTAGTTTAATATTTAGTTGGGTAAAAATAAACCTCCATCCGATGGAATTCCAACGCCTATTAGTAATGTCCACTCGATTTGCGCTTAAAAGAAGAATTTCCATTTGCACTTCTGTGGTTTGATTAATTTTTTTTAAAAAATGTACCTTTTGATGTGACCTCTGGATTTCTACATGCCTAAAGGTGTGTATGACCTTTCAGTAACTTGGCTAGAGGAATTAAATAAAATCTACGACGTTACTCACATTTCGTCAAAAGCTGGCTCATATTGGCACGAAAAAGAAAGGAACTTTGGTCTTTTGAAGAAGCTGGGTTGCCGCGAAAGTGCCTTTAATCAGGGTATTTGGATTTTACACACAACGATGTGAAAAGTCTCACCGAACTGACCTGACTATTCCTGAAGTAATTTTCGCATTACGCACTTAAGGCATAGATAATCTCTCTCTTATGCAAAAATTTTGAAATATTTGTGCATGTAGAAGCAAAGACAATTTTGAATTATTTCAATCCATAATCTTCCAGTTAGTGGATTCACCGCGCTTTGTGGTGTTTAAATGCATTTTTCTTCATCTGTTATCAGCGCATCTAGATAAAGTGCATGTTTCGTCAATCTCTCCCACCTCCGTCTGTGGAAACGTTGCCCCATTCTCTTGTCCTTCTATGAACCTTTAAGTCAAAGTTACAACTTGGGAAGGAGATACAAAACTGTCACAAGGAATCTAATAGTAGTAATATTTAAAGTGACATTTTGCATTGTCTGTGTCGCGACTCGTGTCTCTTTGTCCATAAGACCTTTAAGAATTGAAGTATTTGAGGTCATTAAATTATGTTATAGCCTAGCATTAACTGTGATTGTATGAAGGAGTTCCGTTTTCAAAGGAGAAGATTTGCTTCCCTCAGGTGCTCGCTTTACACAGACTAATTCCTCATCGTCGACTGAGTTTTAATAAAGTCGGCCGAAGTTGACGCCACTCTCTTTCTTTTCCCTTCCCCAGAGGAAGAAAAATATTAACCTTCAGACCGACGTACTTGTGTAGAAAATTTTACCTTGAGACGAGAGAATCGCGTCTTTCCCATTTTCCTTTGTTTTCGACATGGAGCCTCGTCTCCGTATTCGGCTGGGTTTATTTATACTTTTTCATTGCTCATAGGCTCATAAATGTAACATTTGTTTCACTTTAGCACTGCCATAGAGTATTAATCAAGATTTTTCTAATTTATGCTTAATGCAGTTTCTTGTAAATATTCCGGATTTAAAAGCTGTAAGTGGACTTCGAATACCAGCTATCGATTTTGGCACCTTTAAGGTAAGTTGTCATCAGTTTTCGACAATGAGGAGTAATTTTCTTCCTTGATCTTTTTGGCTTTTACGTGAAAATTATAGTTAACCATTAATTTACTGTTATATCTCGTGAATTTGAAAGAATTACGTGGCTTTTTCCTCTGTTTGAGTTAAAAGGCGTTGATTCACCAACCTCACTGGATGCTGCTCTTAGGCAGGGCTACCGACACATCGATTGCGCTCATCTCTACGAAAACCAAGCTGAAATCGGAGAATAACTGGGTTCCTGGATCAGGTCGGGACGAATTAAATGAGAGGAACTTTCCATCACCTCCAAAGGACGTTTTATAAATCGAAAATAGTGAGATAGGAGCAAATTACTTAGTCACTTTAAATATTCTCAGAGGCTATTGCTGTCCTTAAAATTCATGGTACTTTTCTAATCAAATGTGAGCCTATTTGTGCCATGACCTCCACTTTCTGGTCACTTATCTCAAAGTACTGTGCCAGTTAATCTTTCATCGATTTTTTAGATTATTTTTTTCGCTCCTAAGCCAACTCGCAGTTAAATTATTCTAATTTTACACATATATGTATGATTTATAATTTGCGCAGTTGGACAAAATTCTTAAAATAGGAACCTGACAGTGTGTTCTCACAATTATGATAAAATAAGATATCTCTCAACGGAAAAGATTTGCACTGCGATGTGGCCATTTTCTTTAATTCACCTTGCCAAATTAAGCTGCGTTTTGTTGTAAATATCATTATGAGATGAAACCTCGTAACATATGTCTCCATTTTATTACAGATATATTAACTTGTAGGTGAGAAATTGAATTATATGACGTCCGCCAAGCTGAGGCAGAATTGATTTTACTTTGAAGGAAATTTGAGGAAGACCTATTATTATAGTGGTGCTGTACTCTAATTCTAGGAACCTAAAATCCTCTGATCTGTTTTATATGCCTCTGCTCTTGAATTCCTTCCATCGCCCAGAACTAGTTAGGCCTGCTTGTGAAACCTCAGTAAAGCGGATTATCTAAATCTGTATCTTATCCACCGATCTGTGGCTTATCAAGTCAGTGTAAGAAGGAACATAAATTAGAGAAGATTATCTCTCTAGAATCCATACTTTAACCTTGTTCTTCTGGTCCAGTGGTCCCAAGCTTCCATGGGATTCCATTGAAAATACACTTTTCGACAATTTAGATCTATTTGATACACAGAAGGTACATCTATTATGAATATCTCTCATTTTTCCTCCCAAGTGCAGTAAACGAGGTCTATGCAAATATAGGAATGTCAAATTTCAATGCTAAACAGCTTGATAAGGTGCTCTGCGCTTGCAGAATTGAACAATCGATGCTGCATATCGAAAGTTCTGCCACGTTTTCACATCAGAACTTATTTGATTTCGCTCATTCGAAAGAGATTCCTGTAACCGCTTACTCACCGCTAGGAAGTCCACGCCTGTTTTTGTGAGTTTTGAAAACATTGCTACTTATTACCTAGTAGTACCACTATTTAAACAGCCTATTATATTGGAAGCAGCAGAGAAATATAGCAAAGCTCCAGTCCAAGTCGACCTTCGCTATGGAATTCAACGTGGCCTTTGTATAATCTTTAAGGGTAAGACTCTACAGGTACGTTGTAATTCCGGTACTTATGCTAATCGAAGTGTGGTCTTTTTACATTCATTGCGTAGATATTTAATTTTGACCTGACTGAGGAAGACATGAAACGTCTAGATGAAATAAAAATGGTTGCCGTACTCTCAAGGGAACTACATTAGTGGATTTCGATATTGTTTTTTGCTATTATATTTTTACAAGTTTAAAAGTTTCCTAGATTTCCAGATTACGACGACATCCTTAATATCCACCTGTAGAGACAAACTTCGTGAACCTCTTATCGAATTTCATAAATTGATCTTTATTCTTTTTTTTCAATATTTTATCACGGATTCAAATCTCTATTCGATGAGGTCAGTGAGGTGTCTGGGATATAACGACTGCACTAGTCGTAAGAGTCAGGAGATTTTTTGAGGATCCACGATCACGCTCAGAGTAATTGGCCAGCTAAAGGCCTACAGTTGGTTAAGTAGTTTTGTCAGCCTCGTGCGTTTGAGGAGTATTTGTGTGATTTTATAAGAAATTATGTGGACATAATAGATGTGCATTGTAGACAATCTATTTAAGTGAAACCAATCTTGGGATTAACAACGTCGAATCAGCTGACTCAGAGGTGAAAATGGTAACAAGGTTGGACCGAACCACATCGGGAAGAGGGAAGGGGGGAAGTGTTGTGATAGGGTCAATTTTAAATATTTGTTCTTGTAAATAGAAATTAAGCGTCGCACGTGTCAGACAGATTCGGTTTCAAATTGGAATCAATGAAGAGTTGATTAAAAGCTGAAATTAGGTTAGTGCACTTTATAGATAAAGTTAGCAGTCTGTGGAATTCGCAAAAATTCTAAGATTTAAATAGGTGTCGACTAAACCTCGAACAAAGCCGTTGGAAACATTTTTCAAGCCAGTTCTTCTCCACATTTTATTTGTAGTTGTCTGTCGTAGAGTGAATGATAATATATTAAAGATGTTAAGAACAGTGCCCAACAGGTACAGAAGAGTAGGCGTTTCAGGAGGCAAGACTGATACAGTTGTGATCACAACTTTATTGATTGATTTAGAGCAGATAGTGAGGCGAGAGGAGAGATCGCAAAAACCCGCTTTAACGAGTTGTGCAAAGCAGTCGATCATCGTTCACTAAATTAATCCAAATCAGGACATGATTTTATGGAGTAGGCATCAAGCGATTTAGGGGACAAATCAATTTAAAATAATAAAAACGTATTTGAGAGAAACAAGTTACGCATGGTCAACTGGAAGTTAATCCCGCTCCACTTAGTAGGATAAGCTCTTGGCTCCGGCTGTTGTCAGGTCACCAATGTCTTTAGCGCTGAAATGTGAGATAAAGGATGGACTGAATTATGGAGGAAAATTGTGAAAAAGAATTGCTCTTAAAGAACAGTTTCAATTATTTACTACTTGAATGAACTTTAAAGGAGCTTAGATTAAAAGTCTTAATTAAAGTGCAGGCTGAAATAGATGGGATATTCAAAATGCCGACGATTTTTAGATTTCTGGCTGAGATGGTTGTAAGATAGGAATCCGAATAATCTAATAGTCGAATATAAATCGCTGAGGAAAGGGGTGGATAATGTGTGTGCACTCTCTGATTCATAGATCTGTTCAAAAAGGAGAAATGAGAAGATATTGGCGAACCAATAATCTCAAAACTAGAGATGCAAAAGAGGTCAAGGCAATAAATCTCCCTCGAAAATTCCCACACATAAACTATATTTGAACTTAGGTCAGATTGGACATCGGTTAAGTTATACTGAAAGTGGTATTTGCCGAATATAATGCTAAACACGGATTGCAGTAAGCCTAATGAATAATTTTCGTTGCACACGAGGGAAACTCAGAATGTTCATTTCTCAAACACTGAATTATCGATTCGATTAGATTTCCACGTTAACTCTTGGATATGTGAAGTTGCTTGTGAAGGAAGCGTATGTGTAATTATTGGCTAACCGGGCTCCCAACCGTTTATCACGTATTCGAATTTTAATAACCCTTTAACGCCCTTAGTATTGTATATTTCTCTTTCAAAATAGGCTCCACTGGAGCTAGACTCGTAACAGGAGGTGCTATTGTCGTTTGAAACATGTTCAATACGTCTTTAGTCTTCACCTGATACCAACAAAACTCATCACTTCGGCGGCATCAGTCTACTGTGAAACACGCGTGAGTGCGGTTGGGAACATTTTTAAAAAAAATAATTCGGGCGTTAAAGGATGAAAACCAAGGTTTAAGCTAAAGAGCTTCCCTTTTCCGCTCCTTGAGTTTGAGCAGGTGTAGCTTTAGTGAAGATCAACTGGGACGTTATGGCTTTGTGCTAAATAGAACAATAAAAGTAGTAGGCACAAAGGCTGACATTTCGGCGCAAACCAATCGGATGGAATGCTTATTCACACTGGGAAACGCTCTCCTAAATTGACTCATAAATTAATTAATTTTTTAAATGACAGGGTAGTTAAAAAGGCATTTATTTTTATATTTTTTACCCATTTGGCATCATCAATGACTATCGAAGTCGAGCAAACTTTGGTGAGTTTGAAATTCTATTTCTAATAACATTATTTTCACAACTAACTGATATATCAACATTGGTGTGTACGAATCAAGATTTGAATTCTCTTTTTTATAACTTCAAAATAAGTAATGATGGGTTTTTGGAGATTAGAAAAGGAATAAAAGTCAACGCCTATTTTTAAATTCTAGTATCGACGTTATCAGCATTTATTGTTTACTAAAAGACTAAAATCTCGAGAACAGGTGTGCAATAGAAATCGATCAATTAATCAAATGATTCCCAACAAAAATGCGAGATATGCAGCACATCCTGGCCTTCAGCAATTGCTACTTCTTCTGTTCTCTATTGAATGCTTTGAGGCCAATTTCACATGAATTCCTATGCTCATCAGAAGTCATAAATGACTCAAAGTCACATAAATGGAGCATAAAATCGTGCCAACTGGCCAGCTATCTTTGAACTCAGTGATCGAATGATGAAAAATGTGATCTGGTACATTTCCATGCCACTTATGACAAAATTGACAATGCATTAGTTCGAGAACTCGAAAACATGCGACTATTTTTGCACTGGTCTCACATTAGTCGACCCATGTTTCATCCTCATTTGATCCTCCTGTTATTTCGTGTGTTCAGATACTAAATAGCATGATTCACTCTTCTAAATCTTTTTTCTCATAACTATGAGTAACAATAATTAAACAATTCCACAAAATAGTAGCTCATGGGTATAGCCAAAATAAGCAAAATCCATTTTCATAAGCTTATCACATTGTGGAAATTTTAGGTATATTGAATACAAATATGAGCTCACGCGTAACAGAATCCAAAATTACTTGAAATTTAAACTTATGAAGTCTGCTCCATTTAAAGATGAAGTATATTTGAATGGAAAATCGCGCTCAGTGGCCACTGATTTGATTTCCATAAAAGCATGTTTAAAATTTAATGAGAAGTGCAAAAGTTTTAAATAACAGCGAATTTCAAATTTAAGCTTGACAATCAGGATTCAATGAGACTTCAGAACTCAGTCATCTCTATAGTATTAGATAATGTGCATGTTAGAAAAAATCTCAAACTCATCAATTATCTAAATAATTTGTTTATTGAAAAATTCCATAAAAAAGCATAAAACTGGTATTCCATCAAGTACAAATAAAACAATCGATTTAATCAACTGGGATCCTTCTAAGATGCGGTAAACGTAGGGGCCAACAGTCCTCAAAGAGTATTTTGAGGAGACTAGAAAATTTATGATGTTCATCTTCACGGGGCAAATTATTTTGCAAAATCATTAAATGTTGAAGTTTTACTTCAAATGATCGAGTTGTGATTAATTGAACACCCGTTCTTGCGGCGGTGGAACATGCCATGGGATAATATGCATTACCTTTGAGGGATCTATTACAGTGACAATGGCAAATAATTGGAAAGTATGACTTACATCGGACAACCAGAGAGCTCACGATCAACAAAAAAATACAGTTTCCTATAAAACATATCCAAAAGGCAACCAACTACGCTTCCATTTGAGAATTCTTTCACATGGTTGTAGTCGAACGTCCCCTTATATTGAATGCCGCCCAAGTACGAATGACCACAGGAATGGTCATCAGCGCCAAGATAACTAGTGTATTTGCATCGTGATTTTTCTAGACTCAGGTCTTTTTCACCTACGCCGATCATCTAAAAAATAGTGAGAATTACGAAAAATTACCACATCGGTTCCGTAGAGAGGGGTAATCACTCTTATTTCCCAATAATGTATTCCAAAAGTAAAGAGTTCTGTACCTCTCACAACTGATGTACCATTAGAAGATTTGGGATGAAATATCATTGTTTTATCGTCCTTAAATAAACACAGTTCTGAAGTTGTACATTGAGAATCCCAGACCCACTCGAACTCTGTGTAAGAAGTTTACAATAAAAAACGCCAATACCTACTCATATTTCTGCATTTGCAGGAGAGAACCGAGCTGTTGTTATTATCATTAAAACCACAGATTCCACATTTCTCCTGCATTATTGAAGCTTAGAGGATTCGAAATCACAGGTCCGATAGGGATAATATTCTGAAAGATGTATTAGCCTATTTAAAGTATTTTCTTTAAGTCATGCAGATTTTATTTTTAAGATATTCATTTATAGAGTTATTTATGGGCAAACCATAGCATTAAATGGTTATTTATATATTATAAAGGTATTTTTACGGGAATTTTACTTGAATAAATTTCTCTATGAAATTTTGTATATTCTTTGATGAAAGAATGCTCTCAAATTTCAATAATTTTATTTAAGTGATTTCTAAGGAAACACATTTCAGCAATGATTCACTTTATGTATAATATTCTCAGATCCTTCAATCCAGACGCCTCTACCAGTAAGAAATGTACGGATATTTTGAACGTCCGATTTTAGGGATAAGATTAATAAGTATAGAGACCGCAACTATAGTTTTTGTTATATCTCTTTTGGATTTATTGCAATTTTTCATATTTTATTATTCAACTAATCGCTTTTAGAGTAAAATTGATTTCCATTTATCAAAAGCACCAATGATCGAGATCTTTGGCTTTATTACAGTCTGTAGAGGATGCTGCACAAACAGAAATTTGGATAATCTTACTTTTCCTTTTAGAATTTTCTGTGTTTTAATTAAGCAAATCAAAACCACTAATAACTTGTTCAGATCAAATTAGTAACGCAATGGTGGAAAAAATTGAACCCTATCGCTTTATAATCATATTCGCAAATACCTTAACGAAATATCCTCAATGTTATATTCCTGGTTAGCCTGGCTTTCTAATGGATCCAATTCGTTCTTTCATGGCAAGAAGTTAATGTTGCAGTTTTAAATTCCCAGCTCTACATCTTCTTGGTCGTTCTTCAGCTGTCTAATAAGAAAATATAAACGACTTCTTTTCATTATAATTGATGGAATTAATGGGAGATTGTTAACTTAAAATAATGCTACACCGATTTTTTTCTAATATATATTTAAATATTTTTGTTTTAGTTTTGAATTGGCCGCTTAAAAATATGTGAACTTGCTTAACCGTTCAGTTATTTAATCTGACGTACATTAATAGTCAGGAGGTGTTGGTTCCTTACTTTTGTAACAGCGAAGGCATACAGCTTTTTTACCAAGGAGGCACTTGGTTTTGCGAAATTTATATACGTAACTGACTTGACATAACGACTTGATGTAGTACTAAATATAAATTTTCAATGGGATATATTAGTTGAAATAATTGTGCACGGTGTTTATTTTATAGTGTTTCGTGCTTATTAAATCGAAATATGCGAGCAAAGTTATTAAACTTGGGCACAAAAGGTGGCACGCATTTGAGAATAGTTTACAGGACAACAAATTATCGAATCAGAGCGTTATACAATCCATTTTTCCCCAATTTCCTAGGAATATTTAAACTAGATATACGGATCAGGTTTCCTTCGCAATGGTGAATAAACAAATTTTTGGCTTTTAGTGTCCTGTCTGGCATTTATTCAATTATTCAAAGCTGCATTAAAAAATCGATGCCATGTGTAGGGAAATAAATTAACGATCGATATTTTGCAGGTGGGTTGGAAAAAGTGAAGGTTGAAGAAGTGTTTCGCGTATGTTCATTGATACTTCACTCTCAAATTCTACAATACGATTTTATTTTATATATTGTATAAAAAATTGAATATCCTATAATACGTCATTATTAATTATCATTTATATTTCTTGAATTACCAATTAAGAAAAAATGAGTGTATTTGAAGAACCAATATCGAAGCCCCTGCCAAATTACAGTACGCAGATTCCATCAAGTTCTCAAGAAATAGTGATCCCACTTCGAGAAGTGACCTACTATGAAAAGTGCGATGAAAAGGGTGAAGAAGGCATTGAAATCTCTATTGCATTCTCCGAAAATCCCTTGAAGCACATCCCTCCTGAAGTCGATGGTCAGTTTCGAGAGATAATGGCCAATAGTTCATGGGATTGGGTATCGAAGAAATTCATTCTGCATCTTCCCAAGCAATCAGAAATGAGTGTTGAGAAATTTCTAAAGAAAGTGAACGTTGCTTTAAATAATATGATGGCAGAGGAGGGAAAGAGTGGGGAAAAATGATGGCTGACGATGTTAATAAACTTTCCTAGTTTATTTTTGGTAAATATAATTTAAAATTTCCTATAAACTTCATATAAGGTACAAATTAGGTTCATATTCGGATTATTTTAAGAAGTTTGGTTGTTGACATTCAGTTTATCTTTTAATGCATAATATCAATTTGTAAGTTAAATGAAATTAATTATCAACCACTAGGGCATAAAATAAACTTCTAGGTAGACATTATTTGCCTTATGTGCCATTAGTAATGCTAAAGTGCTTTTATACTGGCACTTTAAAACAGCATGAAATAAATAATTATAGCAAACAGATGCGCTGTATTGGCTTATGAAAGAATCAACTAGATAAAAAAATGGAAATATAAAATTGAATATATATTTCACCAAAAATATCCCAAAAAATCAAAATACTGAAACCGGTAGCGCCATCGACTGTGGTTAATTATGCATTGATCGGGTAGATCATAAGACGCTCCCATTCACAAATATAGGAGAGTTGCATTTAATAAAATGTCGACCAAAAAAGAGTAGTTATGTTTTAAACGTTTTGAGAATATATTTTGATGTTCAAGTATTTGCGCAAGGAATTGAAATAATATTGATAATTTCATTTTGAAACTAAATCTAGGATGTCTCATTAGGGGGCCCTTTCGTCACCATGAATATTAATCCCAAATTAAGGGGAATGCAAAGAGCAATCATTCTTACTGTTGAATAGGGTAAATGGATAAATAAACGCCTGGCGATCAGGAATGATAAGAAGTCGGCAGAATTAGTTCACGCAGGTCAATTTCGACATCCACGAATGGGCATAAAATGCAATAAAAAAACTAAAATAGCTTTCAAGACGCTTTATAATTTCTCTAAAATGGTACCTATTGATTTTCTCTACGTGGTTTCTTTTCACAATACAGCAATGATTATTTCATATCCATTAACACACATATTAGGGTGCAAGAAACATATTGTTTTAAAAACCATATCGAATCAATCAAGGACCAAACTGAAATCTTACAACATAACCAAAGATTCAGTACCTGTCATAGGCGTCATAAGTAAATATGCCTCAATGCTTATAAAAGACACTCTAGGGCAAGAAGTTATGAACAAAGTTCGAATTAATCGCAAAGACAAAATTTCATACCCTGACTCATCTAATCAATACTTGGGTTACATCGAAACGCCATAATACCCGCCCTATTCTTCCTCCCTTTTGTGCCAGCTAAACTGTTTAAATTATGCTAATTCATTTGAATAGATTCTGATAATGAATGACAAATACAGAGTGAAAAACTGAAAGAAATTGCAAAGGAAGCCCAATTAAAATTTCTTGGGAAGTCTCCAACGTGGAATCGGGAAAAATTGTATAATCACCACGAAAATATCAACTGCCTTCGCTTGTGATGATAGATCCATGACATATCTGAGGGAGTAAAACTGGGATATTCTGAATTATGTTAACTTGAAAGCCGTTCACGAAGCAAATATGAGTTTATTGTGACATCATCTCACATATATATTCCCATTTTGAGTTACGTTATATGATTTCCTCTTATGCTTTCCAATCTCTATATGTTTTTATTTTATGTCCATATTCAGTCCGATTGGATCATCTACGTGTTTATCAAAGTCTGCAATGACCTCAGTAGATATTAAACCCCACTATTTATACTCTATGGTAAGTACCAGGGGTAATTTGTATTCAATAATTATAACTAGATCCTTACTCTATAGAAGACTATTCACTGGTTTCTTGCGCCCAATTAGATCTACAAATACACTTAATCAATTGGGGTCAGACGACATAACTTTAAGTAAAAGTTGTCCAATTATAAAATTTGCAAAATATTTTGATAAGGGAAGCAAAGCCGGGATATGGCTAAGAATGAGACAATTTAAATAAGATAAAGTTGTTAAATTTATCAAGTTAAAAAATCTAAGTGGAAATAAATGAGCAGTGCTAATAAGAAAACGCTCAATATAATGAGCGTTCATTCTTTGAGTAATAAGACTTAAAAGTTGGCGGAAAATCTATTAGTGTCATTCAATTTAATGATCAGTAAGCGAACAAGTATGGTCGAGCCTGCAAGTGGCAACCCAGCCAATCAGAGATCAACATTGGTGCATCGTAAAGTTAGTTGAACTTAAATGCAAAGCTTTTTTCGAATTCCCTATACATGGTACATTTTATGTGCTCAAAACACACGTATCCAAGCAAATTTTGGGATCCACTTTATAGTAGAGGACACTAACAGGCTCTGAGGCTAGAAAACTGCTATAAAGTTTAATCATGATTTGCAAACTTTGCATATATAAAGGATCAGTAGCTTATTGGAAAGATAAATTCCTAATGTGAAAATCTGAATAAACATGTTAATAAAGTGCTAAATTTTTGAAGGGGATTTGAATTTAACGTTTTAATTATTGATATATCTATTGAATATATACGAAAGAGCCCAACACCTTGAAAATTTCTTGATTTTTTAGATTAAAGCACATCACATCAAAAGACGCTTGAAAAAGTTCAAGATACCTAATAATTCGGATAGTAATACAAGTTCATGGAAATCATTGACCAAAGTAACTGTATTTTCCAAAATGGTTTATTTATTTTAAAGATAATGTTAAATAGTTTTCAAAAAATATACATTAATTTATAATTTACATAAAAATAATTTGAAATAATCATATTTCGGGAGATAAATAAGAATAGATATCAGTTTTGCTTTAGTATAGTGCGTGTACCTGACCTTCAAAAAATTTTAACATCATGTGTTAGACTTGGTAACGGTCTATCAATAGTTTAATCTGAAGTATAAAGTGTGACAAATGTATTCATTAAAAATATAATTATTTTAAAATTTTACTGTTGTTTACTTGTTTAGGGCCAAAATGAAATAGAATTTTATTTTTACGGATACGTTTATGTTAAGTTAATGTTGTAGAACGACTTTGAATTAGGTTTTGAAAGTTCATAACCTATAACCAAATCTTTGAAATTTTACAATTTCTGTCCTATCAAACAAGCTTTGTGAGTTAAAAATTGCTTCTCTTGGAGACGATACTTACCAAATTCTGTGTCAAGATTTGAATAAAGTCCGCAAGATATTTTTATGGATCCGTCAAACTCATCCAATTTAAAAAATTTATAAGTAATAAACCTACTCCATAGCCATATGAATAAGAATTAGTCATCTCATTTGGGTTCAAATACTTACAATCGGATCGCAATAAATCTTTCATTTGTTAAGCTTCTTGTTTTAAATATCTACGAGTAAAGAGCTGTTCAAATATTTTGGAATTTTATTGAAGTATTTACGCTCTGTAGAATACGGTAATGGAAGAATCGAGTGTCAAGGAATTTGATTTGACGGAACCCATTAAAGAACTCTCAATAAACGAAAACATAGATTCCTCACTCTCTACTAAAACAAACAGTGAAATCACAGTGAAAAATTATATACTAAAGCAAACATTAAAGGAAATAAATCCTTTTCATCTACCACACGAATTCATATCACTTCCAAGAACTTTCGACTCGGATGATTTCAATTTTCCTAGTTCTTACAGGGACAATACAGATAAAGAAGATTGCCTGCTCTCCTATGCCGACAATTTTAAGCGACAATATATCAAGCGTTTTCCTCAGCGCACTCCACTTTTTTTGACTCCGAGAAATGAACTGGATGTGCGAAAATTCGTCTGCACCACCATTCGTCCTACAAAACTTCCCTTTGCTGCACTCCATGACGCATCCGGTGTGGCTTCCTTCATCGCGGATTTCCTCCAAATATCCCCTCTTCTCCCCTGCAATGAGCTTCCTCAACGTCTAATGAGCCCTAGCACGACCCTCTCATTACAAGCTGGAACCTGTTTCGACTACACCACGCTAATCTGCTCTCTTCTTATTGGTGTGGGCTACAGCGCATATGTTGTTAGTGGATATGCTACTAGGGAATGTTGCCTGAAGGACGAGTCCAGAAAAGAATGTCCGATTCTCGTTGAAAAGTCTAAAGAAATTGAAATGTATCATCCTCCACCAGTGAGAAAGTACCAGATAAAACCCATGAAAGATTTCGTTTCCAAGTATGAAATGTCGATGAAGATGAGAGAACTGATTGAGTTAAAAGAAGCAGAAGAAAAGAAGAAGAAGGAGGAGAGAGAGCAAAGAGATAAGGATGAGGAACCCTTTCCAGATCCCCTCTATGGCCTACGAGTTCATTCATGGATTTTAGTACTACCTGGAAGTCGAGATGTCAAAGAAGCGTTTTTTATAGAACCATTTACCGGAGAAATGGTTGATCTTAAAACAAATATGTACCTGGGCATAGAGGCCGCTTGGAACGATAAAAATTTCTGGGTTAACTTGCAAGATTGCACAAATGGAATTGGTAATATGCGATATGATTTAAATAAACTAGAGGATTGGGAATTCCTGCTTCCTTTTGACTTTATGACCGAGGAACAAATTTCTAAATTGGATGATAGAGTTCCACTTTTAGAAGTTCCTGTTTCGTGGACTCTTCCAATATCACTTACTAATGTTCAGTACGATCAACGTTACCCTAATTATCAGAAAAGTGTGATATATAACCGAGTCAGGTTAACAAAATATTCACCATATTCTCAAAAGGCCAATTTAATTACCAAGATAACAATTTTCAATGACAGAGATCTTAAAGATCCTACTGAAGAAAGAGAATATTTTGATTGTAGAAAAGATAAGTTATTGTCGAGGATCACAGATTTGAAGAGGGGTTGGATAAAAGAGTCATTTGATCATGGAAGAATGAATGATCAGCTGAAGGGACATTCTTATTTCATAAATGGCTGTGAAGTAGACGATACGAGAATTATGGAATTCTACCCGAAGTTAAGAATAGATGGACTGGTAAAGCATGAACGAGACGGACCCATAATGAAAGAATGGTTCGAGAATAGGGATGATCGATTAATCTATCGAGAAACACGTTTTGGACGAACAGTTAGGAAGTTTGGACCTCCAGTAATAGTCCAGAGCGGATCTCAGAGAGAATCAGTCAATGAATCGAAAACCACGAAGACTAGTTATAGAGAGATTGAAATGTGAGTAATGAGTCTACTGATATAATTTAAATGGAGACCCAGGGATTCAGTTTGTTGATAAATACTTATTTTAGCATAAAAGAACGCTTCTCAAGAAACCCAGATATTCCAGCCGATGAGGATATTGAAGAGCGATGTTTTGACATAATCGGAGGAAAATATCACTTGAAATACCATATCGCTGATGAATTTATTTTTCCTTGCCGGAGGGAATTCAATAAGCCAATCCTGAGTGATGATGCGAGACAAATAATCGAGCTTCAATCGGACACACACACTGTATTTTATGTAAGTTTTGCTACTTATAAGTTGTTAAGTAGAGAGAAATAAACATTATCTAGTCACTTTTAGCCAAAGTTGAATCCACCTCACAAAACTAATGCGGAGATCTATCAGATGCTACTAGAACTAATAAAACTAGAAAAGAATGCCAAGGAATCCGTGAGGGCGTCAGAGGCTGAAGCTAAAAGCATTTTAAACTTAAGAGCGTCTGAGGAATCGTACCCAGAACTAGAAGTAGGACTATGGGATACGCTAAGAAATGAAGAAATGCACAAGTTGAGAATAGAGCTGGAAAATTATGCAAAAATGGAACTAAAGCGTAAAAAGGAGACGGAACTAGATTATCTCACTCCGTATTTGGATATGCTTGATTTAGATGAAGATAATTTGACTGCTGAAGATGCTAAAGCTCTCTGCAACGCATGTGAAGATGACTTACAGCAACGTCTGTCTAGGCAGGGAGCCAAGCTTCAAACTAGATATGATGCTGAAAAGAAAGATTTTCAAGAAAAACGAAAATCAATTGAATCAAATCAAACGAATCTTACCAAAGATGAGGAAGCAGAATATTTAAAATACTGTCATGATACTCTTGTACGATTAAACACCCTGGAGAACTTGATCAAAGTTCATACAGAAACCACCCCTGAAAAACTCTCTTCACTCCAAAACAAACTTAGATCAGATCCACGCCTATCTCGCACCTTTGAGAACACTACTCAAGAACAAGTTGGCTTCTAAATGCTCACCTGTTTATGAAATTTAATTACTAAAAATATATTTGCCTGCATAATATGACTTTAACATGACTCTCACCCAAAATTTGTTTTATATGCCAAGCAACTCCTGTCAAGTAAACTCCACTGAAGCAACTGATCATATCATTAACACTATATTCTGACCTCAGAAGGCAAAATTTCGTTAGAAAAGAATCCTAGTTCTTTACCAGCGGATGCAGGCTTCAAACCCAACAGAGCCAATACATAATTATTTCAAAGAGAAAATCTACCTCCCTCTATCCTCACGACATCAAATTTAGGTCAATTTCAGGTTAAAGCAACCCTCAAAGGAAGAATTCAAAATAGACACACACATATATATATATATGTAATATAATTCTTCTTATTCTACAAATAGATTTGCAAAAACTGTTTTCTTTTTAATACCCTAGCATAAGCGCAGGTAGGAGAGGCACAGCAAGAGTAGAGGCAACGATGAAACCTATATAAGTAGGAAACGTGATTTAGTAAAAGCAACTGAGATTTGAAGGGGCGAAGTATACGAAACTCACTTGATGCAGATGTTGACGTTTGTGTGTCTGCAACAGTGGACACTGAGGAACTGGCTTCAGAAGCTTCTGTGGGACCTGCAGACATTTCTTCCTCCCGTACTGGCGCACCACTAGTAAGCGTAGTAGACCCTTCTAATACGGGGTTCACACTCGTTTCTGCCCGAGCCATAACGGCAAGACACAAAACGAAGAGAACCAGAGCACGCACAACGGAACACATAATTTTATCTCAAAGTTCAATTCATGCCATTTATAAAATGGAGTGATTAGCCACTTAAAGTTAAGTTTGTTGTTGACTGGTTAAGGCAGTTGATGTTACGTGAGTTCAACCATTCAGCGATGAAATTAAACTACGAGTTGGTGCTGCGTATAACCAGGCCTGCTATTGGCCAGAATCGGGATGTGCAAGGTCTCGAAAAATCGATCTACAAGCGTGAACATCAATCACCGCCGAAGCTCTAAAACTGTGATCAAGAGTACGGAATCCGGTTGGCCGGACAAAATAGGGCAGATTTTGCCATTGAATTCTAATAGAACTTGGCCTAGCCTACAATTTTAATTTTTTATCTAATTAATTCCCTTATTTTTGGAGTTTAGCATGCAACTCAGGACTCGATACAATTTCTGGAGACGGTCTAGTCTTGATCAGCATCAATTAAAGCACATTCAAGTTAGTATAAATCTTCAAACTTCAACGGCAATTGCTTTATTCACGTTTTGCCATTTAGTAAAGTCAGATTATTAACTAAGTCCGGATACTTGACCAAAGTGCTATTAATTGACAAATCATTTTTAAAATCCTGGGTCCTGTCTTCAAAAAGTGGCTTGGTACTTTTGAAGCGTCGCAGCACATCACTTCAAATTATTTAGTTCGAAATTAGATGCCTCAATGTTGCCTGGGCCAACGTGTGAGTCATCTGGGCAAGGACACTCGTGAGGTAAGATCGCAATTGCACTTTTAATACAAACGAGACAATTATAGAGGAAAAGAGAGAATCGATGATGTCGTCCTGATGTGTGGATATGTAACAGGGCTATAAGAACGAAAAATATACAAGGCGGAGGGGGGGGGGAAGGGGAGGGGAATTAACAAAGACAGCCATTAACCTCCCCTCTTCATTTGGACAAGTCTAATCTGAGACAGTTATTGACTCAAATTTTTAGCTGACAATCACTTTTTCACCAGAATTATATTTGCAGTTTTATCGACGTGGGTGTAGTAAAAATAGTGGCATAAAAAGGAACACGCATTTTTCACCGCACATTCAGTCAATGGGCTTATAAATGTCATTTTCTATTGCTCTGAAGAGCTTAAAGCAAACTACCCACATTCTGTTTATCAGCCACATATTACACTGACTCTTAGACTTTTGTACTTGATATGTTTTCTCCCTCTAGATCCTATGGGACTCCAAACTTTCATCATTAATTCATTACGTGTTCCATTTCCATTTTTTGATAGCAGACAAATTTCCCCAGTTCTTTCTTGCTTCAGTTGGAGTATCAGTTGAGAACTCTTGTTGAAATGCAGATAAAATAGTATTAGGCCTACAACTTTGCCCTCGACGTTTTCCAAAAGATGGTGGTAGTAGTCGGTATTAGTTGAGATATATTAATCACAGATGTCGAACACTTTGCTTTGACATTTGTCAATATAACCCTACTTTGATATAACTTAATTTGTGTTTGCATAATAATAACATTTTTAATTGAATATGCCCGAATTTAAACCGAATTCTCGTCGTTTGCAGGAAGTATTGCTTTTTTATTTCAATATGAAAAAATCTGCGGACTACCTGAGGCTCACCGGATTATCTCAGCAGATACTTATGGTAAAATGGCAGGCTATTAGTGACAGAACGTGTCGGTGGGAATGGTACCAACGTTTGAAGTGGTGAGTGGTGATTTTGCTGTCGAAGTAGTGCCGGCATAGTGGTGGAGGGGAAAATGTTGTTGAAGATGTAGAATTGGAGGCGAGCAATTCTTGGTGAAGTCTCATGTCATCAAACTCAAGAAGAATTATCAGAATCATTGGGTGGGTATCAGTGAGCAAGCAAGGTGGTGAAAACGACTGAAACAGTTGGGAATGATTGAGAAAGAAGGACATTGGGTAACCCACGAGTTGAAACCAAGAGAAGATGTGGAGCGACGTTTGGTTGTTTGTGAACAGCTGCTGGAAAGACAAACGCAAAAGGGATTTCTCCATCGTATTGTTACTGAGAACGATTCGTGTCAAAAATGGATACATTACAATAATCCTAACCATAACCCAAGCGCAGAAAGTCATGGGGATTTCCCGGTGGTCATACTGCTACGTCAACACCTCGGCTGACGAATATCAAGTCATGCTTTGCGTTTGGTGGGTGGACCAACTTGGCGTAATTTAGTATGAGCTTCTGAAACCATCACAGGTGAGCTTTATAGAACGCAATTGATGTGCCGTCTGAGCCGTGCTCAAGAAAAAAGAAAAAAACGGTCACAGTACAAGGAGAGACACGATAAGGTTATTTTACAGCATGATAATGCTAGACCTCCTCACGTTGCCAAAGTGGTGAAAAAATATATGGAAACGTTGAAATGGGAAATTTTACCTCACCTCACTCACCTCGTTCAATGGCACACGGCTTAGCTGACCAATACTCCAGTTCGTATGAAGAAGTGAAAGATTAGACTCATCGACTCATGGATCTTATGGAAAGATGAAAAATTTGTTCGCCGGAGGATTCGCCTGCTGTCTGAGAGATGAGTCAAAGTGGTAGCTAACGATGGACAATACTTTCAGACTTGATGTATGTAATCGTTTTGTCGTAATAAAGTCTCAAATTAAGACAAAAAAACGGTGGGAGCAAAGTTGTAGACTACTAAATGTGAGTTCAATGCTGGTACGCACACCTTTGTGAGGCAACTGGTTTAAATAATCATTCTTTAGTAATAAAAAGTGTACTCTGATTGATTTGCCGGATAATGTCCTGATGTACTTCGATGTATAGTTCCTTAAGATGCCAATAAAATTTGAACTTAGCCGCAAATAAAAATACATACGATTATGCTCTCGACTGGAGAGGAATAAACGACTTCACATTTTGGCTACCCTCTCCTCTAAATCCAAGAGACTAAAAACGCTCTAAACTGTTCACCTATCGGAGTTTCATAATAAATCAAGGCATAATTTGATTTTGTGGAGCCTTTGGTGTGCTATGGAATACCAAAGATAAACAAAAGATACCCTCAAAAGAGCGAAACTGCCAGTGAGAAGTTTCATATGTAAAGTATTGTTGAGGATATTTTTACACAAGGGATTGGCATAAAAGATCAACCTTATTTGACCCTCCTCCCACACTATCCTTCCCCGCTTCAAGATATTTCTGTATGTGGAATTAGGTAATGACCCATACACACAATTTCCAATGATATTTCAAAAGTGGTGTGAAGGCTTTTTGAAATTGTCTGTTAACGTATTCTACTTCCCGAGGCGGCTTTGTAGCTTTATTTTTCTAAATTCGGACAGAAGATGGGAAGGTATTTCAGTTATAAAATTTTGAGAACTATGCGCAAATTTTAAACACAAATGGAAGTCTTTTCTTCGCTTAATTTATAAGGTTACATGTTTATAACTCATCACACAAAAAATGTCTTTGGATCAGTACTGACGTATCATTGAATAAAGGTTAAAACTTTTTTAGAAATATTCCGTCTCCAATGCATTTGAATGGGGATTATCAAAGGGATGAGAGTTGAAAATGCACGTTTTATATGATTCATTTAATTTATAAATATTATCAACAATAGACTAACTTTGATCAAATCCTCTTTTCACTGAGTTTTTGACCTACAATAGCACAGACCTTAACACGATTACTTTCGGTGGGCACCCAGTGAATGGAGTACCCAACCTCAATGGTTAAATGTCACTAATAGCGGAGATGGCAGAATTCGAGTTGTCCACCAAAAGAGCTCAATGAATCTACTTCAGCTTACTCAGGAGGTGTACTGGAAAATGCCTTCTCAAAGAACCTTTAATTATAGTATTACAGTGGTTGAGAGCTTTCGTTGATGAATTATCAGCTATCATTTTGTGTTTGGAGAAAGCGTTAACAAAAGACGTTCCTCAGCTGCTGATCTGGCCAGCTTAGCAATTAATAGTATTTGAGTGTTGTATTACTTTAAATCCCGAGTTTCAAGAATAATGTAATTTATACTTCCTAACAGGCATGATGAGGGGGAAGTTTCTTTTAGATGAATCAGTTAGAGAAACCTCACTTATTTTATACTCTACGCATCCAATTGTTTGAATTCCTTGGAAAGCTTGCAACGCTTTAACTTGATAAAAGAGGGCGTTGAAAAATTAATTTAACAATGGGATACAAACTGAAAAGGTCAAAAATTGGTATTGTTATTTAAAAAATATAGATATAACTGGAAATTGAATTGCACATCAGAGTTCTCCCTTGTCATGAGGCGATTTAATTGAAGGTTTGCTGCCTATCTTCTCAAAATGTAATTGTCATAGATAAAGATTCAAGTTAAATTAACCAAGTCGGAAAGCATTTATGTTCTCGAATGCGTTTCATGCACTTTTACCTAATAAAGTGCACTCGCAAATCGACTGCTAATGGCTCAAATCATTTTAGCGTTTTATTCATACTTCTACATTCCAAACACTTTCCGCGGATACTTAGTTCGCCCGTGTCTCACTCTTTCCTCTTACCACCTCTCACATTATCTTTAGTCTTCTATCTATCCGTGACGTTTTTGAAGGCTTTTCAACATCGCTAAACATTTTCGAAATTTATTGATTTATCGACTATAAGTAGGCGGACGAACAATTATGTCTTAAGGGAAGTTTAGAAAAGCGAACATTGAGCTGATTGTGCTTCTAATTAAAAATTTACCAAAATTCTATTGTTTTCTGCAAAATATAAGTCGAATATGAATTCCAGTCACAAGTTTATATGTGCCAACGGTTTAGACCAAAACCGTTATGGCCTGAGGATCAATCGTGGCTCCTAATGCAAATGGCTTGAGAATCTAGAACATTTCAGCAGTTGGCTAAAGAGTGCATCCAAAAGGCTAGCTCAAGAACCACAATTTCGTCTTTTTAAGGATTTGTCGGTTAAAAACAGATTAGTTGTATCATGGTATCTGTGGTGTAGGGAGTAATGGGTCAGCACCAAAGCAAAAGAGAAAGTCAGGACCGACCAATTCGGGAGCATTTGGAACATTGTGGACTCTATGCCGCCCAGGATGCCATAAAATACGACGGATTTAGTTCTAATAGGAAGTAGGGGGACCGAAGGATGTCAGGAAATGAGAGATGAACCTTCGATTATGAATGATAAATCCCAAATACTGCTTACTCATTCGAGAATGGTTGAGGAAGGAGGGGGGTTTGTTGGACCAAATTCATGAAGTTATGAGTCAGTCTAGGCAATAGCAACAAAAGGGGAGAGCTTTATTACAATGACATCGAGTGGAGCAGATATGTCTGTGGTGGTGGTGACCACCAAATTTTGCTGAGACCAACCACCAAATTGGGTTGGCTGTGGATACCAACCACAGTGAAATTTGGTGCACTGCTTGTCAAATTTTATAAAATCTAGATCAACTCCGTTTCGTAGGGCAGAAACCATTTCAACATCAATTACGTCAACCGATGGTATGAAGAGAAGATATGAAATTAATTAAACGAAATCATTTTTGTATATCATGATGGAATACTAATTCATCTTGTTAAATTTCGAAATTTCAGTTCCTCAGTGAGAGAAAAAGCCGAAAAAGGAGGACATTGCAATAACTCCAAATAAAGCACAAGTTGTTAAGTGATTGTCTGGTAATTTCTTGGCAAAATGGAATGAATCAAAATGGCACAACTTAATTTAACTTTGATGACTAATCATCGAACTTATTGATCGCTGTCATCATAAAATAAATTGCCTAAATAAGCGTTAACACCAGAGCTCGAGACTACAAATTTCAACATTAATGCAGGCAATTAAGAGTGCAATTCCGATAAATTTGGCTTTGAGTGAGACAAATAGTAACACTTATTTCAAAGTATTTCTAGTACCTTCTGGAGTGCACAACGCTATCATGGCTAAACAAAGAAATCTCATACTCACCCAGACAGACTCGGGGAGGGGGGCAAGGGTGCGGCCGTGCTACTTGTGGCTTAGGTAGCTAGTACGGAGTGGACACAGCGACTCTTGGCCGGCCACCAATCAATAGACCCTGCATTGCCTAAAAAAGTCGTTCATTGCATTATTATGACTAAATCCATGTTAGGGGCACAGCCCAAATGAACCTGCTCATCGTCATACGTCTGTTTCCCATATAGCTTTCCGGTAGCTTTGCTAATCCTGGGAGCCTTTACGAACTAGGAGAATTTGCCATAGAGATTACTGAGCATAAGTCAAGGCTTATTAGTGCAGCAATCTGCTACAACCTTTTCTAGAGAGCGTTAATAAAGTTTCATTTGATGATGAACGAAATCGCCCTTCTTCAATTTTGTAATAGGATTGTCTCAACATAAGTCTTACTGGTCCCAGGTAAAAGTGAAATTTTAGCTTTCACGATGACTAAGTCAGCTCAAAATGTACTTAGAATTAAAAATTAATTAGTGCTTTTATTCTAAGTCTGAGAGATATTTGCTTAAAGATAATGAAATTACATCACAGAAGCATAGAAACATAGTCGACGGGGTCTACGGGGGTTGTTAAACAGTGAGTATCCGCTAAACCCCGGCAATCTCTACGCCAAAAACTCCAAGGATGAAATTGCTCCCTAGAGAATATGACGTGGATAACGTTTACTGTGTTTGTGTGTTACTGACACACGGCTTGGTCAATAAAATACAATTAAGATTTTTAAACAATGCAGCAACCATTAATTAGTTGTTGGTTGAGAGGTCCCTGCGCTCACGACCGTACTTGCTCCCTACGCGACGGATCCGTCTAGGTTCGCAAGAGATTTTCTTGTTCGATCATAATAGCGTTGTGCATTTCCGAGAGCAGTCATTAAATCCTCGGAGTCTCGTATAAGTTAATTTAGCTTTTTGTTTAATGCTCCCAGGACTATCAGATAATCTAAAAAATTGAGGAAATTCAAACTGTGACACTTTGAAAACCACGTCCAAGGATGAGACAAAGCACCTCTTGACTAGATCACATTTCAGTGGATGAGAGTATGGAAAGCTGTGCAACTCATATCCTGATACAAATGGTACCAATGCTTATCCCGACCCGAAAAAAAGAGGGATTCACAAATCTTGGTTGATATTTTTAGGCAAAAACGGTCAGGGATAAGAAACAAAACCCGTCTTAGATGGAAAATATTTAATCATGTGTAGTGTTTAATTATAGAATTCTAAATTAGGCTGGAAATAGCAATTAAATAGGAGAATTTAACAAAAAATTGTGCATTTAGTTTAATCTGAAACTAATGCTAAATTGTGTAAGGGGTGCCAGATAATAGCTACTACAGTGGGAGTGGCCCAGTTTATTGGAAATCAAACAAAATAAACACAGTAAATAAGCCCTGACCCTTACAACGTTCAATTTTAATCATTCGAAAATTTACACGGGCGTGGTGTTAACTTTCGAGCTATTGTATAAATGCGTAGTCTCTATTAATCCTTAAGTTGACTCTTCACACTCTTGGGTGGTTAGTTCCTTTGACTATGAATTCCTTCGATCCACATTCTTATATTTCACACCCTAATTGATCGCCACGCCCCCATTAACCTCGCTTGCCTTAAATTTAGGCAACCGTTTAATGAACATTTAAATAGATCACGTCTTTAACGGACCACATGACTCTTTATTTGGAGCAGTATCCAACACATAGTCCAACTTTTCACTTCTCCCGTGACGCTGAGAGTGCGACTCTGTATCAATTTATTTGATGAGTGCTCTCGCTGTAGGCTAGCGTTTTTTCGAACAAAATACATTTTAACATTACTACTGTAAATAGCCATGACAACCCAACCACCCTTCTTTACGCTTCAGTGCTTATCGCATGTCATTAACGCTCAGTGTTTACCAACCATACAGTCATATTTGAATTCAGCGCTTTAAACAAACACGTAGTACAAATTTCCTAATCAAATTTAGAAACCAAGATGAAAATAGAATTACATGTGAGTTGCTTACTTGAAATTTTGTTGCAAAGAATGCAGTGTGTGTGTGTGTGCTTTGCTAATTGTGTCCACTTGATAGATGACCATTGACCCTCTTGTGATTGAATTTCAGTCACAGTCCAAACTTATTCACCTTCAGTAAATGCAAACAAATTTGGAATTAATTGACATATATGAATCAAATAATTGTGACAAACTTATGTTTGCTTTAATAAACATTGACAGATTTGTAGGCAGTTGCTTCACAAAAGATCGCTTTATTACTCATCTATACTGGATTTCCGTTAAGTAGAGAAAACAAAGTATAAGCTTTGTAAACCACTTGGACGCCTAACTGTCTCTTAATGACGTAATCGCGAAATCAACCTCTGCACTCCGGTACAGCTTTTGAAATAGCTCTTTTGCTTCTCTTCTTATGAAATAAGGAATGAAATGGGATGATTAACCTGAATCTAAACCATTTATTTTTTCTATCTAAATTCCTATCTTTACTGATCATCCTTGTTGTTAAGGGTCATGTTCTGTAATAGGTATCATGTCATTGTGAGCATTGCAAGTAACCCGAACTTGAATTGGCCTCCAGGACTTTGTATCACCGTTTTACATACATATATCCGCTTACAAATGTAGATATTATAGAGTTTGGTAAATAGAAATGCGGACGCATCGCTACAGCCCAGGGAGATTCACATCATGGATGATCTTAACCTTATCGAATATTCTGTTTGTTAATCTAGGCAAATTGACGTCCACTGCTACAGGCATTAATTGTGTTTTCGTGTTATCAGCAATAAAAATACACATTATACACACATATAAAATCATTTTTTATTTAAGAAAGTGACTTTGGAGTAACTGCACACCTGTAATACAGCGATTTCTAGTGTCAGCGAGACCATAGTGGCGGAAAGTAGGCATGGAAGAGCCTTACTTTACAAAGCTATTGTAATTACCAACGACATAGAGCATCTGATAGAGATCAGTCAACATGTTCCTAACTATTATCTCTCCCTTGCTGTCCTGTGATTCAAAGGCCCCCATGCTCTCCACGAAGATCTTGGTAATATACCTTGGGGGGCCATTTGAAGATTATTCGTTTGTCGACTTAATTTTTCCATGTCTGACTCTCAGTACTGCTAGTAACTGAATTAATTTAATTTCCGAGGTTCCAATTTTTGATAATTTTGGTGCGGTGGAAAAGCAATTCAAATTTTAGAATAATCAAGCATAATTATTTAATGAAACTGGCTCCCATCTACCACAGGCTCCTACCCAAAGAAGAGGAAAACAGAGGATCTTTAGTCTAAATGCCGTCGTTTGTTTTGCAAAATGCTTGCTTTTATATAGGCTTGAATGGGTGATAAATGGTTGGCTGTTTGGTTAGCTTCTACACAGGAGGTTCTGAGTCTCCAGATGTGAGCATGGGAAACCAATCGAATCGTTGATCTAGTGCTTGAAAGACGAAGTCTTCAAGTTTCTCCAGAGTACAACGAATATACTCGATTAAGAGTCCTTACAATTAGTTCGAAATTTCTTCCAAAAACGAGAAAACTACAACCATCACTACTTTCTTAACATTCAGTAAAGTTTAACTTGCTTGATTTGCGTTTTTAACATATCGAATAACCGCTATGCAGCCAGGAAGATAGGGAAGGTAGCATCACCAACGGTTACAAATTTGAAATAGAAATAAATCAGTATTGAAGGTGATATTTCCTCCTACTCTGGAATTTTTGATTAACAAGCTTTCACGCTTGTGTTGGAGAATAGTCACACTGGTTTATACAATTATTTACTTTCCGAGTTGCCAATCAATCTTTTTTTTAAAAAGTTTTAATTTCTGAGTAAATAGAACATATCGTCTTCCAGATCCAAGTAATCTTTAGGTATAGTCAGGTAGCAAGAACCTGAGCGATTATAGTTAATAAGGACCCGTTCCGGCGGGGCTATAACCATATTAATCTAAGGAAGAAAAAGCATCTGCCGTGGATTCCAACCGTAAAGTCATCAAAGATCAATAAAAAGGTCAGAAAAGGAGGCAGAGACAATTAACACTTGTTATTGTGGCTGCGATTGAATTAGATTGGCGAGTCTCAATAACCTGTCTCTGCCGTTCAAGCCTAATGCCACATGGTAGAAAACGTTCAAAGCGCCGGATTTCGGATGTCCGTGCACTTAACCTTCCAACATATTTCGTATTTCTGCAAATTTTAAAATCAACAAAAGTTATGCAGTAACCAATGTATAACTATGAAAGACGCTTTAACATAGTTTAGTCTGAGTAAATTGAACCAGATAAAGTTGCGACAGAGAGAATCAAGGACCTGAAGTGATGCAAGGAGAGCAAACCAATCATTATTCTGCAGTTCGATTAGATTTGGGTCCAAGTTTACTAACAGT
Source organism: Hymenolepis microstoma (assembly GCA_000469805.3). Lineage (NCBI taxonomy): Eukaryota > Metazoa > Platyhelminthes > Cestoda > Cyclophyllidea > Hymenolepididae > Hymenolepis > Hymenolepis microstoma. The sequence goes on along the minus strand of LR215993.1, from coordinate 318,223 downwards.
AAGAATACCTTTACGCTTGACTCCAAAATAGCTAAATTCAAATAGATCATACGATAAACGAATGAGCATCCAGAATTAATAACGAAGCATGCCATTCCATCAGCTACTCTAGTTGTCTAAAGATAATTTTAACCGCTAAGATAACACACCCAAAAACTCACAAAAGACGAGCCTTATAAGAAGTGCCCAACTGATAATAATTACCTACAATGAGCCCTTGACGATTACTTAAAAAAATAACAGAAGAAAGGCTGTATTACAAAATCAGAGACTGTGCACAGGGAAGAAGGCCGTAATGCGTACATCTAAAGAATCTTCAAGGGTCATATTGACTTATCAGCATCCTGGGGCAGTGGTGGCAAATTTGGTTCTTGTCCTTTCCATGGTTTTGATCTTCCAATTGCAGAAGAGCATGGGACTTGCCCAAAAACTTCACAAATACACTGTCGGGGATACCTACATTAATAAAAAAAATAAATTTGCTCAACCACAAACTAACTTTGTTCCAAAATTTGCAGGATTGATGATTTTCTGATTTTCAACTTCCTCCCTCTTTATGGTATCCGGAGTTTTGGCGCAGATTTCTGCAATGTGATTGTGAATACTGTCAGCGGTATGGAACGAACAATCGACATTAAATTCTCGCCCATCAGAAAGATAGAACTTAATAAAGGGAGTTGGACATATGTCTTGCAATGTTACAATCTAAAAGCGCTTTTAAAATAAAAACAAAAAACTACTTGAACAGAAGGATTCTTATATTGAAGTGGTGGTAAATGCCACCGAATAAATTCTCGAGCGCCCTCGGATATGTTGCCTTTTGAAAGAGTATTGATAGCCATCACTTTTATATTTTCTCGGAAAACGATTCTTCCTGCATTTAAGTACTTTTTTGTGCGAGTAACTGCATATCGACCACCCTTCAAAAGTGGCATTGTAGAAAAGTAGGCTAACTGGATGGATATTATGGGCTTATTTGTAAGTTAAATTTGTCCTTCAACAGTTCTGAATGCTAATTGATGTTGTCTGCAGAAATGTATGCATTTCCATAAAAATATTCACAGCAAATCTAAGGCTCATTATGTATATTTTAAGTGATTATTTCAGAATTTATTAAGGCTTGATGCATTCGTTCCATGAAACGACTTATTCTAAACACTTCCAAATATTTACCAATACCAATACAATAATAAATGCAATCCGTTAATGTGTATGCAACTTCTCGCCGGCTTCGTTATAGCTGTCATTCATTTAACATTATTAATAATTCTTTCATTTTTCCCGTACTCCTAAGAACTGAACTTAATTATCTACCGATCAATGCGTTCCACTTTGTTTTCATTACATTTGAATTTACTGGGGTGTATGATAGACTCACCTCCACGTGGTGCACCCTGGGAAACGTATACTCATGCGACAAAAAGTCTATAATCCGGTAGTCGACTTCAAATTACCATGACCTCACTGTGTGTCATATTCGACCACTTCTGCTGTGCTCACCTTACCTATTTTTCTCCACCTTTGTGTCTGTCCCTTTTACATATTTGAATCATTCTTCTGTTCCTCCTCTCGAATTTTTGTGACTTTGATGTCCCTCCCCTCTGTGAAGCCCGAAGTCAAATAAAGGGCTGATGATAACTATCATAAAGCCTGCCGTTTGATAAAAATAAATACTTGAATTTACCTGGATTCTTCATCAAACAGAATGAAACCTAGAGAAAATAAGTTTTAGCGACTATGAAACTGCTGAGTATTTGATCAATTTGGTCAATATAATGAAGTTGGCTGTACTTTGAAGACGATGCTTTAGCAGAAATATTCCAGCCACCGTTTATCGTATCTGATCATTTTATTACATTCTTCTAGTATAGTTTAGAATTTCCAAATAATTCCTCTCAGGATAGGGTATCACACTTTCGCAATATCTCCAAACTTGCAAAGTAGTAAAAAATTCAGGCCAAGTATTCAAACTTCGATATCCTCACGTAGACAACGGTTTTGTGCTGGTATTCGAGATGATTGCCCGGAGGTATATCACTTGGAACACAATCTTGTCACATCCTGGAGGACATCATTATTTGAGTCACGTCATAAATCACTTTGCCTTGCATGACGTATCTGTTATGATTTTGGGTAGAAGTCAGTTAAATGTATCTACCAAAACTAAGGCTCGTTTTCCATTTTTCGCCTACATATCAAACTTCACTAGAAGCAAATTTCACAGCAAAGTTTTCCCCCAAGTAAAAAAATGGAACGGTCCTCTAGGATAAAATTCTATTGTGATGCGCCATAGACTAATATCCAAACAACGAGCTTAACACCTGTACTTGTCTTCGTGACAAAGTTGGCTTTCGTTATTACACTCTACTACATAAGCTTAAGTAACACCTTTTGTTTCGCAACCAAAATGTTACAGGAGGTCTCCCGGTTCCTTAACAAAAAACTATACTGGCCAGCATATGTACCAAGAAAATAGGACAATGCCAATGGGACCAAATTGACCTAGTTGAGCACCTGCCAGCACCAGTATTACCCCACAGTTTTATAATCAATTTAAGAACAAATCTAAAGTCAAATGTGTTGAAATATCATTCGCTATATCAGCGACGCCCCCGAATTGATATCCTAGCATCGTTAAATTTAGAGCAAAGTAAAGACAATCACCTTTATGAGACGGCTTTGGAAACCGTATGAAACAGACCACCCTACATACACTATTTACATACCAACAGAATGAACCAAAGATAAAAAATCCCCGTTTCTTGATTAGCCGAATAATTCTAATCGAACCACCATAAGAAAGATCCCTTCACTTACCCCAACAAGTTCCCAAAGCCCATAAACGTTATGAAATATATACAATTAAGGTGACGAACGTGACACTACAGAACTACGATTTCTCGAATAGAAAGCTACCTCCATTAACCTAGAATTAACGAATTGATGATCCCGAAGGTAGAAGTATCCAAAGCATAAACATGACCCATTTAAGAGAAACGTCATCTCCTTACTGCCCCCAAAGCCCAAAAAACACATTAAATAAAAAAAGACCCTAAAAACATACACATAATATTAGCCGACAATGGCGCTACAAGCAGTTATACCTTTTAACGCGGATTTAGCTGCGTGAGTGTACCGCATTGCAAATAATCAGAAACACAAAAAATAAATATCACAATAGAATTACGCTAACGAATGAATTATGAACAAAAAAAAAACAGAAACTAACTTTAATTCAAGTGAACAAATAATGAATTCAATAACCGCATTAAAATTGTGTTTATTTATATGATACCGATTTTGTTAGCAACATCAAGAGCATCAAAGTCTGGAGGCAACTTAACATAGGCCTTTTTGATGTTCTTGGGGCAGTTAAGTGTATTGACTTTGGCTACCTTGATTTTGTACATTTCTTGAACTGCTGCTTTGATAGCCGGTTTGTTGGCACGACGGTCAACAACGAAGACTAAAGTATCATTGTCCTCAATTTTCTTCATCGCAGCCTCAGTGGTAACCGGGTGTCGAATGATACGGAAGGGATCAAGCTTATTTCGCTTTGGAATTTCGAAACGACGATCCTTAGGACAACGCGGAGGCTTGTAGGTCTTTGGTCTGCGGAATCGAACACTGTACCTAACCTTCTTCTTGCCATGAGTATGTGGTCCATCAGTAATAGCCTCCTGGACCTTTAAAGCTCTGGCAACAATAGCCTTCTCTAAGAAAAGTAGATAGAAGATAAATTACTTACTTGATGTAGCCTTCTTCGAAATCTTTCCACCACGAAGTTTGTTGGACACCCCCTTCACTACTCTCTTTTTTTCAGTGGACGGTTTCACTGACTTCGTGGCTTTTTTTGCCGCAACGACAGGAGCCATTTATGATAGCACAAAATACACACTTACACGAGTGAAACCGAGCGCTAACGTGATATGCGTAATTTAAAACGAATTTTAATTTTATTTTTAATTGTTGTAGAATGCTATTATTTTAATCATTACGAAATAAAAATCGTCAAACTGTAGTAATATTATCAAGTTCAAAGCGATTTTCTTTATTAATAACGTTATTCCCAGAATTTTTTATGAAGATAGGTGAACATTTAATTCGTTTACTATTTCAAAATGTTTACTCAAAGATACTCTCCTGCAAATCGACTCTTCTTTTGTCTATTTAAGATTACCATGGCATGTTCAGTGTTTCTCCGAATGCAGAAATTTATCACTGGAATGTTTATTAATTGAAATAGTTTTGAAACGCTCCCCAATTTTATGATATCAAAACTAAATAACCAAATGAATCAAATTTTCTGAATGTTTGCTGCTTAGATTGTTTACAGCTATCTCAAAGAAAATTAATTTGAACTCTAGGACTTGATAATTATGATAAAGTTTGTACCATTACCAATCTGAAAATCCACATTCATAACATTATAAAAATAGATAAACTGAAAACATTTTTTGTAACTTTGCATGTTTTCCGTTCTTAATAGTAAAAAAATTGATAATTTGTTCACAAAAATCGATGTATAATCTATATGTTGATTAATATAAACACTTATTTTAAGTATAGTTGTATTCAATTAATTTCTAAAAATTTTCATTAGTTTGCTGATTTTTGTTACAAAAAGATATAGAAAACGTCTTAAGTAATTAATTCTCGTTCCATATAGTGTTTTTGTTTCAAGTTTTCGAATTTTCAAGGTTAAGTATACTAGTAGATAACGTTGTTTCCGTGCGGAAACTTGAAATTTATACTTTGTGTATATGGCTTTTTGATTTTATAGTTGTAGTTGTTAAAACGCCATTTATAATTGAACCAAAACAAGATGCTGATGTATCTTTGCATGTTCTACACTAATCATTATTAATATTTGCTGTCTTATAGAGATATTCAGAAAATGAACGAGTACAAATTGGTAGTCCTGGGTGATGGTGGTGTTGGCAAAAGTGCTCTTACTGTCCGCTTTGTAATGGGGAAGTTCGAAGAGAAATTCGACCCCACAATCGAGGATTTCTATCGCAAAGAAATTTTGTACGTTATTTGAATTTATTTGTCTCATCACTCTGATATTAGTGACTTTTTGCAATTTCCTTCGTAAATGTTCCGGAAGCTTATATTCGTAATGTGGTGGAAAATTTACGCTTCATTAGTTCTTTATTTATGCATTCTAGTTCTGATTATTAAATAGTTTTAATTTTTAGCTGAACTTTTCTGTTTGAATTACTCTTTTTTACTTGGCGTAAATCCTTTTATTTAAATTTATATCTGGATCTCTTTAATGCATTCTTGAAATTTTATCGATTGTACAACTTTTTTGTTTATTTGAAACCTATGCATTTGCATTCATTTACTTTGGTTGATACTTTGTGATCTATGGTTCTGAAATGAGTCACTGCGATAGAGTTTATTTTCGTGAATTTCTGGAGAGGTCTGTTTATATTTCTAAAATCAGTATTGTGGGTTGTCTTTTAGATTTTTTCCCAAGGTTGTGATGCGATTTTGGAGATCCTTTTGTGCAATCCTCGTCTCTTTCATTGTAAATCTCCTTCCAATTTACGCGTGTCCCATTCGTTGAATGGATCGTTTATGTATTGCTTTTGGCATTTCAAAAAATTGCTTATAAACCACGGTGCTTTTCTCAGAATATAAAATGTCTTTTTTAAAGTACTGTTTTCATCTATTTTTTTCTTCTTTTCTCTGTATTGTATTGTTATACTTCAAGATCTCAGATTTATTAATCGGGCTTGTTCTTGATAGGATTAAACTCTCATTTCAAACCGAGTTGTAAGTTTTCTTTAAATTATATTTCATTTTAGAATACTTACTTTAATGAGATTATTCTCATTGTCTTCGCAGACTCTTAAGTCAGCACACCTGCAAATCTACCAATTAATTTTACCAAAAAATGCACTTATATTTTCTGAAATGACATTTTATTTTACTGTGCGTTGACTTGACCACAAACTGAAGTCTTTTCATTCAAATTTTCTTTTCAATTCACTTTTCAAATGTATCAAATGTAAAACCTGCTTATTTTGATCAGCAACTTTTCGGATACTTTTTATCCGGATGCTGAGGCAGCATGAAAGGGCCCTCCTCCTGAGTCTGAGTGTGTTTACGCTTTTACGAAATGTGAAATCGTTAATTTGGCAGCTGTTTATGTCTTCTCTGTGTAACGCCAATGTCTGTTGGCGTATGTGTTGCGCCACACTCCGCGAGGCATTCAAATGAAATCTCGCTTTCTGACTTCACAGAAACATATTTTAATTGTTGCACGCACACACATGCGACAATCTAGCTCACCTCGTTTCATTCCCTGCAACAAATAGTTGTCTCACGTGTAAAACAAAATTTCTAGCCAGATGATTTTGTTGTGTCATTGTTTTGCTAATATCTCTTCCCATCAAATGTACTGATAATGAAGATTAGTTAAAGCCAAAATTTGAGATGGTGGAAAATTTGTGATTGCAAATAAGGAGTTCGAACTCATTTTATTTCTCTTGCGCTTAAATCTCATTTAATTCCTACTCATTCTTACAATCTTTCATATGTTTCAGAGGGCTTAGAGCTTATCGTCTGTGGTAATTGGTTGACAATTCGTCTGAGTATTAGGTTTTGTGATTGAAATTTTGGCATTCATTTATATTTTCTTTTATTAACATAGATAATTATATTTTTAGAGCTCTAGTAGTTAATGTGCTCTGGTGGTAGAGTGGTTACACGCCCTTTTATGCATTCAGATCTACCAGGTTCGATCTCATTGGTGTTTATCCAGTGAGCTTAGGAGACAACGGCAATGGTCAACTGTAACTTACTAAGACGTCGGTAGAAACCGTATTCCCTATTAATGATGTTCCTCTACGATGTGCGTTATAAAACACTTTCCTTTCAGCCATTAACTTTGAGTTATTTTTTCACAAACCATTTTTTATCAGAAGTGACCTATTTTTTTTATCTCGATAATATTCTCCATCCTAATTTCATTTTTTAAGATCTTGAGAGGTTACGCTTTTGAAAATCGCTCCCCTTCTCTCGATTCCAATTGAAGGCATTCAAAAAATCCTGTCTCTTTGTAATGTAGCCAATTTAGTGCTGGTTTTGGCGCGCAAATGTACCTGGAGTGATGACAGGTAAGCCCCGCTAATACCGTAAGTCACGTAATCGAGAGAAAGAGAGAGGTATTTCTCACGGTGTTTCAAGTTGACGTTGTGGGCACAGAGAGCCGAGTGAAAGGGGTGACCTCTCAAAGTGTGGAGGTGTGCACCATGACTTGCGACGTTTGTGCAGTCTCCTCCCTCCCCCCCCCCCCCCCTCCTTCTTTTTACGTGAAATCAAATTTACATACCTCACCGACTTACAACCCATGATGACTATATCTTGAATTCGCACTTAGGAGTTAAATCGGCTCTAGTAAAACACAGATTCCATAGTTTAGTGTGTCGATTTTGTTTCTCTTAAATGTGGGATAACCTTAGGAAAATAGTGCATTTAAGATCTTGATTACAAAGATTGCTCTTCTTGCAAGAGTAAGTGGAGGAGATGCAAATGTCTGCTTGACTAAAGTTAATCTATAATTAGTATCTAACGGAGTTTGTGAACACGTTTCTAAGTTTTCAGTCAACCAATGTTCATTTGTTGTTTCCTGAAGAGGAGAAGGGTAAAAACGGTTTCATTTGTGGACTTTTGGAGAGGAGGAATTCCATACGTAGCTTTATAAGTTCGTGGTTCTTGTTTTCGCTTATCTAATTAAGTATTGAGTGGATTAATTGTTCAGAGACTGCAGTGTTGTAAATGTCTTTTTTCGATCTTAAAAATTCAGAATTTATTACATTTGTTGACAACAAATTTCATCGGTGCCTTGAATCGATGATTTACTGTTCAAATTGACATCTTTTTTCTTGTAACCTATTTCCTTTTCATCGTGAGCTTACTCTCTCTCCCTCCCTCTATTTTATGACTTGCACTTCTGGGCTATTTGTCCTGGGGGTGAATGCCCCTCACAACATGGTTTCACGGGCATTATTTTCTGGCCTAGGGGCCTTTCTTGCAGTTTTTTCGGCCAACTCACATCATTACCATTATGAACTTTTGTATTGCAATGAATGAACCCTACTATCAGTCGAGACCAATCAGAAGTAAATGCCCATTATCACACAGCGAAAATAAATGGGGATCTGTATTTGCGGTTTGAGTCCTCGCCAATGCCTGGTTTCACAATAGATGCACTACCTCTTATTGAGCAGTGTCCCTTTTGCGTTGGTACAACTACATTCTAATATCTGCATCCAATTCTGAATAGTCTCTGAAACTAAGTTAACCTAATTAGTTCGAACCGCCTTTTAATTCTCTCGTAAAGAAAAGACTTTTTGGCCCAAATGTGTAACTTGCGTACGACAGGCATACAATATGTTCACTGTTGCAGTTTGAATTATCAATGCCGACACAACTTGCAAATAAGTTCTCGGCCAGTGCTTGGAAAACTTGTGAGACCTCTTTTCGCACTTCACTTCCATATGCGCGAGAGAGAGAGGGGAGATATTTAGGTGAAGAGGGAGAATTGTGGAATGCAATGCACACCCCGTCTGCTACTACATGCAGAATCGAAACAGACCATTTTGTGTTCGTTATGCCCATCCATGCCCCCTTCTGCATTATTAATAAATCGCACTCATTTGTATGCAGTGTGCTAACCCTAGTTGCTTATGATACTTTCCCAGGTGTCTGTATCCTGTGATACAATAAAAATTCCTTAGACCAAATCCAAAGAACCACTTCTTCCAAGGGTTTCTGTGGTTAAAGGTATGTGCAATATGTGATCTGATCTGATCTGAACAATTGTCGACGATCACCTGCACTGCACTTTTTAGGGGTCTAATTTTAGCCGTATTTTTTTTCTCCAATGATCTTTTAATTTCCTGAGACTGTTTTAATAAGCCACTTAAAACAAATAGATGTCCTATGTGATTTTTAAATAAACCATTAGATAAGCATTAGTTCACTTTATTTTATTTCATTCTGGGTGAATACGTAGAATTGTCAATTGACATCTCTGCGTCTTTGTGTCTGTCTTCTCACTACTTCTCATCTCGGATTTAGGGGAGTCTAGCCGTATTCAACACTGAAATTTCAATAAGAAGAAAGAAAACACAATTTCTCTTTATAGCGAACTTTCATTGCAATTTAATAACTGCTAATATGCACTGACCACATAGAATTTCAGTTTTATGGTATGAATGTGAAGTGTTATTCAGTAAAATAAGAAAACATCTCAAATATCATCGTGGGAATGTGAATAATTATTCACAATCATATTTTCACCTTGACAATTCTCCTCTTTAAGTCGAGCCTTCCTTGTAGAACTACTTCGGGTTCGCATGAGGTCCTTCTCCTCTCTTTCGTAACCCTTATCACTTTCAGGGGCGTATTCGTTGGCTGATTCAGCTTCGGTCTCATTTTTTCGTGGGACCTCTTCTTATTCTTCCTCCCAGGTTCGGTTTTTTTTTCACTTCGCGCATCTGGAATGGGAACACTACAAGATCTCCATTCCTTGTCTTTGTGAGAGCGTTTTAATTTGTTTATGGTTAGAATGCAGTGATTGTTGGAGGAATTAGTTTGGAATGTTGTCTTTTCTTCACTTTTTTTCTCTCTGCCATTTTTTATTGCATATTTGCGGGTGATTCTCCCGCGCTCCTTGCGCTTTTTTGTCACCTGCCACTTCCACCTGATGCTCTTTCTCAACTCTGTTTTGGCTTGGCACGTTGTGTTTCCTTTTATCCTCTCGTTTAGCCGTACCAAGCTACAGGTGTAGCATTTGTAGGCAGGAAATCAGACAAAATGCAAATGACTACAGAGGTTTAAGGAGAGAAAAAGAGAGAGAGGAGAGGATAGGGAGGGAGGAGAATGGAGAGGACATATTTATTAGAAACTCCACTCGAGAGAAAGCTTCAAATCAAATTGTAACTACGCCAAAGAAAAATATTTAATAATTTTTCGTAATCATGCTTCCCCTTGAGACGAGAAACGGCGTAACTTCCGAACGGCTACACGTCTTATCGGTGTCAATTTTATCTTACTTAAGCTGATGCTTACATTTTGATCTTTTTCTAACGCTAACATGACAACTTTCATATAACTTAGCATATAACTTTAAAATATAGCTTATGTCATTCAGAATCTATCTAGCTAATTTTTTTGCTTTATAGAGTTGCAAATCCGAATATCTCCATCAGCGCATCGTGAATTATAAGTCTTGGCACCTGCCAATAGTCTAAGGTCGTAATTCAGTACTTTGGGTCAAGTTAGAACTAATTCGTAAAAAAATGATCTCCTCCTAATCATCAATGCAACGTTTTTGGAAATTATGTTCAAATACCCGGATTACTCTGGAGTGAAAACGCCTTTACTATGATGATACTGTGCTATTTTGTGTCAATTGCAGCTGACTAAATAAGACGAAATTGACGATCTGGAGCGGAGTGGGAGGGTGGTGGGGGAGGAGGGGGGGGGGGGTTATTAAAAGGCAATTGCAATGAAAATTGTGCCTTAAATATGAGCAATTTCATTTGTGTTTTTCATAAGGCCAGTTCTTGCCCAACGACAATGAACGCATCTGGAATTTTCCAGAGGTTGGGTGTTGGTCTTATTTCCATGATTACTGTCATTTACTCTGCTAAATCCATCTGAAGGAGCCCTATTCTTTTAATGATTGAAACGTCTGAAACTGACGTTTCTGGGTCTCTCCCATATTTTTACAGTGTGAACGGCAAGTCGACGATGCTAGAAATCCTCGACACGGCAGGAAGTGAACAATTTGCCTCCCTACAAGACCTCTACATCCGCAATGGCCAGGGCTTTGTCCTCGTATACAGTATCACTTCTCTCCGAAGTCTCCTCAACCTTGAAGCCGTCTACCAGCAGATTCTTCGCTACAAGGCCAAATTCCGCCAACGTTCCTCATCCAAAGTCGATCGTCCCCCCCAAGTGCCCCCCATCATTCTAGTGGGCAATAAGGTGGATCTCGAGTCGGCATTGAGAGAGGTGGCCAAAGAAGACGCGGAAAATATTGCTAGACGATGGGGCTGTTGTGGATTTGTAGAAACTTCGGCCAAGAATGGAGATGGTGTAATGGATGTTTTCCGACAAGTGGTCCTCCGAGTATGTTGTGCTGAAGGACAAGAATTTTAGTATTTATGTGTTATCAGACTTATTCAGAAAAATGAGTTTTAGCTGTTGGTATGTTCAACATCAGCTCGCCCAAACTACTAAAATACATTTTGAGGTTTGAGTAGCATCCTCGTACAGCATAAGCCCTTGAACTCTTCCATGCAGTCATCGCATGCCAATGATATAATTATAGGGGCATGCAAGAAGTAATGACTCTCTTTTAAAAGTTTATGAGAATATGATTACACTTCCTAATTAATTTTCCTTCTATGAAAGCAATCATCCTGCCCATGAATGGCTTTAAAGAAATGTTTTGACCATTTAATTGACAAATTATTCCTCCAATTTGATAAGTTGTAATAAATTTAAATAGTTCAATGATGCGTTTGGTAATGACTACTTTGCCAAAACCGATCCTAAATGCTGCACACCGATTGCACTAATATCCTCTTTTATTAATGGTGCGCATGTGATTAGATTGGATGGTTGGGACAGATCTAGCCCATAAGTTTTCTTTGATGTGTCCTTTGGAATCGTGTTGATCTTCTCTTCTAGCATCATGCATGAATTCCAATACTTAACTCTCTTCCATAGGCGCTGGACTATCTCAACCACGACTGGTTGATCAGATTACAATCTATTGGCTTCTCCCCACCCTAACTACTAGACCCAGACTGACGTGACCTCACAACGCCCCACGATAATGTGTGAGGTCACTTCGAGGTGACGTCACTAACTTTCATTTAAGTGACCTGTTTTCAACTCAGGTCATAACTATAGAACCATTGGAATTCTGCTTGGTAGATTGCTTTCGGGATTTTGTAAAGTACATTTAATTCATCGCTTGACTATCTGCATTATTTTTCGGATCGGCCTTGATGGACATATCTTAATAATTGCATTAAAATGCTTTCAAATTTCCTTTAATGCCAATTTCCTTATCCTCTTGCAACGTTTGGATTTGGAGGCCTTCTAGACTTGACCTAGATAGCCCAATATGATTTTGACGCTATCTTTTAATAAATTTAGTTTGGAATAACGAATATTTCGTGCAAAAATTAGGCGCCACGTCTTCAGTTAAACACGCCCGTGATATGCACACTAATCGTTTAAGATTAGCCATGTATCTTTCTTAATATAAATAATACTTAATTGTAATCATAGTAGTATTTGCTGTAGAATTAAATTAGCCAATTTGTGCTCCTCTTGTAGATGGCTCAGGACGCTGGAACAAAGAAGGGCTGTGGATCAGGCTGTGAAATTCTTTGATATCTTATCTTTCTTTCTCTGTACAGTCCTTGCTATAGCAATATTCTACTTTTGTAATATTTTGCATGACTTTTTTTCTACTCCTTCAAAAACTTCTATTTCCTTCGAATGTACATATTTACCTACACTCTCCAGGCTTGACGATTAAAAAGCATTTACAAGTAGTTGAATTGTACTTCCGCTTGACAATCACTTAATACTAATTTTATTGATACAAAAAGCCTAGGATTTATTTCAGCTTATGTCGGTGGGTGCTATTTATGGGAATATACATGATATTTAGGCACTAATGGGGCTAGACGCCACAAGGAGCCGCTTGTTCAAGAAACTAGTGAGACCGAGGAAAAAGGGTTAGGCAATATATGCACTCTTTTTCATTGGATTACTCAATATTCACTACATATGCGTCTTTATCATTCTGCGCAAGCCCACAGAGATACTACCGAAATGCTTCAAGCCCGGCTCTACCATATTCTTATCCAGAATGTACTCAACTGGATTATCTGAGTCATCCTATATAAAGGTGTATGTTACTGAATCATTGTATCACATTCGCAAAAAAACAAGAGAGACACAATGGAGAGCAAATTGGTTTGCGAGACGTGGGTCAACGCAAAGGTAGAGGAATACAAGCTTTTACTCTTGGGACCCAACACCTAGTATTTCCTTACCATCCCCAAGCGCACAAGCCATTGACGCCTTGAAGAGAAATAGGTAATTCGGAATTTCAATCAGCTCCACCATTCTCTGAAACGCAATATTGAAAGCGATACGACCCTTGCCTTCTATTCATATTGCTATAATCAACTGTACTAATGAATATTAGAAGACCTAATCGAGTACTTTTGGTGTTTTCGTGGAGAGGATTATCGATTATAGGAAATCATCACTGCAACCATTGGCTAGCCAACCAATCAAGATTTCACTCTCCCATATAATTAGAGTTATCTAAAAAAAATCAGTCATTTTGAGCTAAAATTCTTCTATCTGTGGTGTGTGAGTAGTATGTAATTTGATAAAAGGCAAGTGAGTACCGCAAGATTTGGTATTAAGGATGTTAGATATCAGCTACAACCAATTCAACGAGACGCAAACTCCCCTCGAAGACAACTCGTCCTGTGAAGCATGTACCAATGAAAACGGGAAAGCAAGCAAGACCATAAACAAGACCTGCATCGTCCCAGCAATTAGTCGCCTACTCTGAAGAGACACCAATTACAAGTTTTTTTAATATTTTAGCCCTAAACTACCGGCTTAACTAAATCCGTTTGACCTCTCTGACCCAATGCTGCTTAATAAAATGTTTAGGTTCACACAACTGTTAATCAAATGAGGTCTAGAGACGGTGAAGTATACTGGCCACATTAAAGGGCCCTAGAGAAACTCACTATTCAAAAGGATTTATTCACCGCAATTTGTACCAAAAAGCGTGCAGATCGACTGCAATATCATTCTAAAATAAGCACAATTAGTAGGCACTCTTTTGAACTAACCCCAAAACTCCTAAGAAAGACAAACACAACGGATTCAAAAGGGAAGCCACACAAGGAAGCATTTATATATGTACTTTCAATCGAGCTATTTACATGCAGATAATTAGTCGTCAAGTTGACTGGAAAAGTACTAGAAAGAAAACAGATCTTTTAATAAAATCGTGTGCACATTAACTACTTAAAAGAAAAAGAGTAGCGACGCCCACCTTTCCGAATTCTCCATGAGAAACGGATATGTCATTTCCATTGCAGACAATCTTTTGGTGATGAAGGGTGTCCCGTGTTGGAATACTGAGTCGACCCGAACGCGTTCGTCTAAGATCCCGAACGTCCATAATTCCTGAAAAAAATTCGAGCAAAGATAAAGTTTAAAATTCTGAACGGCAGATGACATTAGGTTCAAGCAGTTGAATGAAAATGAATGTAGAAAAAAAAATTAATTGGATAGATTTTGCCGAAAAGTAAGAACAAAACGAATAAAAATAAGGAGCAAATCTAAGCGAAGGAGAAGTATTGGGATCCCCTCAACCAATAGCGAACACCTTAAAGCAACTTCAAATGGATGTTAAACAGATGTTCAGTAAGATAAAATCCAGAAGAGGCCCATCCCTTAAGCAGATTATTAAATTCTCAACCACAAGTGAAAGATGTGCGCAAAAGGGCAGCCTCAGTGATATCGCTTCTAAGCGATAATGTAAGCAAGATGAGAAGCGACAGACAGCTTGATCACAAGATCGGCTAATCAATGAACTTCCTGCTTCCTAAGTGGTACTAAAAAAATACTACTTTTAAAGAGGAGGAGGTTGGCGAAATTAATGCCATCCTAACTTCTCATATGAAGATGAGACAGATCTGATGGGACGACGCTAAGAAAACAATTAAGCTGACAATTCTTCAATTCAAATATAGTAGGGTTCCTATGCTTTCTTAACCCTCTCTCCATGGTTACAAACTGTAACGCTTCATTACTTTTGAAGCAGGAAATATATGACAATCAAGGGTGGCGAGACAGTATCAACTAAAAGTGTGAAGCAACTAAGATATCATTACTTTTCAAGGAAACATTTTGCCTTCTGGCCTATTTGGCAAACTGAGAAATTTAAAACAAAGGACGTTTATGTCCAAGCGGCACTTGCAATACCCACATCACCTGATCATACGAGATTGATTCTGTTCAGAGAACAATGAGAACGTCTTCCTACAGTTAGATCGACTATGATAAGGTTTGGGCAAATTAGCAGCAGAAGCCCAAAGAGGCAGGAATAGAAATTACTAGTTTGACTTCGAGAACTATAAATCACCTAAAATGGCTTCAAATATGATTCGAGAAATAACAACTGTATTCAGCGAAATTCCCTCCCTAAAAAGTTTGTACCGCTTCGAAGACTCCCTCTTCAGGTTGCCAGGTTATAACTTCCAAGTTACGTCACATACAAATTTATTTCGCGCGACTGTACACCAGCATAAGATTTGCAAACAGATTACGTCCAAGACAAAGTAATCAATACGCGAAAGAGGTCCTTGAGGAGGTCATTCTGTTGTGGCAAAAAAACCGACAAGTTGAGAACCCGATTCCTAAGGCGATGAAGCCCAATCTCGAATAAATTTGTGGTAGAATGGAGAAATGCACGTCATTTACGTAATTACAAGTATAGCGAAACTCAAATCTAAATGGCATTCGCCATTATAAGACCATTAATCAATGGAGATACATTTGAAAAGAGCTGATAAATTACCCTGACAAATACCAAAATTTCAGTCGCGGGAGTTATATACAAAAGGGAATGAAAGATGATAAAAAATTCAGCTAACCGTTTTGGGTGATTAGAGTATGTTTATCATCGAGATTAGAGATGACCTTCATCGCCTTGGTAATTCCGAACTGCTTACAAAGTGGAAAAGTTTCTTTCAAGTAAGCGCAGCTGATATTTGAAATAGAAGAGGAAGAATTCGATATTGGAGTCGTCGATTTCGATTTGGTGTGAGAGATCCTTGAGGATTTTCTTCTGGAGGTGTCTTCGATATTAGAAGAAGGGAACAGCCTAAGACTCCTCCTAGGTGCCTTTGAGGAAAAAAAGATATATTTCAATTTAAAATTGGAAACAAATAAAAAATACGCCAAGATAATCAAACTCAAGATCGAATGTAACAAGTTCTCAACTACCTCTAAAAATCATGACCCAAACCCAGTCAAAAAAACTAAAGAAGAAAAAGAAATCTCTTTTAAACGTATAAAGTGGCATAATGAGTCGTGAGGTATTAGAAATATCCAACTATTAATGAAGGAAGATAGACCCTGAAGTTGAAGATACAATTTTCGGATAAAAAGATTTGTTGAAAGTTCCACCTTCATGCACTTGACTGCAAGAGATACAAAGAAATAGGGGCGACAACTTCGACCACGGCAAACGGGCAATAAGTACTTTAAATATAACTTCCTCCGTGAACCTGGGAGCTGAAGATCGGGAGTTCAAAAAAGGAGTCTTCTGGACGAGCAAGCTTCCCTACGTGCTTATTATTGATGTCCTTTTCCATTTCATCTTGATTAAATGGGCACACACTTATAAGTCCTAGGTACAATGGAAATTGGCAAACCGAAATAATAATTACTTAGGTTATGCCATCACTTTTTCAGTGAAGGTTAAACTAGAAAATACATAATAAGCTGAAATACTAACTGTAACTACTCATTCTCTCATTTAACAATGATAAATTTGAAAAATAACTCACGTGGTGTGAAGATTTGGAATTCGAGGCCTCACGAGGAGGGCGGTTGACAAGGTGACTTGAAGGACCCGACTCATCAGTAACAAGAGGGCTTCCAATGCTCCTATATTGAGTTGATTCCTCGGGGTAGGCCACCTGCAGGATCCTATCCAACTATAAAATAAGAGAGTTAAGAAGTTATAGGCAAACTAAAACCAAGAAAGTGACTAAAGAAGCAATATTATATATACTTCAAGAAGAGACTGTAAATTGTGCATTTCTTAGAGTGCACAGTGGTTTCACTACATCCTCCACATGATTTATTTCAAGGCACAGAAACGAGTAAAAGCCAAAACCATAGAGCACACAGAGATGACGTTTTTTGATAAACAATCCACATACATTTCTTGACTAAGTCATTTAGCCAAACTCTTTAATGGCAGGTGTTTATTGATGTAACCGCACTCAAGTTCTCTGACATTTGAACTGTTTGCGCCTACTGCTGGTTACCTAGAGCTATAGGCAAGTATTTCCCACACACTACAACTCTTCAAATCAATAGTTTGAAAGGAAGATCATAGAGAAGAAAAAAATAAATATGATATAAAGGAGGAAAACAGGTACATTCAATCACACTTAAAATATAGTATAAACAATTACATTAATAAAGACTCTAATGCTCATAATAAAAGACATTACTTACTTGACATCCACAACGCATCCAATCAGTTATTGGTGATGTTTTGCGTTCATTTCGGGTGGACGTCGACCTAGAGACCATCTTTGGCCTTTCAGGAGGTTTTTGAGGCAAAGTCTGAACACCCACATCAACCAACTTTGGATGGAGTCGGCGTCTACTTCGCTCCCGGCGACTTTTTGCAAGGAATCGTTCAGATTCGTCGGATGAAACATCGTTCACCGACGACCCGTGATTCTCTTCTTCTAGCATTGTGATACTCGGAATAGTTTCATCTTCATCAACATATGAAAACTCATTAACAAGACGTCCTTCAAAACTATTTTCGGATTTTTTTCGCATTAGTGAAAGAGGAGATGCGAACATTTGATAACCATCAATACCCTGGAAATAATTCGATTAAATTCAAAAAATCTTACATTTCGAGAAGCAGATGCCTTGCTAGATATTTGTTCCAAAAAATCAAATAACTTGGAAATCCAACGCTTTCGATCAATTTTAGGGAAAGCATTAGAGAAAGCCTGCTTGAGCTGGGGATTGGGATTAATTTTAACTCCAGGAAACTGGACCTCATACAACCTCCAGGCAATAGGTCCATGCAAAAGTAAGGTTTGCTGCCCATCTGATACAAGGTTTCCTTGGTTATTTACGAATACGATCTTCCCAGATGAATGTAATTGACCAGATTCCAAATGATGCCCTGCAATCCTAAACGTCCCATCTCTTTCGAAGTCAACAATGACCCATTCTTTTAGGTTTGTTATAATATCTGATGTGGGAGAATTTTTACCATTCTCCTCATTTTCGGCGGGAACAGAAAGAGTCTGCGCCGGATTGAGTTCATCAGTTGGAATATTCTGAGATGTTAAAGCAGCAGTGGTTTGTGGGAGAGCGGGAAAGTTGTAAGAATTCTGAGGAGGAATTGTTAAATGAGGATGTGTTAGCGGGTGACCATAAAAATAGGGAATATTTGGAGGAACTGGCCACTGATTTACTGGGGCATTAGGTGAAAAATCTAAAAATTATCAAAGGTATGAAAAGGCTCACTTGTTGGCCAAGGGAATGTTGTAAATTGCTGATTAGGTTGCCTAAAAAAACATCATGAAACCTCAAAAGACCTACATAATCAAAACCTGACCATTAAAAATCCAAAATGCGCTCTTATTCACAGACGTTAATTTTTGCACCCAACAAACTAACTATATAGAAATTTTCTGATAAAAATATATTTTTAATTGTATATTTTAAATTTTTCTGTTATTTTTAATTAAAAAATATATTATTATTAACTTATAATACAATTAAAAGGTTTATAATTTTTCTAAGTATTCTTTAAATTGAACTAATTTTTTTATTTTAATTGTACAATCCTTTATCAAAATATTAATTCTGAGCTGCCATGATCTATTATTTTTAATGACCTTAACGTTGTGTATTTAAAGGTTCGCATAGCGCCTTTCTGCGGTTTCGATCGGAATGTCAGAGATCGTTCGTTTACAGTTTCTTTATTTTATTTCTTTAGGCAGTCTTTTTTAACAAAGTAATCGATGAAGTTATTGATGGAGTAAGGGATGCGTTTATCCAGGATGGAGTTGATTTGGACGTTCTTGAGCAGCTTAAAAAGGTAATTTTCTTGTCACCAATTTTTCATGACTTTATTGTAGCTGTGGGTTAGTAAATTTGCCGATACACATGTAACGGATCCGGAACCTGTAGCGCAGCCAGCTTCCCATTATGCTCGTGTCTTGGGTCCACAATTGAGTTCTGTTAGTCCAGTCCCTATTGCCCGAATGCCACTCCAACTTCCTGTTCCTGGTAGTCTGAGAAACTTAGCTCCAATTGCGCGTCCAAATGCACCTTTGCCAACGGTGCCTGTTGCATCAAATGCGACCCAACAAACTGGCTTAGTAGTGTCTCCTGCTCACCAGCAAAGGCCAGCGATCGTTTTAGCTTCTGCTCTTAACACTCAATCTTCTAATTCTCAAGCCGCTTTTGCAAATATTGCATTCAGACCCCAACCAGCTGCTTCAGGTCAGCAAGCCGCCATTATTGGGCAACCTACTTTGGCTGGAGTGAACGGCATGACTGCTTTCCAGAGTCAGTTTTATCGATACTCATTTCCTGCTTTCTTATTTTTTATTTTTCTTTATTATTTCGACGTCCTCCATATAACCCGTATTTTTGCCAATTTTGTAAATTGTGTCATAGTTTCAGCTCGGTGTAAGCTTTTTTTACACTTTCAATGCTCTCTAAGTCTTGATTTTTTTATTCCCAGGTCAAAACATTCAATTCGTTCAGTTGGGTCAGCCCTTAATGATGCCTTTTCAACTTCGTCCACAGACAGTTATTCAAGCACAGCCACAACAACAGCAACAAAATTTCACCAGAGTGCGTACAACTTTCCATTTCTTTTTCGCTTTTATCTTGATATTTTTTTAATCTAACTAAACTTCTCAAGTGATGTTTTAATTAGTTATAAATGAAGTGGCAGTAATTTTTATTAGAAGAAATTATTCACGTATATTCTTATTTGCCAATCATTCTCGGTGATTAGTGCCGTTCATTATAGCTATATTTTTTAAGCTATGGTATATCTCCCCCCTATGGTATGAAAATTTCGGTAAAAATCCACTCGACGATTTTGTATCTATTATTTTAAAGTTATGTTTCTCCTTTTTATAGAAATTTGTGCAAAGTTTACAAAATAGTACCTTTGTTCAGTAGCTTTCTATTAGTTCAGTTATGTCCTTCCAATTCCCCATATTTATTGCAGCGGTCAATCTGTGCATTCAGTCTTGAATTCTAACTTTTCTCTTTCTTTCGTAGTCACAAGTTGATGGGGCAGGAGATGGTACAAGTGATTTTAGTGACGAGGGGGAAGTGGAAGTGTTGGAACCCTACTCTGTTGAAACTCCTCTCCTCCGCTCTGGACCCATGAGTCTTGTTCCGGCCCATTCTACTACAACGCCTCAACGTCAATTTCGCTCCGAAACTCCAGCGCGGCCGGCACTTGCCACTACTGCTGGAGGAGACGATGATTCTGACGACGATGATGAGGGTATGGTCCCACCAACCCCCCGCCCAACATCCACACCTGGTGGAGACACACCAGCAGTAGTTACTGGAAAGCGGTCTGTTTTTGATGCTCCCGCTTTCTTGGGTGGTAGCGGAGGTGAGAAACGTGCGCGTTTCCTATCTCCTCAGAGGGATTTTGGTCATGAGGTTTCTGATGCTGATGTCGAATCCGATCCAGACGATTTTGACCCCGATCATCTGGGGTAAGTCAATTGTTTCTTAACTTTGGTCTTAGGTTAGCTATTGGTTTATGATCTACGAATTTCAATTGAAGACAATAAATTATATGATCAGATGTTTTGGATCAAAGTGATTAAATGAATTCCAGTTGTAAGTGTCGAAAATGTTTTCTTGAAATCCGTCAACTGGAAACACTTCTTCGTTTACATTTCGTGTTCACTGGGTTCTATAACCAGCAGATTCGTTCGGGATCGATGTAACTTTTGCCGAAGATTCAAACGTCATACCATTATCTTGAAAGAACACTGATAGAAACAGTGTTCGTGAACAAGTGTTTCGAAGTTATATCCTGAAAGTGGTTCTAATTTTTGGCCATAAGAGGAGGGGGGGGGGGGGGGGGGAGGAATTGTTTTTACCGTATTTTGCATTTGCTTGTGCAGTTGTATCTAGCCATCAGAGGGCTTTATGTATTGCTTACTACGCCCTATGAATCGTATAAAAATATGTATAGCCCGTCGTCTTTTAAGTAAATAGATTTGGTAAATGTTAACGGAGTTGCGAGTGTCCAATTCTTGCACGTACAGTATCGGTCAATTTTACGACTTACAGGTCGATATCCCAGCTTGACAGAAAGAAAACACAGGTTCTTGTTAGTCAGCACAAACTATGTAAATCATCTTAATTTACATGAAGAGTTTTGAAGTTAATCATTGGTTAGAAGACACAAGATGAAATATTAATTTCACCATGTCTGAATAGTTTTGGCATTTCATAATTATATTTTCATGTTGACAGTAAGGAATCTATACATAATTTTAGTATGAACGCTTAATGATCAAGTATCTCCGCTCAGGGATATTGTATTTGTATGTTTGGCACGTGTGAAATGGAAGTGCTCTATCAATTTCAAATAAAAAAAGTGATTGCATAACTTTAAACTGGGTGTCGATGAGGTGGCTCGCATCTGCTAAGGATCTTGTCTGCACCCTGTAGTACTGCTAAGAACCCTTTAGGCTGTCTCATATTAACAAATACCCAGATCTAGTGTTAAGAAGGGAAATCCTGTCACCA
Source organism: Hymenolepis microstoma (assembly GCA_000469805.3). Lineage (NCBI taxonomy): Eukaryota > Metazoa > Platyhelminthes > Cestoda > Cyclophyllidea > Hymenolepididae > Hymenolepis > Hymenolepis microstoma. The sequence goes on along the minus strand of LR215993.1, from coordinate 296,569 downwards.
AGAGCTGCTTATATGCAGGATTAAGCTTTGGAATTGATTAGGTATTGATAACCTTACAAATAAAAATAAGTAAAGTATCCAGTTTCAGGAATTAATTAGCCCAATTTCTTGCATGGGCGCCTCTCCTCTGTGCAAAAATGAGTAGAGAAATTCATTGAATGCACAATTCAAGTGCACTTTCCACACAGCACGATTAAAATAATCCTCTAGTCCCTTCCTATACAGTACTACTGAATTGAATTGAATGCAGTAGCTACGCATGAGTATCTTAATCGTACATTATGAGCACAGAAATTCATCCTCGTTTTTTATTTAAATGATGGAACACAAAGCCTCTTTGGTCGAGAAGAATCTGAACACCTTTGGATGATGCATGTTTGACTATTTTAGTATGAAACTGAATAAGTTGAGTTGGTCTTCACATTGACTAATGTCTGACTTAATTAGGTAGAGGTTACTTGGTGCTATAATAAAAGTATTTATTTATGGACAAATTTGAGTAAATGGATAACCTGTGATTAAGTTAGCGGTAGATCCCCGAATTCCCCTCTTCTAGATTGAATAAATTTGACATGGACGGGTTGATAAAGATAAGACACTTGTATTGGAGCAAATTTAACTGAATAAAACTGTCTTTTGTTATATGATTTTTAGATTGGAAGCAACTGTGGAAACGGCGGCAATAAAAACGTCTCGAAGGAAGCAAAAGAAGCCACTTCGAGGAGGAGGGCATGAAGATGAGCACATCCCCGACTATCCTTCGGCCACCAAACAAGAGGATGATGAATTGCCCCCACCGCCTCCTGATGAACCAGAAGACGGAGCAGAGGGCGAGGAAGAAGAGGAGGACGAGCCACTCAATTCCGAGGATGATGTTAGTGATGAAGATGCCGATCTCATATTTCGCTCCGACGATCTCGTTGTTTGTCAATATGAACGCGTAAGCGTACTTAACAGAGGAGGTCAAATTAACTCCATTCTATCAATCCGACTGCGATAGGCTTAGAGCTCTCCTCGTATAATTCTGATGATCTTCTAAAAGTAGATTTTAATTAATTTTAGTTCACACGAGCCCGCAGTAGGTGGCGTTTCTGGTTACGCGACGGAATTATGAAGATCAAGGGGCGAGAACAGGTCTTTCAAAGACTTTTGGTGGAAGCCGATTGGTTAGTTCTTTCTTTCAATGTTCTTATCTGTATTACTCCTAAATGAACTATCTATTTACGTCTTTCTTTTTTCAGGATGTATAATTCGCAGCAACATCGAACGACAACGTAGGAACAATCAGGAATCCAATTCACGATGTAAATAATCAATAAATGACTGACGAATGGTTGCCGATTCCCCAATTCCTCCTTTCCTCTCAGTTTGCATTTATTCTATGGACACAGCATATGCAAAAGCATTTGTTCCTCCTTTTCCCCGTATAGCTCTTCGAGTTTTAAAACAGACCTCCTCCTCCTACCCCTCTCCCTTCCCTTTCTGTGTCTACTTGCCTCAAGCGCAAAATGAATCCGACAATCTCTCCTGTTCTAATAAAACTGTCAAAATCCCAACTATCCCGTCTTTTCATTTGATCTACTTGCTCACCTGGTTACAATTGTTTCGGACGGGAGGGAGGAGGGAGGAGAGATAAGAAACTGAAGACAATGACTGGGGTTATATTGATTGGTGCAAATTGTCTTCCTATTTCTGATGTGTGCTATTTTGTTCCGAATAATTGACAAATTCTTAGGAGCGCCGTGCTTTCGGATAATGCTTAGGACTATGAAGGAATTTCAGCCCATCCGCCAGAAATGCTCATCAGAATATGAGCTTTTCTTACAGGGATCAGAGAAGTGGAGTTCACCATCAGAAGACTTGCGGGACAATCTTCTCCTGTCAAATGCTTCTCGAGGAAACGTTCCAAAATGTTTCGTTTCAGTACTCTGCTGAAAAGTTGACAGGTTGATGTGTGAGACAGACCACTTGAAACATCCAGTTCTGCCAATTAACTCTAAACAATTTGGAAGTAGGAAGTAGAACAATGATGCGAAACATTAGCTCTGGACTCCAGCGTTCTTGTCGAGATTCAAAGCCTAATGCCTAAATTTTGAATTGGAACATAAGTTCTGGTCGCTGGGATCTGGAACTTTCACCCATCTACTGTCTGACCAACAATCCATCTTCTAGTTCTGACAGAAACCAAAACTGCTGAAATACCAAAATGGGAATTCTTGACTGCTTACAATTCTGGATATAAAAGCTATTTATTGGTTCAAATGGCCAATGGATTGCTCTCACATTCTTAGAGGCTTTATTTGTGGACATCTGGTGCTGAGTTGAGAGACATGAAGTGTAGCTGTGGAAAATATCACCAACATGAGTGATTACAACTGTCAGTCGTGATAATGTAGTTGGCCGCTTTGCCGCCTCAGTGTAGCCCATGAAAAGTGGGTTGTGCGAGTTAATTTTCGCAATGAACCATCTTGTTGCCAAATATTTAACAGAAACCTACACTCGTGCGACCAACCGAGAATAGACCATCCATCTCAATTCACGAAAAAGTAGAGTCACTTTCCTTAATACGTGAACATTCCGAGAAGGATATATCCACTGTACTCATTGTAGGCTTACATTGAATTTCAGTGCAATCTTATGCAATCCTAAACGGTGGAGAACTGTCCAAAGACACAAACGTGATATTAGAGAAGCTAATTATGACAAAAGGGAGAAAACAAATCTGGAAGTCTTGGCATTCGATCTGGATTTATGAAATGTAGGGATACTCACCACGGTCTTGGGAGGTTGATAAAGTAGTCAGTATTTACAAAGATGAAGGGGTGAGACCCGACTCAGCTCTCTACTCAAGTACTTTCTTTCCCGACATAGTGAGGACGTCGTTTTCAACGATGTTCTGTTGAAGCCTCAAAGTACAAATTAGCGAACGATCATTAAATACACAACACGGTTTTTGTGTTGGAACATTCACAGAACAAGTGATTCTTGCTTTAGGATCGGCAATTTAGGAAGCTATCTGACGATATTGTGAAACGGTACTTATCTTAGTTAAATCAAGGCAAGCATTTGATTCACAGCTCATCTCACTGCTTTTATCAGGAGTGTGTCAATTGAAATACCCTGATACATCGTCAACTGTCATAGTCAACTCCTTGATGTTCCAAAATGTCACATCAAGGACTCAAGTGAAGTATCGTCAATGGAGAGGGGCTTCAGACAGAGATTGAAAGTGGCGCCTATGCTCTTCCACATATTGTTCTAGTCCGTTTTTAAGGGAGTGAGTCTATGCAACTCTCGAGAATTGGGAAGTGGAAATGTTGAATTCTGCAGTATGCAAGTGTTCACTGGGACATTTAGAATGTGGACACGACTTTCTTCTTATTATTAAGTGGATTGGGCATACAGAAAGACTCTACGATGATGTAACTTAGCACTAGACAATAGTATCAGGAAAATTGATCTTGAAAAAAGCCTGGATGCACGTCGATTTTGGAAGTGAAACATTACTTAGTACAGTTTGATGAGCATGTGAGATTTCCAATGAGTTCTAATACTTCTGTTGATCTATCGTGAGTAGCGGTAAAGGTGCAGCTGATGATGATAACTATAAGGCGGAGGTCAGGTCATTTCTAAGGATGAGAGTACTTTCGATCCAAATTTGAATACCACTGACTCTACCTTTTTTTTCTGTGGTCTAGCGTGAGAAGGATGATGGCAGATAAAGATCAATTGAGAAAACAGCTTGGCAAATGATTGTGAGCATGCACAGCGAACAACAAATGAGTGCCATTTGTATTGGCAGACGCGCATTCGAGAAACCTCGTCGCATAATTACATAATTCGAGGCTTAGCCTTTGGGAAATTCTGCTCGTAAAGTCTATATACTCGCCAAACTTGTATTGGATTCGCAAATTTGAAGCTTCTCATAAGAGGAGTTGGCGTAGGCAGCTGAATGACGATGCGAGGTGGATTGTTAGGAAGAGATAGGGCAAGAGAGGAAGAAAGCGTCTGCATGGTCGCTCGGTGTCGTCGACTTTTGTCAATGCATGTGAGATGAGAAGACACTGGCGGACCGACCATTGTCAAAATGCGAACTGATAGAATTTTGTTACCATTGTGTGGTCACTTCGAGCTATATATAATAAGCGGCAGTTTCGAAGTCATTTCAAAAGACGCCGCTTGGGATTGCACTGTATCTTTGATGATAAATAATGTTAGACATGTTTTGGAAGTGAATTAGAATGGGTCAAGCTGTCGATTTCACAGACCAAACGCCGACTTTAGTGAACGCCATACTCCCAAATCATTTTGACCCTACTTAAATATGATCGGAAAGTCATGACTACTTGTAATAACTAATATCAAGAAAGACGACTAGCAGCTCAAATGATGTTTTTTATCGAGATTCTTAATTTTTTATGAGCAGACAATGTTATTGACTTTTGGCCTTCAAGTGAGGCCATATTTACAAGCATGGTAATCCAATAAACGGCAATTTAGTCCTCGATGGATTCAACCTTTTGATTTCTAGTGGAAGCTTCGTAGATATCCATATTGGTCTTCTTTGTATCATCTTTTCATTTGGCTTAGATTCTGTTACCTTTTTTCTGAAAAATGAAGTTTGGGTTTGTGGGGGTGGGTTGAGGGGGGGGGGGGTGAGGTGAAGTTTATTGGAGGTGTTTTTCATCATGACTGTAAAATTCCCAGTTCTTAAAAATAATCCTACTTAGCGGTCGTAATTAAGTACTCAGTTTGTTTGCCTTTTGTACAGACGAAAAATGATCTCTTAAAGTTCAAAACTAGGCTTATGACAAAAAATTTTTATTCACTAAATTCAAATTTGTGTTTGCAGCCAATACTTTTTAACTGAAAACTTATCAATATCACTATTAGTGATTTTTAATTTACAGAATGTGAGTAACATTCTTAAAATAGAAAGGGTGCAGAAATTTTGAGCTGGAACTGGAGAAGACTAAGGACGATCCTAAAAGGAAATGAGTGAAGATGCTGGTGTGGAAATCAAAGAATCTTCTTCGGGGTACCTTGCAGACGATGAATACAACCCTGATTCGAAAGATAGTGAATCAGTCTCGAATAATTTCATGAATTTCTTTACCCTTTCCCAGTCCAAGAAGCCTGTGGAAAGTAATGCCACTAACAGAAGATTTTGCCCGATCTTCTCCTGTTGTTTCAATTGCCTTAAACGTACTTCAGACGAAAATGCATAAATAGTTGTTAAAGTAGAACTGTGAAGAACGCATTATATTATCTTATAATGCTTTGGTTTTTTGAAACTTCCAGTTAATAGAAATTTTTTATCACTCGATTTGTTTTTTTCCTGATAGATGATAGATGAGATGCGTCAAGTGAGCATGGCAATCCTCATATCTTTAAGACATGGATCCGTGTTTTGCTTGAATGGTGACTCCACTTTCTCCCAAAATCATTGAAAATCTCTCACCCAGAACAAATCCCTTCATCACATTCGATCAACTATCATGAGCTATATTAGTCATAAGCTTTTGAAAGCTTTCAAAATCAATAAATTATTAAAAGGAGATTGATATCCAAGTCAGACGTGGTGATTTGGACAAGTGTGGACCAATAAGACGGTTCATCCCTAAGAGAAGTAGAAATATTGCGAAAGTTTTTACTTCATTGAAAACCTTTAGTAATAACTAATTACGAGTCACCGTTTTAATAAGTACTCAAGGCTGCAGGAGGTGGTGTGACGTTCATTGCGGCAAAAGGGTCGCTTCTTCTGATCTTCGCTAAAAATAAACTTTTCAAATGGTTATGTGGGCAAAAGGGAATGAAATAGCTCCAAATTCAATTGGCAGAACTACTGCAAGAGTCTCTGTTACAAAACGAATGATCTTCCTAACTGGTAGCAGGAAACAGTAAACATTCCCAAGGAAGAAGACCAAGAATCGGATAATAAGGGGAAATGAAAGAGGTAAGAAGGAATTGTGCCCCGAAAGGAGGTTAACGAATGGAAGCCCTGCGGAATTAAAATGAGAGGTTGACGGATTTCGCGTTCATTAGGTGTTGGTGAATATCTGTTTAAAAATTCCAAGTGACGGTCAGAATGCGCGGTGAGTCAGAATGTGGGCATTGCAAGCGCACATTGGAGGACTTTCTGAAGTAGACAGTTGGCGCTTCCTACTGCTAATCCCTAAATCTAACTAAAAGTTTTGATGTTGGTAGAACAAATAAATGCATCTTATTGGGTTAATGCAGAAGAAGACTGTGTTGGTAATGTTACAGTTAGTATTAAGAAACAGCAACTACCCTTCTTCAAGGTAGCAACAATCACCATCTTTCAGTCATTAAATTTCGGGAGTCAATGGTTGCCACCAAAAATAATGGTGTGCGAAGCGTTGTGATTACAAGCTGAGTGAAAATAAGATGACTAATAACGTCTTGTTAAGAAGCATGAAAGTGATCTGGAATAACGACATAGACAAGATTACGAGAGGAGTTTTGAGGCGACACCCTCCATGGATGTGACTGTTGGAGAATGCTAAAGACGTGGTAGTACATTAGCAAATTTGAGTCATGAAATCTCAAAAGTAATCTTAATAACCATATGCAAATTATTCTTAAAAATGTGCCTTTATTTTTGATCATAATATGAGACTTTGATTTTAGTCCATGAAGAAGAAAATCGATGGCTTCCACTTGTAGGCCCAACACTGTAAAAAACAACCGCTTGGTCCTCTAAGCACAATACCGTTGTTAATTTTCTAACGAACAATCTGAAGGAGGTCCAACAACTCACTCTCTCAAATAGGTGGTCCTTGGTTAGATTGTCATCGCCGCATTTCCAAGAGAGAAAATCCAGAGTTTTGTCCATCCATCCAAATTGGCGATGCAGTATAGACTATAGACTGGAGTAAATAAATGTTATGCCCATTTGAGCAATTAGAAAAAGTTTTTTTATATTTCATTTTGACATTTTTAGAAGAGAATACCAGTCAGAAGAAAAAAAGGGATTTCGGTTGCAGTTAATTTCTCATTAAAAGTATACTTCTATGACATTTCTTAGAGAATTCGATTCGTGCAAATCTTTCAAGGTGAGTGGATAGATGTTGGTTCTCCTTAATCGAAGCTTGAAACTGATTTACAGTTAAAATTTAAATTCGAATTCGTCAGATACATGAAGACACCTTGGAGGCAAATTGACCAGGTTCGAAAGATCGAGTAATGGCGTCACTCCCACTGTAGTGGAATTGTAGAACTGCTGGTTGGAGTCGGCAAGTGGAAAATTTTCCTTAAAGTTACCAGAAAGCAGAAAGATGTAAGCTTGCAAAATTTTACGTATATTAGAGCTCATTCTAAATTGAAATACTGCAGACACAAGAGGTTGTGACCCTTTCCCGTATAATTTAATTAGAGAGTAAGTGGGAATCGCTTTATTGTCATTTAATTGTGGTTTTTGTGTAGAAAAAAAACGATGAACAACCAAGTTGGGATTTCTCAGAAGATCCCAGATATAATTTAAAGCTAAAGAAGTCATTCAAGGTTACAAATTGGAATACTATAATTAAGGTCATTAACTCATGAAATTGGTGGCCACTTTGTCATCTTAATATGACATCTTGAGATAAGAAATTTAGGGTTTTGAGAGGTGAGCCAAAAAAATACCTCAAGGTAAGTTGAGAAGGTAACGATTTTAACTTCGGAGGCGAAAATGGAGAGTTCTTGGGAGATGTTGATCAAGTTTTCCAATATTTCATTCTCATGGAGGCTTTTTATGAAAGGAAAAAAAATTATTTTAACTAGACGCTCAGAATCACTGATCGGCCTTCTAATAATTCCTTTCCAAAAGGCCATTAAATAAAAAATTCATAATAAACGAACTCTGCTCACCCAGTCTAAGATGTTTGCTTTCCTCTGACGTTAAATAATGTGGAAATGATATGTGCAAACAGGTCAAGGCAGAGCGTTGATGCAAAGAGAGCTGCTTTACTGAAAGCTTCAAATACTGCTGTCAAAATGAAATTTTCCTACAAGGTATTGCAGATCAATAACTGATAAAATATCTATCCCAGATACCCAAACAAATACGTGCTGACTGAACTGTGCCAATTCTCTCGGGCAAATTCCTCGGGCGGGAAGTTACTCACGACAACAGTGTCGAGGAGACAGAGAGCATGGAGAAGTGTCTAGTACAATTGTTTGGCCAATTAAAAGCTGAAATTTCTGAGAGAAAGTAAAATAAACAAGCATTTACAAATGCATTACCTACCTAACACTCTTAATATTTATGTAAATAGCCATTGAAATTATTATTTTTATGGTGAATATATCACTTTTTAACATAATTTAACTCTGAATGATATTTGTTTGGCTTCGTTTAGGGAGCCTTATCCCACCGTTTTTACATAACTTCACGCAGATATCACAGTAGAGAAGGCAAACGAAGAGGAAGAAGAAAGCTCGATCAACCACCTAATGGCCTGTCAAGGATCTCTGAAATTTGTGGATTTGATCGAGTGGGTAACTTTTATTCTCTTTTAATGAAATGTCCTATTAGTTTAAATTTGCATGGAACGTAGGATTCGTGAATTTTACCAATCTACAAAGCAGCTCGGAAGAAGTGTTGCTTCTTTAAGATGCTTTTAAGAAGGTCTAAATTAAGGTTAATGTAAAGGTTGAGGTGGTAACCCTTTTGTAACTTCAGGCACCAAGAAACCATATTGACGATTACGCCTATAAGGCAGAACACTTTTCGATAGTCCAAAGATATTTGTTTCAGCGCTAGAAACATTTACATTTAGTTGACGGTCTCGCACTTCAATGCTTCAGGTCGAATTTCATAATGTTGCCGAATTATTCTTTTGTATTAGGTCTACAACTTTGCTTCCGCCGTTTTTTTCTTACCTTGAGGCTTTATTACAACAAAACGATTACATACATTAAGTCTGAAAGTATTGCCCATCGTTAGCTTCCACTTTGACACATCTCTCAGGCAACAGGCGAATCCCCCGACGAACAAATTTTTCATCTTTCCATAAGATCCATGAGTCGACGAGTCCAATCTTTCACTTCTTCATACAAGCTGGAGTATTGGTCAGCTAGGCCGTGTGCCATTAAACGAGGTGAGTGAGTTGAAAATGAGACGGAGCAACATCTGGAGAGTACGGCAGGTGAGGTACAATTTCCCACTTCAACGTTTCGAGATATTTTTTCACCACTTTGGCAACGTGAGAAGGTCCACCATTATCATGCAGTAAAATAAACTTATCCTGTCTCTCCTTGTACTGTGACCGTTTTTTTCTTTTTTCTTGAGCACGGCTCAGACGGCACATCAATTGCGTTCTATAAAGCTCACCTGCGATGGTTTCCGAAGCTCATCATAAGTTATGCCAAGTTGGTCAAATCACCAAACGTAAAGCATGACTTTTGAGCCATAGATATTTGGCCGAGGTGTTGACGTAGTAGTATGACCACCGGGCAATCCCCATGATTTTCTGCTCCGCTTGGGGTAGGTTATTGTAATGTACCTATTTATCGTCCCCAGTAACAGTACGATTAAGAAATCTCTTTCGAGTTTGCCTTTCCACCAGCTCTTCATAAACAAACAAACATCGCTCCACACCTCTTCTGGGTTTCAACTCGTAAGGTACCCAATATCCTTCTTCCTTAATCATTGCCAACTGTTTCAGGTCTTTTCACCACCTTGCTTGCTCACTGATAAATCTTCTTGAGTCTGACGACACGAGTCTTCACTAAGAATTGCTCGCCTCCAATTCTACATCTTCAACAACATTTTCCCCTCCACCACTATTCTGGCACCACTTCGACAGCAAAATCACCACTCACCACTTCAAACGTTGGTACCATTCCCACCGACACGTTCTGTCACTAATAGCCTGCCGTTTTACCATAAGTATCTGCTGAGATAATGCGATGAGTCCCAGGCAGTCCGCAGATTTTTTCATATTGAAACAAAGTACTAATACTTCCCGCAATTCACGAGAATTCGGTTTTGATTCGGGCATATTCAATTAAAAATGTTATTATTATGCAAACACAAATTAAGTTATATCAAAGAAAAGTTATATTTACAAATGTCAAAACAAAATGTTCCACATGTGTGACTAATATATTTCAACCACTACCGACTACTACCACCATCTTTTGGAAAACGGCGAGGGCAAAGTTGTAGGCCTAATAGGCCTAATGAAAATTACTGCCTGTTTTGGCCATAACAAATCAAAGGTTGCTAGAGTATTTCTGCAATACAACTGTGGAGTTCCATGGTAAAGCACTTCCAGTAATCCATAACCTTTCCCAAGTCTGCTCTTTGTACTGTTATTTTCATGTCAAAAAATATTCTTTGAGGTTGAGATTTCAATGTAGTGTATTGAATTTTCTAGTATTCGTGTCATAGACAGAAAGGAAACGATTTAGATATTTGTTGAATGAGGTTCCGATTTTTAGAATTTGAACTGCTTCAAAGACAATGTTTAAACAAATAAATATTTGAGAATTTGAAATAATAATCAAGGCTAAACAGCCTACTCCCCTCCTATTGCCCTCTCCAATTGACTCTCCCCTTTGTTTGACGTCTTTCTCTATGAGTTCAACTTTTCATCTTACGCGTTCAGTCATAATTTCTAACACAAAAATAAGAATAGTATCCATTTATTTTGGAATGACACATTTGTCGGGCAGGGCTTTGAAATCTTGCTAAGGCCATCATTGCCTACATAAATACCCGAAAATGGGGTTATATCCCCATTGTGACTTGACTCTCGACTAAAACCTTAATAACAATTTCGTGTTAATGATTATTGTCATTGAAGTATTAACCCACTAAACTAAACCGTTAACCTGATTTGACATTTTTCCATTTTCATGGAAAAAAAACGTCTACTCTAACTGTCCGTCACATTCATGGTTATTCGTGTTGGCCAACACTTTTCCCACTCAAAGATTTCTTTGAGTGACTATCGCACACAAGGCTAAAAGTGCGACTCGGGAATGATATCCGATGATGGAAATTTTCGTGGCCTCTCGTTGAGGTGAGATGGACTGATGCGTGGTGGTGGTGCTTTGAGCGCAAGCTTCAACTTAATAAATATGGGAAGAGAAGTAATTTTGCTCACTTAACATCGGTGCGTGGCACATTTAGAAAGTTGTCAATTAGTATGATTCTATATAATTATTGATGTAAGATTGCTGTCAGGCATTGGGAAAATTCAAGTGTTCTTTTGGTGAAAAGGAGGAGAGAGGTCCGGGATTCAGTGATTCTCTCCATGTATGAAAGGGACATATCGATGCCAACACAGTGTTTCAGGCTAAGTAAAGAAGGATAAACATTAAATATCTCAAAACACGGGAGGTTGTTCAAATTTCAATAAACCAAAAACCGATCGTCCTGCTGTCTGTGCGCGTTGGGTAAATTTTCTCTCTACAAAATAGGTCTGCACAAGGAATTGGCAGATTTCGAGTTTCTCGCAAATGTAGCACTGAAATGCAAAATAATATTTTAACGTGACGGTAGCCCAAATACGTTAGGAAGAAAGCAGATAATGTGTGTGTAACCGGGCCGGTGATTTTCCCCTTAATTTGAACTTATTAAATTGGTGCTACAGAATCAACACAAATTAGATCAGGTCAAAGCTGATTTTGGGGTCAAGAGAGCGGTCAACTGGTGTAAAGATGCCGAAGAGATAACGTAATGCGCAAAACCATACCACATCCTCCCATTCTCACTCGAAGAGTTGATAGCTCCCGGAGTTGCATCACAATCAACCCCTGTGACACCTCTTTTATGCAACAAACACCAAATATGCTAATACTATTTAGATACACGTTGTCACTCATTTTTGACATGCTGGGAAAAGACTTAATTACATTTGATATCCTAGTAGAACACTTTCAGCCACAATGCTTAAAAAGGTAGAATCATGCAGTTAAGAAGCAGCAGGATGTATTTCAAAAGAAAAACATTTTAATATTTTCGAATAGATAGCGTGCGGAAATCACAAGAATTAAAATTATGTAAATAATTTTGCTCTCACTTTCTGTGTAATAGAAGATATGCAAGCAGACAGAGGAAAGCAAAACTAATTCGAATTGAATAAAAAGTACCTTAATTTGTGTAACAAATTTGAGTCCGAAGGAAGCTGTGATGACCAAGGCGATGATAAATGAGGTGGCACCGACCATACCACTGATTTCCGCTCCTGAGTAGCCGTGACGAATGAAACTGTTGAGAAAGAAGCTCTCTTTAAGCAAATTGTCTTGAAATGCCCAGAAAGGCATCAGGCATGAAAGTGCACTGCAGAGTGCAAATAACAGATTTCTGTGGATTGACATTCCAATACGTATTCACGTGCAAACGGTTTTAAAATTTCCGCAAACAGAGAATGACTAAAACAAACAATCAATTGGACAAAGTGACAATACTTTAACATGAAGTTACGTTTGAGGTTTGTAATTTTTATGAAAAATCAATTTATGCATTTAATTTAATCATTTCATAATTTGCATCTGAAATATTATGAAAAGTAAAAAAACATAATTTTTTTAACTAAGTCAGATTGCTTGGCATGGATTAATTTAATTAGAATTATTTTTGGAAAAAGAAAGTAGGGTTATTTGTGCTCATTGAACCTAACTTTGACTGCGTTCGTTCATGACTAAAATTAATAGGATTGTGTGGTAGATATTAGGAGCAGGAGGTGAAAAGCTTCAATGAGTAAGAAGACGATTGCCACAATTTTGTGAAGGCCTTTTAATTCAGAAGAAGTAATTGAGTCATTCGAGTGACTTTGCAGTGTCCACTTCTTCTGACCAGCAACTTCTCTCAAACTCCTTAATACTAATGAGAGTTCAGAAAAAAACTCACACAATGCCATGACTAAGGAAAAGAAATTAGGCAAGATGTGATAAAGGATTTTGATACAACTTCATGATCACGGGTCGCAAGCTAATAAGCTATGGTCTAATCCAAGTGCTTGAAACGCGACGGCTTTAGTTGTGTAGTGGACTGCATGGTGACCCAAAGAGGCCGAACTCGATTTCTCTCCATTTTGTCTTTACGTACACATTTTAGACGTGCAATTCAGCTCTCCATCCACAAACTCGCCTATATCTCCTCTCTTCTTTCTCTGCGATCGTTCAATACAACACTACCTTGTCTAAGCTCAAACCCTCTCCCCTTCCAATTATTTGCAAGTACGCTTTCGTTTTATCCTGCTAGTCTTTCAGGACATTTAATTATGGAGAAGATATCCCGACAAGTGACTGGTAATTTATCGAGGGTATTAGAATAGCAATATTCGGAGGTAACCTGATGAGGATGCCGTTGAGAAACATTTTGATAGGTTCCATTAATAAATTTCGGCAGATCATCGACACATACCTACTCTGATGCTGATAATAACTAACATTTTCTTTGGCGTGGAATAATTTCAGAATTGTGCGATCTACTTAAGTGTAGTCTCAACTTGGTCTCAGCAGTTGGTAAATATCACAGTTTGTAGAAAGTGAGGTGACTACGAGGTCTGGAGCCTGAGTTTGGTAAGATTTTTATCAAGTGATTGTCCACGATGCTTATTATGAATTGCAATATGCATCTAAATGGAGCAAAGACAAGAAAATAATGAGTAGAGTTAATTGAAGGAAAGCAGGAACCACAAGAGCGAACAGGTGGAGAGGTGGGTTTGGTCTGTAGGTGACATTGTGGGGCTGGCGGCTTTCGAGTGGTTCATGCATTGGAGGAGGGTAACATATGGGAGACTAGACAAGTTATGGATAAAGTGCTTGACTTATTATCAAAACTAAAGCACATTAACCTTTCCCAAGAAGCGTAAAGGATATGCATTTAAGGCCTTCTAACATGAGGTGGAGGTTCCGGAAAATCATATCAAAGCATGCTACCCTCCTCTAAGGGTAAAATTCTTTACTAGATCACTCACCTTTTATCAAGCAGTTTCAAGTTCACACCGGATGATGATACTAGTCCATGAAAATTGAAAAAGGCCTAAAATTCCTTGGCGGATCATTCCACTAAGGCCAGGTCACATTGTGACATGGCATATTAGCTGAATCTTTAATAAAGTGCAGATGAGAAAATCAAGAGAGACCGTGAGAATGGTTACTGAATTGCATAAACAGCAGATGTTTGAAGAATTACAAATGAGAATTCCCACCATTTCTCAAATGAAATCAGCTGCTGTCATTAATGCCAATTAATTATGCCAAAACAAATCATTTCCAAATTGACGTCTTTTATAATGACTGAGATACCCAAGAGGGGTGCGTTTTATCGAGAATAATGAAGGTTTGAATGCTGAATGTGTGGATTACACGAGAGCTTTCAAGAATTAAAACCCAAGGTCATTTCTTTTCGCAGCCGGGTATTCCATCATAAAAATTAATGGCTAGATATTGGAAGTTGGGTATTGGAGGAATTTGGGAGAGATGAGTAAAGTCATCTGTTTTGTCCGAGGACAGTTCGGGTTATAACACTTTGTGAGATTAAGTCTGCTTAATTCTGCTGCATGATTTTGATTCAGTGTGTGAAAGTTGGGTGAGCAGACTTCTGAGCCACTGGGTGCGCATTATAAATCTTCTGAAAAACGACATTTTTAAAACGTTTGAATAGTAATACTGCTTGATTGGTTGATATTTCTTCTCTTCGTGACAAGTTATGCTTTTCTGCCTGGTGATATCTTAGCAGTTGCATAAAACTGTATTTCCTTACAACTATTTGGGCCATTCATTTTGTAATACCTCTTAAACAGCATGACCACTCCTCCTTCAGACTTGATTAAGGACTTTGAACCAATGACTGTCCAGCTTTATACCCCTCCACTCAGTCCCCACAATATGACCTCGGATCTTACCCCAATAGGACTTGTATGTTTAGACTTGAATGTTTTAGCTTACTATACTAATATTTTAGTCGCAGTCGAATCAAAATGTAATTTCAATGGTCGGCATTGTAAAATCGTTATCAGTTGCGTTATCGAAGTCAGAGAATGTGCAGAGTATTAGGAAACGCTCTCTACCTGCCATAAATCCGGCTAATGAACATGTTGAACCGCTCTCCAACTAACCAATTTCATAAGAAGAGGAGAAGTGAGAATCACACGTGGAAGGCACTTCGCTGGACTAGCCTGATGATTCATGAACATGCCTGTTATTTTCTATGCTATCACTTTTCGCCCGTGCGGTTTCACTCATCTTTAGATGAGAACTAAATGACTTTGATGTAATGTCACTTGCATAGCTGATGCTCGAAAAAACCGGAATTTCGTATGCTGGTAAAGTGGACTTAGAACTCTTAGGACATTCAAATGCTGATGCCTTGAAAGTGATGAGTGAAGAAGACGTTAGAATATAGACATCGGATTTCATCTCTGACTTGCTGCAGTGCATCAGTGGGTGATCACTACGTTTAAAATAGCGACTCCAATATCATATCGGTTACACTACCATTCGGAGCGTTGGTAGAAGTCTCAATTGCTTTGTCGAAGTTTGGAGACGTGTGTAGGGAGTTGAATAGCATTTAACGTCAACCGGGATAAAGGCGTACTATAAATCTGATGAACTATTCTCCATCTGACTGCTTTCTGGAGGAGCTGCTAATATGAGTGACTTACTCAATCTGGCCTTCTCGATTCTGGATTTGATGAACAGATCCAATGCCTCATCCTGCATTTCATTTGAATTTGGAAATCGCGTTTCTATAGTGTTTGAATCATAGACTTTGAAATTGAAGTGAGTGAAAATTTTGTAAAGAGCCTCATAGTCAGGACAAAGAATATGATTAATTTTGAAATATTCAATATAATACTGCTAATACTTATATTTATAAAAGTATGTTTTAGCAATTCCAAGGAGGAGTTGAGTCAAATTTATTTGAGGTTAATGCTTCCTTCTAAAGAGTCTCAATAATAATTTGATATATTATATCCACGCGTTTATTGAAACTGGCTCGTTAGCATACAATACAATAAGTCCAAAGGTGAATGTATGGCCTTCAAGGGATAGAGTTTGGAGAGTGAGAAATGAGCCAAAATTCATCCTATTTAATGTACTCGATGCGTCTCTTCTCAGTGATTCCCACATATATGGGGATGAAATATCTGAGCAGGACATTGTTTTAGATCAAAAACTAGGATCATCGGTTGCGGATGGAGCCTGAGAAGAAGGAGGTTCGTTCTGTATAAAGCGAATTCTTAACATTTTAATAAGCTTAATTTGTTATGAAAACCTGTGATCATCCTTTAGACATCTTGATGATGAGAAGAACCTCTTATAGGACAGACAATAAAGAATTCTCTCCCAGGACCAAGAAAGATAAAGAAGTCTTAAGGGATGTAAAGTTGAGAATGGGCATATTCCATTTTCAATTTTTTATTGGCTTCAATTCTTCCATATTAAATCTTGTGCTGATTAATCCATCCATATAAGTAGACGAGATTCAGAGCCTTCAGCATTTACTGGCTTAAAAAACACTAATATGTCACTTTGAAGTGTGTCCCGCCGTCTTTAGACACAATCGCAGTGCTCAATCGCAGTGTCCTACTCGCAACGGTTTTATCCTACAAACGCCAGGGAGAATTTTCAGTACCTTTTGGCCTAGTAGTATTACTCCATCGGTCTGACACCTATCTCAGCTCTCAACTCAAACTTTCTCCACTTATTCTCTCTTACTCCAACTCTTCATATCGCGTTCTGTCTTCAGAACCTCAGCTGCTCTCCCAACTTGTCATCCTTTCTTTTTCCATTTCTTTCCTAATTTGTGTTATTCTACTAGTTTATTCTTTTTAATTCATTGGATTTTTCTTCATCTTTGCAATTGCTGGAGTTCGATATCTGGTGATCCTAGTTTTATCCAGCTGCAGCTAACGGCTCTCCAAAACAGGTCTCAAATTAAAAGAAGCAAAGAGGGTTAAAGAGTTGTAGAGCTGGTCGATGGAGGGCGGTAACAACACTACTTAATATTCCAACCTATTAATTCCTCATGTTAGAATGATTTGAGTGAATCACCTGCTGTGTCCGTGAAACTCGCAAGCAAATCTATAGGGAATAGTAACTGCCCTTTCTCTTACTATGACCTTTTATTTTGCATACTCACCACCTAATATTTCGAAGGTAGCTCAATCAAACAACTTCCATTTGCATTTTCTAAACCTACCCACTTATTTTTTAAACAGGACGGATGTTATGTCCTACCTTAACTTATATGAAGGTGTTTCTATGTTCCTCATTTCAACTAAAAGACATCCTTATCTGCGGAGAACCAATAAGAAGTATACATGTAAATATCTTAGCGCTTTAACAAAATCATCTTGTAAAAATATTTTAAAAATGAAGAAAGGTATGGCTTGAGATAAGTGTTTGCAATTAGTTCTACTAGCATTTATCCTTCATAAGGCAAATTACATAGCGCCAATTGGATATTTCTTAGTTAACCATTAGGATTTATACAAGTTATTGAGAGTTGTTAAGCAGTGATAAAAGATGCTTCTCCTTGAATTTCTTCCAGTGAGTAATTAATTAGAATATGATATTAATTAGGCAGGAACTTCTACATTTATTTTTTCAGATAAATACGTCAATGGTATTTCGAAGTAAAGTGTCTTAATGCTTTTCATGAATTCAGTAATAGTTAGCGGATTGAGATGAATATTCGATTTACTTAAAATAAAATTTATCACCGCTTTATAAGCGATACAATTTTTTGTAAATATGCTCATCCATTTTGGCAATAGTTGGAATGATATTTCTGTTTGAAGCTAGTAGAAAATTTGAAATGTGTATCTTTGAATCACGTGAAGGAAATGTAATGGCTCCATCTCCCTTTAAAAATTTCTTTTGGTTATCTTTTATTTTCCAACTGATCGTTTCCGGTGTATTAGACTTTATGCTCTTAGTAAGGTGGTAGTGCTAAACCATAGATCTTATCATATTATTTCTTCTATATTTGAGCAAACGCTAATGATTGACATTTCGATACCGTAAATTCAGCGTAAAGTAAATAGGCGAAAATACACCTTTACAGTAAAATGATTTGGTAAGTACTTCTCAGACAAAATTGAAGTTCAAGACCGTAAAAGCCCTCAGGAAAACTTTTAGTCTATTTCTATGAAACCTCCAGTGATACTGAGGACATTTATTATAGTTTCGTATAAAATACCCCTTCCGGTATTACGCATTCGTCGGCTAATTTGAAAAAAATATTTGGTAACCAAACTACGTAAGAATAGAAAATTTCATCACAATTAATCGAATATCAAGAAGATGCTTTCCTTTGTAAGAGATCATACTCTAAAACAATTATTGTATCAGATATGCAAAAGATATGGAAAAAACGATGGTTATCTTTACTCACAGTGGATAAAAATATGTCGAAAGCGTTGACATCAAAATCCACTAAAACCATCCAATTTGATAGTTGATATCGATTAGTCTTACTTTTGAGTGATGATATTAAATTACGTTTGCATTAATGGAGGAAGCTTTTCATCAAGTTTAATAAGCAGATCCACCAAGTACTAATAAAATTATCGTTCAGACAAGTGCGTGTGAAATGATATTTTAAATTATTATTCACATTCTTTACGTATAAAAATAAAATTAAATTGATAAACGAATTTTATTAGTACATTAAATAGAGAAGAAACAAAAGAGTTAAATTTTGCGCAAATTGGAAATTATTCAAATGAGAAATGTGAAAAGTAATCATATGCCACGTATTTCAAAATATAAACGTATAATAATCTTAAAATGCTGTAGTAATAACTTTAAACACTCAAATTTAGTAGCTACAGCATTTTTTAGCTTTGGAAAATTAATTGTTTTAATTCTCAAAGTCGTGGCCACTTCCTTCGTAGAAATTGAAGACGAGTAAGTCACGTTGTTTGCACATTGCTTCTATTAAAAGATTTTTTCGTCTAATGTATTGGTTTTGTGCAGTTTAAGCCCCCCACATGAGTCGAACATCATCGTCTAGAGCGAGAAAGCAGAATTTTTCTCCAAATAATAACTCTAGCTTTTTTTCATGCGGTGAGGATATCGATACGGAGGATGGGTCACAGGACTATATTGAGGACGATTGTCCCCCAAGGAGGGCAAATAGAACCACGTCTATGGCTCGAAAGATTTCAGATCCTAGAGATCGGCAGTCTCAACTTGATCATAATGAACAAGAACGCGGTCGGAGACGGGAGCTTGCCATTATTTACGAAATGATTCGAACTTGTATCACGGAGGATGATATCCGAAGGCATTTAGATGGTACAGCCAAGTCTGCTGACAAGCTGTCCTACCCCCAACTTCTTCAGATCTCGTGTGGAAAGATACAGGATGAACTACATGACCAAAGAGTAATTCGCACTCTGTTTAGAGATATCGAGATATTGGAGAATCTGTGTGATGAATTAGGAATCTCACTTGAGAAAAAACGTCCCGCTGTTGATCAAATGGAGCGTCACAAAATTATTGCCGAAGTCGTAGAAGACGTGCTATCGGTAGATAAAAGGTAACAGTTGGTTCTTTACTTGACTTTTTTTAGATCAAGAAACTTTAATGGCGAATATGTTATGTCTCAGCGAGCAAGAGCGCAGCTGGCGCACAATAAGCTCAATGGGCTATTGGCGGATGTAAACAAATTGGTAAATATTTCCCAAGCTCAGATCCATCATTCTTCTTTTTCACCTCGAGAGAATCGAATAGCTGGTCCTATTCGAAGACCTCTTCGTAGAACTCAGAGACGAAATCGTCGACCAATATGGAGTAGACGTACAAATCCAACTGTCCCTCTCGCTTCTCCAGTTCACAGTCCATTTCCTCTATCGCCGCCTGCCCCTCTAAGTCCTAATGAGGATTCAAGGCTTACTCCTGAAATTATTGATCAAGTAATCAGCCAGTTCCCACTTCAGTCCCTTTCTCATGAGCCTCATACTCCTTTTTCGGCGTCATTAGACGTCCATGATCTCTCGGATCGGGCAACAAATGAAGGCGGCGATATCAGATTCGATGACTCTATTTCCAATGAAGAGGCAACTTCATTGCTTCGCGAATTTGACGTAAATGGTATTGATGATCTTGGGTTCGAAGCCCTTTTTGGATTGGTTAATTGTGGAAGTGTCCCTGAAGATCTTGATAGTGTAACCTTTAGTTATTTCTCCTAAATCTGTTTCTTCTCGCTTTCTGCACTCTGTATATATTTTAGCCAAACTTAATGTAACCAGTCTGAATAATACAGACGTTTTATTTGAGTAATTCCCTTCTTCTCTCAACTGAATGGTTCTGTGCTTTATCATGTCTCTTACTAAGATTAAATCTCCCAAGGGTACCCGCTTTTGTTTCTGCCTAATTGATGCTTGTTTAGTACGTAGTCTCTGCTTCATATTTCTGGGCAAGTCACTTTTGCGATGGGTTTGTATGTGTAGCTCATTTGACCCTTAATATAGTTTATTCAAGTTTGTAACTGATTATCAGGCGTTGGGTTCTAGGTAGTTCTCAGGTTTTATAGGCTATTTCCACCAGCAGTTTTGGGCATATTTTCGCATCTATGGAGTAGTCGTCCATTTAGAGCCAAGTGGTCGATGTTTTGTTTACACTAATAGATTTTGATATCCTTCTTATATTGCGTCGGTTGTTGAGCAGAAAGGGCACGAGAAAGTTCTTTTTTGGACGCCTTGCCCTGTCTGTGATCGTTGCTTACTTCACAATCTTCTGGCTCAGAAATTTTAGAGGACTGGGAAGTTTTCTTGTTAAAGGGGCTTTCTCAAATTAATCGACTAAACTGCCTTGTGTTGCCGTAGATGTCACTAGTTATGGGCGTCTATGATTCTCTTTTTTCCCACAATACATTCGTTTTTTATTGACAGCAAGGCTCTTGAGGTTATCTAGTAGTTATTTTATGTTATTTAACATGCTGACCTCTGTGGGCGGGTCCTCGACATTTTCAATACACCAACGAGTCCAAGCCTCCACATCCCTTTATTTAAGCCAGTACCGAGATATTTCTCATTATTCTAGTCGCCATTTTTTGTCTAAGTTGCTCTTCCGTTTTGAAGTGCTTTTGTCTGCCTCTGTCTATTTAGAGACCACGCGAAAAGAGACGTTTGCGCACGCGCACACGCCATGTCAAAAGTCCGTGTGTTCTAATGACGTCATTCAAGCTCTCTGCTGGTTGCCAAAACGGTCTGCCTTTCGATTAGGGGCGATTTACCTCGCGTTAGTTTCTAAGCCGTCTACGACGCTGCGATGCATTGCAAATTCAAATTCACTTGACTGCACCAAACGCTGATAGTTTTACGAAGAGGCGCGATTCATTGTAAGCCAATCAAATAATATGCGGCCTTAATGAAGAAAAATATATTGTTTTAAATATGAAGTGAGTGGGGTCTATGGTAATGAGATTTTACCATGAGGGAGCAGTGATAATTGGCGTTTTATCAGCACGACTAATTAAGATATCACCTTTGGTGGTAAATATAGATTCTGCTTAAGGAAAGAGGATCAATTTGAAATTAAAAATTAAACCAACATCACAAAAGCGCCTCTTTTCACTGTTGCCTTTTTTGAAGTTTATATTTCAGCAGAGGGTGCGCGATAGACTTACCTTCACGTTGTGCACCCATGCACAACGTATACTTATACGACAAAATGTCTATAAACCGGCATTTGACTTTGAACCACCATGACCCGACTACTCCATGTCATATTCGACCACTTCCACAGTACTCACCTCACCTTACCTTGTTCTCTACCTTTGTGCCTGTCTTCCTCTTCTGTCCCTTCCCCCTTTCTCGACCAAACAATCATATGACCCTTTTAATTTATAAATAAGAACGCTTTCTTCTGTCCTCTTCCACCGAATTTAAACGGCTTGCTAGAATGAGTTTGATATCCGACACTAGCGGAACTAGGTAACAAGGGTCAGTTCTTAACGAAGAAATCAGACATCAGTTCCAATATCTCTTTAATATGAACCCAAATTCTACCCTCCATATAACTTTAAAGGGAGTAGTTTGTATTTAAGAAAGAAGTCTTTATTTGATCAAAGTACAGACGCCCCACCCCTTTAACCTTGCACTTGTTTACTTGATGCACTGAGACGTCACTGAAGGACTAATTAGTGCTACCAAGCCTCCTTTTATCATTTGGCATGACATCAAATAAAGTAAAATAGAAATTGGTCTTTTTCTTAAAGTTTCTAGACTGAATAGTATGAATTCCCAAACATGAAGTGTAACCTCGCCCTGATCCGCTTTAACGATAAGTGTCAAGGTTGTCAATTAAGAGGCGTCTGTAACTGGGGCCACGACATCCAACTCGTGCCTAGGATATTTAATTGCACATTAGCAATTCTTCGAAAGCCCTAATTGGGCTGCAAGTCCTCCACATTTCTGGATCCAATCGTTCATCGCCGCCTATTTTGTATCTGTGCTGACATCGACCTATTTTAGGTTTACAACTGTGAAACAAAGTTGGAAACCCTGTAACCCAAACAATAGTCTTTATTATTATTTATTATATAAAATGGTGAATGTGATAATTGATTGTCTGTTATGTTAAGCAAAAATTGCCTGCGATAGTTGTTTCAGCAGTGGCGCGGCATGTCCACACACAGTGAACGAGAGAGCTAAAGCTTACTGGCTTTGTCCGACTGCACAGAAAATATTCGGAACATTTTCATAACACGATAAAAAATAGACTTGACCATGAACGTCTCAAGCTCTGGGATCCTCTTCTCGAAATTGCAAAATTTTTAGCATTAACCATTGAGTCTTACTTTAAAGCGAAAAGAAGATTTTGGCTTAATTAAGGAATTACCTAAATTAAATGTTCTTTGAGTAATTCGGTAGAGTGACTTTAGTCGGAGCAGGCGATTAACGTGAAATGTAGCTTAGATTAAGTTTCATTTGAATTTTGCCTGGGCTTAGGTGCGCACATGTGGCAGGTTTGATTGCGTCATTTGTTTGTAAGAGAGAAAATTTACTGACTGGCTGACTGACTCATTTCTTGACCTCACATAGGGCCATAGCTGAATGCATACACTGCAAGAAATGAGGTAACCCTGCGACCAACACTCTTTTAAAGCTAAGTTTATTTCACTAGACATCGATGTTAAAGTAAGCTTGGAAATTAAACACATTGGCACACATTTAGCCTAAAATAATCAAATCCAAATTTCAATAGATGATTAACGTAGAAGTTTGGCCAAAAAGTGAGATTTTGATGGCGTTATCGATCCATCGCAAGTGAAAAATGAGATGAAAGGCAATGGCAAATCCAATCCACTAAACTCTTAAACGTCTATGTCTCACAACTTTCTGCTGCTTCCAGTTCTCTACCAAAAGCGCTTTTTATTTCTTATTCTATATTTCCCCTGCTCGAAAACCCCCCTTTTGAAATAGTCTCTTCGATCAATAGTGCCGAATGGCATAGCTGATCGCATACTTGGAATTCATAATTTGCGCAGTTTTTAGCAAAAATTAAGACCGTGCAGTCTACTTGTCAAAAAAAACCATAGTAGGATCTTCAATGTATAGCATCGCTTGGCGTTAACTACACGTTCTTAACAAATGGCTCAATCCAGAGTGACCTGTGTAAATGGTTCGTTTATTTCATACATTCCTTGCTTGTTTGTGGTAGAATGACCTTTACGTCATTGAAACGGTCGGCTGGTGGGTTGGTGTGCTTGTGCGCATGTGTACCTTTTACTGACGTAAGGTCATTATCCTTAGCCCAGCACTGATGTAATTACTATTTACTGCTGATAAATCATATGACACTTTCAAGGTCGTAAAAGAATGTTTTCCAATATTATGCGATAAATTGACGACATCCAATTTATGCGACTGCATTGAAACCCTTCAGAAGTTGAAGTTGTTGGTCATGAAGATCACATTGAGACTGGGTCTTATCAGTGTCAACCAAACTTGGCTTACTTGATGGTTGGAGAAAGGCAAGTATTTCAAGTAGATGTATTTCAAAGAGAGTGAGAGCCTAGACACGCCTTCAACTATGAATTTCCGTTGATACATCTGAAGGGGTAAGGTTGGAGATCATGCAGGAGGATATTGTAAAAATGATTATGCTATATGTCAGCTTTTCATAAATACCTTGCCGTGGTATTCTGATTGGTTATCCCCACCCTTTCCTGGGAGTTTTTCTGCAGAGTAGTTGAGTAATAAACTGCGTTCATCACCCTGACCGTACTTTTATTTTAATAGTAGCAACGCTATTTTAGATCTTTGAAACGTGTCAGCAAATTGGCAGAATTGCACATGTAACAATAAATCGTGCATTTGACAGGGTTGCAGATTTCAAGAGAAAAATGCTCAGATCAACGTTAATACGAAGTAAATGATCAAAGGCACTTTCAATTTGAAAATGGGCAGATAAATGGATGCAGACTTAATCGAAATTTTCTCACTGTGTTCACTTAATTGCCATTAATAGCGAAGGATTATTTTGCCGCACATGAAGACAAAACCTACCAGATTAACTGTCGGCTTTCCGGCTGCGGTGCGATTTTTTAACGATTTGCAGGCATTTGTCCTCTCTCCTCCATCGCCAGACTACACTTACCTTAAACATTATGTGAGTAGGGGGTTTGTAATTACCTCATTATGGTTTAACCCTTTAACGTCCGAATAATTAATTGAAAATTGCACCCAACCGCACTCACGCTTGTCCCACAGCAGACTGATGCAGCCGACGTGATGAGTTTTGGTGGTATCAGGCGAAGGCTATGGACACGTATTGAACATGTTTCAAACGGCAGTGGAGCTTGTTTTGAAAGAGAATTGTACGATGCTAAGGGCGTTAAAGGGTTGATAATGACCATTTATAAGAATGCCAGTCTTCTAAAATAAGTATTAATTGAAAATCAACCCACATCCGAATTGGCTGTCAGATTTAACTCATTTTAGGTGTTCTGTTGCTAAAAGGCTGGCTGCACCTGCGAATTAGGAAGTATGGCAGGCAACTTTGAGACACCTTTTGGATGTAAATCATTTGAATCGATGCTGTTCTATCTCTTCTATTTATAAATCATTCGTGTAAGTAACGAATTCTTTCCCACCTAGTCATATATCTTGATAGAAATAGGCCGAATTTCCATTAGAGCTACATTAAATGGTCTCGTCTTTAAGGCTCAAACAAACTCTCAGCCTGTTGATTTAGGTAAAGTTTCTCACAATCCGTTGATTACGCCACTGTTGTCATGTTTTAACCTATGTACTCTAATTCCATTGTTCGGAGACTTTCTCACATATAGACAGTTTTGTACATCAGCCTTTATGTGCGCAGTCCCTAACTCTCCCAGCCGTTTTGTGTCTTTTCTCTCTGTTTTCACGAAATGTCTCAAAATAAAAACCTTTCTACTCTGCTCCCTCTGTGAAGATGAGCAGAAGGTGGAATGTACAGTCTGCGGATTGACTGGGAGCCAAAACTCTGTTACCCAAACGGCTAAATCTAGCTTCCAAAGACCAAACGGGGATCACAAAAGCTTTCCTACAACCGTGTTTCTTCATCAGCAACTCGCGTTTTCGATTGGCTTTGCTAAAGTCTACAACTAAATTCTTCTGAATTAGCAATCACAATTGTTCAAAAACGATACATGCACCATCAGTGATAAGAGGAATTAAATAGTTGCAAATTTACCCGGGCAACGTGAGGGGCATTTTAGACTTTGTTCTTTGTTTGTTTAATCGCTCTCACAAAGGACATTTGCCCTCTGTACCTGAATGTTACAAAATACATTAAATGTCAGCAAATATCTTGACTATTACAAATGGAGGAAACAAGAGCCCCCGTGCAATGCTTAATTCCTAAATCTCATTATCTTGCGCCTTCACCATATTTACACTTTAATACTGCAATAGATAAAAATATTTATTTTAATATATTTTAGTTTTTTTAAGTAGAAATCTGAAAAAATGTACTAAAAGTGCAGTGGAATATCACCTTATAAAATCGTTGCAATAGAAGAGTGAGCGTGCATTTCGTGGGTTATTTCCAGTCTAAACGTGTAAGATGTAACTCAACTTTAGTAAGATAAACCCAGTTCCCAAATTAAACTTTGTCAACGTGCTTTTGGGAAGAAATCTATCTGTTAATGTAATTCTTAGTACACTCTATGAGGTAGTTTCAACTGGCACAGTAACCAACGAGCATGACTGAAATAGTCCAAGTTTCGTATGAAACTCTTTTGGTTTTCAATATAAAAATGGTAAAATATGAATGATTAAAATTATTTCCTAGGTCACAGCGAAATATCAATGAAATATCCGCAAAATATGGGTGAATGGAGTTCACGCAGAGAGGATATGTTCTAATTTTAAGCAGTAGGGACGAGTCGATCAATCAAGGGAACCCGACTTCTTCAGAGTCATCAGGACATGAGCTTCTCGTTCCTAATGAAGTCCGCCAGTGGATTCATATCACATTTCCATTTGTAGCCGGTGACATTGAAGTTTAGGCCAGGGTAGTGGATTGATTTGGCTTAATCTAAAACATGAGACATTTATGGAGTTCAATTGTAACACCGCGCGTACTGGTTAAAACAGAGGAAGAGAGGTTTTGTAAAGTGCGGCTCTTCGAGATCCACGTGCGAGATATCTTTAGGCTTAAGTTCACTCAGACTCACAGTGTTGAGACTGGATGCAGTTGTTTCCAGACAAAGCAAAGGCGCCACATGTGAATACTAGTCACCTTCATGTTGTTGATGTTTTGTTAATCAAATGATGTCTAGACTGATAACAGACCTCTGTCTCAAATAACGGCCAACTGTCCTTTAACGATGTGCGTCCGCGTATTGATGAGGACGACGGGCCACTTAGAGACAGACAACAACGCTCCAGCTTTTAGGACTGCTTGTTTGCACTCTGTCAAGAGGAATAACAAAAGGCCAGATTCTTTGTTGGGCTTTTGAAATCAATGTTTAAGTACAAAGATAGGGACAATTGTAACATAAGTTGAATGTACGACACTACTCTCGTTTGATGCAAACACTAGGAAAGTGCAAGGTCCCAAGGTACCAATAAGCCAATGAAAGAGGTTGCATTGGACCTTGAGAAATGAAAACGTATGTTCCATTTTGTGTATTTTCTTAGTTTTAAAGTGATTGGTTCAATATCATAATTAAAATTGCCTCATCTCCTTTTAAATTTGATAACTGCGTCCAGTGGAATTTTAATTTGAATCCCGTCAAAGATGAAATTGTCATGGAAGTTCCCCTTCCGTTTTGGCGTAAGTAAGTCAGCTATTGATAAGAATAACACAAATTTCGCCGTCTGGCTTTTAAATGTCTGGGAAAATTTATGCAATTTCTATTTTTATGTGAAGCGTAGTGCTAAGATGAGCTGTGTACTTTAAATTTGCATATATTTTTTTTAAATCAAAATTTTTTGTCCTGTTTACTCTCTCTAAAAATCAAATCTGGAACAAACGAAAGGATATTAGCTTAAAATGGTTTCTAATGTCAGATTTCAGTTGATCACCGCCCCCCCCTCCCTCATTACATCACATTGACATCGCCACCTGCATGATCGAGTGCTAGTTACCTATCTGCTCCAAGCTGAGAGACCATTTTTTTTCTTTAAATTCACTACAAACTGGCATGACTGCTCAATTGGGGCAAGATGTTCCAAATACTGCTGGCATAGTCTCACCCAACCAAAGGGGTGACATCCTGAACCTTGCAGCATTGGAGTATTAAATATTAAACTATGTTCAGTATTTAGTGCAATTATTTTGCTAATTACTCGGGAGAGGGAATTTTTAATTGAATTTTACTTATTTAAATTCTGATGGTCACGTGTGTCTGTATGTGGGACAAGTAGTAGTTTAATTAATACCCGAATTAAAGTGATACGACCGACTTTTGTCCCCTGATAGGGTCACAACTGTTCATTCTCCCTCTACACCCTGCACCGGTTCATCAATGTCAAGCTGATAGGAGTCGAATGTTTTTCTGTCCAGTGCTTAATATTCGGGATAGCGATTCGTCCAACTTCTAGGCCTCAAATGAGAGGAGAAGTATTTTACTCACTTCCTCCCTGTGTCCAGAATCTACTCGACACAGGTGCACAATGACAAGCTGGTGGAACTTCGGGTTGTCATAGAAGCGCACAAAATTAAAATACTGTATCCGCTTATGGTTGTGTGTTCTCACTCAGAGAAATTTTGCCGCTCTTCTTATTGCTACTATTCACTCTGAAACTATAAGGAGGGTAGTCCTACAGACCAGCAGTCAAAATAGATGTCTGCTTAATCGGAATTCAGGGGATCCGTTTATTCACCTTATACCTTTCAGCTTCAACGACAGGCTAATTAATCCATTTTAGCAACTCCCATTGTGACAAAACGTTTTGCTAAGGTTACTTGACTTCCAATTTAATACCTATTGAGGGGATTATTGAAAAAAAACTCAGTTCTTTTTTCTTGAAACCGAGATTTCTACCTCTGCAGTTTCTTCATGGTTCTCCTTACCATTATAGACGTCATTCCCTGAGACGCGTTCTATTGGGAGCTTGGTTTTCATTCATTGTGCTTGCAAGACTTCCGAGGCTGTTCAAATCAGTTTATTTGGGCAAAAGTCAAACAGATTGGATGGTGGCGTCTCTCCCCTTCCCCACCTCCCCACCCCCCTTGCAGAAAAGAGAAAAAAGACCGTTAGTTGGTTTAAAATGGGATGATTCATTTTCATCCAGACAGTAGGATGATAATTACTGCAAGCTTTTGTGTTTAAAAACGTGGATAAAAGTCACAATACTCAATCCCTATGTTAAAAAATGATCTCTGATACCTGGTTGACAGTTGAGATATATGAAAAAAAAACAATCTGCAATGCAATTGCTTGAAAATTGCATTATGTTCTAATGAACTAATTTATCAATTTATGAGTGCCATTAAAATACTAACAGTACTAATTTTACCACTAATGTACGCTTTAACCCGCTTTCAACAGAGTGTGAAATTAAGGAAATTAAACTTTAAATCGAATTAGTGAAATATTTAGTCTCAAGAATAGGAAATCTTGTTAATGGTTTTGTGATGCCACAAGTCAATCTTTTAACCCTGGTCAGTGTGTGCGTACGCCTCCCTCCACTGTCAAAGACGAAGTTGAATGAATTCAAATCTTGTGCTTGGCAAGCTAACATCAACTACATTTGTTTTCCTCCTCCTCCTCCTCCTCGTGCCTTGAAAACTAAGCTCAAGTGAAGAAATCTCAAAATTCTAAAGGAATGCAGAAAAAATGCTTGAATATTGATTTAAAAACTGAGTTCCTTTCAATTTCACATTTACTTCCTTCTAAAAATAATCATTTTTATGACAAATTTACCAAAATTATGCACACCGTTTGATGTCGCCCCTTTCTCAGACTTTGGAGTAAGGGACGAGGTGAAATGCTAAGACTGACTGTGATAACTAATCAACCTGCTGATGAGTGAAGAATATCGTGGGACCTGATCTAGATGTCCCCCCATGATCAAAATCTGTCAAATTTCTTTTCTTTGTCGTACGGAATTGCAAAGCAATTGAACGCTATGATGAACTTCTCCAAATCCCGTCCTTGAATGAAATTGTAGTTGGTTTAGTGAAATGGACGGTTAGTGGTATAGAAAAATATGATTTTATTTAAGAGAACGGAGATAAAAGTACAGAGAATTATATTATTAAAAATTCAACAATATTTAGGAATTCGTGAAACTAATCTCTGTAGATTTCAGTAAGAGTCGGTCTTATCGGAAGCACATGCGAACCAACTCGTGACATTACATTTTTTCGAAGAGATTGAAAAGAGGCACATCATGAAACTCGAAGATCAGTTATTCTAGTGAAAAGTTTGTGGAATAATTGAAATATACCCTCAAGCGGTTTGAAAGAACTATGGCCGAATTTCGAATAAAAGCTCTTGTAATGCATGCGTATGTTGTTTCCATTTAACACAAATTTATCCCTAATTAGATTAATCAATTTTAGAATTGGCATTGACATCACAACCTTCAGATCTATGGGGTGTTAAAGGCAGGGGTGATGGAGATCGTGGGACGTAAATGTGAGGTCGCGGTGGCTCAATGATTAGCAGGCGGATGGAAATGCCGCGCTGCGCAAATCAATTGGTCCAGCTCAATTGGGTGCCTTTGCAGGTCATTGGAAAATGGGTAATGAAATATTTCCATATTAATTACTAAAACACTCCAATAAACTGAAAAGCGGTTATTGCTTAAATGGGATTTTTCAGAAAAAATATTTTAAATAATTAAATCTACTGCCAACCAGATTTAGCTAAAGATGCACACCCAATAAGGCCAGTTAGGATTCGCAATACTACAATAAAGTTACTTTCATTGGTGAATGGGAAATCACCATGACTTAATAAATGAAAGAGTTTATATACACGGACAGGGGCAAAATTAGCAGATAAGGAAACAGAGCCCTTGCACTATCAATAATCAAAAGAACGTCTAGTGTCTAATTACCATTCCATTCTAACTCTTATCGAAATTGAGAGTAGCTGCAATATCATGCCCAAAGCCGACACCAGATTCAATACGAACTTCTTTAAGTATTCGCTTACGAAAGCAACTACGCGAACTCAGGTCTACAAGGGTGTGAAGAGTGAAAAATTTCAAATCTCATGGACCTCATTTCCATAACGTTTCATCAAACCATCTCCTCGCGCATTTCTAACCATGGATCTGCCTTTTGAATATTACTGTGCGCGCAATATCCTTAAAATATGCATTTTCTGCATGCATCGATAATAGGCACAATTTCTAACTTCTAATACACATTTGAGACCACGAAACCAGCACTCAGAGATGCAGATCCTGTGATTTGTGGAAAATTGCTACCAAGGTAATGATGATAGAAATCGATTCTTTTAACCCTTTAACACCCAAATAATTTTTTTAAAAAATGCTACCAACCTCACTCACGCGTGTCTCACAGCAGACTGATGCAGCCGACGTGATGAGTTTTGGTGGTATCAGGCGAAGGCTATAGACACATTGAATAGGTTACAAACGGCAATAGCACCTTCTGTTACGAGTTTAGCTCTAGTGGAGCCTATTTTGAAAGAAAACTGTACAATACTAAGGGCGTTAAAGGATTAATGAAGTCAAGTGCCATAGCTTGTAATGATTATAATTCATGACGCTTTCTAAAGATCGCCTCCTTTTAATGGGATTTAATTTTAAGAAAAAAACTTGCTTATTGATTTTCCTAATTTTTTGAGTAGTTTTATGAATTAAAAAAATTTAGTTGAAAGACCAGTTCAATTAGGAATTCGTGGAAAGAGAATGTAACAGCTTTCGCCTCCTTCTTTGTGCAGTCTTAATTTGGTTGTACTGCACAAAGGCCATTTATCACTCGAGTTTCATTTTCTAAATTTTGAGTTTAATAAAAGTCACTGGAATCAATAACCTCCTGTTATGAAATAATTTGGAAATATTCTTGGTAGTCGACTGCTTTGGTGATCTTTCATCTAAAACTCTAATTATAAGATTAACTCCAGAAAAAAGAGTATAATATCTTCAAATCATTTAATGCACGCACTTAATGTCCAACTCTCAAGAAGGCACTGAGAATTTCCCATGAATTGTCTCGTTTTCCGATGGACAAGTGCCAGTGGCCCATATTTCAGTTACGCCCATCCAACCGCAGTAATCTTGAAATCAACCAATCAGAGTTGAAGCCACCTTTTTAGTTGGGGGTATTTAAACGACAATTCAAAGAGGAGCGAAAGAGACACTTAATATCACTTCATTAAAAATGAAGCCACTGTTATGTATTTTGGCTATCCACATTCTGCTGAGCATTGCTTCAAAAAGTATATTTTCTGAATTATTTCCTTTCTAAAGTCTCCAATTATAGAGTCAGTGCTACCAAGCAGACCGAACATTAAAAAGGATGACTGGAAGAACTTTCTAAGCCTTGTAGAGCGTGTTCTAATGATAAATGAGACATACGAGGTGAAACCTGACCCAGACTTCCTCTCCTTTAAGTTGGATGCAGTGCATCCGGTGCGACTCCAGGAGTGTCAAAACTTTATCGTCGCTAACCCAAAGTGTCCATCCAGAGGCAGTATGCACATCAAATGCAGATTCACCTCACGACTCTTCTACGCCCAGCTCATTCAACTTGTAAGTTGGAAACATTTTCCTCGATAAAATGAGGTCTGTTAAATGCCCTTCACTCAAAACACTCATTTTAAGAAGAATTAGTTTAACTGAGTCCGTTTGATCCAGATCAATGTTTGTTACAAAATTTGAGCTGTACTGGAGCATTAAAAAATTACAACCGAGAAGTAAAGGCGCAATATTGTCGTTGGTTCTTACTATCTATAAGCGCCTTCTTGACATAGATATTTGGGAGCCTTCAAGACAGTTGGATTTTTATCTCGAATTCTGGCGGGTGTAAGCTTGAGGGCGAAAGCATCTGATCAACTGTGCACTAAAACAGTTCTAATTTGCTTGAAGGCTAGCATCTTGACCTGCTTTTCATGATCATATTTATTGTTTACTTATTATATTTGCTGATATTAACAGGTATTTTCAAATCTTTCGTGATTTAATTTTGTCCGGTTAAGTTCCACTTAAGTAATCCATTTTTTAAATCAATAGATTGCATATTTCGTGTTGCGTTATATTGGAAAAATTTCGAAAGTAATTAACATATTTTTAAATTAAACAATATTGCTCCTATCTGAGAGTTACGACTTTTGCTACTCAGTATGTATTTTAATAATTACAATAATAGCTATGTTATTTAACTATTTGGGGTGGTGTAAATAAACTTTAAATGCTCAGAAATTTTTAATAAAAAACGAAACTTATATCTTCGTAATACTAGTAGGGTAAAAATTTAATTCTTAGGCTAATTTGTAAAGATCTATTTTATTCCTACTTAAACACGTTTTGAGAACTTTTTATAATAAATTGATTAGAAGAAAAAAATGGAGCATATGAAGGTGTTTTGTCACCTATCAAACGGTTCTTTTTTCTTAAAAACAGCGACCATTGGATTGGGGGAAATTCCAGATAAAATTGGAGAGTAGGGAGAGAATCTCCTATCACCACATAGAGGGTTACTTTGAGGGTACCATGGCGGCCTGTTGCAAGGCCACCATGAAAGGAGAGCCCCTCATATTCCCGTACATCTCCAAGGTCTACGTCGATAAGGTTTCCAGATGCATAATGACCCAGGATTCGAATCTTCGACTACCGGGTAGCATCGAACCCAACGGTCTTAAAAACTACCTTCGTGGTCTTCTGAACTCCTACTTCAGGATATACCTAACGGAGCACTTATATGAACCGCCTTGTTAATGGTATACCCCAATCCTCACAGTTACTCCCCTATATAGCTTTGGAATGAATCATCTCACCAATAACTGACTATCCCACGAACGCAACAGTCGTTCGCATTTGTATTTAATCTTTTTGGGGTGATATAAGCCCTACTCTGTCCTTCTGCAAAGTCTGACATTAACTTTTTACTAACCAGACATAAAGATAGTCGAAGTGCTAAATTTTTCAATTGAAATGCGCTTTAATAGGAAGGGTCGATTTTCACAACTGATGGTTTTGAAGCGGAGGAATTCTGTCTATTTTGAACGCGATGAAGGAAGAGGAGGTCAGATAATCCAACTCAATCAACTTAATCTAACCTAAGATTTAAATATTGTTTAATTTGTAGTAACTGCTCGGTTCAGAAACTCTTCTCGAAAACCTGACATGAAGGACAATTGGACAAGACCATGAGGGGCAATGTTAGGGGGAAGTAGGGCATGAGACTGAATTGGAGTCACTGGAAGCATTTTAACATTTTGCCAGAGTGAACGCGTTTTGACATTACCCACCGAAGGTAGTTATTGAAAAAGACGAGTACTTGGTGCGTACTATCACCACGTGGAACGTACTAACAGTCAAAAAGCAAAACGGCTTAATTCACAAAAATAAGTTCTTCCAATTCTTTGTTATTGTATATATGGTGGAATTTTAAAATCTATACTATGTGGAAAGAGAAGATGAACAGCGTAGACTTTGCATCAAGACGCTTCAAGGTATGTATAGAAAGACCAGCAGAACTGAAGTGAATGAAGAACTAAAAAAATCCGTGTTTTGCATATTCGCCTTAGGAGTGCATTTTAAGGATTTGTGGTCATATGAAACTGACGACTCCATATTGAATAAAAGATAATCTTTTGTAATACCTCCTTTGTCCACCTTCATCAAGCTTGACTGTCCCCACTAGAGATTACAGTTGACGCCCACCAGTGTGAAGGAAAGGAAGACATGGAGCTACTCTAAGGTCAGTCTATTAATTTTTAACAAGACCATTTATGGGAGAATATAAATAGTAATCGTCCCAATAAAGAAGGAACTTGTCCGATTTAACTGACCAGCATGTACCTTCATCTTATTTTGACAGACACCAAGCCGAGAGCGCATAGATTCTGTGTTGATGACTATTTGTCAGTATCACATAAGAAATAGTTTGAACCCGTCCAAATAACGTACTCACGCATAGATGCACAGATTTGTTTGCGTGCACCTCACATGCTGTTTCAATATGAAAATGAAGGACTCGGTGTCACAATTTTAAACCATTTCACACAGCCATATATTTTCATTTTTTAATTTATATTTCATTTTCTTGTTCTATCAATTTACATTTAACTCCCGAACCTGTCATCTCAAGATGCAAAATGGCGCTGAAGATGTTGAAATAATCAAAACATTTGCGTATAAAACAGAGGTAATAAGCAGTTGAAACTTTAATAATGGCCGATGGAGGTCGTAGGTGACAAGGATGCTGAATGCACCACGGAGATAAATTTGGAGTCAATACGAGAAACAACATCTGAGCAAGTTGTTGGGGTGACAAGAATCAAAATCCCCAATTTATGAGTTACAAAATTAAAGAAACTAATGAACCAAAACCAAATCATGGAATCTGAGGCGGTAGGTTACAGGTAGCAAGAGCAGACAACGCCTCCAAAATGGTGAATAAACCACAAAGAGAATTCGAGAGAGAGAGATGAGGATGAGTGGAGATGAGAGGGAAGGGTAAGATCCGTTCAATACCAAGAGTGTCTGCTTGTGGGTATTTTTGTGGGGAAATGCAAAGGCTATTTACGTGGGGATATGAGTGCAGCTTTACTTCCAAAGTAAACGTGTCATTTATGGAGAAAAAGGAGTAATGATAGCCTCGTCTAGATATGACGGCTAAGGATTTGCGTCCTATTGATACGCTGGTAAAAAATCAACGTTTTTCATGATGAATATGATAGGAGCTTTTAAGTCCAGTAGAGGTATTGACCGAAGCATTAGCGTATTAAGGACAGAGTTTGCCACCTAACAAAACCCTTTAACAAAGAACTCTGTCAACTGCTATAAGTAAAAGATATCTTTCTGTTCATGGGTAAGCTTTGATGATTCTCTTGGAAGTCCAATTATCTGCAAACGTGTCTAACTAGCCTCGAGAGGAGTTTTATTGTACAGATTTCTCACAAAGTTAACTAAGCTATGTCAAAATAGGAGATGCACAGGAGATATCCTGAA
This sequence comes from Hymenolepis microstoma, assembly GCA_000469805.3. Taxonomy (NCBI): domain Eukaryota; kingdom Metazoa; phylum Platyhelminthes; class Cestoda; order Cyclophyllidea; family Hymenolepididae; genus Hymenolepis; species Hymenolepis microstoma. Next base: position 261,002 of record LR215993.1, on the reverse strand, counting down.
GATAGAGATTACTACCATATGGTTAGTAAATGGGAACAATCGACGCTTCACTGCTCGAAGTGGGATGCCTCCACAACCAAGTCCCCGATCCCTCGATATGGGGTTGGTAGCACGTGCGCACTGCCTAGTTCGGTCTAGCGTGAGCGAGATTCTTTAGTCCACCTTTGGTGCATTCAGCGGAATAGAAGGATAAAAAGTCGATTAGTTCACAAGAGGCACTAACCCAGAGCTTTCCATGAATGCAATTCATAAATCTTTTATCTTAATAAATACATTCAAATGGAACCGGTTTCCAAGACTTTTAGTGACCAGTTTAATGAACGATTATTTTTATCAGTTTTGGGTAAATAACACTAAACGAATTTAGGCTCTTAAGAAATAGGACGTCTCCGGATTTCGCATAAATATTGCTGAATATTTTCAAAAGCCCACCCTGTTTCTTGTGCTATAATACAGAGAGATAAAAATTATAAATATGTCGGTTCGGCTTCATTTATGGCGCATATTTCAAGACTGGGAAATCTGTGCACGGAACGTGTGAATTAAAATCCATCGACAATTTCAGGCGGAAAATCACTAAGCACGCTAAAATTCTTCGACACATATTGAAAGAAGTCAGTGGGTGCAAGTTTTACTAAGGGTAGTGATTATAATTGACAAATTTATTGTTGACGAATTATAAAGGTGGTGAGAACGAAGATACAAAATAATGTTAACTTGTAAAGTAAGTCACACTGGGGTAATCAAACCATCTCACTTTGTATTTATCAGATTCAATAAGCGCTTCAAATATTTGCGAACCCTCATAGGCCTCGGTTTTCATGGGAATGGAAGTGAGGAAATGATATTCGATGAAACACCGATGGACATTCATTTGAAAATTTCTGTATTAAATGGAGATAAGTTGCCTGCTGATAAGTGGAACCTCTATTAACTAGGAAAATTCAATCCCCTAGCATACAAAAATCTGGCAAGCGAGCTTTCAGGGAGATTCAAACCCTCAATGGACAAAAAATTTACCTTTTCGAATTTTGATAGTCATACTTAAAGCCCTGAAATTCTCTTTCCCGCTACAACCGTCCTAACGAAATACATATCCCGTTATAACCTTGTCCCAGACCCGACTACTAACTCAGCATTCCTTACCTAAATAATACAGTCAGTTTCTCAATGTCGCAAGTAAACACACACACTCTCTCTCTCTCTCTCTTAATGTAATAAAGTTAGGCCAAGTTTCTCCCCAACATCAATTCACATGCCAATACTTCTAGAAGCCTTGGAAACCTGGATCATGTTAATAGGAGTTCAACTATGTCGATAAAATCGCTCATTAATATATATATATATATATGTGTGTGTGTGTGTAAATCTGAACGATAAATAGTGCGAATAGCTAAGTGAACTAGTAGAAAGGAGAATCCAAATGTCTGAATTCAATAAACAATGTTATGGGAAACGAAGCAATAAATAAGAATGTGGTATGTTTCTTGTGTGGATGTGAAGCGTGTACCACACCTACTAATTTATAGATCATTTTTAAAGGCAACGAAATTTAACCGTCTGACAAGATTTTTTTGGATAGTCTGCGCAGTAGCAGCCTGGAATTTAAAATTATAGTGGATAAGAGAACATGCCGTCCTAAGAATGGTAAAAGTTCTGCTCGAAAGTATGAATTAGGCGGGAACTTGCGCGTACTTTTATTTCCAAGAAATGCCATTTCATTTTATAAAGAATAAGATTATCAAAAGAAAGGCAAATGGGTCACTGACTCTCACTCTGGTGACGCAGCTGTGAAGAGAGGCGAAGGTGCACAGCGTGCGCGGAATATCGATGAACACGTGCGGAAAGACGACTCAGGTCGATGACAAAGCCACAGAATTTAAACAGTCGTATGTTGGATGGAAATCGAAAGTCCCACACATGGATCTGAAAATTCTTGGTTACATTTAGTGAATTTTCTACCTTCCCTTCTATCCCTCTATTACAAATATTCTCCGAACAAATCTATCTCTCATTCTTTTCTTACAATAAACGAATTAGCAAAAGTGCAATAAGTAAGATAATTTTCTATGCCATACATGGATATCTCCTAAACAAGGGCTTTGTTAGCACCGCGTGGCGTTGAGGTCTCATAATTAGTTAACCCGAAATCCCCTTAAAGTCAAGGTAGAAGAAAATTGAAAGGTGACCACACTTTTACTGGACAAAATACTTGAATAATTTTTGCGTCTACTATTACTAACAAGTAGTAGATTTTTTACAACTCTAGTCGAAAAATTAAACGATGTAAGACTTCTGGGCACTATTATCCTATATCAACTACTTTCTCCAATTAACGATCACATATCTCATCGTATTACTATTGGCAATAACATCAATAACAGGCTTTAAAACAACGTCAAAGTACTGCTAAGATACCCTCAATTTTAAATAGTAATCAAGATCCTTGATAATTTGAGTAATGTCGTGAAAATTGATAATATTGGTAAGCTTATATTTAACTATAGGTGTGGGCGATAGACTTACCTCCACGTGGTGTACCCTGATCAACTTATACTCATAAGGCAAAAAAGTCTATAAACTGGCAGTTGACTTCAGACTTCAAACTACAACGATCTGACCACTGTATGTCATATTCGACCACTTCCACAGTACTCACCTCACCTTACCTTCTTCTCTACCTTTGTGTCTGTCTTCCTCTTACATCTGTGAATCACACTTCTGTTCTCCCCTTTCTCGACTTTTTAAAACTTGGATGTTCCTCGCTCCTGTGAAGCCCGAAGTTAACCCATGGGCTAATGGTAACTATCATGATTTAATTTTTTAATTTTTATATCCATTTTTACTCTACTCATATTGGCACAAACGTATCCTTTTTACTACTTATGCAAGTCTGATCCTATGATCACTAAAGCCCTTCTTACCTGATTAACAAAGCATGCGCTTATTAAAGCCGGAGGTTTATTTCCAAGCAAATAAATAAAATGATTATAAGAAATTTAGAAACCAACGCGAGGCAAATCACGCGTCTGAAGGTGAAATGATCATATCTTTACTCATTTAAAAACTATAATAAATTGGTAAATATTATGTAGTTACTTTAATGGTACGCGTAGTTGTGGGTTAGAGAACGTTTGTTACGTTACGCAGCAGATAATGTGTACAATTCCTTCGTCAAATGTTAGAAAATTAATACTTATCGGTGCACATTCAGTGAAATGCTAAAAGGCATGCTAGAATAATCGAGAATTGTTCCCCTTCCAAAACTTCTCCCTTTAATAATAAAAAATGCATTTTTGTCTTGTTTTTCCCCTAATAAAAGCCTTGCTTTTGTTTATACACGCATATTTGCCATAATGTGATTTGTGTTAAGCTTTTCTATTAGTTAGTTGGTTTCATCCTGCAATATTACTACTGAGGATTTTGGTAATTGAATTAGGATGAAATCACAAGTAACATTTTTTTCAACCTGGAGTCACCGAAGGGACATTTCTCTGCCAATGATGATACCTCCTTAAACACTGTTGAACACTTACAGAAAGTTTCGAAAAATTAGTGGTTTCTTCAAATTGTTAATTAGATCTGAAATTTCGCATTTCCGTTCTTCTTAATTTATGCTTCTTTGTCTTAATCGAAAATAGTGCAAAAATATCCAAACTTATGTACCATCATAATTTTCAATAGTGACGAAATCTTGAAAGTCAAAGCACACAACTTCGATAAACACATAGTCAGCGATGAAAATGACCAATCTTATCTAACAAATACATTCAAATGAAGTGAAAGAACGCCTGTTTTACTTTAAATTGCATCAATTTATCTTTCTTTATCGTGTAGATGCTTAACACTAAGGTGTTCAGCATAATTTAGCTTGTATATCGGATTGTTGCATCCATCTAACTTGAAGCGTACGCAATTCTCACGCGATAAAATGGTCAATCGAACATTCTGGAGTGCGCGGCCGTGTATGCGGAGCATCGCTCAGATATTTTGCTATTAGTGTGCACCTAAATTTTGTTAGATGTATGTGATATCTAATCATGTTTGCCAACATCATAATTTGCAATAAAAATTTCGCTTGCAACACGTATTCCTCCTCCCTACCATTTTGACAGCCTTCCCGACTAAAAAATCTGCCACAGAGATTTCTGAGTATAGTCGAGGCTTATTAGTGTAGCAAATCCGCTACAAACTCAAAATCGGACCCAAATAAAGAAAACATAAATTATGAAAGGATAATTATGTGTTTTCATAGTAAAATGTTTAACATAAGGAAAAAAGTCCACGCCCTTGTGAATAATACATAGCATAAAGGAGACTATTTTTCATGGTACCGATTTCTGCGAGTCTGTCTTCTAACTAATGACTTCTACCAGTGTTACCATTGCAGTAGAAAATAAAAAGAATTTGATTTGAAATAACGTATTAATATATCTTGGATGACACCAAAAAATTAGATAACTTAGATCCTTGCGAATGAATTTCAAAAGAACAAAACGATAAAAACTTGGTGTTTTGACGAAAATATGCATTTCTAATTAATGATTGTGTGGTATAGTAAAATAACGTATAAAGTAAAAAATGTAGATGTATTCAACACTTATATTCAACGGAAAACAGATAAGAAAATTTAGAATCATAAATAAAATACTTTAATGGCGTTATAATTTCTTTAATTATTTGGGTACGCATATTATAACCATGCTATTTACAAACATATTAACAATTAAACTAAGATTACCAACATTAGAGTCTTTAAATTGATTATGCTTTTATTTTAATCGAAATTAAGAAACCTATCTTATTATTGAATATACACTCAAGTTTTCATTAGTTTTGATTTAGCCTGATTTTTCATTCTCTGTACATGAACCTCTGTATACTAACGTCCTCCTGACTTTCTGTAGCCATTTTCTTTCTTTCTGTAGAGTTTATTTTTAAATCCAATCTATGTATTAAGGCTAGAAGGGGCTATTTTTTGGAAATTTTTCCATATTTTGTGATATATTTCTTTAAAATATAATTTCACGCTATACATAAGCGAAATTATTGCATTTCAACATCCGAGATTCTCTTTTTTTAGATGGGTGAAAGAAGAAATCGGTCTCAGAATGAAGAGACTCTCTCAGAGTCTCTTGGTCAGATTATTCTTGCCTCTGGGGATTATTATATTCTTCGTGGCTCAGTATCAGATACTGTTATTGACGTCCTTCAGAAGCACTCCGACTATGTTGCTACAAAGTTTCGTTCTCGATTGGGTTCCGTTGACTCCCTCTCCCTTTCTCACTTAATCACCTCATTATCAGACTTACCTATTCAAATTTCTCGGATTTATAACTTCATTTTCACTCGATCTCTCGTGGATGGAAGTCTTTGTGAAGCAGAATCCTCAAAGATACTTAACTCATCTCCGTCAAATTTATTGACCATTTTTCGTACAACTTGTGATGAAATTAACGTCAGTGCCGAAGAAAAACCCCAGTTACCACCCTGTCTTCAAGGTGGTCAGCAAATTCGATCTCAGCGAATTGATGCCTTTGTCACTCACAAATCAACAACTATGCAGTATGAAGATTTCTCGCGGTTACGGAATAGAGCGACCTTATTTGGACGGCCCTTTGATCTCTGGTTAGAACGAGGTGGGTTTACCTTTTCTCAGAAGTCAGATGGAGCTAAGATCCTAGCCTACTTGGTCACTCTCTGTCTCCGAGATGTTGTCGATTGTGCTCTCTTCAATCGTCAACGGTTTGGAATTAACCTCTTCTCCCAAGTCACCGCAATCGAGTTGCAGCAAGCCAGTTCAGTTTTACGAAAATTAGAGTATTTGTAAATATTGGTTGTTACGTTTTTTTTGATACTTCAAATGAAATTGTACATATCATTTTTAAACAGCTTTGTTATTCCAAATTCTGGATTTACTCACCATAAGGAACTACAGTTGCTAAGAGGCGATTTTGTGAAAAAGCATCTATTTTCGATTCCAAAATTTTATAATAATGCTTTTGAGCTCAATATATTCCATATAGAACTTTACTTTTGCCCTTTCGAAGTATTTTTAGTTTTTTTTAATAGTACTATTAGTATTTTCTTTGATATTAATATTTGTGTATGGGGAGGGAAGGGGCGTGAGGTTTTTGGGGGATACCCCTTTTTCCTCATCTTGCTTCTTGCGTTGGAGTTTAGATTTGGGATCGCAGGGATAAAGAAGGAGGTTGCAAGTCAAATTTTATCTGCGGAAGTTTTCTGTTGTGTTAGTGAGAGTTTTCTATAGCCTCTGTGCTTTTCAGCAATTTTTCGCTGTTTGAATTAAATGAGTGTGAAACATAGCTCATGCATTTCCCTAAACGTACCAGATATTCATGTGAATTTTACTATAGCCACTACAAAGTAAACCCCATTTGGTTTCATTACAGTCTGTGTTTCAGTTTATTCGTGCCATCAGTAATATTAATCTCGGTTCGACAGCGAACATATCAGTTTGTAACAATAAAAAAGCATGTTAAATTTCGAACCTGAGAAAGAAGTACTTTTGAATCAATAACAGGATTCAGCCTGATTTCCACAACTGTAAATATCAGGTAATGGCTTTTACTCTAAGGAGGTCCTTTCTCAGCTCTAATCCAAAACTTCTAAGACTTCTCACAAAATTTTAACGGCAATATTATCATTTAGTAATGAACAATCAAATTCGTAGTCGTTTTTTTTCCCAAGGGCTCTCAGCTTCATTCGAACTTTCAGGAAAAAGGAACTGAACTTAATCCTAACCCTAAGCAAGGCTTAAAATTGATTAGCTGCGGGAGAGAAGATAAAGTTCTGTGATATTTTACAGTTAAAATTTACAATTTGGTCAATATTCTAAGTAGAAATCCGTCTTATTGCATATTCGGACTTCCTAACTCTTAACGAATTTGTCCAGATTACCACCGTTTTGGAGAATTGGATATTTTCGAAGTTTCGAACCGAAGTTTCATAAAATTATGGATCGAAGAGCTGGATATTTTTCATCCTTTTACTGACTTTTTGTGCTCTGATTTGCGAACTAATTCTACTGTAACACATTTTTCTAAAGAGACAGTTCATTCTGCCAATGTGACGATAGGAAATTGTTCTATTAAGTAGGTTATATATTATAATCAACTTATCATAATTGTGTAGTTGAGTGCGCCTTATTTGGTTGTAGACAAGTGGGCGAAATAGATCCTTACTAGTGTAAGTCGTATAGGTAGGGTGGAGTAAATGTAAAAGGGGACATAAAATGTGCTAGACGTATGGATAATTACAACAAGAAACATTCGCCTCCTCTCCGCATGTTTCCTCCACGAAGGATAGTGAGCGATGACTATTGCAAACAGTTCTTGTCAACGGCCCAACTGAGCTCCCAGTTCGGATTTCCTATTGGTCCATTCTGCGAGCAGACGTGGGCCTCACTTTGGTCCGGCAGGAGTACTAGCAACCTTCTAGAAAATGTACACACTCGAAACACGTTTTCTATGCATCCTACTTATATCATGTAAGTAAAGTGTTCATATTTTATTGGTCAGGTCAAAAACAGAATTAATTTCTCAATTAAAATTCTCTTCCCACTCCATATTTGTATAAGGATTTAAGGCTGTTATAATCTAAAGTCACAACAATCCCGACAGGAGTTACCTTAGGAGACCGATTGAATTGGTCTTAGCGCCATCCTAACGATAAGGAGGAGGCGGAGGAGTCGTGAATTGGAAGCAAAACAGCGTCGGTACTAAACGGGTGGAGTACGAGTTGTGATAAATCGCCTATTGAAGTATAATAAGAATTGCGTGATAATGAATATTTTGCATATTTGCTAAAATTGGCAAGATTGGAGAGTTGCCCCCTTGCATAATTTTGGGGTAAAGTCTGAACTTACTCCACACACTTGGGATCTGTGGCCATTTCGAGAGGCTAATACGCCATTCAGGGCGAGCAGAAGTATGGGTCGATGTTCGTGTGCGCATAATGAGTCCAATTTGACAGCACGAGGAGCTTTGAACGGTCGCACCGATTCCTCAATTGGGGTAAAAGTGAGTAAGTTAAAATTACACATTTCTTCTTACGTCAAAGTATTAAAACACTAACTTTATAATACAAGCATCGGGGAAACCCAGCTTATTGGTTTCCCCTCATTAAATTGTGTTTTTCATCATTTGTACCGGCTTAACCCTAATGACTTTGAACACCGTAATACGTTCATTGGAGATGACAGGGGTATTACGCATTAATATTACGCATAACTGTCGTGTTCCACTCTTCTCGCTTATAACTTTATCATTACCAAAATTAGCCATTGGTTTCGGAGAGTTGGAGTTAGATACTTTACATCCTCGAGCTATCTCCAATAGAAGAAAATATGGTAAATGCTCTAATACATTTGGCAGTGTATTGAGTAAAGTACGGTGTTTCGAGAGAGAGAGAGAGAGAGAGAAAATAAGAGGGGGGAGAGCTAGGAGAAAAATGAGGAGTGCCTCTGGGTGTTGTTAGAGGTGGATGAAAATATAAAGACGCCCATATGAAGAAATGAGTGCAGCTTTATTGTCAAATGAAATGTGACGGTTGGGGAAAAGGGAGAATCGATAAATGCATTTTTGACTCCTACTATCATGGGGACAAAACATCAATGTCTCTTCAAAAAGAATACGACTAAGGAGTAATTTTAGCGAATGCATAGAGAGTCATCCTTCAAATTATTGAGTGTTTAAGCTATTGTAAGTTTATATACTATTTAAGAATTCGATTCTGCGGAGTGAGAAGTGTTAATTAGTGCATACAACTTGTTAGTCTTTTTTATTCGGGACCCAGCTCTAATGGAGGAATAGTTTCTCTTTTACTTCGAGTACTTTCAAAGGAAAAACATCTCTGTTGAAGTCTCTCAAAGAAGTACTCATATTGTGATTGAAAATGGCATGTGTGAAAAAATTAGTTAACTCCTTGTCAAAACAACCGAGATATGTTCTTTTATATACAAAAAATTGCTTGCATTTGGCTGCATTTTTCACTGCAATATTCTTGCGAGAATTCTCATGAGGCGGCATTTTTCACTTTCAAGGAAGGCTTCTAATGTATCAAACTTGACTCGTCTTGATTAGGGAGATTTCTTTCTTGCCCAATTTATAACCTCAAAAGAAGTTTTAGTAAAAGAAACAGAGTGAGCAGAGCGTGTGGAGCTTCAGTGACCAAACATTTTTAGTTACTTCGTCTCTTCTTAGTGGAAACTGTCAAATACCGAATCAGGTGAGTTCATTTGTCGTCTCAACCAATGGGGAAGACACGAACTAATAAGCACTGAACATCGATAACGAGCATTTGCTGCGTGCCGGGGGTGTGAATCCTGCAATTCCAATTCTGTATCGGATACTGCTTGACCCGAATTCAGAATTCAAATGAGGTAACACTCCTCGCTACATTGACTTGCCTATAAGCACCGATTTTGGACCCTTTCCTTATTGTCGTTTGTCGGAATTTCTGCTCACAAATTTTACCAACTTCCCACAATTTAACTCGGACTCCTCAACGAAGGTCAACATGGAGGATTATCTTTAAGATCTCGATAAATGAGGCTTCTGGTTTGGTTGAGAATTATGGACACTCTGAGATGCCTTCGAGAGCTTTAATCAAAACGCTTTATGACTTGCAAAGATCGTGAGAAATAAACTGAATAACTCTCAAAGAAATAAACTGGCGCATATTTACAATATAAATTGGGTTTTAATTGACAAGTCGACCAGCCTGCAGTCGAATTCGTCTGCCTCATTAGCCGAAACAATTGTTTTTACGCTTTATCCGTCGAGATGGGGTGATCAAAATAACATCACAGCGGTGTTAACTTATCAGCCACATTCAGTAAACAAGAGGACACAGTTATATCAGATGCCCGCCAGTGTTTACGCCACAAAAAAAGGTTAAAAAGCCTGTCTGTCCGATTGGGCAGATATCTGCCTGAAAGATGTACCAGTCAAAATAATATTCCAAGGTGCATATCTAAAACAAGGAACTGATGAATTTTACTTGATTTAAGTCCCATCAAGTGAGGAGGGCGGGGTCCTTGTTTCCAGTGCCAAGGTGTCCAGACTCTTGGACATCTAAAAAGATGACCACTGCGCAAATGATCACCTGTTTTTCTTTCCTTGCACATTAGTACAAAATTACCTAGCTTAAAAAAACAGCACGAGACAGAGGCGTTTTGTTAGAGCGCATCGGGGGAATGGTTTCATTGACTTAATTTGGTCGTGTTTTAACTTGTTCTAGTAATACTAGTAAGACATTATAGAAAAAATGTGATCTAAAAAAAGTCCTTAGAATAAAGGTGATGGAGGGTTGGTAGGTGATGGGTCCCCTCAAGTTTCAATGGGCCAGATTTGGCTACATCTCAGCATAACATGTCTCACAATGGTCTGTGCGTTGGCAGGTACTTGCTAGTGGACGAGGAGTCAGGTCCGATTTGAGTAAATATGCAATTCCTTTCGATTCCTTGTCACTGCTGTCATGACATTTGTAAAAGAACAAATTTTTAAACCAGGTTCAATTTTTTAATAAATTGAGTTTTAAATGGAGTGGTGTGTATCCATGATTAGAAAAAAATTAGATCGGTATTTAAAATCTTTACAAGCATGCAGACCGATTAACATTAGTCGCTTAAAAATCTAGTAATTTATTTCCTTATAAAAATATTTTTTTAAAAATGGAATACTGAAACAGACAGCGAATTGGAACCCAACACAGGTTTTCGTCTACGGATTTGCCCTCAACCATTCGTAACCCCCCCCCCCCATAGGGGCAGTTGGCTTAAATTTGTGCACCTCATTTCTTGATGCTCTTTGGGTCGATCTGAAAATGGCCTTCTTCAATGATTCCCTTCTGTAATTATACTCAGGCAGCGGACTCCTAAAATCCATTGAAGGTCGATATCTAGCCATGCTTCTAATTATTTACGTGATTGGAGGCAGTTTTTAGTCACATTTTGAGAGAAAAGTACACATCTCAGTTTTCAAAGTATTTATTTATTTCAAATGGCAGGCTTTATGATAATTATCATAAGCCCTTTAGTTGACTTCGGGCTTCACAGAGGGGAGGAACATCAAAGTCACACGAAGTTGAGAGGGAGGAACAGAAGAGTGATTTACAGATGCAAAAGAGACAGAGGCAAAGGTAGAGAAGAAGGTAAGGTAAGGTGAGTACTGTGGAAGTGATCGTATATGACATGGAGTAGCCAGGTCATGGTAGTTTGAAGTCAGAAGTGAACTGCCGGTTTATAGAATTTTTTGGCGTTGCGCATGGTGCGCCGTGTGGAGTTAAGTCTATCACGCGTTAAATAATGTTCGACCACTACCGCAGTCTTCAAAGTGTAAGTTTGGGTATTTATCACATCTTCGAACAAATGATATATTTACTTATAATTATATTTATAAAGTGCTTAATCGGTATCTCAACTTCTAATCCATGAGTTAAAATCAAAAATCGGATTTCATCTTAGCCCATTCGGATGTTCATTTCAGATATGCAACTCAACCCCTCCCCTCCCCCTGTTCTAACGTCAAAAATGACCTTTCGAGACATAGAGGTATTTGGCTGACTTCAAATTGCGAGACACTTATTTTTCCGATTTGAGTTTTTCCAACTAGATGGCTTATTATTCAAAAAAAATTGTAGAATATTAGAACATATATTTATTTTAAATGCCATTTTCATCTTCGAAAGTTGAGAAGACTCACATCCGTAAAAAACCCGCCAGTCGCTATAAACAGTAGAACGTAGACCATATCAAATGGAATGAAAAACTGCTGTGTGAGGTTCGTAAATTAAAAATACAGGGCAATTTGGCTGTAGTCACACGCATCCGAAATTCCACTCGCCATTGGTTTCACATGCTTGCAATGAAGCAATGGATTACTATTGGTCTTGAAATGCAAATTAACGGTTTCTTTTCACGGCCTTTAAAATAATGTTTAAGGCGGGAAGTGGGCATTGAAATGAGAATTTACTCGTTTTCTACACAAAGGGATAGGCAGTTAAAAAGCATACAATAATGAGAGGAGAAAATTCACTTTTTAAAAGTCTTATTCTCATTCGTAAATGGAGCATTGTAGGCCGTATGGGGCTAAGAGCTGCCACACGAAGGGTATGGAAAAATTTCTTCAACTTCGATAGCGGCACTATTAATTTCACCATTAAGGTTTCCTTCGAACGGCTTTTTTTTAGAAATACACAAATTATACATTTCTGTTTTAATTCCTGATTGGGATTGGACAAAACGATTTTATGACATTGTTAACTGAGCGAGTAAACACTGAAAACGATCCCATTGTTTGGATAACAATTCGAATATTTTCGTTGTAGTTGAAAGGAACTCGATTGGTTTCTCACGATCGAATCCCGGTAAGTGGGACCGCCGCAACGATTGGCGAACCAGGCATCCCATTCAAACCAGAATATGCGGATTTATTTTGCCAATAGGAGAAAACGGTCGTTTTGGTTATGGGTCTGAGTAGCTGGAGTTTTAGTAAAAAGTAGTTGAGGAGTTTTAAAACCTATGTTCTGTAAAACAGGTCACCATTCCATGACATAGGTTTTCGTCATTTGACATTTCTTCAGCAAATATTTAGTATAGCGGCTGGGATAACATTATGCGATGTCGCCAATTTAGGAATTACAAAGTGGGGACGTAATGAACCAAAACAAGATTTTTGAAGGTAGCTACATCAACCAAAGGTTCAAGAAAGAGGAATACGGAGATTTGAGTTTGCCATAGGATTTGAAATAAGCCACTATGGGGACTTGAGTGAGTAAAAGTGAGATAAGTGAAAGAGGAGGAGATGAGAGGGAAGTATAAGAAGAGATAAGAGACAAGCGTATGTCTGCATGGGTAGATGTAACGGAAAATGCAATAACGGTCCGTATGAGGATATGAGTGCAGGTCTAATTTAAATCCACTGGGACAGTTATAGATATGAGCACTGGGGGGTTGAGCTATTTTGACCTAAAGGCAAAAATGACAACGTATTTCCGTAACGAATGTGACTGAGGGGTAATTTTGGCAAATGTATTGGGTTTGTCCTTCAATTGTCTTAGAGCTTCACGAAAATATCGGAGGGGGCGGGGTGGGCAAAATGTACGATGCGAAGAAATTTAATAATCCTCGGAATCGAAATTTTAATGTGATTCAGACTTTGACAATGAATCATAGGAAATTTACAAGAAAACCTTAATGATTATAAACTGATGAACGAGGAACAAAATAGGAGGATACGCTATCAAAGTGTTCTTCTGAAAGAAATCGTTTTATAATGAAATAAGAACGAATATATTCACGTTTAATCAATTTAAAATTTGCATCGTTTTTCATTTGGAAATGAGAATCAAATATGTGAAATATTTCACTCCATTTGCTCGGTATTTATCGTGTTAAAATTTTGAACCTCAGTCGTGCTCCTTGCAATGAAACGATCAAGTCAACAGTAGTGTCGACTTTCACTCAGTTACATTTCTTCGTGTTATGCCATGGCAAAAATCGAAAATCGCGATAATTAAATCAAAATGCCAATTATTTCGATTGCATGAAAATTATATTACGCAGTGATAATCGAAAGCGAGCAGAGGATGAGAGGATAAAAGGAGAAGGGAGCTGAGATAGCATGAGAACCTGGCGTTTTCACCTAGCGTATTAATGTAGGGAAATTAGTTGAGTCACCATGTGACAGAAGCGAATGAAATCGATAATCGATAAACTGCACGCGAGCTTTACTCGGGGAGGGGTGAAATGCATTAATTGCAATCAGTTTTCACAAGCATTCGATTCCAAAAATTATTTTGAGTGAAAACTTCTAGCATACCAGTTTGTTTCTAAATAGATTTTGGTAGGAGCATTAGGGGAGCAATCTCCCACCGAAAATGAACAGATGGTTATTTGGAATCTAAGCATAGATGCCAACAAGTTTTAAAGAGACCATAACTGAATAAAAATAGTATTAGAATGTTTAGCGAAAAGTAATTTGTTTTCATTTCCCATCGATGCGTTTTGTTTCGTTTATATTTCAAATCGTCAAATCCTTATCAAATTTGAATGATTTGAGTCTGAGATTGGATTATCAAGAGTGGTACATTTTAAAGTGGTTGTGATGCTGAGACAAAAACGAAACATGTGTTTTTGTACTTAAATTTTTAGTTAGATCCTCAGTATTTTAAGAGAAGACGTCAAATTAAAACTTCCAAGTAAAAGTAGAAATATTTAAATTAGTCGTTAAAATGGCAATTAAGGTTGCTAGGACAGTGCCAAAAGTGATTGGCAATTAGGTGAATTATAAAAGAATCAATTTACAATTTTGATGCTCTCCTGATATAATTCAGGTTCAGGAATATAATATTGGAAGGAAAGATTGTGTACCCATGTCTACCAAGATTTCAGGGCATATTAAAAATAGCACTCTGAATCGAATGGGGATTTGAGTTTCAATGTTATGAGGCAAGAGAGCTACTTGCTTATTCAAAAACTGTGTGTTTAATCCAACTCACTGAGCTCTGCTAAATTAAGGTGTTTCAGATATTTACAAAGTTCGAAATATCAGCTTATATCGGCAGAACAACGCGAACATCCATTGTTTAAACTAATGCAGCTTCACATACTAGCTTTCTGCTGTCATTAGATGCTTTAGAGGAGGGTCATGTAGTATGCGATCATGAAGAAAGAATGAAGATTTTGCCTTCGTCCATGAAAATTACCGCAGTTCTTGCCAATTGCCCTGAAAGCTCTACTCCACTAGAAGCGGACATCTCACATGTTTCGAAGATAATTAGGACGAAGAGTCGCAAACTGGAACTGTAATATGTTTAAAGCTGGACATCTTTATGTCTAGGTCATTTTTTAATTAGAACATGAATGAATCAATTTTTGTTGATCTGATGGACGTAGTATAAAAATAACTATCCTGTTTGAAAAATGTCACTTTGTTTTGAGATATCTCCATAAATTATGGCAAATCGTGAGCTTAAGCTGTTGCCATTTAGTTATTTGGTTTCTAAGGGTCAACAGTGTAAAGAATCACGGAAAGTTGCACATTCAGAGCATCTAGACTAACCCATATTTATATACAAGGGAAGAACGAGAGGGAGAGCCATTTTCCTCTCATTCACCTGGATACGCTTGAGTTTGTGTGTGCGTGCGAACGTAATTCATTTATTTCAAAATCTTTGATGTCTACTTCGAAACAATACCTCAAATAAGTTATGCTATATATGCACGCATAGGTGGATGCGTATAAAGGTGTACCATTGTAGACAGTGTGTTAGACTAAAAAGGAACTGTCAAAAAGGCACGGAAGACATTGGGGAGGGGGGGGGGAGGTGCAAGGTCAACACCAAGGTCACGTCAAGTTGAGCTACTGCGAGCTAATATCAGCGGTTGTGCTTTGAGATGGCGTTTCCGACTGTAGAGGGGAAATAAGTACGTAAGAGTGTGCTTGAGAAGGAGTAAGAATGCGACTCCCACCAGCTGCAAAATCAGCTTCTGATTGAGTCTTCGATAAATTCGAACCATCATCGGCTAAACGATGGCATACTATCAACTCGGCTGGTTCGTTGGATCCAGGAAGTCGAACCAACGTTGGAGTGACGGTTTGAAAAGCACTTCGAACACCAGAATTCATGAGTTCGTCATCATAGATGTTGTTATTCGGGGAGTTCCTCAATTGATTATTTTGTTGTTGATCGAGAGCATTTGGGTCGGCGACCTTGATAAGATAGACTTTGGCTTGATTGCAAAGATCACACCCCATCGACCCGATTTCAATGTTATCACTTTTTCCGTGATAATGGACTGGTAGGGTGCCTGCAGGGAAAGGCGAGAAAGAAGATGATTGGCACACCTACAGATGGGTCAGTGACATATAGTGAGGCTTTTAATGTACTTACCTAAAATACTTCTTATGACACATTTACTCTTTAATTTCACCCATTCGATGCATCCATTATTTGCGAATACACCTATAAATATTTCTTTGAGTGAAATCTAGTGATCCCAGCCAAGTTAAAGGAAAATACTATTAGCTGATTTATCACGGCTATAAAATGATGCAAAAGGTGACCAGGTGCCATGACCGACCATGAAATCTGACCAACCAGTCCAAAAGCTCTGATTACTCTGTAGGTATGATCTCGCCTCTACGATTTTGCGATGTTAAAAGTAGATTGGTGGATAAGGAAGTTTATTCATTAGAAAGTAATTTATCCATTGTTTTCATGAAAGCAACGAAGTAGGATTCGCGAGAGCCTGATTCCATTAACTGCTTCTTTCCGACCCTCCTCAACCCCCCCCCCCCCCAATAAAGCTCCCGTTTTAGTACCTCATTCAATTTATTTAAATGCATTTCTTCGATCGAAACTTGAAAGAGGACTTAATCTTTATTTTAATGTGTGTAAAACCATGGCTAATTTTGCAGTCTCAAATGAGTAAAATGGCATCAGTTAAACTGTTTAAAATGATCAACTATGCAAGCTTGGCAGAGAGACAAACAACCTTCCCACCCCCTCCCCCTCCTCACAAAATACGACCTCGTGATTTTCTCAGTTTCGCTTTCTAATTTGCTACTGTCGATTAGAAATATTTAAGCTTGTTCATGGAATAGTGTAAATGAGTGACGGAGATGAATCTTATAATTTTATTCATACTTATCTCGTAGACTCACCAGAAAGGGAAGTAGAAAAGGGATTTGGAGTGCCTACGTCAGTTGAGGAGGTGGTGGATAGCGTTCCTTGAGTCGTCTGCTGGTGGATTTGGAGTTGTTGTTGTTGACTTGCCAAGAGTTTGGCAGCAGCCGAGTCAGTGAGGGAGATGTGTCGAGCGTACGAGGGGATCAAACCACTGCTCTCCGACTGTTGATCCGACTAGGAAGTGAAAAATCGAAATAATTCGTCGTTGAAAGCCAATATAGGGAAATGACTATGTCCTGTGTGCTAAAAGATTAGACGGCTGCTGAGCTGCCACTAATTTGCTTTTGGAAGCCTAAGAGAGAATCGGTTTCCATATTTGTCCCTTTCAGCTCTTCACAAGCTCAAAATAGTTAAAGAAAAGAAGCAGTAAACCGTTGCTGTTTTTACTCGGAGAAAATTCAGAAGCTCCACTGAGACTCATCGTGCTACGTGGGTTTGAGTGATGGGTTCAAGTACGTGGATGAAGAATGATTTCCAAAATTATATTTGATTTAAATTTGTTCAAAGGTATCGCTGAACAGAAATTATTCGCAACGGATTAAGTAAAATAAAAAGAGAATATTTTTTTTAATTTAGACTTCCAATGGGCAGTAAGATAATAAGCGAATAAATTTACTGACATAGGATTCTCATGAAACGATCTATGAACCGATGAGTTGGGAAGATAGAATAATATTTGATAAGTAAATAATATTTCAGGCCGTAGTAAAACAAAGAGGCATTCAAATTTAGTGTCAGAAATGATGAACCAAATATATAGAAATGAATATTAGCTTACACATTGCAAGGGGGAAAAGGCACTTTGCGTCGTATTAAGGCCCATTCTCACCACAGATTCGGCTCAAATTTTCTTCTATTTGACAAGGAAAAAGTCACTTTCCAATTCCGCATACTTTGTCGTGTTAAGGTATTAAAAAAGTTAGACAAGACATTGGCGTCCCAAAACAATTGTTCAAAAGTATTTTTCTAGTTTGAATGGAAGAGCTGGAACATTTTGTATTAAAAAACAATTTCAAATGAACTTATTTTGCTTCTATTTAAGAGGTTGTGTAAATAACTAAATGTACTTCCAACTGTATGCCTCGCCTGATCTAAATAACACTTTATTTCCAAAGTTAAGTGTTTAATGACATGTTTAGTCAAATTTTTTACGCAACCTTTCAGAGCTTTGCTGCCTTAAATATTATCTTTCAAGGTAAATTCCAAAGTAGGTTCTAATACATTAAACCGAAGTAAATACACGAATTTTCTAAAAAATACAGTCGTTTTTTTCAAAATGTTAATAGGTTGCACAATTTTAATTTTAGAGATAATTATACCTTAGAAACCTTATTTCCGAAATCAAAAGAGGTATCCAAAATAATCGCAGTTGAATAACCCACAAAATCTCCTTTTTGCAAATATCCCAACTGACGACTTATTTATTAACTAAATTTGCATACAAAGACAAATTATGTAAATGTATCAAAAACTGTACCGATTTATAGGTGATCACAAAAAACAGGATTTCGATCTTAAAATCTGTGCTTTTAAAGTATATTCGGCCCTTTCAGTCAAGTTATATTGAAAATTCAAGATGAAGAACCCGAAAGCACAGATTAAGGTCTAACCATCTCACACATCATAAAATCGAATTTGATATTCTTATTAAATTTATAATTTATTACGCTAATTTACTGCGAGCATATTTCCACTTTCTTCCTTCCAACATAACAGAAATCATAATTGTGTGAAATCTTATCGTATATCCACCAAAATAATGTCCTAAATACTTTTAATCTACTGTAAAAAAGAAGATTTCTGACTATAATAGAAGTCTATACATTTTTAAGTCATAAAGTAAGTTTATTTCCTTTCATAACGAGTTTTAATTTGAGAAGCCACAAGGAAAGAAGGGCAAGAGTGAACGTATAATGGTAGTCCTTTGTTCCCTTAATAAATGTGACATTTGAAACCGCTTAAAATTGGCCCAGGGGGCAACTAAATACGTAGTTAAGTCACAGCATTACAAAAGAATAAATTAGCAGTGTAAATAATAGGTGATATGCGACCTTTTGAAGTTTTTTTGCTCCAAGTAAACAGAACATTTTAATCGAAATGAAAGATATTCATCAGTGAATCGAGCTAAAAGTTAAGCACTGTCTGACAGCCTACAGAGGTTTAAAATGTATTCGTAAAATAAATGGTCTTGAACTGTGAAAATTAGCACTCGAAATTCATTAATGTTTACAAAACTAATTTTCTTGCCAAATTGTAGCTATCTCAGCTCCGTTATGTCAATAGTAACAGCAAGTCAGACCACTCTGCTTTCTAAAACGGTAGATAGAAAAATGCTTTGAAGTGGTAAGATGGACCCTCAAAGCAGGACGTAATCAATGAACACAGGGAGCAAGAATTCGCTTGATTCATACAAGTATTGATTGAAAAGTCAACAACCAATTTAGCAAATATTACTTAAAATTCAAATGAGAGAAAAATATTTCGCCTAATTTACGCTCAACTCCATTTCGATCGCCTCATGAACAGGATTACTGTGTCAATTGGATTTCCACACTCACGCTAGGATATGTGAAAAATTACCTTTGGAGCAGCCGTCGATAGTATGATTGGCTGACCAAAAATTATCCATTTGATATGTTTTATTAATAAAAAAGTATTGTTTAAGCCATAAATCATCTCTTTGCCTCTTCTCTCTTCCTATGAGTAGCAAGTGCTGTAGGAATATACAATTTAGAAGTTATAAATGATGCCCTCTCTTTAAAATTTCAGCTGCATTGCGCACAATTGAAAACTTGAAAAGTTTCCGAACTTTAGATTAATATTTTAATTTTCCATGAGTCAAACACTTGGCAAGTTAGGTCATCTATAGTTCATTGCAAGGTAAATAGACCAATCACCTTCTTAGACATCATTTGAATTGAAGGCATTGACTTGATATGTATTGGCTATCACTTAGGAGCGGCCATCAGGATCAATAAGATGGTAGCCATAAAGTCATGTGCTTTCATGAAGTGTTTAATGCACATAAGTCCACTAGCTCCGAAGGTTATAACTTCTCTCTGTATCCTTCCCATATATAGATAGCTCTGCGTCATTTATGACAATTTTTGAGTAAAGTAAGGGAATGCTGTGAAAAGGAATGAGTTGGAAAATTCTTTTCTTTTCACGGATTTTAATAAGTGGATTATTTAAAACCTATTTGAATGAATGCAATGTGCTGCACAAGACTTCTCTGAGAAATTAGTAAATGAAACCCACCTGGTGGTAGGGAGTGTAGAAAGCGGGGGGTGGGATGGGCGGAGTTGGGGGCAACATTATGCTATAATGCTGACTTTCCTGATGATGGTGATGACCCTTCTCCCATCGCAGTGACGACTCAGAGCTCTCAAAACAGAGCCACTTGCCCAGACAGTGATCACTTTCTCCCCGACGCAGAGATTCTGTTGGAACAAAAGATCAAATCAACCAATGACTCATACAGATAGGAGAAAATGAAAATAACGGTTATCTTGAAAGCGCAAACTCAATATTCAATTAAAAGTAAGGGGATAAACACTGCTGGTTCACATGTATTTATTGAGCTACGTAGTTCCTCTTCAAACCGATGTCAACTTTTAAACAGCACTTTAGTTACATCACTTTCCCCTTGTTACAAGCAATGAGGGAATCTGCTAAGCTTTGGAAAAAATGCAGTATTACTAACACCGAATAGTTTTTGTCGCCAATCTGAGGTAGCCTTGTCACTAAAGCTCTTTTAAGACCTGTCACAAATGATTCTCGCCCTGTCATCTGAAAAGGCGGCGAAAATAATGACAATATTGGTCGAACAAAAAAACTTATTTCAGGGCTTCAATCCAGCAAATTCTTAAGCTCAGTCGTCATAGTGATTGAGAGATGTGATCTGGAGGCTCTTATTTGAGATGCAAAACTACAGAGTTTCGTTCGGTGAAGCCCCATTGAACTGATTACTCCACACACTCGTAAGTTCACATTGCTGATTGGAAAATCCAATTGAAGAATACTTTTTGAAATTTCCTTATTAATTTAAATTTCATTTATCTATTTAGTTAGTTAAAATAAATTTTAATTCCAATTGGTAGCGACTTTAACAGAATCCCACGGCAGTGTATAATTACCGTGCACTATTAAAGTTCATTTTCAAATGCTTTTTTCTAGTGGATGAATTGGTTTCAATTTATGAAGGTGAATTTGATAATATCCTTCCATACTTTTGCTCAGGCTTCTCCTGGTGGCTATACCCTTGCTCTACCAACTTTCGTCAGTTTTTAAATTCTGTTTCCAATCGCTCTTTATTCCTCTCTGGGAGCCTCAAAATGTTCAATGCAACTAATTGTAGTTTGAATGCAGTGGCCACTCCTCTTACTTTGCCCTTTTGCAATACATGGAACTCACTTCGCCGATTCTAACTATAAATCATTAACAAACGGATAACGATGCTTCTGTATGCACTTTCTGCTATACCAGCTAATCTTCGACAAGAAATCACAAGTCAATTTAAACTGCCCACTCCAAAGAGATGTCCTTGGTTACTTACCTAATCCTCTAGAGAGACGTCCACAGCAACTCTCCATCTCATCACCTTCTCCTCCCCATGCTACCCTTTTCCAGCAAAACCAAGGTAGATGACTTAATTCAAAGGTAACTAGGACTTAAACGTCTTCTTGTAAATAACGGGAAATTGTCTAAGTAGCTTTGATAGACGGAATTCCAGATCTCGGCCGCATGTTTATGCGACAGAGACTCAAACCCCCAGTCCCACGACATCGCTAAAACCAGACAACCTTACAAAACTGTTGCAGAAAGTAAAATGTATAGTGTCAACCATTTCCTAGCCTAGTCCTTGAAACTCTGATAACCAGACATACGAAGGTGGGGCTAAGAACTGCCAATTACGCTACAATTAGCCTAAGGCCGTTACCGCTACTCCAAAGGGCAATCTCATCATTGATTTATCACTGAATCTTTACTCATTTTATTGTTGAATTCAGATTGTAAGAGATTTACCTTGTACAAAATTCAAACTGAATAAATCTTCACTTGAATCACTGAGCAGAACTTTGTCTACGGTGCCGGCGCTTATTGACCAACGCTTTAATTGTGACCGCCTTCGTCACGGCAACTCAATTCCCTCTCCCTCCACAATCTTCAAAAAATTGGGAAGCCAAAATGGTCTCATAAAAATAGTGAGCAGTTTGCAGCATCTTTATATATAGAAACTATTAAATTTTGATTTTATACAGCTTAATAA
Source organism: Hymenolepis microstoma (assembly GCA_000469805.3). Lineage (NCBI taxonomy): Eukaryota > Metazoa > Platyhelminthes > Cestoda > Cyclophyllidea > Hymenolepididae > Hymenolepis > Hymenolepis microstoma. The sequence goes on along the minus strand of LR215993.1, from coordinate 239,017 downwards.
CAGGAATTCAATGAGAAATAAATTTTTTATGCAATTATCCAGTTGTCAGGACGTCTAATTCGTTTTTTTCATAGGACTCGAAGGAAGCGCGTCAGTTCATCTCTCGTGTGCTGGATTATCGATTCCGATGGATTCTCACGCTCATACCTGGAGATGTACAACCACCCAAGGGGTGTAGTGGAACTCATCAGGCAGGCAACCATTCATGACCCCTTCAAGTCTATATAAGCAAATTTATTTTTTATTTCAAGGAAATAAACAGTCGTTCGAGTTATAAGTCTTCCTCCCTCAGCTGATTAGCTATAACTTTGGGAAAGTGCAATCGAGACGCCATAAAAGCATGCAATTTTTTTCAATTACTAAATTATCATACTCATCTGAAACTTTTGAGCGATTGTGAGTACTCTTGAATGAAAATAAAGCCACGTAGAGCATCCGGTTAGTCACTCTCATGATCGAACATTTGTTTTAATCCATTGCATTTCTCCATGTTTATTTATTCGAGACAGGAGCCACTCCAAAGAGTCCACCAACTGTTTTTTAGTCATAGTGAGAGAAACAATAACCTCCAGACATGCAGATCAAATGATACGGAAATGAATTTAAAAGAAAATTAATTGTGACGCCTCGGAAATGCAATGCATGTTTTAGTTCTTAGCATTTATTAGTGACTTTTATTAGCCTTCACTAATTGTATTTCCGGAGAATTTCAATAAGAGGGACTTTAATGGATAAAGTGAAGATGAAACAGGAATTTTGAGGTGCCAAGTGAACGAAAACTCGGAGCCAGATCTGTCATATAAAAGTGTCAAAGTCAACAATATCGCTAATCTTATCAAATGTCTCCGAAAAATCCTGCGCAGTTAAGGTTTACACAAGAGATAAACACTTGATGACAGGCAGCTGTCTACCTTCCACAAATGGTTTATGTTCTTTGTGAAGAATTCCATCGTGGTCTAGAAAGCTGAAAGTGAAACAATGTTCCACAAACGGGGATTCAGTCCGATCAGGTAGTCAAATGTTTTGAATATGACGGATGTCTGCTGTCTTAGAAACACCGAGGTCAAACCATGAAAACTTCTACTTTTTGGCCTTAATTATGCAAAGTAAAAATAGGTCGTAGTTTTAGAGAAAACTGCTCGACAACCCTTAAATTAAGTACCATTTAGGGAAGTCTCCATCATGGAAAAATTTCAGAGGAAATTCTACCCATAGATTCTACATTTTCGTAGATTTTAGTTGAGACTTAAATGGAATTTTCATAAAAAATACGCATGTATACATGCGATCTTTCAAAGTTGATGATTAATATTGAAATCAGTGAGCGGTAGCAAGAAAGTCCTATTTTATAATCTCCTCGTTTCTTCCTAGCAAAGGTGGAACTACCCAGACTCAAGTAAGAAGTGAAGACCTCTAGCTCAAAAGACTCGCCATTCTATTAATAAAATAAGTCAACTTATAATAGTTTGAAGAGGCAATAAATGATTGGCTGCTGGCTGGTTAGCCAATAATTGCAACGACGAATTCTCCTCAGGTCGACTAACATATCGAGGTGGGAGTGTGAAGGCATCCAATCGAATCGATAACCCTACTTCTGAGAAGAAGATAGCGAGTTTCAATCGATTACAACGAAAATATACTATTGGACACCATATGACATCATTTCTTACTGCTTCACTTCAAATTAAATATCATTCAAGTTAATGTATGTGCACCAAGGAGTTATCCAAATATTTTATGGGAGAAAGTATTTGAGTACACATAGAGGCTTTACCAACAAAACGATGAGCGCTGACTTTCTTTTCTGAATCGATAAACCGGTGTCTGAGATATGAGACGTCCAAATTTTTCTCAGATGTATTCAATTAAGTTTCCTAACGCGATTACTGGCACCTCAGGCAGCCAATCAAATTTCACATATTTAATCTTATTTTTCACTAAGTAATTGACTACCGCTCGTGAAATAAGTCTTCTCTGTCCCTCCTTCTTGAATCTGAGTAGCTGTTGCTTTAACAGCGGTCAACAGAGAAATTAGATAACTAACTAAAATTGATCTATTTGTAGAGGTCACGATATTGCTTCACATGGAAGGAGTTCAAAATGCGAAGTGAATAAATGGACTATTAACTTGAAATTAATGCCCTAGTGACTTTTTACACAAATTGTGAATTTTAAATTAGAAATATTGTGTTACAGGAATGAAGTCCGTTGCTATAATTCATCAAAACTCATTTCTCAAAAAAGTGCAACTCCGTGTATGGCAAGATTTAATTCCTTACTTGTGAAATTTACTTCTTTTCGACAGCGAGTTATATTTCACAAATAGAGGTCTATTATGATGACGCTGGTATCAAAAGAGATTGAAGTTTAAATGTTGAATGCTCACCAAAGTAGCACTTCGTCATTGCACATCGAACGGAGAGAACAACATTCAGAAAAATTGCGATGACTGTCAAGGCGATAAGAGCCAGGATCACCTCCGGCCGAAGCTTGGTTAACCCTGGATTAAAAAGCGGCAGATGGCATTAGAGACTGACAAATTTTATTCATATTGTGCTCTGTTTTCGTTTGTACTTACCCCAGAAAACGTTTCTACCTGAAACTTCATTGCCTGTTTGAGGAGAACTTTGTGCATACGTCGTTGGATCTGTAATTCATAAGCAAAACCGTCAAATATGTTTTCATAGATTGTTTACTTTCGTAATCCCGCACAGATGATTAAAACTGAGGTCACAAAAAATGAAATTGGCATTTCAGAATGGGAAATACTTATTTAGCAAAAGTGAATGAAGTGAGAATCCATGGTACCTCGATATTATTCTCAGTCTTCTCTTGATCCCCTTTGTTAACAGATCCCAGTTGCTTTGCACTTTTAAAAACTTCAGAATTTTTTGCTTTACTATGGACAATCCGATTACCCTAATATTAGCGATCGTTAATATTAGTAATATGGACGAAGTGTATTCTTCCAGTTAAGCTAAAATTAACGGACGAATATCCGAGCATGAGAGAAAATGTCCTGCGCAGAAGTTTTGACACTAAAGTTATCCAATCTTCTCCCTTGGTAAAAAAGGCTTGAAAAATGTTGTGAGAAGAATTCTCGTAAAGTTGTTCAGTGCAATTAATGCCAATTGATAGGTTTTCACTATGTTCGGGAATACTAATATCTGAACATTTCAATACTTAAGCCAAATTAAAGATAATATTTCTTTTATTAAATCGATTATTGACCACTAACGATGCAAATATTTACTTATCATTGACAATAAATCGCCCCCCCCCGGTGCTCTTAATACCCCTCCCTCCCCTCCCTGCCCCTAAGCTTGAAGGAGGGAACTGAGGGAGATTGGAAAGGAGAAGAAAAGTGCATCAGAGAGAGAGAGAGAGAGAGAGAGAAATGAGAAGGAGCCTTGTTAATGTGAAAAAAATGAAAAGGGTGTGTACGTGTGTTTATGAAAGGGAATTTTAATGGGCTCGGGGTTGAGGCGTAGCATAAACAGACGGACTGGATCCAGACATTGGTGATGGGGGATATTGAATCCTAGCAACGCTAGCTCATGATCCATTAAAGTTAACCATTTTTAAAGATATGTATTGGCTCACAGTTCCACGAGAGTCCCACTTGCAAAATAATTTTTACAAAGAGTCCGGATACAACCTCAGGTGAGAGCATGATATGCCACATGAAAGATCCAAACGCTCTAACCATCTAAGCATTCCAAACCCCCCCCCTCTCCCCCCCTCCCTCCCCTCCCCCCCAACAAACAATAATAATAAAAGCGAAAGCTGTCAAAATGTCACAGATTAATGAATCTTCTTAATCAATTCATATTTAGTGGCATTTATCACAGGTATGCACCTATAGTGATGGATTTTTTATAGCTATATAATTATTTTTTGATCTAATTGAATGTGTTAGTTAGCCGTAAATTGTAATTGCTCTTATGAAAAATTGACAGGAATTTATAAATGAAAGTAAGTTCTGATAATGATTTTATAATATATATATTATTAATTTCATAATTGAACGGAATGCATGATGGACATGATGGGCAGCTCAGTGGTACCTTAATGGGTTTGTTTAAAGAAATTCATGCCAAACGAAATGTGCAGATGTGTAAATTAATCGGAATAATTGTCTTATTTAACACATAATAAATCAATCTTTCAAGTTTATTTTTAGCAAATTTGAGATAGCTTAATTAGTGTTGAGGTTTCTGTGGGCTATGCTGACTTCCAACGTGGTAAGTTGAAGAGCCTTAACAAAGGCGCTTTCAACTCGATTTCAGTGAAACTGTGAAAATAAGATTCATTAGAACATTCAAGAATTAATTTCTGCTTGTTTATGCTCAAATATTTATAAAATTGACATGGTAACCTGATATTTTCCTACAAAATAAAAGACGGCTTTGAAATATGTTCATTTCTGCAGTTGGAAGACACATTTAGGAGGAACTGCTAAGGAAAAACGTCGACTATGTGTGAAGGAGCATTTATTATTCTTGGAGAACAAACAAACAAAAATTTCGTATTTTGAAAGTTGATGCGTTAAATACGTTCAGGATATCAGGAATTACTTAAATCAAAATACATCGAGTCCGAAATTTCGCACAAAAGGTGTTAAAAACTCCGATGCCAAACAGATATTTTTAAGCAAAAGGATGCTTGATAGGATTAAACGTGGTGTTAGAATGTTCTGATGAAGTGGAAATTCTTTTCTTAACTCTAGCTGTAAAAGGGATTACTGAGCGGCAAGTTCGTAGAATTCAACTTGATTTACTCAAAACTCTCAATCGGGGTTCCATTAACTCACTACTGCCCCATTTTTTCCAGTTTCAAAATCATCGCTCTGCTTCCATGGTTTCCTTCTATTATCTCCTAACGCCATTTGATTAAGGCTACTGCACCCATTTTGTCGGCTATGAAATTCGTCAGCTTTACAATGAAGTATCATTAAGCCAGGTTCCAAATTAAACCCCTTCGACAGAAACAGAGTTATCTCAATGGCAGGTACGCCATCTAACTAATTAAAATATTTACATTTGTAAAATTCACCAGACAATCCTTCTATTCACCATATTTGAAGTGCAATATCAAGGCACTCACTTTTTTGTAATTTTATTTGAATTAACTTATAGTAGAGAATAGTAAAAGGCTGATTTTAACGTAAAATTTCTCTCTATTCTCTAAAAAAGCCATTGAATGGGGAAATTTCCGAAACCTGTCACCCTAAGACTAAAATGCTTCTTAGAAATGCTATTCCAAATCTCTCAAAGAAAATAAAAAATATTAAGCCCTATGATAATTTTAAATGAAAATGAAAATAAAATTTTAAATAATACTTAGAAAATGGGAAACGGAAAAGTTTGCGCTTAGACGACGGTGACATAATATAACTCCCGTGTTATATGTATTCACACCTAGAGCACATTTTTTTCTACAAATTAGTCTTCAAATTGTCCCTAATGTGATGGCTGAAATGCGAGATTTATTTAAAACATATCCTCCTACTTGAAGTGGAGGCTGGAAAAGCCCTACTGTCGAGAAACACGTGGAGGGAATTTATGGGATTTCTCTCCACCCCACCCCATGGTTTCAGATAAGTGTACTGAGTCACGGTTTACATTAACCACTAATTTAAAAAACCTCAAATTTGCCCATAATTTGACAGTTAACAAGCATTTGTTAAAATCTTCACTTTCTGAATGCGAAAACTTAAGGAAAGTTTGACTTCTACACCGCCGTAACAGCACACTTCTTGCTGACCAATTGTATGAAATAAATTGGTAGAAATGACTCCCGGCCCCAAAAATTTCTGATAAGGCATTTAAATGTGATTTATTGATTTTGTTTATCTCCAATCAGTGGTATTGCTTAAATATACTTGAGAAAATCCGTAATGCAGTTATGATCTAAAAAACTATAAATTGTAATCAAACGTATAACTAATCTAAAAATTGTCTTCCGGCTTTAGGTACAAGAATATTTTGATGTAACCACAAAAAATAGAAAAATGTTTAATTAATCCGAGAAGTAGGAGAGTGGTGGAGTAGACGAGCACGTCAGAAGCATCGATAGTGGTGTTTATCGACGCACAACATGGTGATGAGTGGCCAACCACAAAGGCAAAGTGGTGCACGAGTGGGCTATCCGAATACTTTAGTTCAGTGAACAGACAAGTGACATTTTTTAATGGAATGAGATTATTTGTAGACATTTTCTCCCCAATCTTATTAATCAAACTACACTAGTACACACGCCATTCTACTAGCAGAGTAAAATAAGTCATGTCAAAACGGAATTAATATTGTTGACCATTGTGTGAAAGGTCATTGTGGGGAGATGTATACAGTATATGGCTTTGTGATTTCTCTTGTTGTGCTCTTCTATGCTTCTCCACAAACGTTCCTTTCATCCACTCTCCTATAAGATCTGTGTGATCCCATTTAGATGGAGTTAACTCCAGTTTGCACATTCCCGCCTCTGTGACTTGATACGCTTTAAAAGTCTTTTCTTTGACCACCCCTATCATTCTCAAAATTAATATTTTTTAGATATGGTTCTAGAACGATAAGATTTCAGAATGCATTTTCAAACAGAGTTACGCTGCAGCAAACATTGAACCGTAGCCAAGACTGTGGATGCGTACATACCCGAGGTTTGTTTGGATTGTCTTATCGGAATAGGAGGGTGATGAGGTTGATAGATGATGACCAAAGGAGTGGGAGTTGGAGGGGTAGGGGAAGTGATGGCCGTGGCGGTTGTCATCGCACTACCTGTTGACGATATGGTTGTAATCTTAGTAAAATTTGGTATTTTTGGTGAAGACTGAAGTTTCAAAGCTCTAGATGCAGCTATTCCTTGATATTCACAGTTCCACTCCCCTGTTCTGTCAAGCGCCTCCATAGCAATTGTGTAGTCGAGGATAATCTTATCACTCTCCGGAAGAATTTCAAACCGACAGTCTTCAATTGCTGACGCTAGAGAAAGTGGCACCACACAACCCTTGACCTCATCGTAGGAGCAAGCTGGTGTGCAATCCACGTAACAAATTCCCGTTTTGACCTGAAATAAAAAAATCCGAGTTAACAGATTTATTTAGCCACAAATATGAAGGTAGACTGAGAGGGAGAGGAGGGGATCAGGCATACCAGTGGACATCGAAGGTAAACATGGCTGAGACTTCGATTGCCAGATTTCGCAATAACCTTTTTGGCATCAGTGCTAAGCATTACTTCACACGTTAAATGACCTTTTTGGTGGGCTGCGATTCTGTAATGAAATTGCACTTCATGTGTCTGTCTGGTAGTTTCTTCCGATGGATGTGAAATCTGAAGCTCGGTATGCGAGGTATTGGATCCCGAGGCTAATTCTTCTGCTATGGATACCGTTAGCAGGTAGATGAGAAAGTGATGACTGGAGAAGATATGTATATGGAAAAAGAACATTTTGGTAAATCCACACCTCCGCAACTGTTAACACATCATCTGAAATGAATTCAGAAAAGCATTTAGATGGCAAATTTAATTTAAATATCAGATTAAAAGTTAGGATAAATTATTTTCGAATTAAGTTCCTGGCGGTGGGCCTTTAAAATTTAGCTGATTTATTTGTTGAAAACAAAAATTTGAAGGGTTTGACCATCCTTCCATACAGTATTTAAGAATTAATTACTTTGAAATGGTAATTAATTTGGTTTCTCTTTCTCGATCATTTGGCAAATTTAAATTTCGATCTACCACTTCTGGAAAGAGAGAATGTAGGTTAAAGCTATAACACGATCATTGATTTTTTTAAATAAAAGAATAACCGTTTTTCGTGTGCCCAAATCATTTTGGAGTTTTGCTCAATATTTTTAAAAGTGACACCAATCAATTCTGCCAATAAAAATATTCATTGAAGTGTACTTTCCTTCTTAAAAAAATTTATTTTTAAACCCAAAAAATCACTAAATTCACATTTCATATATAATTTACATTAACTATTGCACATAGCTTCACATAACTAGACATTCGAGTGAATTACGGACGTATCGTCAATCGAAGGCACCCAGTTTCGGACCCAATTGCTCTTGATTATTGTTATTATTATTATTATTACTACTATTACTATTCAATCGTCTCCATTCATATTTAGACAAAACCTCTTGTTTTCAAGGTTATTTTTATTTCTTTGTCTATTTCAAATATGAACACAATTGTTTCTCTTTGTGGCCCTTGTCGATTATATATTGCATACTTTTGCCATGACTAAAATTCAAAATAACTGATTCATCCCGTTGAGGCCAATGAAATTCCACAAAAAAATGACACCATTCAGAGTGTTAATGGAGAGTGCTAGTCCTTAAACGCTGCCATCGCAAGTGGAGAATGTCAAAGGGGAAGGAGCATTTGAGAAGCCTTAGAAATACATTTAAACAATCCGTTAGATAAAAATAGATTCATTAAATTTCATATTTAAGAGTCTGACGGCGAAAGTCATCTCTGTCTAACCCATTTATTGAAATAATTTGGTCAACAATGAAGACTGATTTAATAGCAGAAAGTTAGTTGAATTTTATTCCGAGCTATTGGCAATGAACATTGTGACAAAATTTCCCATTAGAATCGCATTATTGTAAAGATGGATGAATGGGATATTAACTTTTATGGGCTGACGTCGTAAATGCCCTAGTTACCCCATTTCCTTCCTATTTTTCCCAGTTTTGGTCTTCAAAATATCTCCCTTTTGTATGTTAAATTATCAGATTGACTTCTAGGTGAAAGGTTTTAATGATGATTCATGCGATTGAAGAAAGCGAGCTTTCCACAACTTGATAAGATTCCATCTATACGAAAGGCCCCGATCACATTGAGTACCGCCGTCGTGGAAAAAATGTAAACCGAGGAAACGGTTTTTGATATTTATAAAAAAAATACATATTTCACACACCACGTCTGCAAGAGAGGTATTTTAAATACTCGCGCTGTTTTGGTGGAGAGGGAAAACGTTCTCGAACGGTTCATATTGACACTGAATGTAAAATTTTAGCGCAGTTAAAAGTCGAGCGTCAACAATTAATGGAATTCTGAGTTGGAATAAAAATGTGGAAATTATTTTCACACATCTTCAATCTGACTACGTGAGAAATTTTGTTGGAAAAGTTGACAACTTGGAGCGTTGAATTAAAACCTCTTGAAACAGTTGAATAACTCAAAGGTGTCAAGAGGCTTCAAGACGTTCAATAACAGAGGAAAATAATGCATTAAGACCTGGTAAAGATAGATTAGGGTGAATAGTTTTGGAAAAATTTCCCACCCCCAGATCATTTATCATTCAGTCCCAAATGCCTCTCACCTTCTAAGTACGGTTAAGGCCAATATCCATCTTCCTTATCATAATTCGCACCCCTGTGATAATAATTTCATTCATATGATCGTAAATAACACTCATTACTAAGCTGATACAAATAATTCAACACACTTTGACAGATCCTTTAAAATAAAGTCCGACTGAAACCATGGAACTTACATTGGAGGTGAGCTTAATCGTATTTGAGGGGTGGTTTGAGGAATGTCATCGAAAATGGGAATAAATTGTCCTTAACATGGGCACACGTGCATAATAGGTGTGTGCATTATGTAGCGAAATTCAATAAACGATCATATTGTATAATAACAATTCTTGTTCACTTGAAATGAAATCACGACATTCTGATGTAAACTTTTGCCGCAATCAGAGGAAAACACCTCCCCTCCCGTCCTGCTCTCTTGACCCGCCCTCTTGAAACAGCACTCAATGGGAAAAGAAATTTCCTAACCAATTTGTTTTAAAATAGTGATTATGTAATTGAGAAACAATTACGAAATCAATTAATGAATAAGATTTTTGACTGACTAATAAAATTTAAATATTTTTATAATCACCTGAATTCAGAGTAGATTTCGGATAATGAAATCATTAATGGACAACTTTAGAGTTCGAAATGCTTATACTTTTAAACAAATCCGCTAACCAGAAGTGAAAATTACAGAAAAACATCGATAATATATATTTGACATGCCATAATTAATCGAGGATATTGTGATTAATTATAATAAATTTATCAATGTCAGGTAGTATCGTAATTAACAATTAGCAGTTTTACTATTGAATATTGCTACATTAATTCTTTAATTGGCTATCTTATCAATCCGGATTTTGTCGCCACTTAAAAGAGACCAACAAATCAGACATTGGAGATCCTGTGTGAAAAATTTTGAGAAAAACAAGTTTGCAAAATACTTAAAGCCCTCGTCAGATCTAGTTTCTATCACTGAACTTACTACAGGCGTCGCATTGGAGAACTAATGCGTACTTAAATCTTGAAATTAAAAATCATGGCCCATATTACTCCTTTGCAAAACTATTAGCGCTTATAATGTTTTATTTTTCTCTAAAAATAATAAAGTGACAATCGAGATGCAGTAGGAATAACTTGTGTATGAATAAATTGTCCGAATCCACAACTAGAACGTTTTATAACCACTCAGGAATCCACTGGATAGGAAGAACTATCTGATGCAAAACCACGAGACTGAAACGTTGCATTTTAGCACCTTGAAAAAAAACGAGTCTCTACCATTTTAGTACTATTTTTTATTTCTTCCGTTGAACCGCTGGCCAGAATGTCGCCTTGACAAATCTGCTATCAAGTGAACTTTAGCCAGGCTGTTAGACAGCCTCTCATCAAACACTAATCACACATTTAATGAATTCTTATTTAATTTTCTTGATCAGATCTCTCAAAAATTGAATTAAAGCTCCCAAATTCAGTGCTGAAATTAAGGAAAAATGAACAAGGTGAAGATTTTCCAATTGACCACTTTCTATTATTTCCAAAACTTACGAACTGGTGTCATCGAAGAAGTGAAAAACGATGTTACTGAGGCGTCACGAAATGCTAAGGCATTTGACAAACCAATTTATTTACCGGAAGAAGACATCTGAACCGAGTTTAGTCTCCGACAGAGACAGTAATGAAGGAATTTTATTTCCAGAGGCATATCTACTTGAAAATATTCTGGCTATTCGTAGAAAGATCTCGATTTGTATTTCAGTAGAAATAAGTTTCCTTTGGTTATTAATAGTCAGTAGATTGGTTAGATTGTAAACAAATTTCATTATAATAAGCATGCCATTTCGTCAAGTCAAACATTTTTACAATCTTTCCGATTGGCCAAACGCACGGCAAACATAACACTTCGTTTCTCTGAGTCAAATTGAAGCGTCACCTGATTTTCATAAAGAGCGTCTTGTGAAACCCCTCATTGGAACAAAGTGAACTGATGAGTAATTTCTCTGATGTTCACTTATATGAAGATATTTATCTTCGTCAACTTGAATTAAATATCCACTAAAGGTACTTGAATTGGTGTACCCTAACGATGTCACCATTTAGTCCTCTATGTAGGCCTCCGGAAATTTTACAGTTTAACAGATTGCTTAATATTCCAGATAGAATCACACTCAAAGCAACAATCTATTTGGGGTTCTTAAATGTGGTAATTTTTACTTATTCCTAATAAATATTTTTACAGAGTTAATTAAATTATCAGCGATTCTTTATTTTCCAGGGAATGGAGGCAAACTCCAACTCAGTATTGAAAGCATTTGGAAGCATCGATTTATGGCGATGTCGGATGGGAGAAAAGGTGCTGTGGATTATAATTCCTTTCGAGATTAAGCTTTTTGCTAAACTATAAATATCACCAGGGTGTTACTGGTCCATTAAATTTTTAAATAACTCTGTTTATGTCCGACACTGTGATACATCACATGTGACGTCAACAAGGGTATCAACAGCTAGAATAACGGTCTCAATGGAGGAACACTTTCAATTTCATATCAGAAAGTGATATTCTTAACAAATGTTCGGATTTGGTAATCGGTTGTTAATCAGCGTAGATAGTGACCAATATCTTACGATAAAACGACTAGATGCGATCACCAATTAAAGTAAGGCTAGAGTTCGGTTTTATCAATGGGTCACTGCCTTCGCCATTTTCGTCAAGTGCCTAGGAGGTGGGTCAATTTTTTTCAATAACAAGCGCCGGGTCCTACAAATTTAAATGTTTTCATTATAAATAGCTATTCACTTTGATCAGATAACATTAGAAAGAGATAGCAACTCTGTAATTCCTCTTGGTAACTCCAACACAAATTTCCTATTTGGTGTAATGCCAGAAGGAAATTGACTCTGTTTAACAAGTTCGAGTGGAGATTGCCTATTTCATCAAAGGTTTTCTAATGCTTTTTATGATAAATATTTCTAAATTCTGACCGAAACCTATCCTCTGTTCCTCTTTGTCATCCAATTGGAAAAATGAGATTCACTTCCGGATCAACAGTAGAAGTTTAACCAACTCCAGCATTCTTATCACACTCAAGAAACCTGCACTTCATCCAGCAGGCGCCATATGTGCTTACAAACAGGCGACATTTTCCCGCGGTAAATAGCTTCAAGTTTCTAATTAGAATTATTTATTTCTTAAAAGTGCAAAGCTTGAAAGGTTAAGGGTTAAAGACGGGACTTGCAGTATGTCAGACCACACAGATAGGGTCCAAGCCCAGATTGCAAAACCTTTCTGCCAAATTAGGAGTCCGTGTTTAGGGGGATTGTCACTGCACCAAACCGCATTTGTCAAATGTCACTTAGGCGAGTAGGGTCGAGACTTAATTTGACAGTTATTCGAAACCCGACCTAGTCAAAGTTAATATGCGTTTGTGGTTGTCTTGGTAGCCATCTAGTTAAATTTTAAAAGCTTTTGAAGCCTTCAAGCGCGCGTGCGATGACGTGTCCCACAACTCCAACGACCTAGGTCCGTGCGCGTGTTCAAAGTTCGTACGAAAAATTGCGAATTTGAGCTTATATAAATATCAAAACATTTTAGTAGATTTGAGAATGAAATCTTTTAAAGCCGTGTAAGACTAATTTTATCTTTTTACTCAACAAATTTGAAAAATGTATTTATTAATAAAATCTACACCCAGTTCACTTATTACAGAAGAATTTCATCAGCAACCACCCAAAATCTAAATATGCGTCTCTTTTTGAAGATATACTACCGATTACTTTTTTCATAACACTAATTTCAATAAATAAATTATAAACTATAGAAATTCGTCGTGTCCAGTTAATATTATCTGTGAATTTTACATCAAAAATAATTTTCCTTAAACCAGATAGTGACCAAATAAGAATTTGTTGCTGAATTATACATTGGAGACAATCCTGAATTTCATCAGGTCATAAAAAGACGCATTTTTGTCGGTTGTCGAACTCAAATTGGGAAGTGAATAAGAAAAATTCTTTTATACATAGTCGAACACACAACTCACTTTAGATGGATTAGCTTTAACAAGATATCAACAAGTGCAATTCACCACTTGCACTCGCTACACACTGGAAATTCGTCAATAATAGTTAGCCAATTATCTACTAAGGATCTGCAATTAATACAACCAGAGAGTCTTTAATTGAGGGGCCAATGAATCGCCAACCTAGCCATGTGCTCTTATTTCTTGGGCGGCCAGACTAGTTTCGAGGCATAAATTGACTTCAGTTGTTATATAGGTGTCATATATAAAACAAAATCAACTAATATTTAAATAAGTTATATTACTGAAATGCGTAATTATTTATTGCAATTTAATATATTCACGGCTCCATTAATCAAATAATAGGACAACTTGAACTTGCCAAAAATGCAGTCCAATCGATGGAATAGGGAAGCAGCCACGAAAATTCCAAATGGAGTCAAAAGATGAATTGACTGAAGACTATAGAGTGGATTTGTTGGAAGTTAAAAATGTGAATTTCAACCTCGTGTCCACATTATTGCTGAAGCTTATTCAATTGAAGCAAGCGCGTGATTGGCTACATGCTTTGGCCAATCAGACACTGGCAAATGAATAGACAAATGCATTTGGTGAAAAGGTGGAAATTGCGAAATAGTTAAGTTATTTGAAAACGTGGTCATGCTTTTATTTGAATTTTTTTAAACAGAATGTTGGAAAATTCAATTAAAATTTTTAAAGGTTTACTTAATAAATTTTAGAATGTTTCTTCTATATTAGCTCTAAGTTCAGTTAAATCCGAAGATCAACGAAGATTTGCTAAAAAAGCAAAACAATAATTTATGTTTTATTAAAAACTCTAAATTACTATAAATACGCAAATAATTGAAAGTACAGAAAGGTTCAAATTTAGTGAAGGCGTTTTCGACCCTTGTCTTGGCATGATTGAAATTTATAATAAGAGGGCTGCACTTTGCCACCCTCTCTTTCCTCCAGACTCTTCCAGAGCGGTTCGCCATTCCGTTCGGAATTGCATTGTTTTAGAAGCCTTGGATTCTACTACTGGGAGAAAGTTTGTAAATGCTTTGGGACTTGAGGAGTTTTGTGCGATCGCTCCGATTATGTTAAATTATTAATTGTCCTATCGTTCTATGCCTTCGTTTGCAAAAAGTGATGCGAGAGAAAAGTACTTTTAGTAATGTTCAGTGTTATTAATATGAAAAAATACCAAGCACATGTATGAATGAACATGAACCCGCATTGATTTGCTAAGGGGTAATTCATAGTGTGAACCCAAATAATAAACTGAAGTTCATTACGTGATAGTAGATTTTATTAGAATAAAGCATGTTTGGCATTAACTAGTAGTAAGGCGTTTTGATGAAGGACTTGTTAAATTTATCCACAAAGATAACAATGGCAGATGGGCGATTGGGGTAGCATTAATGCGGTATAGAGATTGCAGAGCTTCCCTTCCGTTTAAAACTAATTTGTGGTATCTTTTGAGGTGAGAGCATGAACCATTTAAGGATTCAAGGAAAGTTTAGTAGGAGACAATTTCATCATTACTCATTTAATTAATAGTGGATAAATGATGCAAAGGTATCTGAGGCCATAACTGAACTTGATACTTCCAAAATTAAGTGCACCAAATCAGATACGCATTAATATGGGGGAAGAGGCCAGGTCATATACTAGCGACAGGGAAGTTGTAGTTGTGAAGTTGGAGGGTATTACTATATTATCTTTATAAGTGATTCATTCCCCAGATCAAGAATGACCTCTATCAAAAACTCACATGGTGAATGATGTCCTTCTTTACGCTCCAAAAAATATACTAGTGGAGGCCAACGATACTCGATATCTGGTTTTCACTCGCGATACTTGTCCTAGTACTTATCAACAAAATTGCGTAATCAGCGTATTAGGCATCTAAATTTGATCGAATTCAGCATATAATACATTGATATTGTAGCAATCCAGGTAATTCAGGTGATGCTAGGTTTACTTTCTCCAACTAATTGACAGGAAATATTGAAGTGTAACAGGATGCAGTCACTCCAGGACACCCATTTAACAAAACATCAAAGACTGTATGCATTAATTCCGGTCAGTTCTCATATTGCTATCGTTTTGAAACCAAAATGTCGCTGGGACGATACCAGTACTCGGCCCAAATAAATGTTAAACTGGAACAACCTGTGGAAAATTAAACACAACGAGCATTCTATAGCTTTGAGCTTCCTTTCTAAAGCCAACTTTCCCACTGATTCGTGGGAAGCTAAACTACTAATTTTTGCATTTTAAAATTCATGGCATTGAAACGTCAACTCAACAGCGAAAAAAACGAAGGAAAATTAGTGAATAGTTGTTGAAGCAGCAAATGCGTCCCGTATTTTTTTAAATTTCGAATTCTTCGGAAATTCTGAATTGAGTTTAACAAAGGTAACAATTCACCTCAGGACACCTAGTTATGCTTCACTTCCTCTAGGTTACAACCATATTTAATATGATTTAAATAACTGATAGCCGACACCGCCGAGTAGTTCGTTGGAGTCCGTTCGCAATGCGCAATTATAGCAACACACACAAATTCCAACATCAAGAGGGGATTTGGTTAATAATTTAACCGAATACGTCAAAAGGCCATGTCGGTGTGGCCACAAATGCATCTGTCTGTTCTGCGATATCAAAGATTCTTCACAGCTATGTAGGCCTTACCTCGACAGGCCAAATTGAGTTATTCAACCTTTGATTTTACAAAGTGAGATGTTCTTCGATCTTGCAGTAGAAATTAGTCGAAGGGGGAAGACATGGTCTGATGAATAGTTGGGGGGGGGGGGAGGGGGGGGGAGAGGGGAAGGCGTAAATTTAGGTAGATGTGTCACAAAAGGCATAATTTGTAAAAGCGTTCTTGAAGAACTTTATCTTGGTTGTGAAATCCCGTGTAAATGACCATGTTGAAGTGAATAAGCGTTGGTGGATTGTCTATTACAAATCTAGTTGTAGTCTGTCAGCAGATAGATTTCTCCATCCATTTCAAGTGCGTAGTAAATAGCCCATAAAAATTATGAAATCGCATAAAATACTGTCATCCGTAAGAGGAAAGCAATGAAGAGCAAAAGCAAGTCGGGCCAGATTTCAACTTAAAAAAAAATTGAACTTGAAATTCCTCTACCCTGGAGTAGGATTCTTCTGATTTACAGTCCATCAGCTCACCCTCTCTTTAACTTGTCATATTGTGTAAAATACCATTGACAAACTTCTATCTTTTTAATGTCAGGGTCAGAAAAATCAATTTAAAGACTCGTGTGCTTAAATTTTTCAATTTTATCACGTCTAGAGAGATTAATGAGATCGATTTGGAAAGAGTTACTACAAACTCCTGATTTGATGAGACGAATTTAAAATTATTAACAATTTCCCATGAATAGTTTATTAATGAAGCAGCAAGCAGAATTAATACTGCCGAAACATTGAATGAATAGTTAAATGACAAGAAATACGCACGAAGTGAACGAAAAATGACAATTTAATTTACGATGAAATAAGTGCCAACTCCAGGATAATCATTCCATCACATGTCTTCGGCGGTGCACCATAACGTTTGTTGATAGAATTTTCCACTCAATGAACAAGTATACAGAGTTTATTATCCGAACCTATTTTCCACACAACTGACGTCATTGTAAAGTATTTTGTTTTCATTAACGATTTAGAGATTATTCAAGGAAACGCCATAAGTATGTATCGATGGTATTAAGAACAGCCCTACCACAATTATCATAATTTGAAATATGGCTGTCAGCGAATAATCTCGATGGTATTAATAGGTAATCACTATAACATGTAGCTTATATAAACATGTTTGTACTATAATGGAAAAATTTGGTGACCTTGGTTTACCTACAAAGTATCTACCTTCTTCCATCGTATTTGGACACATTAGAAGAACTGTGAAGTAAATTGTGAACTCCTGTTAGGCCACTAATTGAAAACTTGCCTAACTCCACGCAAACTGTGCTCGATAAAAATTGCTACTTAAAATCTAAGTAGCATCATTATCTATGCTAAAAGGAATGATATATAACAAATAATCCAATGCAATCAGCTACTCAATCGAGTCTTACCACCAGAAGTCTAGGGGTCATACTTTCAGAATGAAAATTCAGGGCCGTTTCGTTCTTCCGGCTACATCCCTTATTTTCCAAATTTAAAAATCATCACATTATACGAAATTTTTCAGAAAAGAATTTCTAAGATTTTCCTTTTGCTGATCAAGCACCTGGCGTGCTCAAATGTTTTTCCACCAAATAATTGGAAAAGTCCTTATCGAACATGCATTGATCTGAATAATATTTAATTTGAAGTAAAGCAATAAGAAATGATGTTATGTAATGCCCAATGTTATAATTTTGTTGTACTCGACTGAAACTCGTCATCTTCCTCTGTCAGGAGCATGACTATCGATTCGAGTGGATGCCATCACATTCCCACCTCGATATGTGAGACCACCTGCGGAGAGGCTGTCGATGCAGTTATTGGCAAACCAGACAGCCTATCTTCTATCAGCTTTCAAGTCCATGTTAGTTAATTGACTTTTTTTTCAAAATTTAACCGTCGTTTGAGCCATAAGTTTTTCTTTTATTCTTCTGAGTAGCTGTAGTTTCCAGCAGTGGATACTGGGAAGTTATAGAAGTGAGCTAATGTAAAAAGTATTTTAATTGTCAGTTATTCATTTGATTACCCGCATTCTATTCGCCAGGAACAACCACATTTTCGTTAGACTGCCTCCCTAGTTGTCGGTATTTGCTACTTTTGCTCAAATTATATCGAATTATTGAAAATAGATGTGAAAGTGTTGTAAATGTATTAACTAGAAGGTTTATTCCTGATGATTTAGTGCTGTTGATTGCTTAAGTGAATATTTTGAAATATCTGCATTTCCAAAGGCTTTGAAAGTTTCAAGATGCATTTGCTCTCTAAATAAAACATGCTTATTTACTCCAAAGCCATAATGGAACCACTATTACTATTGCGAAAAACGTAATATTAATCTAGAAGGGGAAGAGTTCTTTTCAGTTGAAGTCGCTGCGAAAGTTGGGATTCCCATCTTGAAATCAAAATGCCCTTATTGTCTTCTATTTGTAGAAGATCTCAAATTGAAAGATTAATCGTATTGTAAGCTTCCTATTCACCTGAGGTCAAAGTTTGAAGGTGGTTGGGCTAATATTTCACAATTCGGTTCTAATTCATTCATACATCCAGATTTTGAATTGATGAGGAATTTTAGTCCTCCATCTCCAGTGCGCATTGATTGGTCGTTTAATTATCTTGATTGGCCTTTTCACTTCAATGATCTTAAATATTTTGAAGTATTCTTCATGATATTACCGTGAGATGAGATAGCTAAAAGCCTTAACCTAGCAGACCTGAAGCGCTTTTGTTCATTCAAGGTGGATCACACCTCCCTGACCACTTTCATCAAAAGAGGTTAGTCTGAGAGAAATAAAGCCGTTGTGTGAGTGAGGTAATATTCCTTTGAACTGGCAAAAATGAATTTATCCCTTATTTTTAATTTAAAACCAAATAAAAATAATTTTTTTTTATTTTTAATATTTTAACAAATCATTGTTCCCCAGACCTTTTGATGGGTCTTTCTCAAAAAGCTAGTTTGAATGAGTTAGGGCCAGTGATCAGTTTATTTCCAAAATCTACACTTCACAACTTGTCTTTACTTTGTGAAGTGACGCTTTAATCCTCCTTTCGTTAAATTGAAAGGATTTGGAGTCTATGGACATGTTGGTTACTTTGGTCATATTAGAGTTCCCGTGAACATATTAGAGAGCTCCGTGAACATGAACTCACATTTGGGGACCATGTTCATTTTGGTCATCAATAACGGGATAGAAAAGGAGCTCCTACAACGGCGGCTTCATAATACCTTTCCCTAAACAAATTCTTTTTTCGTTGGCACTCCTCCGAGGGACTTTTGAAGCCTAATAAGAAATATTTTAACTCATGGGTACGTTCAATTTTTGCTTTCTCTTTGGACAAATATATTTTATGACGCATGAAAACGACACCGTCACTAGGATATCGTATTACCATTTATTAGCGATAATCTTACCGGCAAAGGTGTTATTTTATTCAGAAGTTGGAGTAACGTTGGTGCAATTGTGTTTACTGTTTTTTTAATGACCCACTAAACCCAAGGCAGGCGCAATTATTTTCCTTTTGGCAAGTTGACTAGTCAAAGACCGTTTCCAGGCTGAAATTATTTTTATTTATATCAAATAGCAGGCTTTACGATATTCGTTCATTAGCTCTTTAGTTCACTTCGAGCTTCTCACAGGGGAGGAACATGAAAGTTACACGAAGTCGAGAGGGAGGCGGAACAGAAGATTGATTCACAGATGTAAAAGAGAGAGACACAAAGGTAGAGAAGAAGGTAAGGTGAGGTGAGTACTGTAGAAGTGGTCAAATATGACATACAGTGGTCGGAGCATGGTAGTTTGAAGTCAACAGCCAGATTATAGACTTTTTGTTTTATGATTTTACGTTGCCCAGGGTACACCACGTGAATAGCGTCTTTACCATAAATTGTAAATAAAAATACCTTTGTGTGCTGGTTCATATTTAAATCGTGTTAAACACTCGAGCGGTGGATTCTAACATATGATATGAAATGAAGAATTAAATAACCAGAATCCTGTCTCTCTCGAAAATCGCATTGATTTCATCAATACTATTTCTTGATTGTCATAACTATGCATACGACCGTACGACTATGTCCATTAATCTGGACTAGGACGCATTAAAAGAAGGATTAGTCAGTCAAAAACATTCTCCTTTTCTGAGGACGTTTGAATTTGTCTTTCTACTAGCCTACTTTAAGGAATTCGATGATCAACCATCTATTTTCTCAATTAGTGACTTACCACCCGTATTTTCCGCTTTTCCGATTGATAAATTCGTCAAAGTCCTGTTGGCTGGGAACCTCGTAAACAGTTGGTCTACAATCTACTTGCTTCCCGCCTTCTTCTTTTATGATCATATTTTAGACAGATCTGCCTACTTTTTTGACCCACAGCTGACAGCTGACGTAGACGTGAAGTGCACAATAGTCTAAAGGGCAGGAATTTAGTGCTTTGTCTACCTTTTTTCGGGATTCAAATTATGCAGATCTATAAATCACGGCTTAAATAATCATTTCTTTATTGTTTGCCAAGGCGATACGCTTTGAAACGACTCTCAGATCAATAGAACCATGAATAATGCAAATAGGGATTAAGACGCAGGAAAAAGGAATCGATCATCTTGCAATATCTCAATGGACCTCAAGCTCCTTTTGGTCTGCGTTGCGTGCGTGTCAACATGCTCAACCGCAATGAACTGTTGAAATTCAAATTTTGATTTCCTGGTTGTGGATTACGCAATTCTAACGCGCTTAAACTGTGCACCCAAACATTCTGGAGGATGCGTCGTGCGTGCAGAGGACTTCTCAAAAAGTCAACTTTTAAGGTTCTTTCAACTTGAGTTAAATGTGTTGAAATACACTCTTTTTACGTTTGTTTCCTCTATAGCTTGAGAGAGACAGCTTAACTCATTTCGGGAGTCTATCCATACTAAGCTATTTTGTCATAGAGATGACCTGGGATACGCCAAGGCTTATTCGTTTAAAAATCCGCTACAAGGCTCATATAATGACTAAATGGTATGATATTATGTTTATGTTTTACGATCAAAGCGTTTCGTAAAAGCAAATAAACAACTTTATTTAAATCACCACTGGCAAAATTATTTGAATGTATTGTTTTTCAAAAATTTCTTAAAGGTTAATAAAAGATGCGATCTATCGATTTTCCTATATCGGTATCAGTATTAAGCATATCAGTATTTGAACATACTAGCATCCTCTAAATTGGAGGATTATTTCGAGATGAAAATATCACCGCGAATTACCCGGATTATTCTCCCTTAGCGAAATTAATACGTCAAATGACGTTTTCTTCTCAACGATCAACCTCCAAAAATTGGTTATATGAGTTACCCTGATTTACGATTTACTGAACATAGTTTGTGCTGAATAGTTATCAAGTTTTTGCCAGACTAACAAGGGCCTGCGTTTTCTTTCTTCCGAGCTGGGATATCGGTTTTTTGTGATCACGTGAGATTATTTGAAGAACTACCTCTAAGTATTCCACCATCCCATCCCATATATTCACTTCTGTCTCACGGTGACTCAAATAATTTGTTCGAGTTCCTTTGCATACCCCGTTTTGTGTGCAATTGGTCCAAACTCCTGATTGGCAATCCATAGTTCCAATCTTAGTTCCGCTTTTCTTCACTCCTCTACAATCTCAACATTTTAAATTATCTTCCCTTCATGTTCTTCAATTAAAAATTTGTGCAGCGGATAATGGTGGCAATTTCTTTAGCAATCGTAATGGAAAACACTTTTTCTCTCAAATAAAGACTTCATTTTATCCTTCATTTTAAATGCATAAATCGCTACATTTGAGAAAAAGTACTTTCTGGAAAGGTCTTGGAGCTGGTTGGTATTTTAACACAATTAAAGGAGAGGGCGTCTACTAACCTCGATGAGTGAGGAAAAACAACCTTAAAATTTAACAAAGTTTCTTCGCTATTGCAATAAATCCAAAAAATCTTCAGTAGAATGAGAGGTGTGAAAAATTCCATTTCATATTTTTTCAATTACAGGCGTTTCTCCTGAACTATCTTTTGGGGGAATATATGCGACGTTCTAGGGCTAACATAAAATACTGGCCGAAAGGATACAGTGGAGGTAAAAAAGTTCACCCCTTGACTCATCTGACTCGCCGGCGTTTGTATTTGTTTCTTTACCGTTTTGACTTGCATCGAAGAATGACTCCCTATGGGTTTCCAAAACTTTTGCCAAAGTCATCGCTAATACTGAGACAGTGACGCTTGAAGGTTTTAGCCCTGCTACGGTGTTCGAGTGAGCGTTGCTAGGGTTCAGTTTCCCCGATTATGCTACACCTTAAATCTAAACCCTTCTGCAGTCCCCTTTTTAAATAACCGCACACCCAGACACACTCTTGTCATTTGCTCAATAGGCCGATTCTCTCCCTCTCATACACTTCCGCTTTGTTCAATCTTCCACACTTCTCATCCTGCATTTTCGTGTTTTAGTGGCTGTTTTACAATAGTCCGAACTCAAATCTTCGTGTTCTGCTTGACCTGGGACTGTGGTTAGCTGCCTTTAATTGCCAACTTTTTGTCTCAAATTCTAACTTGGTGCCCTCGGTTCGTGTCACACCAATTGAACAATAAAGATCTATGTGTTCCAGTTAGTTGTTTTCCTTTCAGCTCTTAAATACTCAAAATAATTTTCAAATTGTCCGATTAATTACTGGCATGCGTGGCTCATGTTTGCCATAAGGTAAGCTACGCACGTTTTTCCCAAACTTCGAATACACACTGCTTAAGAAATCTTTGCAGTCGGTCAAGACGATCCAGAGAGTGTTTCCATCTACAACTCTACTGTATCTCATCGTTGTCTTCTCTCTCCCTCTCTCAAGATCTGAGTCAGTCGCAACGCTTCATTCTCCCATAGTGAGAGAAACGCAAAAATCTTGACCTTGCAATAGTGCAATATTCGGGTATAAATTCAAATGTGCATTCAAGATAAATGTCCTTCAAATCAAAGATTCAGCCAGAGCTTTCTAGGTTCTGCAAAATATGCATCAATTTAACTGTCTTCAATACGGTTTTGATAAATTTTTGGAAGGAAGAGATAAATCTGAGAAGATAGAAATAATTTTGCGGAAATAATTGCTCATAGAGGGTATCTTTCAGATTTAAAACGAAAAATTTTCAAAATCCCATCCTATCGAATCGCTGAAGAGGGTAATTTATTTAAGGAAAGATATCAAGACGAGGATTTTAGTTATTTCGGTCAAAAAGAGTTTTGTTAGACGGATTCGAAGGATGGAATGTATCAGTTGTCGCCATGGTGACGGAATGACCAACACGTATTCGCTCGAATTGTTGGACAAGGCCTGGGCAGGATGCAGCATTTTATTTGGAGCCGGTCGGTGTGTGTGAATGCGCAACCAACCGGCCAAATTTAATAAATATGCATGCATACGTGAAGAAGTATTCGCATATAATCCGCATGGATTTTAGTGCGATGGAAGAATAATGCTCCACTTGGTTACAGCTCGTGTCGTTCCAGTGTCCAAATTCGAGCGCATTGAAGGGGGAGGTCTGAAAGTGCCCAAGATAACAGTTTGTGCACTTTGACACTGTTTTCCTTCAATGGCTTGTGGTGCTTCGTTTTAAAGGTTGCATTCATAGACCATCATTGAATTTGGACTTATTATACGAAAGTGTATGTTTGTTGGACAAAGCATTAGATGAGCTTGTCAAAGGCTAGAAACGCTTTATTTCTTTCTTTCTGATAAATTAATAGCAAACGTGACTCCATTTAAAATCAATTTCTTTGTCAGTCGGCCCGTAAATTAAATATAATGAACATTAGTCAAGAATTTGATTGCTTGAAATTTCATATTCATAGAATGGGTGCAAGTGAGAAGTAAATAATGGAACTGCTGTAAACAATAATAGAAAAAAAGCTCCAAGACGGGATTGAAAATATTGAGCAGCATGGAATAGAAAGGACATCCCATATCTAGTAATGAACCAGAATGACTGATAAGGGTCTCGATTGTCACCTCAACATAACCTAGGCGCAGATTTAATCGATAGGAGGGCCAGAGCTCGTTGAGCTCTGCTAAGTTCAAGTGAGTTAGATTGCTGGAAAGTTGGCAATATTGGCTTGTATCGTCAGAACGCCTGGCTAAAGGAATGGAATTGGGAACGCCGCGGATACCCATTGTCTATACTAGTGCAATTTAAGATGCAAGCTTTCTTCTGCCATCAGATACCTTAGAGGTGGGTCGTTAAGTAGATGAATATGAATCCGAAATGAAACTTCTGCCTTGTCCATGAAAGTTAGCTAAGTTCTTTCCAATTTTCTTGAAGACTCCACTCAAAAACCAATGAACTTCTCGCATGCACTAAAGATGATAAGAACAAAGCAGTGCTAAGTGGAACTCGAGCTCAAAAGTGTGCTATAAAATTTGCTAATGATAAAAGGTATGAATAATTTTGTCACAGTTAAAATTAACTTCAATTCTATCATTAATTTCCTTGATCAAGGTAAAACAGAGCCTTTGGTGGTTCTCTTGGAAATCGTGACCTTTGACTTGGCAAAAGAGCTTGTTAACAACGCTGATACCGAGGTATCTGGGATGAAAAATATAGGTTACTTAAATTACTTTCATCACTCCGTCCAATTTTATTGAAAATATTGAAGAAGAATCCATAAGAACGGGGAATATATCCTCTTTATCGTGTTTGACCAAGGAAACTCTACTCATCTAACTTCAAGGTAATTAGCTCAAAACCAAACATTAACATTAGAAAGCATTTTTAACCCGATTTAAAGCAGTAGTATTGGAACTTAATATGTCACTTTTAAGATTTTTTGTAATTCAACTTTGGGATTCTAGGAATAATAGTAAATGCTCAAAAGGCTTATTATTCTCAGTATTATGAGATCCATCTCCAAAATTTATGCTTATTATACTCAGATTGAATTTACGCTTGATATTCTGAACGTTTATGATTGAATTCACAAATAACCAAGCAAAATAAACCGTAGACAATTCGCTTTATGATATATAAAACATTCTATACTTTTGTGGAAAATAATTTCTACTAACAAAAGTTAAGTAGCATTGCAATTATTTGATCATAAAATAAAATATTAAATCGAAAATTAAATGCTTTCAAAATTAAGCGCAACTTAATTGTCTATCATCTCTAAATTAACCATGACAACCAAGACGGAACGATTCTAAATTTTGGAAAATAGTCGCTAGTAAATAGTCTCAAATGCTTTCATTGATGTGCCACAAATTTCATAAAACCTAGACTTGTTACATTCTGCACAATTGTCTACCAAAATAACGTTCTTAATTGTAACCATGTCCAATTTGATCTTCATAATTATTTAATGGAGTTAATAAGTTAGTAAGTAAGATATGATGAACTCTGTTGAATCTAGTTTTTCCTGTTTGTCCTTAAGAGGATATGGCACGACCGACCCTTCAGTGTGTCATAATCGAAACCTTGAATTTAAAATAACTCACGAAACCTGCGAACTTGGCAATAGAGGAAATTTACACAGTGGGGGATAATCCTGGAAAGTCCAAAATAAAACGTGACAAGCCTCCTAAGCTTGTCTAATATTAAAATTACTCTCTTCCTCTCTTCACCCTACTCTTTAATCTTTACAACTAAATGCAGCCTACATCTCATTATTTGAAATGACAAAATTCGAAAATTTTATTGCGAAAATAATGAAATTTCTCGCAAATCAATTGAAAATCGATCATATGCCAAATATTCTGTTGTCATTTTTAAGTTAGATTCCCCAATCTCAATCAGTTTTTGGTGTAGAAGCTCTCTGATTCTCGTGTTTGGATTCATCACCTCGTTCTGCAGAAATGTGAGCGGCATGGTGGTTTTAATTATGAATCTCCATAGCTAAGGGGAATGTACTCGCAAAGCTATCAATTGACCTCCTGGTTTTTATCACTCAGCCATCCTCTGTGTTTCCTCCAACTGAGAGAATTATAAATGAACTACCGCGAAAACGATATGCTGGCATAACTTTGATTGTAATCCTTCAAAATGCAAACGAAACGTGACCAAGAATTTTGAGTAGTGGACTTTCAATATGCGGAGGAACCAGTCGCAACTCAAATCATTCAGAGACCAATAATTTCAATTTCCTCCCAACATTCATAGACTTAAGACGCACCGTGGTAGACGAAATATATTTCGACCACTAAATTTCGGTGTAATAGTTTCTTTTGCCAAAATTTATACTTCTAACGGGTTGATATTTCGATTAGCGAATGCATGCTCATTAATCTTGTCAACGAGTGACTTAAACAAGCGGGGTAATTAGAGTGCAGTAAGGGAGGAAGACATGTGCAGTAGGCCAGTGTAGAATATGAGAACAAAGCAAATTAAAAACTGAGTCATCGCGAGGACTAAATGGGCTAAACTCGATATTCGATGTTTAGTATTGGAAAAAAAAGGATTTTACTCCGCTCCTGCTAAATAACTGCGTTTGTTTCCAGATTAACACACGTTGTGAAATATATATCTTAAGAGGATGAGGAGAGTAATTCTTCAGCAGTAATTCAATGGGAAAAGATAAATTCAGAGAAACGGAGGTAATTTAAATCTTTTATTTGACAAAAAATTCAAATCCAACTATGTGAAACAATCAAAACAGCATAGATTGCATTAAAATTATCTGCTGCTTCATACTTTTCCAGCTGCACCACAATCTCACATACTAATACATTCAGTGGTCTTCTGCTCAAATCAGTCAAACCCCACGTCAATTAACCCAGGATGTGATTGAGTTAAACCTGATTTTCTTCTCTGGGTTAATCGTAATTTTCTGAAAAGTTGTTAGGGGGATGGGGAGTGGGGCTCAAATACAGCTTCTTTCTCAAAATGAACCCATTAATGGTTGCCTAATTAGTGTGGATCCAATTAAAATGGAATGTTTAATCTCATTTGGGGATTGCTGATATTAACCAAAAAGGTCATGTGGGTTGGATGGAATTCAACATCTGAAGAGTGTTTTCTACATATAGCTATTGTGATAACGCTTTCATTTCGATCACATTAAGGATTTCGAGGAATGATTGCTTAATAACAATTTATCGATTCAAGTTAACCAATTACATTACTGAGCAATTTTTCATAAGAAATGTGTTAAGGTTACTAAGCTTCTATGCGATCCTATCTACCAACAGGAGACGATTTAAATGTTTCCACATAGTGCATGTTGGGTACGACACGAGAATGAAGATACGATTTGAAGGCTTCATACCTCTTAGAAATTCATCCATTGAAAACCGAAACACCAACCACAATTAGTGCATGTGAAAAAAATGTGACCACTGGTGGTCGGTCCTATTAGACCGTCAAATTACATGCGAGATGAGAATGTACCAGGCAATTTACCAACTAAAAAAAGCGTGTCCCGTGCTTCATTAAAGGATGGTGTAAAGGAATTCGTTGCACCGTCTTCATTCTAGAAAGTAATTTAATGCGTTATGAGGAACAGAGGAAGTTGGGATAAGTAGACAAATTGATCAATTTAGAGTTCAGACGAGATTAATACTTCAGTCATTTCAGAATTTCTAAGATTCTAGATATAGTTAGGATGTGGTCAACCTTTTCGTGAATAGCACAGGTCGTTACATACTTACATATTGTGTTGAACATGCATAAAACGAAATTTGTCAGTAGGTGGTCTTTGCAAAAAAAGACTTCTCTTCAAAGATTGCTGTTTACCCTTATAACAGATTGAACTTAACCTTAGAGAACTCTCCAAATTTTGAAATAGAGACTAAATTAGATTTCTTTAAATTAGACAAATTTGGTTATGGCGACACATCTGAGACTTCAGGAAAAGAATTACTCTCTCCGTCCAATCAATAAAATGCATTGTAACGTATACTTTCGTCCGATTATAAAAAAAAATTCAAAAGTATTAGGACATTTATTATTGAAGTAGTATTACGTTCTCGTTGAACCATTATGTGGGAGATTCGCTCAGTGGATTCCACAGATAAATTCCACGAACTTGTTTCAAAAGAGGCAATCCTGCTCTTTGACCGCAATGGAAATTTTCCTTTCAAACTAATAGATACCTTGTACAATTCTATTGAGATATTCTTAGCACAATTGGTCACCAGGAGTATGAGCATTTCTTGTGGTCCAGGTACAAATAGGGGAAGCCGTTTTATCGAAAAGAAGCCCAGATCAAAGTGGTGATTCTGTGGTCAGCAAGTCAGTCAACACTTCCTCTCTGGACCCAATCTAATGCTTGAATGTCAAAATAAACATGAACCACTTCCAGTAGGCAAACTAGATCCCACCCGATTCAATCCAGATAAGTGAATTATTGACAAGTGTTTTCGGATCAATACTGAGACCGATCTAAGGAAGTTTCTTTAAGACTTATATGCACGCAAATTTACAAGCTATTTCAACAAAGCAGTCACATAAACCTAACAGGAACACTATTAGCAGAGCAACTTGGCTTCGATTTTGTATACGCCACAAATATGGCTCTGATCGGTGCCTGTTGGCTCGAAAGAATTTTTAATGCAAAAAGACAAAGGAATCACAAATACATCCCAAAGGCAATCTCAAACACGAAGACTTTCTTGTTGTAGTGGAGCCTTGTGGTTTGCCATTAAAATCCTCAAAGCGCCTATACAACAGTAGCCTTGAGACTAGCCCGTTCGTGGTCCTCTATGCGACCATTGGTATGGTACTTTCAAATGTTCTGAACTTAATTATTAGTAGCATTAAAAACTTTCAGTCAGTCAAATATCATTCAATCGTATTTTGGTAAAACATACTCTTACAAAGGTATTTCAATACAACTGCAATGCCGAATTACTTATAGTTAATTATGTAGTAGCACAACACAGATCTTGCCAGGTGAGTGTTTTTTAGAGAAAATATTTATTGTAGCCACAAGGAGACTAAGTAACGATATTAAACAGGATGTACGCATTTTTATGTCCTGAAAAGAGTTGAAAGTGAATGGGTGGGGAGGGAAGGAATTTCTTATCGTAGTCTTGAAAACAACGAGTGCCTCCCTCATATGCGCAACGCCTCTAAAATACGAAAGACGTAATACGATTACTAAAATCCATACAATTGGGGCTTTAGGTGCAAAAAATTCTAATTTCTTAATCGGATAATTTCTGGATTATCGACGTGATGCCCAAGTTCGCATCTCTGGCGTCAGCCACACTTTTATAGTTGCAATTCAGCGCCTAAAATCACATTCGTCCTGCCTATTTTCCTTCTACAGAGTAAACAGTCACCGCACCCTGATTCATTTGGTTTTACCAAGTGCCAGCCAAAAACCAAATTTATTTTCAACACAAAATGGGGAAGAAATCTTTACTTTTAAAACAAGACCCAAGCTTACAATCTCAAATCTCACAGGCCGCATGCATTGCTTTTGCCTTATTGAACAAAATATTTCCTAAAAATACTAGGAATTAAAAGTACAAAGTTAGTTTGATAGGTATATTCGACATCACCGGCTATGCATATTTAACAAATTGACAACCGTTAGAAAAATATCGTTGCATATTTGAATTAAATAAAATTTATATAGGCTTTTTGAAGTGAATATCCTTCAGGTACACAAATAAGGAACGCCTTTTGGGCCAAACTACGCAGTGGGCTCATTCAATCGGTGCACTTTAGAAGAAGAATTATAGCAAAAGCTATCCTTTCATCTGGAAGCAAAAACACCTACTACAGCATGGCCTGCAGCGCTGGGTGAAATTTGAGAGCGAATGGGAGTAGGCTTCGGCCTTCGTCAAAAGTAAAGAGCAACAGGAATCGCAGATTGGAATGCCCAATTTGCGGTTGCATGAAAGGCACTCACCAGAGTTTACAGACGGTCAAAGAGCTGGGGGAAGAGGAGGAGAGCTGCTGAAGAGAGGGAAAATCGGAGGACCGAAGAGGTACTTGTGGTGGCTGGAAAAAAACTTTTTTTATCATTACCTGAATATCCCTTTTTAATTAATACTCATATAAAGGACAAATAAGATATACATGTATATATACGAACTCCTTTGTTGCAGAAATGATACTTATTTATCAGCTTAATTTAGGCCCAAGATATGTTGCTTTAATTAATGTTGTGATGTGGTAACTAAATTATATTTTTTTTCTCATTCTGAATTAGATCTGCTAGTTTGCCACCACTCAAATTAAGTGCCTTAAAATCAAATCTTATTCAATTAGTGCTTTATTGGAGCAAGGGTTGAGTGCCACTGCCAAATTCTTGAATCTAGGTTGATATTTGATCTAACTTTTATCCTCAATAGATAGGAACTTACGAATATCCGATGTAGCTTCTCCACCCTGTAGGGCTGGAAATGATCCGAAATCCGAACTGTCAGGTTGAGTGGAATCATTTGGCTCGGGGTCTAAGCATAAATTTTGTTGAAAAACGAAATTTTAAAATTTTGGCAAATCAAATATATCGGATAAACTTATCAAACAGGAAGTGAGTTAGTTGTATATTTTTATAACAGTTGTATAATTAAAAAATGTCAAGAATACTTAAATTTACCAATAATCTCGTTTGTTGAAATTTGAAGTAAAACAGTCTGAGTACAAAATTTCCAAAAGGAGCACAAATTATCAAAGATATTTAATAAAAATTTGTTTTTCATAGTTTTTTTCTCTTCATGTCTTTTAACTCATCTCATTTATGTGATCGGAAAATTGAGGTAAACAAAAATCTGCCAAAACATAGTTGCCTTAAAGATGAATTACTCAAAATAATCTAATCAAAGAAAAATGTCATTAATTTAAGGCTTGTCAGATGGAATTTGAAGGCAACAAATTAAATAACTCTCTCTTGAGCATAATTCGGCCTGGGGTATCCCACTGTATCCATGCCCAACGTGACTCACTGCCCAAAATCGATCTAGACCCGCATTTCTTCGTTACATTTCTTCCTCGACCCGAAAATTCCTATTTCTGAACCGCCGAAATAGTTAGATTAGTAAATTCAAAGTGCTTGGCGAAGTAATTTGTGTTCCACGCAATTTTTTAAAAGAAGAATGCACAAGCTTTGAGGTTAAAGCCATCTCACCGGGAAACCGGAACTCTCAGTTTTACTCTTCTAAGAGCCTTAGTACTTAGGGCGGCAAGCAGGAAGACTTTTTTTCTCCAAACCTAAAACACGAGAGTTGGAAACGAAGACTACTGAGGCATAAAAATTTCCCCTGATCAACGCGGAAAATTTGTTAATTTCATTTACTCTTACAGAGCATGGGAATTTGAATATACCACTATTGACTGTATTTAAGATATGCAAATTTTCAAAGGCTGATATAAAAATTCAATGCATTTTTCAGTAATAAAATGACCCGTGTGCTAATATTGAGATTTGCTTAATTTAGAATTATATATTGCTTATCATATATGTTTGGAATTTATATGAGCGTTCAAGAAATTAATGACAAATTTAAAATCCATCATTAATTAATATTGGCAGCTATATTATGCCAAAGGAAAGTACTTTGAATGCATTGGAATGCATTGTTTTTGAAACTCCTCCAACATCGAACTTGATTGTACAAATGTCTGATAAATTACCTTTATTTAAAAATTCATGATCATTATTTGATCAGCATCTCAAATGCAAAGAAGTCCGGTCATTGTTTTAGTAGCCTAACGCGCAAACTTTTCTCAAATTTATAAAATTAAAACACCAAAATTGGGCTTTTTAATAACAAAGTTGAAACAATTGGGAATTCACTCAACACATGCCAAAAGACAGCAGACATAGAAGAAGATCCCTATCCACTTACCATCCTCCACGAGTTCATAACTGCTGTCCTGTTTATCGTGCAAAGAAATACTTCAAGTCCTGTGACTTCGGGGAATAAGATATTGGAACTTTACGCTTAAGGTATTTATCTAACCGTTGAGATGTCACAGCGTACAATAGAGCAGACACAATAAATGTGATTCAAGTGTGGTAGTTCAACTTACGTGAAGCTGAGAGAGGCAC
Organism: Hymenolepis microstoma; assembly: GCA_000469805.3. Lineage (NCBI taxonomy): Eukaryota > Metazoa > Platyhelminthes > Cestoda > Cyclophyllidea > Hymenolepididae > Hymenolepis > Hymenolepis microstoma. The sequence continues at coordinate 206,994 of LR215993.1, read as the reverse complement.
AGTCTCGTCATCGGCAGATTCTACAGGCACAGAGGGAACAACCGTCTCTTGAGGTTCTAAATTTGAAACACAGTCATTAAAAGTTAATTATAAAGTAGTCCATTGTTACCTTGTTCATCTCCTTGTGGGGAAATTTCTGGTTCACCTTCGGTTATTTCTGTTTTTGCATCTTCATCTTTCACTGCATCTGCAATTACAAAAGAAATTATGCGAATATTTTAGGCAAGCATTCGACTTGGCTAATGTATTGATTTCGCGTTTCATAAACTTAATAGGCCAAACAAACCGTCCTCACGGATGTGTTATTTCTTCATTTAACATAAATCGCTCGTTTTTGTCCGACCTTGTGGGCCTACCATCTGTTTACACAGATGAAGTTTAACCTGTTTATAGCTAACAGCATAGAGTGGGTACTTACATTCACTTCGATCTGTTGTGATTGCGTTTTCATCTGACGTTGTTCCACTTGCACTCCCTTCTTCAACCGTTTCAGGATTTCGATTTTGCTGAGTTTCTTCCACCAGTTCTTGCTCTTCCGTTTGGACGTGATCTTCTGGAATAGTCTCCTGTTTTGAAGTTTCTGAAATTTCTTTTCTAGAAATGTCGGTTTGAACTTCTGTGGGTTCAGACTCAGGATCCAACTCCAAGGAATCTCCCAGAGACTTTTCATATTCTGAAGCGGGTAAAGCTGTCTCAGTTTGATTTAGCTCATTGTCAGAATTTTCATCTGAAATGATATCTTCATTTTCTAGGTTTATGCCACTTTGATCACTTTCCGTTGATGTAGGTACCTGTGTCTCATTTTCAATTGGTTGGAGCTCAGAGAGAGGAGTGGCTTTGGTAGTTGTAACTCCTTCAGTCGATTCCGGTGAAATTTTCAAGGAAATGCCTTCAAACTCTTTCAGTTCTGCTTCTACTACCACCTGTGCATCATTTTTAAGCGATGTCAAGTCAGGTAGAACGGTAGTTAGCATATCAGGAGAGATGCTTCTAATAGATGTCTCGAGCGAAATTTCCTGTCCTTCAACTTTCTCATTAGAAGGAACATTGAATTCTTTAGCTTCAATAGAGCTCTCTGTAATAGTAGTATTCTCCACCACTTCCGTAATTTCTCCAACTGACACCCAGTCTTGAAATTCTGATTCAGTTTCGTTGACTTCGGAGGTAACTTCTTTAGACTCGATGGAAAGATTTTCTAAATCTTTCCCCACTTCAAGCTCTTCACCTTTGACAGAAGTCGATGGAACAGCAATTAACATAGTAGGAGAGGTTCCTTCAATCGGTGCCTCGGTTGAAATAACTTCCCCCACAAAAGAGAATGAAGAATTTTGAGACATTTCGGTTCCAGTTATTGTATAATCGGCACTTTCTTCTACCACAGGGTCATAATTTTCTTCGTTTACTATTTCTGTTACTTCATCAGCTGTCATCGAGTCCTGAGATTTGGATTTAGGTTCCATAAATGTAGCATCGACTCCTATTTCAGTGGAACTGTTCTCCAAACCTTCCTCCGATTCTAGCTCAAAGACTTTACCGGAAATAACTGGAGAATTATCGCTTACTTCCTCAGTTTCGGGTGCTTCGGTTTCGATACCTTCGATAGGAGCGTTGGTTCGAACTTCAGCCTCTGTTTCACTAGGTTCGGAGCTTAGAGATTCGAGAGCCTGTGAAGTTGGAGACCTTTCACCTTCTTCACTACTTGCAGATTCCACGGTCTCCGACTCTACTGCCGTCTCCTCTACTAATTTCTCATACTCAATATTTTCGGTGGCAGTAGGCTCCTCGATAACTTTAGAGTCCTCTAATCCAAGCGGAGTAGATTCTTTCTCTTCATAGTTATTTGATGATTCCGTAACCTGTTCTTTAGTAGAAGTCGTAACATTTGTTATGTCCTCCAGTAAATTTTCAACTGATTGCTCTTCCGATTCTTCCACCTTAGATGCTTCCGTCAAATTGTCTCTATTGATTGGATCTCCGGACTCGAGAGAGCTTGAATTTTCTCCAAAACCAGCTTTTTCCGTCGCTTCAATTTCAGTTGATGGAGTGTTTTGTGGACTTGCCAATTCCGAATCGGTTTGTAACCCTCGATCGTCAATTTCTCCTTCATCAACAGAGTCTTTTTGATTCTGAGACTTCGTTTCATTTACAATGGCTTCGGAAATAGTATGCTCTTCAGCTGTCCCAGACACTCCTTCGAAAGAATCATCAAGTAAAGAGGTCATAATATTTTCCTTTTGTGGGAGAAAAGGGCTGAGAGGTGTATCTGTGTTGTCAGCACTTCCTTGAAAGCTAACCGGTATCGCGAGGGTAGCATTGATAACCAACAATACGACAAGAGCATACTTCTGCATTCTGAAATTTTAATTATTGAATGAAGAAATTAAACTCCTACAGAGTGAGAACTTTGATTTAAAAATAGTAATTAGTGAACTAAAATTATAGGAAATAATAATAAAATTACCCACAACATGGATTTCAAGATATGGATTATGAAAATATACTATCGCATGAAAATTCCTCTAATAATTCGTTTTAACTGTGAACATCACTCACTTCCGCACGGAACGAAGAACGGTAAACGACGAACGTGCTTGGTTTGATGCTAACTATATATTTCTTCCAATAATTGTAACCAGAGCTCTGATTGGTAATTTATTCAGAGAGTGCCATTTCATTGGTTGATTAGTCTCTTGGCTTTGGTTAGATATTTTTGATCCCACCTCCACGTTTAAAATAAATATTTTTGTAGGAATTCGCTCATCTTAAAAAAGGTGATCCAGGAGGTCAAAAATAGATATTCTTGTTGTCAATAGTGGGAAAAGTGTAGAAAGCTAATTGCGTATTCCAGAAATCGCTAATATGATCAGTAAGATGCAAATCGAAATAATTCAAAATTTTCGACCGACTTCTTTACGAAAATTGTGCTGAGTTCCTACTTTGCTGATGGAGGCTTCAGCAACGAGGAATGCGCTTCGATTACAAAACGTGAAATGTTTTAGTTCTTTAATCTAGCAATAAATAAATTCTGCAGAGAACATAACGTTAGCATAATATAAAGTAGAGACCTCTCGACTAATCAACGATCATTACGTTGTTATCATGCCGGAAAGTGTATATAAGGATTAAGTTCCAGGTCACTGCATGACCGTGTCATGACAGTGCTGTAACACGCCGTATCAAATAATCGCCGTGTCAAATAATAAATTTGTCAAATAATCACCGCGCTGTAGCACACCATACCAAATAAACGCATTCGCGTCATACTTCTGTCTCCTCTATAGCTTTGCAGTAGATTAGCCACTTTTGGGAGCCTTTCCAAACTTAGGAGAATCTGAAAAAGAGATTATTGAGCATAAGTCAAGGCTTATTAGTGTAGCAATCCGCTATATTTCTAAATTAGTTTATTCGTATTTCAAAGTAGTAGTGATGTAAAGCTCAACCTTCTAACCAGGAAGTCTCTACTATACATGACCTTTATCATAAAAATCGCCTTCTCATTGGGTTTGCTCTTGTGGAGCGCACATCTCTGACTGGACAAAGAAGTCTCATCCGCACTCAGACAGACTCGTGAGGGTGCAGTTGTGCTACTTCGCGTTGGGAGTAAGTGCGATTGTGAGCATAGAGGCCACCCAGCGAGCCGCCAGTCAATAGTCCTTGCTTGGTTTAACAAATCCTCCTTTGTATTATAATGACTAAGCTCCCTGTCTGCAGCACACTTCCCAAATAGAGGCATTCGCGTCATACTTCTGTTTCCTCTATAACTAACCCTGGGAGCGTTTACGAACTAGGAGAACTTCCCATTGAAATTACTGAGCATAAGTCAAGGCTTATTAGTGCAGCAATCCTCTACATTTCTCAATTAGTTATTCATATTTCAAAGTAAAATAAACATAGGAATTGTTCAAATCAATAATCCTAGTAAACAGTATTATTTAAGACAAGAAGTTCATTTTAAAGAATAATTTAACAATTAAGAAACGTTGGGAGTGATTTGAGAAAGCGAAGAAAATTTCGTTATTTTATTAATTCACATATTTGTTCATTTACTTTTACTTAATGAATTTTAATCATTGGTATTGCAAACGCCCTTGTGAATGATGCTGTTAGCTTATCACAAGGAGGTCTTTGAAAGCTGGGACCATACAACAGTTCAACTTGGACAAGTGGTTAGAAACTAAGGCGAAGCAGAAACTTTAGACAGAATGCCATATTAAACTCACTTCACTTGATGTTACCCTTTCCTGCTCATCACAATTCACTTACTTAGTAGTTTACTCTTTCACGGGTTAATTTTCCAATGCCCACACCCCCTGATTTTCACCTAAATTCAAGTTTCAAATTTCATAGCAGGTTATATTGAATGATCGGATTGGATGCCCATTAATAAAACGTCGATCTTCGAATCTCACTTGAATTCAAACAATGTTAATTCCAATCTCTTCTATTTTAATTCACTTAAATTTCTTAAGCAACCAGTTCGTCTTAATAATTCAATTTGGGAAGGATTTCTTTCTGCTGGTGAAAATTTCATTTAAGTTTGTGGTGACTGAGGGTTATGACCCGGCATTTGGAAAAATGAGCCTATTAATTAGCTCAGATTTTGGCAAACTGAAATGTAAAGATTAAGGTTACATTTAATGAATAATTGACTAAATAGCAGTCATTCTAGGAATTCTAGACAAAAATAGAACTCTATAATGTGCAAATGCGTAAATGACCTCAGCGAATGTTTCTCCAAAATGATAATTTCTCCAACCTCATAGTATTGAATTCACGTTACCTTCATGTTTGTTTATCATAGTTAAAATGTGAAAATAGTAAGGCCTTTATAGATTTAACTTACATAACATAGGCAGAAAGGCTGGCGTAAATAGCCCAAATTTGTGGGAACACAACTTTAGCATAATATAAAGTAGGGGCCTCCCGACCAATCAACGATCAAAGCCAGCGCATGGTTATTATGCCAGAAAGTGTATATAAGGATTAAGTTCCATGACCGTGTCATGACAGTGCTGAAGACCGTGCAGTAGCACGGCATACCAAATAAACGTGGTCCACGTCATACGTCTGTTTCCTCTATTGTTTTGTGGTAGTTTAGCTATATCTGAGAGTCTTTCCGAACTTAGGAGAATCTCCTATAAATATTACTGAGCATAGTCAAGGCTTATTAGTTTAGTAATGCGCTACAAATTTAAAAAATAACAAAAATGTCCATTTTGTGACATATAAGTCTAAATTCTGACAGAATAAATGTCATTAAGATTCAATTGAGAAGAACTTAACAGCTTACAGGCCGAGCAGAGATAAAATCGCAGAACTGCGTAAAAATTGTAAAAATGGGTTAGATACTCACGTTATTACATCAGCATAGAGAAAGAATGAGGTACTTCAACAGTGAGAGGTGCAAATCAATATTAGGTCTGCCGAACCGACTTGACTTAGTCCCATGTTGCACCGGTTTTGCGATTTAATTGTTTAACTTGGATTATTGACTTAAAATTTCCCTCATAAATTCCTTTCATATTTCAAGGAAATGTCTACTGCTGCGATTTTGGGTAAGGAATATATTTTACCTTCACATACCTATCAAGGCAAAGGGCACTTTCACAGTTTTCATTGGCTTTAGGTTATTACATTTACATTTTCTATTAAAATCACTAATTAATTATCCCGTTTTAAAACATTTTCAAAGTGCTTATGGTTACTGAGTGCTGTCTGAAGACTTCAGTTGAAAAGTCCATGTGTAAATTTCTTTGTCAAATAATTCAAAACAAAAACATTTTCTCCAAGCATTATAAGAGTAACTAAGTTTTAATTCCAAACTGCGTATTATATGATTGGTCAAGCTTGCAGCGGATATTGCACAAGTACGCTTTGACTAAACCTCAGCAATCTCTATGGCAAAATTACTTGATATAGAACCACTCCCAAAGTTATCTAGGCTGCCTCAACGCCATCGAGCAGAGAGTATGGAGTAAAAGACGTCTATTCTGGTGATGTGAAACTGCCACAAAGCTCAGTTATTGAAATAAAATTAAGGATGCGCTAACAATGTATGGATTATTGATTGGTGTTTGGGTGAGAGGTCTCCACACTCATCACCTCACCTGTTCTCCACTCAATCAGCAGCACGGCCGCACCGCCAGGCTGTTCGAGTGAGCATGAACTTTTGTTCAGTCTAGTCTGCGTTGTGCACTTTACATCTTTTGTATAATCGATTAGTCAATAAGTTAATAAGTCTACTCTACGCCCCATAGATCATGATAGAACTAAGAATCCGAACCATACAAATGAGGCCTACACGAGGTTAGCAAACACGCAAGTTATTTTATGAATTCGATTGTAGTACGACTTCTGTGTTCTCCTGGCATATTTTAAACCCTTACTCATTCTTGAATCTTCTCTTAATAAACTATTTGGGTTTTCCAGTGTTGAGAAACCTTTATTCTGGTGTAAATTCCACATCTCTGACCTTAATTAAGAGTAAATGTCAGACAGAACTTTGTCGAAAAATTATGATATTCAGTGGTCGATTGGAAGTAGGTATTTACTAAGCAATACGAAATTAAGCCTCTGAAACTGGAGGTGAAAACCAGTTTGGAGGTAGAAATCCACACCTTATTTACAAAATAATAATTAAATGTGAGAATATGCTCGAATAGATGGAAGCATCTGAATCAAAGTCATAGGACTATCTGCGATATCGTCAGCGAAGACCTTAAGTAGGCCAATGAAATACAACCGTCTGCTTTACCTTCCCATCTAATGTTATTAAAATACTACAACTTTGAGAAGAAGAAGAAGAAGAAGAAGACGACGACGACGAAGAAGTTGGCTTGTGAATTGCTTCTGTAATTGGGGGAATATGAAATAGAGACTGTGTTTATAAATGAAGTTATTTACTGAAAGCCATTGATCTGTTGAAGAATCATAGTCACAGCATCGAATTCCATGGTCTTACGAACTATTTACTAACAATTTAATGGCATGTTTTGATGATTTTATTGATTTTTTCACTTGCTTGAGAACTCGGATTTTCGTCGACGAAATATTAACACAAACAAATGAAGTCAATAAAGCTGAGTTGAAATGGTTTAGCTAAAATTAGCACAGGCTAATGAAACTATCATCGTCTAAGATAAACCATCTAACATTCACATAATTTTTTTAACAAAACCTCTTCGTCTATTGCCCTAAAAGTGCTTGTGTTTTTTTCAAATTTTTTAAGTATTAAAGGACCAGGCGTCGTTCGAGTTATGTTTGTTTGTTTAAATAAGCTCGCACTCATCATAAATCAAAATTGAAATAAGAGGCAGTTCTGAATGCCACCTCCCAACTTTAGGTCGTATTTGAATGCAATCAGTTGATAACCGCTCAATTTATGGAAGTGATAAGTGAAAACGAAGTAGGAAAGTTCAAGAGTGCACACTGGGGAATTTCAAGTAATTTTTTTTACTGAATACTGCATTCCATTGCTGCGCTCGAAAGCCGTTTCATTCCTTCAAAAATTTTACAAAAAAGGTGTTTAATTGGTTTCGAAATAGGGAGATCACAGTGACATGTCTCCATTTGAAATCATCAGGCAACTTTTACAACCGCAAATAACTTTGTAAAACTAATTGTCTAATTTCAAGCCAATTAAGAAATCAGTTCACAACACTTGCCCTTGGTGGTGGTGGTAACGCATCCTGAAATCGCTTTAATTTGAAACTCGGAATCGACGAACTCTCCCAGTGACCAGAAGTAATCAACGTGTTTGAGCATCCACTCCGTTGGATCTAACAACGAGCAGTGATCTCCTCAGCCTAACTTTACAGACTTGCACGTCGAACACGCGCTAATGTTATCTGACCCTTGAAATAATTATTTCAATTCTCAAGTTGGAAGCCTGAATGCAAAGTTAGTGTATCGAAAAATAACATTTCATCAACCAGAGCCTCCAAAAGGTAATTTAAGTGAACGAGGTACATTTGGAGGGTTCGCTTGCACCAAAACCCTAATTCTCTTGAAACTAGCCTTCCTTAATACACCATGCATAATTTAATTACTTAGTCATTCATTTTTCATTTATTGTTTTATTAAAGTTTGCACATTGATTTCAATTTGTAAATTGAGTCTTTACAAGACCTCGAAAGCAAAAATATTTCCATCTGTTGGATGAAATGCATTGAGAATGTACTGCCCACTGGATCATCAAGCATTCAATTCTTGTTTCCATGTTCCGAAAAGCCGCATTCCCACTCACCTCATCATGAAATGCATTATATTCGAGACTCACGTGGACAGAGAGGACTCTGGACCTTAAAGTTCTCAATCCGCCTTTTTTCAAATACTCATCCAACTGTGTTTTGAATCAACATATAAAAATGGAGATATTTTTAGCCATGTAATTTTGGAGTTAGTAAACTTTGGTCATGTCGTAGATGCTGCGCTGTGATCTTGAGTCCAAATTTTAACCTCATAACGATTTCGTGATTTACAATTTCATCCTATTATCACTTGATGTGTGATTTACTAACTCCATGGGATACCTCGAATTTACTCTGCTATTCAACCTCCAATCGTTGAGCTCCACTCTGTCATTCACCTGTCAAAATTTCGGCATAAATGGTAATGTTATCCAATTTATTTTTGTCACTTCTATGTCAACCACATATCATCGATACCAAGTCGTAATCTGACTAAAACTCCCTGATGTTTCTGCTTCAAATCAATCCCACTTCTTCGAGCACACTGAACTGAAAAGAACTCTCCTTCAGCCAAGCCCCCACCTCACTGTTTCAGTATAAATAAACGAAAAAATCACACCTTTCAAGGAATTCATCTCTTCATGGTGTGCTTCTATTTTTACGGAAATAGTTGATTTATGTTAACATGCATTTGTAATGTCTAGCAGGTTCTAACTTGTCTAACTACGGACTTCGAGTCACTGATGCGTTGTACTAGAGATGCACTTTGACTTACGATCGAACAATTATTTATATTGTAAATGTTTGTTTACGAGTTTTTCCTTATTTTGTCAGGTTTATTAGCACAACTATATCAACAGTCATATCGAGGTGAAGAGTATCAACTTTAAAGAATAAATTTTGAATAGACCGGACTGCTTTTTACTCTTAATATAATAGGTTCCGCTCTTGGTAGTGCCGCTGTTTCACATTTCATAGTTTGACATCTCCACTCCTGGGTTTCGACTTAAAAAGGTTAAGTAGGCAGTCATACCTTAACGAAAAATTTATCTTCACAAGTGTTTTATTCAATATTTTCAGTCACAAGAACGCCATTTTGACAATATACAACACCATTCCCCCCCCCCTCCCTCCCTCCCCGCCTCCCCGACTCGAAAAGTAACTCAGGTGAATGAGTCATAAAGTAGACACTTTCTATGGTGCAGTGTCGCTCACGGTGGACTAGATTCTTCCTAGCCTGGCATATTCTTGCTCTCTTTGTGATCACTGGCTGGAATGATTTTTTTCTCTGAATGCATAAACCATCTAGGTGGTGGAACTCAAGATTTTAACCAACCCGTCCCTAAATTCTATTCCCCTTTATGTGGAACATATCACAAAATGAGTTTCCAATAGAAATAAATGTTAATTCTCATATTTTTTGAGGCTAAACGTGGAAGCACAGCTCCCACCATACATAAATTATATGAAAGCAGCGAATGATTTTTTCAAATGGCTGTACATTCTCTTTCAAACTTAGTTAGGGTATTTTTCACTTAATTACTTACCTGCAACGCTATGATGACATCAATTAATGAGTTTTTCCACAAACTGCGTAGGATAAGTCTAGACAATAAAGGGATTGGCTGAATTCGAGTTTCAGCAAGTTCTTATTCTTAGAACCACCTGGCTAAAATTAAATAGTTTTTGGGAAAACAGCCTCTCCAATCACTTTTCTACCCATGCACAGCTTGTCTTCATTTAAATTTTTTCCCAAGTTAGGTGTTTCTGTGAAGAACATACGAAGAAAAATGTAAAAGTATCTCTAAATCGCATCAATAGGACCACTTCAAGAATGAGATCCAATAAGGCTAAGAAATTCGCCTAAAAATACCGATCTCTTTAAAGGCTTGCAGCATAACAATCATTTGGGCTGGATCAATGCTCACTGAACAGACATGGTGCAGAAGAAGAGGAAGAGAGGAAATGATAGAAGGATTTTAAAGAATTGAAAATTAGCGGTTCAGAGAGACTGGAACGAAGGTTGTTTAAAAAATGACTTATTGTGATACGATAAGGATAGATAAAAAGCATTCAACCATGGATTTAGGAGTCAGTTGGTCTTCAGTACTTGTAAAGTGCGTGGATTTGAAGTCCCTTATCTAAGAAGCGTTATCAAGATGAATAAAAAGTCAAACTGAATGGTGGAATCGTGGAATGTCCAGAGCAACGAAAATGCGTTCTAACGCACACAGCTCAAGGAAGAAAGCATCCAAATAAGGGAAAAGTTATTAGCACCTTTAGGAGGTGGATATTCCATCCAGGTGTAAATACCGACAACAGCATGTCACAACTCTGGTGATTCTGTAACTGACAATAACTTATGACCTCTTTAAATATCATTAATAATTCGTGACCTTGCTAGCAGTTGGCAATCATCACTACCACCAAATAAAGTCCATTTGAGAGAAGAATAACTTGTTTACGAATTGGTGGTAATTTGTAAATCTCGTAAATTGTCAGTAGTTGGTCATCCCATCCTGAATTTAAATGTATGAACACCTGGACGGTATTTTGTGGTTTATCTGTTTTTTTTCGAAAAATTCTTTTCCTAAATGAATGGGTTATTAGAATGTGGTGCGCACAATGGTACCAAGGCAAACGGGAAAATCTCGTGCCCTAGAACATTCTGAAAAGTGCGCACGTGATACCGGTCACATACCGAGCAATCAGCGACCACCATTGGGGAATTAGAGTAATTTGTACTCGGTGGCTATGCATTTTGTCGTAAGACCCTCTACACGCATTATCTTTACACGCAGTCTAGCTAATTTTGGGGCAAGTTTAAGCAATTGTGTTCGGCTAGACCTCTGAGAAGCATATCGAGTTTTAATCAAGTACTTATTTGCATAGTATCCGGTATAGAGGATATGGACGCATTTCCCTTGAAACATTTTTTTCAGCTGATTTTTATTTCGACTTTGTAATTGCTTTCATTCAACTGGATATGAAAAAAAGAAACTTTTGCCAAAGGCTGTATGAGGAGGGATCATCCATCTTCCTCTTTGGAAATCAATTCTGACAGGTGCTGTCATTCTCAAAATCTACTAAGTAATCGAATGAGTAATGTAATGCTGAAACTTAAAAAGTATTTAAAGCGATTTTAAACAGGTATCCCTAGGTAAACAGGATATCAATGATTAACGCCATTTCTATTTCTTTCACTCACACTCTCATTTTATGAACGTATTTTCCTTTAATTTAAAAACAAAATTGGTCTAAAATCTTCTGGCCATTAGCATACAATAATAAACCTTGACGTCTTTAAATTTATACTATTTTGATCGTAAAGTTAGACTGCATTTTACAACTTAAATAACTTTTCTGTGAAAATGTATTTCCTTTCAATTATTGCGATGGCTTTATAATTTTGTAATTTGACAGCTTGTTAACATCAACAATTTCAACAAAATGCGCCTATTTCAGCATTTTTTGCAGGCAAAATCATCCAAAATCACATCGTAAATTGATTATCATTTCAAATGGCTACTCGATATCACGTTATGTGGTTTTGCGATCTGATAATGAAGCGCAAGAAATCTGCTCAAGGGGAGAGTGAGAAAGAGAGCAGAAACCCTCATCACTCCATCAGGAGCCTCTCTGCATGCGTATTTACTACAAATTGACTTCAAGCAGGTCATTAAGTGTACTGCTTGTTTACTATGAAGTAGCGCAGAATTTAAATTAACAACTGAAAAATTTATAATTATCTCCAAATGTTCTAACGTGTTCCGAATTGTTTTTTTTTTCTTTTGAAATAACCACCTATTTAGTCTAAAACACGTGTGTGTAGGATTAATCAGCATGACATTTTGCATATTGGCTGATACGTACCCACCACTCAGACCTTTAAGACAATCCTTAGTAGAGAGTCCTGATTTCCTCTTACCTATCACTTTAAAAGTCCGAAAGTATGGCAATTTAGAGATTTGGTTGAATTCCGACAAAGTTAGCAATTAAATCAGACGAGTTAAGTTACCTTAAATGTTAATAGAATAATGGAACTTTTCCATTGAATTGAGAAGTCTAAAGCGGCAATGATTTTCTACCTCAGTTATCGGCCTTCTTGCCAAATCTGCTTCATTGAATTTGCCTCGGTGTGAGTGACTCACAGACCATGTGACACATTTTGCTCATGGTCAAGTTCAAGGTATGTCCTGCGAATTCTTTACTGCGACCAACTTCAGATACTTGCTTAAAACTCGTCTTTGAGTTTAAGTTTAAAGCTACGTATTACCAATGCCTACTATTAATAAAGCATTTTTGTTAATTCTTTATAAGGGAAGGAGTGAATGGTAGATAATACTGTCACGTCTTGGTAAAAGGAATAGAATGAGGTGCGTTGCATCCGACATGTTTTAATGCTTGACGCTGTCTGATTAATGAGGTGACTGTTTAAAGTATAAAGATGTTCGTATACATTAACGTCACCAACCACGTTGATACTGAAGAATTGGGAGTAGGCTAAGCTGCAATCTCGTCAGTTAGCAGGGAAGCACATACTGCCACACAAACCAGTAAGAAAGAATAATAGTCTTTGAGATTCAAGAAAATCAGATATACCAAACTTCAAATCTCATCCTGCGAGTGAGGGTAGTGTCCATTATTAGAAGATGGTCGTTTCCTTTCACCTCTGAAATCATACAATCTATTCTAATCCCTATTCCTATCCATTATGTTCGTGTGTACCCTTCATCGCATCGACAGAGAAAGAGTGACACCTGTGGTTGGTCAAGGTAATTCCAATCGGAGTTTTTATCCAGTGATCGTGGAGATTATGAATGCGATTTGAAGTTTAAAGTATACAAGGAAGTATTTGCTCGCAGAATTTTAACGCCTGCTGCAAAAGGCAATCAGAGGTGTCACTGACTCGTTTCAACTGAAAGAGAAATAAGAAAGCAATGGCGAAGTGATCACCATAAACCAAAAATGTTCCAATTCTGGTTGGTGCTTTTGTTCAAATAGGTCTGATGGGTTTTACCACCCAAAAGGTACTCTATCCTTAATTTTTTGTAATAATTATAGCATTATGAGAAAGGAGACTATCAGAAAATCGTAGAAAGTAAATCTCTACTCATTCCTTAAAATGCAAACAAAAGTGTGCAAGAATATACTTTCAGCAAAAGAAATAACATATAAAGTTGCCTTACTCGCAGTCGTGACTCTGCAATCTTTAAATTCATCGTTGATACGTACATTCGCCAGTTTTATTCTAAACGTAAACGTGATTCAAAAATGACTCACGTTGTTCATTCGAAGGTCATAAAAAAACCAAGAATTTTGAAGTTACTCAAATTCTGATGGAGGAAGAAGTGGCTTTACCAAAAGTAAATCAAATTATTATTTTAAATTTGGCTTAGTATTTGAAGCTTTTCATGATTTTTCTCTTTATTAAAGTAAATTAAATATTGTTTGGCTCTGAAATTTTACAGACCCTTTATAAGAATAGGTTTTATTAAAATTCTTAACTTCAAGAATAAAAAGTTTAGTGAGTTTTAATAATAACAATTCCTCCACCAAGTATAATTGGGGCTAAATTTTGTAATTCTAGAATCCATATTCCAGGTCAATTGGTCTAATAGGTTCGAAGTAGATGGACGAATTTAGGGCCAAAATCCCAAATATCATTTTATTTGGACAAGCGAAGATTTAAGATTTGATCACTGTGAGAAAAAATTCCAATTTCCCCTTCTTCCTCAGAAGAATGCGCTAACTGATGGTCACAACAGCCAAAAATGGTAATTCACGTCTCTATAGGCGTAAGTTCTCACCTCAGGTGATTTCAAACGAAAGCATGTGAGTTCAAAGTTGTCAGATGTGCGCGGGACGATCTGTAGCGGATTAGTTACCTGAATAAGCCGTGACTATTCTCCGAAACCTCTTTGGCAAATTTTACTAGTTGGTAAGACTCCCGGAGGAAACAGACGTAGTACAGAGACATGTTTATTCTAGACATGTATGGCGTGGGGTGTGAACAAGAAGGATTAATTAAAACAAGCGAGGGATTTTGATAGGCTATTGGCTGTGCCCTCTCTGCACTCAATCCGTACGAGAAGTTGAACGGCCGCACCTTCAAGCCACGCTGTGCGCTCATATGATGACGTATCCCACAGATCAACAAGGCGTCAGTGATAAAAAATTTCCGCTTGCTTAATGTCTTATCCGCGCGAAATATCCGACTGTCACCGCAATTTTTGCAATGGAAAAACATGAACCTCTTCGGGGTTAAAACAGTAACACTTTTTACACTTTTAGAAGCTTAAATGAATAGTGTTTAAAGGTAAGTGTAACAAGGTTTTGTGAAGACAAAACGTAGTCATTAACAATTTACTTAGCTTTTTACTTACCAGCACCAGCACCTATTTCCATAGTATAAGGTAACCTCCCAAGTGAAAACCCAGAATTTTGCCTCTTATCTCATTAGCTATCCTTAATCAGAGAAGGTAGCTATTTCGTCCGCTGTTTGCGTAACAATGGGACTTGAACAAGTAATCCAAGAATTCAAAAAGGAGCTAATTAATGGCTAAAGTTGAAGGTTATAACGAATGTAGGAATTATTGATAATCAGACAGAGGCTTGCAAATTCCAAATTTTATTACTGAAATCTTGCTAGTTTTTTATTAATAATCGCTGTCTACTTCAGCAATAATTCAAATTTAAATTATCATTTGAGTGATGATTTATCACTTACTGTCAGGACTGAAAATATTTCATTTAAATCGAAGAACTTTGGAGCCAGGTTACATTTTAACAAAAGATGAGTGAAGGAAAGAACATGAAGTTGCAGGAAAAATCGCGAAAGCGCATGCAACTGAACAGAATTTGTTGGCTAAGTCTTTCCCTGTACCATGCCTTTCGAATTGCTATCGAGTCCAAAGCCCTGGGCGAACTGCTTAGTGCGCTTGAAGCATATAATTTTGTCACAAAATTCATCACCAAGCTTTCACATCGAGAAGTGACTGATGGTCCAAAATTGAAGGTCCTAATATGCGGAGTGAAATTTACTACTAATTTAACCGAAAGATTGAACAGGTCCATTAAAGCTGTTTTTGAACAAAACGCTATTGTGAAAGCTCATATGCAACACAGCATTGGAGCTAATTTACCCTTTGCAGACCTCATTCAGAGTTCAAAATTTATAGCTAATCCAGATGTCCTTATCTTTGTGAGCAATCTGTGCAAACACTTTCGTGGTTGGAAAAAGGAGATGGTCTTTTTCAGAGCGGCTGCAAGTTACTTCCTGCGAGTCCACATGCCAACCTGTGTTTTTGTTGTTGACGCACACGAAGGTAGCAACTTCCATCGTCTCATCCAACTCTTTCGGAAGTTCGTCCCCAGTACGGCAAGAAATCTGCAGCCATGTTTTCAAAATAAAACATACTTCAAGGTCTGGCAATTTCGACAGAAAGAGGGTCTCTTTACGAATCTGAGCAAAATTCTCAGTGATGCCTATTCTGCTTGCTACTTCAAGAGAATGGGAGTTAATTTATCACTCTATTTACCCAGTACAAGTGTCAACAAGCGAGATAGTAAATCGGCCTTTCCGAGGTGAACCACCTTTTTATACATGTGCAAATTAATGTACACTTTTATTTTTTTTGCTGTCTTCGTTCTGGTGGCTATTGAAGGCAGTCGACGATGAGTTGGGCCACATCCAATATGGTTTTATTTAAACAAGAATAAATAAGATGTTGGTTTGAATAATGGAATATATTAGTGCCTATTCACAGTAAGAAACTAGATATGGGTTTCTCGGAAGAAGAAGCGTCAGAGGAAATCAGCGACATTTGGCTCCATGTAGTTATCTGGCTGCCCCTGAAGGGGTGGCGCGAGTGGTACAATGAAGAGTTGAGATACCTTGTGAAGTGCAAAGCGCTTCCAAGGCTGCTCAAAAAACTTAATTAGGGAAATTAAGGCCATACTGTTAGGAACTGCTGGCATTAGTGACATTGATTGTGTTTAATGATTAAACGTGCAGCTTCAATAGCAGCTCTTCATTCCGTGCGTCTTGTTTCCTCTTCACAAGTGAGGTAGGTTGGACAATTTGGGGTACAGATTTATACAAGGGAATTTCGCCAACAATTTCAACCCATTTCAATTTGCGACAATTTTCCCACGGTACTTTCATGCCCTAGATATTTGAGTGTGGTTCGTTCAGTAAAAGTGCTCAGCCAAAACGGCGCCC
The DNA here is from genome assembly GCA_000469805.3 of Hymenolepis microstoma. NCBI lineage: Eukaryota > Metazoa > Platyhelminthes > Cestoda > Cyclophyllidea > Hymenolepididae > Hymenolepis > Hymenolepis microstoma. Next base: position 190,581 of record LR215993.1, on the reverse strand, counting down.
GTGTAAAGATAGGATTCTTAGAAGCAACGGTCTACGGCTGTCCGTATTTCTGTTGTCCGACTTTTTGCATGCCATCTTGAAGGAGAAGGTATGCATCCGATATCGCCTATCTCTGAATATTGAATAGTGGCACTAAGCCTATTTTGGAGTTTTCAGAGTTATTAATATCGAAAATTTTACTCGAACAATGAGTGAACTAACAGGATGAAACGAACTTTTATTAGGATTTTTGCAATTTTGACTCATTCTCAAATAAATTTATGAATTTTCAGATGGTCCAGTTAAAGCGTATCAAGAAATAAGCATATATTACCTCGCTATAAATGCATGGAAATTAAAAAGATGATCGCTTTGAGAGTAAGGCAGCAGCCTTTAAAATTTGAAAAGGTGCTATCAAATGCAGGAGTCATAATCCTTTCAAACTCACACATTTTCTGTTAAATGTTCCCTTTGGAAATGCTTTAAGTTGACATTACACGTTCTCTCCTGCTCTCCATACCCAGCAACCAGGTAGGTTCTGCTCAATTGCCTTAATTGGGGAGGAGAGGGGGGGGGGGGCCATAACGAGTGAAAGAAGATGTCGGGGTGGTAGTTTAATGTCATGTTCAAGTATGGAATTGGGCCATCAATTACGGACATTTCGCTCATGAGACCCTCTCACAATGAAATTGTTGCCAACGGTGAAATTATTAAAAAAAATTAAGTGTTCTACCTGAAGAATAGAGCTTCACACTGCCTATAATATTTAACGGAATTTATTAAAAAATTAAGGATATGAGTTTTCTATAACTTTATAATTAACCTCCTTCATCGTTAGAGTCTCACTCTGTTAGTTTGAAACCTTAAAATTCGAAATTTTATTTGCCTGAATTGTAAAATTTAAATGACTTAAATTCGTGTCATTAATTTTACAAAATCTAGTATAAATTGATCGAATTAATTCTATTAAATCAATTTTCCATTCCCGGTAAATTTCAATGGTACTTTTCATTTTAAGAATCCTCATGGAAAATATTAACTATCTGATTTTTATAATATCTTCTTACACACACACACACACGACAAACAAGCATGATAATTCATCTCTGTGTATATGTCACCTCCAAAAATCCCAGTGAAAGGCTACAATTCAGAAGGCAATAGAAAAGGAGTCTTAATTTTAGAGCGTCATTAAATAATACAATTACTTTTCCTTTAGGAGGCAGACTGCGAATTCCGAAATAATATAAAGTCGTTTATAATCAAAAATTTATTAATCGTTTCGTAAAAATAATGCACTATTATGTTATTTACTCACAATCTTAAAATAATGATAATTCCTATTGAGGTGCATTCCAGACGCTGGTTATCAATCAAGGTATTTATGATGATTCTGGAACCTAACAACTCCTAGATGAACGCCACAGAATTTTCCTCTTTCTAATGTGTTCCCGTTCTAAGCATCGCTATAATTAATTAAAAGAGGGGATTTTGTGAAGAAAGCAGGTGAATACGTTGTGTTGAAAGTTAATTACCTTAAATGAATAAGTAGCTGAGGTATCCCGACCATTGAGATGGTATTTACAACGACACAGCGACTGATATAAGCCAATATGCGAATTCAAGATACCAAATCGCAAAGTGTACTCTCATTATTTAAGATCAATTTCGGCTGAAATTTAAATCTTTAAAAAATTAAGCAGCATGAAAGGGAAGATAGGTGTAGCCACGTAGATTATATTATGGAAAATATATATAAAAATTACTCAAATGGTATCAAGAAAAAATAGTTTACGAAATAAAATTTACGGAAATGGGAAACTAGACTTACTTTCTTATCCCTTCGTATAACGTTGCAAAAATGGCACTTAAATTTCAACTCATTTCATAATTAATAAGAAGTTACGACGAAATAGATAAAAGCACTTTTATAAGAGATAAATTTTAATACAGTTGGTCCTTTATTTGAACTCATATTTGGGGAAATCTTATCTAGAAATCTAAGAAATGTCGAAATTAACGACGCCGTATGAACGCAGGTAACCAATGCATAATGCCACTTCAACTTTTAATGCCCTCTTTTGATATATTCCTTTGATTATTCGTTAACAAAATGGTCAGTGATCCCTTACATGAAGTCAGATTTTATTAGACAATAAAAATATCTAACGTTCAGACACGATCTCCTACTTTCGAGAAATTAAGTGAGAATGATACATGGACCAGGCCATATTAAAGCAATATGTCATGGCAGTCATAATACAGGAACGCTACGAAAGTGACTAATAAACTGTAGACACTTTTTCGCGTGTGGTAAATCATGCACATTCAACGAGTAGGGATTGGCGGTTGTCTGAGCCTTTATGAACACACTGGTCTCCAATAGTCGTGCTGGTATTTCGTAACTCAGCTTCTATTTAGAGTAGTTCGATTCCACCAAATTTAAATAATTCTTAAGCAAAAGTGACAACATTTCTTGATTATTCTAAAACTATTTTACAAAATTTAATTAAATCAACATATTACATAAATAAATAAAATATTATGTGCGATGGAAAATATTTTAATATTTCGATAAGATACGGTAACCTTCAAAAAATTTAATCGAGCCTGCTGGAAGGCTTAACCTAAGTGCTGATTAAAGTCCCGTAAAAAGCTTTGATGGATATTGTAAGTGAATTCGTTTGGAATGCTTTCATTAAATAAAATTATAGGAAATTTTCTATAATAGTGTTATAAATGATGTAATTGAAGGGATGAAAGAAACCTTCACCCAAGAAGGTTGTGATCTTGATGTACTGGAACAACTCCGGAATGTAATTTATTATTTATCAATATTAAATTCTGTTATAGCTATGGTCATCAAAGTTAGCTGAAACTCACGTTACGGATCCTGAACCTTTGTCGCAGCCAATTATTCAATTCGCTCAACGAATCCAACCGTCACAATTTCCAGTGTGTTTTGTAAACATTAAATGTCGTACACTGCATTATGCTTTTTAATGGGGTATTTTTCATTACCAGACGGTTATAGGCCAACAGAGCATGGGGATTCCCATTGCTCGTCTTCCTATTCAACCAAATGTGGGGGGAATTCATACTTTACAACCTATTGGACGTCCAAATGCTCCTCTGACAACTTTGTCAATGGCAACAGGCGGACCACCGACAGGATTGGTTCTCAGATCTTCTCTTTCTGAGCCTATGTCAGGAGCTCCCAGACCGATCATGTTGGCGGCTGCGCTGAACCCGCAGAATGCCCAAGGTGTTCAACAACGAATTGGTAATCCTAATGGCCAATTCACTGGCATCACAATTCGCGCCCAGACTGGCAACACTGGTCAACCTGGTCAAGCGACAATTATCGGACAGCCAATGAACGGTGTTATTCAAGGTACATTCTCTTAAACTTCTTTTCCATCTCTCAATGCAAAATTGCATATGATTGTAATTTGTTTTTAGTTTCCCTAAATTATGTATGATTATTCGACCGTTTTGTAATTTTTAATGTAAGTTTTTGCTATGATTTTTGTATTTAATAATGCTATTACGCTCGTTCGCGCTTTTATTCAGTACACTTATGAGATTTGGACTTTTAACGGCTTGTAGGCAAATAGTTGAAAGGTTCTCGAACTCCAATTTACGGTTTGACAAATTAACCCAATCTTTTATGCTTTGTATTCAAACCAACCTGGTGGGTAACTGATCTTCAAGGGTTTCTCAAACTAGTCAAAAACATAGTGATCAGATATTTCGGATTCGATAATTGTTGTAAGTTGAATTATCTGTAGAAGTATTTAAGAATACTGAATTCTTAGCTGGCTATTTCCAGGTTACTACTTCTTATACCTTGATTTTCATTGAATTAATAATAAATTCATGTGCTCCTTTATCAAATAATTTGTATGGCTAAGCACTTTCAAGTGTTCCTTAAACGGGTGACTAAATTTGGCCTTTGGAATGCGAGTTTTTCATAAAAATAGTGATGTTCTACTTGAGACAAGTGCTTTCAAATTTGAGACCCTCTAATTTAACTGGAATATTTCCCTAGCCTCTTTTCTCCACTAATCAGATTGACTACCAGCACTTGTTGATAAGATTTCCAACTTTTCAAGATGCTTTCGAATACACTGCCATTATGTTTAGTGGACTTTACCTCATAGTCTGTAGTAGCCCGATGTTTTTACTTCTACAGCTCTGGTGGTGTAGGGACCAATCGCACTGATCAATTGAATATTATTTAATTAATAATTAGCAAAAGGGACGGCAAAGAGCGCGCGTGAGAGAGCATACCTTTACTTGATCATATTTTGGTGTATTTTGCCAATGGCAACTTTTTAGGTAGACAAGCAAAGCCAAAGTAAATGAAGTTTATCACACACACGCACACACAGATTGCTTTTCCTCAATTAAAATTGGCCTTCTTAACACTTCTATTTGGTTATTGAGGTGGTTTTTTGGAAGGAACTTGGCACTATCTCCATGGTAGAATGCTTTTTTTGCGTTATACTCCTTGGTAGTACGAGGGCGTGGTTTATTCATTGTTTTAAAGTCATTAAATCTATTATAAAGCAAGGCATGCCTTGCTGTAACGACTCGTGTTTGAGGCGATGTACTATTTATTAGCTAACGCAATTTTGCCATTAAATTTACTGGTTCCTAAAAATGTAATGCTGTTAAAATCAGAGTTCAATTATCTTTCTGTTTATGCGATTTCCAATTTTGCTTTAACAATGCTCTTTTGCGCAAACTTTTCTAAATCTTCAAAAATATTTTTTCTTTAAAAGCTGACATGTGGTTGAAGTCAGTCTTAATTTTCATTTCCTTTTACATGCCAAAACGATCTAAAGTATTTGGACGTCAAACATATAGATGAGAGGGAGAGGGGTAGGGTATGAAGTGGTCGTTTGCATTTGGATTAGGTGCTAAAAATGGTTTTATCTTCTCTCTGGAAGCGTTCGGACTAAAATTAAAGATTACAAATGGTTTTTTCTCTGTTGCATCAGATCTCGATTTGTCTGAGGAGGTAGGAGTTATATTTCCAAGTGTATGAAAAAAAAATCGATATTTCTTTCCTTGTCCAGAGATTTCGTTTAACTTGTTCCTTCCGTGGACCATGTCTTCGTCATTTTGTAGTTCGTCACTGACATTTTAGTCCACTTGCATCCAGAGAAGATTTGGCATATTTCACCTAAGTTGGTCACCTTTTGTACCTTTCAATCATGTTGTGATGTGAATTGCGAAGAAAGAAAGAGGGGAGGGGGGAGGGGCAGGCGGGACATTTATCCACCTCTTAATTGCCTGTAATCTTACTACAGATCGACCTTGCACTCGCATCGTTTGGTGAAGATATTATCTCTTCTTGTTAGCTTTACTTAATCATAATTTTCTTCTCTGTGATGGATAAAAGTCTGTTCATATTTCATTCAAAAAATATATTGTGGTAAACCTAGTCCACTAAAAGGATTTATTTCTCAAACCCTCTTTTAATGCGAATCTTATCTTCCGTTGCTCATCTTATTTGAATGTGCAGAGTTGCGTATCGAACTCGTGGCCTCCAACTGTGTGCTCTTCTTTTTCTATTGGGAGAGTTATCTCTGTCACCAAATTTGCTCTTAGTAACCAACTCACTCATCTGCGCGCATCAACTCTTTCAGGTCAGAATGTGCAGTTTGTACAGTTGGGTCAACCGACTCTCATGTTACCTCTTCAATTGCGTCAATCGGCTCCAGCACAACAAGGAACCACCTCCACCACCACTACCACAACTGCGACTATCCTTCCAGCGCCACCCCACCACCACCACCAACAGACTATTCAGCAACAGCAGCAGCAGCAGACTCAACAGATGCACATCCAAATGCAACCACAAAATCAACATCAGCAGCATTTCCAGCAACAGCAAATTCAACAAATTCAGATTCAACAACAGCGAATGCATCAGCAACAGAATTTCAATAGGGTAAGTAGTACTTATACTCTTGCAATAGTATCTGATTCTAGTTGAGGGGCTATAGAACTCTAACTGTTCATCGGATAGTTCATGGAATTGGAATATCTCGGGTGCCTTCAATTGAATTTATATGACTTTGGAGCTTCAACAGGTTTAAGGTCTTGTCATAAATAGTAGAATTGACTGTAACCTCCTGTATGTAATTTGGGTCGCATTGGCTAAGACACTAAAAGGATTTCCTTGCTGAATTCTAATAGAAAGTTCAATATCTGACTCCTTTCAACCCAGACATGGAAAGCATTTGACTCTCTTTCATACCAAATTTTCGTGCATTTCAAACATGTTTTACAAATGCTGAAGGTCAGGTGTATCGGAGTTTCTTAACATTATGGTGTTCCAGGATGCTTGAAAGCTCTTATGGGGTTGCTTTCTTCCGGTGTGTTAAGGGCATTATCTTTTGGAAGTTTCACATCTATTCCTTTTTCCTTCAAAAATGTTGCAGACTGACTTTAGTGTGAGCATCTTTGGCAGGCAGTGAGGGGAAGTGTGGTAAGGAAAATACTGTCGCACGCAAATGCTATCGAGAACCCATCAAAATGAGTATCATAATGGCGGCTTCATGAGCCGAAAATGTACGATTTTCTTCTTTTTCTTCTTCACATTTTATCCTTCTTTCAAATGAATCTGATCGCCATTTGAGAAAATTTTCCATTCAATAGCTCCTATCTTATGGCCCGAACTTTCCAAAACCAAGATGAATCCTTATTTTCAAGTCCAAATGAATTAAATTGCGCCCTTTCCACCCACACCAGTGGATCTCTCCTCTGCTGAACTCGTCTTTTTATTCATACTGTATATCTCTACACACGAAGGCATGAGTTTATCAGCTAACATTGCTCATTGCTTTATAGACTCAAGTGGATGGTGCAGGAGATGGCGATAGCGATTTCAGTGACGAGGACGCAGATGTCCTTGAGCCATATTCAGTGGAGACGCCTCTTCGCACGGGACCGCTAAGTGTGGCCCCGGCTAGCACGCCTCGTTTGGGAGGAGGGGGTAACAGCGTTCGATCAAAACAACCTTCTTTCAATTATCTTCAACAGCCGCCCTCGTCGGCTCTTGGTGTATTGGAAGACGATGATGATACCGATGATGAAGGAATGGTTGCGGCCACACCCGGCGCATTCGCACCTCCTACCGGCATCTCTTCTTCGTTCACCCCCAACCCCACACCTATTCCCGCCACCCCTACTCCTAAACGTCCTACATCACCTAATCAGGCTACTGAAACTGGAGTAGGTTTAAGCAAACGTCCCCGTGGGGAGCATAATCTTGTAGAAGGGGATGTGGACATTGACTCTGAGGAGGGAGAGGGGGATTTCGGGTCAGTTGCAACCATGACACCCGCTGCTCATCAAACTGCGACGTTGACACCATTGGAAATTTCTGCACCCACCACCTCACGAAGAAAGCAGAAGGCACCGAAGGGTAATCAACAGCAAAAAGTTTCTGGTCATACCAACATTCCCGATCTACCTCCCCCTGAAAAACCTAAGACGGTCTCAGATAAAAAGGAGCAGGAAGGTGTTAGTGATGTTACCACGGTTTCAGGAGACGGTAGTGGGGGAGATAAAAATGACATCAAAGGTGGGCCGAAGGAACAAGATGATGATGAGGAAGAGGAGGAGGAGGAAGATGAGCCGTTGAATTCAGGCGATGACGTGAGCGATGAAGATGCTGAGGAGCTATTTCAATCGGAGAATCTCGTGGTTTGTCAATACGATCGTGTAAGTTTTGCTCACTTCATGGCTACTTCATCACCCATTTTTTCTTAAATTTGTCGCATACTTATCACTTTTATTGCATTACTTTTCTTAGCACACAGGACAGGAGGCAACTATTTCTATCGTTTCACACAACATTCAGGTTTCATCCAATAATTAAAACGGCTTTATTTGCAGACTAAGCACACACGCGTATGCTCTTCATGAAGAGCAGAATCAAGCTGATTTATGCAGTACCTTCTTTCCTTGACCAAACTATTCTCATTGTTTGCAATTATCTAATCCCATTAAAAATAGAGCATTTATTATCCGTAATGTTGTGACTCTTCACGTTTGGCGGAATGGCTACAAATTTTCCCACAAAGATCTCCATTCGTTTAGTCACTTCAAGAATGTGCCAAATCGTCTGTTCGAGTGGTGCAAAGAACATTCAAACAGAATTTAATATTATCGAAATTTTGATTTTCAGTGCGAATACAGGCGGCAAATTTCTTGTCTCATCGATCCGCTTGATAACTCGGTATTCAGAGATTGGATCAAGAGTTGTCAAATGCATATCAAATTGAAATTCGATTTCGATTTGAAAGAGTGGGCTATTTCTAGTTTTTATGTTAAATACGCATAACGCCGCGAAAAATGTTGTTTAGATCGAGAGTAGCAATTGCTCAAGAGGTTTCCATAAACAATTCAGTAGTCTTAGATTCACAAATACATACTGAGAATCAAATCGCGCCTTACAGACATCTCTTGTGTGCATTGAATGGAATGGAAATAGGCCACATTTCCAACGACTCTTTACCTGAGGCTAGTAGGTCTATGGGCCCCTATTATAAAAGTGAACAAAAAATGTGTTTCAATGGAATGGCCCTATTCATGGGAGCTCTCAGTACCTCTGATGCATGTATTCTACAGGCACACTTGATGTTCGCTGCCTATAGTTACCATGTTACTTCAAGCTTAGGTACGCAAGTGGTATGTGGTGCTCAACGGGAAGACACTTAAATCCGGCTATGGGGATCGCCAATGATTTGCTTTCCCAAGGGGGGGTTGGTGTGAGAATAGAACCAAATGCGTGTATGTTCACTTACTTCATTCGCTACACTTATTTTTCCCAGTTCTCTCAAGCCCTCCTCCTTTTCCCCCTAATTTTATGCTCGACTTGCCTATCCCCCACCCCCCTCCTCCTCTCCTCTTCTTTCAACCACTCGACGACACTCCTACCTCTGCTTTTATCAAACTCGCGTGTGTTTTTGCCATTATTCTCCTTTAAACATGGTCTTTCTACCTTTCTACTCAGAAAGTAGCGCATTAGTGATGGCAGTGGGCAGTTACACTTCGGGAATTTACTCTCTGCCATCCCAAAATTAATTTGTAATTCACTTTTAATTTTGATTATTTTCAGTTTTTTGTTCTCTATTTACAGTACGTCTTTCTTTCGATTACTTATACAAATGTAAGTAGATAATTGCGTAATGGGGTAAATTTTCAAAATTTATTACGTAAGCGAACTTTTATGAGCCCTCCGGTGGCAGTCTTGTTTAGCTTTCCGTTAGTACATGAGCCAGTAATCTGTGAATATCTGAAGGTGTGAACTCATGCAAGTGTGTAGTGGCAAACTTTTGGCATTTTAACTTGGCATATCTCGAATAGATTGTGGACAATGCACTCCCCCTCTTCCATTTGCCCTTCCTATTGGACTAATCAGGCTGTTCGATTTGATGTCCTTCTCCGAGGATGGTAATTTGTATTATCGTCCGGTCCCTTGAGAGCTAATAAAATAGTATGCAGTTCGTCTCACGGTCAGTAATTGCCTCCATTGACAGATTTCCGGTTGGCTTAGTTCGTTGAAAGGGTGCTATCGGCTGAGTGTGTTTCATTGCCAGTTGTTTGTTATCTCACCCGTGCAGACAACTCTTAAAATTAATGTTGTCGAATCTTTATCTTAACTCATTCCAAATTTCCCTTTCAGGTAAGTCGATGTAGAAGCAAATGGCGTTTCTGGCTGCACGATGGAGTGATGAAAATCAGAGGTCGAGATCGACTTTTCCATAAGATGATTGTCGAGACAGACTGGTTAGTTGATGCTTCATTTCGTCCTTGATTTCTCTCTCAAAGCAATCTCCTGTAAGATCGTCTCACACTCGTCCTCCCCTCTGGCTTCCTTCTTTTCTGCTCTCTCCCCCTCTCTTTGCATATTGCTACCGCCCGGTCACTGTGTCCCGAAGTTCTGATCTGGCTTTCGGCGTCTTTCATTCAATTTAAAGTGTCTTCATTTATAATTTTTTCTTTTTTTCTCGTCCTTTGTTTTCTTTGTAAATAGAGAATCACAGCATTCCACGTGCACACGCATTCGTTATTTGGCTGATAATTTTTAACTAATCTGTGATTTCTACTTCAAACACACTCCATTCCACTATTTGAGATGACCTCCCATTTTTTTTTCTACCGATGACGACTATTTCCAATTTACTTTTCTTTTTTGTCTTTGCTTCACTTTTGCCTTCTCCCCGCGCCGACGTCGCCCTTTTTTGTAGTGAATGAGCACTAAAAATACGTGATTTCCTGCTTCTAACTTTCTTGCTGTTTTTTTGAATAGGGAGGGAGAGGGGGGAGGGGTTGCCGAGAGATGACATCAGATTTAATATTTCGCCGTCAAATAAAAGACCTAGAAGTCGGTTGATTTTTAAAAATGGTGTTTGGGAGATCATCTCATATTATTTATGATTTCCATTTATTAAAGGGGTGTTAATCTATCCCCTAAAATGGTATCGAGCTTGTGAGCTCTGAAATGGGAGGCGCGTCTATAACCTGGTTCCAATCTATTTAATTTCCCTAAGCACCTCAAGTCGTTGAGAGGAAAGATGCATTTAAATGCGTCGACGAGGTTACGGTAAGCGGGTAGAAAGTGACGTTCTTGGATTCTTAAAAAGTGCCTCACCCCCTCTCAATTGCTGCTTTTGAAGGACAGTTTGAACGCGTGAGACCATATTCCCTTTTAATTCTATTGTTAAAACTTCCATTATTATGGGGTAAATTAGCATTGATAAGGGTTTTATGTCGTTACAATGTAATTGTAATAAAGGGGGTAAATTTGAGGATGTTGACCTCAAGCATTTAAATGGGTCACTGTTTATGTTGGGTTATCGTTTTGGTGTGTAGTTAAAAGCCATTTTATTGATGTTTTCATTGAAAGTTTTCGTGATATCACAGCTACTAATGGAGTCACCTTGATCATGTATTGCTATTTCTCTAATTCTCAGTAATTGCAGTGTCCTGAAATTTCGTAATTATGTGCGTGAATTTAAGCAAATAATACAAGTGTGCGTATTAAGCAAATAATAATTGACAAATGAATGTGGAATGTGATTTCGATTATTTTGATTTAATGTAACGGATTGCCGCCTGATAAACAACTGGTCGAGGGCCATTTTTATCGGCTGATTACTTTTCAGGTAGTGCCTATAAGATTCCCAAAGTCCATTGAATGTCACCACTTCCATTCAGGAAATTTTCAAAAAATATTAGCATTAATTTTGCGATTAAGCTAAACATAGTTACTTGTCTGATCTCCCCCTCCCCACCGACCTTGGATTTAGCAAACGGTCAAAATACTCTGAATTAACGTGAATACCAAGAGATGTTTCTGAGTTAGAAGCACACATAGTCAGGGTTCACAGTAATCTGTTGACATCCGTGGTTTGAGTTTCCTTAGGCTGCACTCGACACATCTCATTTCTCTGAATCCCTCCTACAAGCACACTTTTAAGATTACTATTTACAATTATAAATTTTCACGCTCGTATCTAATTTCTTTTAATAATTTCGCAGAAGGTGGAAGCCACCAATAGTACCATTGATTTGTCTAAGGAATCACAAGCTACGGATATGCCAGTAGATTGCTATGGATAGAAGTCCATAGAAATAGGTCACTCTGATACATAACCATGCGTAGACATGATTTCTAACTCAGTAATACATCACGGTATACACTTTCTCTTAGATGTTGCAATTTTATCACCAAGTTAAAACTTGAATCTGAATTGAGGTACCTGGAGGTAGGTAATCATCTTTTGACTGCAATCACTTGCGAATTAATTAACACTCACAAACAGGTCCTTTTTATGGTGACTTAGTTTCTTAATCCATTGGAATCAAGTCTAAGCGCGCAGCCTAGCCTTCTAAATTTGAAAGAGAGAAGACTCGCATTATTGATCCACCGTAACTGGTGTAGTTACCTGTGTTCTGTTCACTGTATTTTCCTCGTTGGACCTCTAACCAGTAATCACTCACTTCGAAGTTTACCACACCAACCATTGTATCATCGAAAAACATTGGCTTAATGATGATACTGACCATCCCATTATCAGTTGCCTAAAGAAGTTAAATTAAAGACTGTAATTTGTGGAAACGCAAACATTTCCCGATTAATATGTAACGAGAGAGAAGAACAAGAAGGATGTATGAGACGATCGCTTGCACAGCATGTCTTCAAATCAATGTGTTTTAATCATTGCGCGAATTTGACTGAGCCCCAATGAACAAAGACGAGTGAACATCAATTATCACCACCATTCTATTCAGTTCCTATCTATTTTCTCAGCGAAAGATAAAAATACATAAATAGTAACACTTAAACTTCAAAGTAATACTGATTTAATTCCATTAATACTCCAGTTGAAAATTATTCTTTAGTTAGCAACCATAGTTTGGAGACACGCTTAAGTAAGTACACCCATATATACATTTTCATAGCGTCTTCGAATTCACGTGATTCAGATGTGTTCACAACTGCTAATAATCGCGTGCGGATACTAATGGTTGGGTAGGTCTAATGTTGTGCGAAGTAAGTCTGGTGAATTAACTTTGTATTTTTAAAAATAAACAAAGTGGAAAACTAGCTGATCCTGGACATTTGCTTGAGTGACTTGAGTTAGATATTTAACGTGAACCTAGTTTACAATACATTACATGGAATTAGTGTAGTTTTATCAGAAAATTAGGTGAATAAGTAAGTTTAATGGTGCAAGTAAATATTATTTGAAATCAACCGTCATCAAGAAATTCCACTCGCATAAATAAATACCTTTTGGAAATAACATAAATGGATTTGGAGCATTTCTAAACTCATCGAATTCGATAAACAAATCTCGTCAGGTAGAGGGACAGCTCGAATGCTCAATTTTTAATAAAATATATGTATTTTTTAAAAATATTTTTGAGAAATCTTATTAGTACTATCTGATATAATTAACGTTGTTCAATTCTGCCTAATTCACTCCAAATTATTCTGTTAAACTCTATTAGGAAAGGTCAATATGGAAGGTTATTTAGCCTGTTCATCTTGAAGGTTTGCGTTCATATATGCATATGAACTTGATTTTAGGTGTTTGTGATATCTAATTCATTTTACTTGTAGATAATTCAAATTTTATTTATATAAAGACATTGTTTCTATTGTGTGATCCTAAAGTACATTATCATGGAAATCTTTTTAAATAGATTCTTGAATTTGTGATGAATGTTGCTGCACAAGCTACCAAATTTCAAAACGAAGTTCCCGGATGGCTTGGTTCCTTAGTTCTCAGTTTTGATGGTGAAATTCTATTTTCGGCTGGGGATTTGACTGATGATGTTAACTCTGCGCCTAAATTTGTTGAACTAGCCCGGCATCTTGGTGTCTATATGACTTTAGAAGGATCCCCAGCTAATCAAGAAAACCCTTTCAGACGTTTTACTAGTAGGTTTAATTTAATTTTGATTTTGTTTTTAGTAATGTGTTCTCGACATGCCTATGTTTTGACGGTGATAGGTCAGGCTGTATTTGTTGTCAAGCGACAACTATCTCCATCAGATTCTCATGAAGATCTAAAGGGACCTCGTTCATCAAATTTGTATGTTAATGTGTGATAATGCTACTTTTTTCTCTTTGTTAATATTTTGGACGAATATATTACTGATTTATGTAAATTTGATTTAATTATTGAAGGAATATTTTGGGGAAGGAAAAAGTCAGGAGGTTCTTTCTCACATGTTTGACCTTTTTAGCTGAAATAGTCCTAAACTGTGGTCCTTTAAACTGTATGATTCATGTTGATATAGATCGAACAGACCTTTTAATCAAAATATGCTTCCAGATTATCATTATTCATCGCCATTCTCTTCAAATGTCTTCTTATTCATAGCAAAATGGTGCTGTCTATGTAAGCAGCCGGATAGCCCTGAACTTTCTTCTGAACCTTTTTGGGTAACAGTTTCACCGCTTATTTTGGAAGTAAATGAGTGTGAGTTTTAAAATAATAGGCAATATTACGAATATTTAACTCGAATGTGGCTCGTATATGACTCGACGAAGTCTCCTTCGCATATTAAGGTTTTCATTTCCTTTATGTGTCTTTGAGTTTCGTTTACTCAATTGATCTGGATCATGTCATTGTTGTTCGGTTCGAATACCGTCATATTTTCCCTATATTTGGTTCATGAAAGGCAAACTGTGCTTGGTTTGGGGCCTTTTAATATCCATATTAATTACAACTCTCTAATAAAGCAGAATAACTATAAGTTCCATAGAACTTCTAAATCTTCAATGGGATTGGATGTGATAGATCACACTCGGCTATTGGACATTGCTTTATAACCCGCAGTTAAGATCTAGGTGGTTAGTTTATATGCGAAATTTGTGTGGAACTATTGATGATCAACTTAAAGAGTGAAATGGTAACTAGCATTTCCTTTGTGCTGAAATAGGACGGTAGTGAACAAATTGCTCAGTAGGACTGTGCAAAATTAGGGTCTCGGGCTGTAGACAGCAATGGGAAAATCCGGTATTTTACACACTTCTTTTGGAAACTTGTTTGGTCGCTGACCTTTTTCTTGTATTCCTTCGATGGATAACAATTCGGTCTTACAGGGGTGGAGAGATAGGGATGACACAACTCCTGAAAAGTTGCGTCAGCCTCCAAATGCGAATGGTGTATGACGATGAAAAATAGAAAGGGTCAGCTCAGAGAATGGTATGCATGGTAGACTGGTATTTGATAATGCAAGTAAATCCTCAACCATTATCTTATTAAATTACCTGCCTAAATATGAGGCGTCTTTGTATAAAATTGAAATATTGGTGGTTTAGGCCTGGCCTATCTTAGAAAGATTTACTAGTAGATATTTTAAATAGAGGATTGGCTGACATTCGTTGTGAGAAGCTAATAAAGAGATCAAAGAACTGGTCGATGGGACATGCTGTTGAACTCTAGTCCCGGCTTCGTGGACACTTTGTTTGGGGCTTCATTGCCGTTGGTCCATATATTTGTTGGTGGGTGTGGTCGCTAGCTTCGGGTTATTAATCCGCCTGGGAGTTATGTTTCTAACAGCTGTCGCAACATCCTCTATCTCTAAGTTGCCTATCTGCCTTATCAGAAACTGACACGGGCTTTTAGGTAGTATGGAAAAAATAGTTGCCATTCCGCTTTTAGTTTGTCGGGCTAATAAAGTGTCGTGGAGTAACTGCTGCTATGTCTTCATTTTTTGGATCTGAGCCAACCGCAGTCTAACGATATCTAGTGAGACGATGAACCAATGGCACAGAGTGAATTAAAACAGTTTGAGAGTCATATTTTTCAAAATATATTTCCACTAATTCTCATGCATTTGAAGGTTAGATACGTCAAATTACATGCCGAAGATAATAAGTCAGAATGAGGGGTGCCTGGTAGAAGAACTGTCGGTCCTTTTACAATTTCTGTCCTTCGATCTCTTTTTCGAATCAGTATTATGATTGAAGCTGCGCCTCAAAGAAGAAGTTGAAAGAAAAGACATCCCCAAATCACTGTTTTCACCAATAAAATGAGCGCACTTAGATAGACTTGAATAGGTACTAACTAATTGGCTGCTGGCTGGTTAGACAATAATTGCACCTACGGCCTCCCCATAGGTGGTTTTGAATTTCTCGGTGTGAGCGTAGGAATCCAGTTGATGTGATAAGTCAGTGCATTAAATTTGAGGCTTGTGGGTTTCTCTTGAATTCAACGAGAGTATTCGATTAGGTGTCCAAACAAAAGCAGGATCACTAAACAGTGGGGCTTTTGTGATGCAGTGGTGCTAATCACTTGAGGAAAATTGCCGGCTGGATACATTTTGAAATTGTCGAATAAGTATCAATTGATTGGGCTATATTTCAATGATTCTTGGACCGAATCACTCAATTTATACTAACTTCAAAAACGGAATAAGGAAGGAACATTTTTAAAATAAGTGCATCCCTTTTTTAAGGTCGTTCCTCTCCGAATAACCCTAAGTACGTGTGAGCGCCTATTATCGACATTGAAATACAACAGCACCCGCGTTTAGCAGTCATATCCTTCCGAAATGCGGCGTGTACCGATTACTAACCCAGTCTTTGGCATCCGTCTATCTGATTCATTTGTATTCCTCTTTTTACCTTTTCATCTACTGCTTTCCTTTAATCTGCTACTCTTGCTGAGTCTTTGCTCATCTTACTCCATCTATTTCATCTGATGACTCCTCGGTCCTAATCCATTTAAATCTTCCTCGCAGTCATGAGATTACACTTTGGATCAAATGCATAAACATCCTTTCAATCTGGATACCAGGTAACAGAATCGGAAACCTTCAACTGGCTCATGATATTTTGATACCCTTTTCAAACTACATACGAGACCTATCAAGTGGTTTCGCTGACTTTCCATTGAAGACGTATTTTTGGACATTTACAAATCGATGCCAAGTAGAAAAAATTCGCTAAAATTGAAGGATTTCCAAGAAATGTCATTGGCACTGTGTCTGTGGTCAGCCATTCTTTCCATCATCTTTTGTTGAAATAGTGATGAGCTTATTGAAAGAAGGCGTATTTTCTGATCGGGTCTTGGAATAAAAAATTAGGTCCACGAAAGAGGGCTTTGATTCTGCTAAATATATGGGCAATTACGTATAGAAATGAATTTAACTTAATTATATTTCTCAAGTCATAAAAAAGTTATGCCCGAGGTGAGGTTGTTGAAAGTGGCTCAATCATACCAATGAGCACAGTCCACTGATCCTTCGTGACCTTATATTGCGACGCCTAAATTTGAGAAAAAGAACCCCAAGTTCTTGTATGAGTTCGTGTCCATGACATTTAGAGAGTTCGCTGACAAATTGAATCAAGTGGAACTTTTCGTCCCAACTGGGTGTCTTTTTTATTTTATTTACAAAAGGCGATTTTTGGTAGATATCAAAGTTAGCGTACAGTAAACTTTAACTGGGACGAAATAGGTTAGTAGAAGGATACTGGGATGTGGTTCATGGGATTTAGGCTTCTAATCCCATTTCAGTTTAGGAGAGGATGTGTTGCTGTTTTCCAAAGAAGTCCTAAAGAAGTTTGACATGAAATCTGCTGTCTATTTTGAGGCATTTATTGGCTGTATCAACTTAGTTTCCGTGTCCCCTTAGAGAGCCCATCTCTTCAAGAGCGCAATACACATAGGCCACTCCTTCGGATCTGCAGCCATTAGAGGTGATGGAAGACTTGCATTTCGAAAACACAATCATAATTTACAAACGGTGAAGCAACTCCCTCTCTCTCATTACGTTCCCAGGATGAAAATTGAAATTCGAACACGGCTGGAGCGCATTAATATTCAGAAAATTTGACTTAACAATCATTCAGTTAAACTTTAATAAGATATTTACTTATGTAACGGTCTGTTTGAAGATGGTAAAGTTTCTAGTTTATTTTAAATATGAGATCATATAGGTGGTGGCTGTTTTTGATACAAAAATGGGACTAGAGGCTATGAGAGCGCAAACAGCTAGATCGGATTCGCCGAATGAATGTGGGTTTTCATCGAGGACATTAAGCAGCCGTTGAGTCCAATTTCATGGAGAAACTTTAAACGCTTAGAATATTGCAAAAATAATAAAGATCCTCAAAAAATCTTACATTAGCAAAACCTTAAAAGGCGCAGCGATGAAGTCTACTACTTATAGACCTGTGGCTTCCACCGAAGTGGCAAGTGTTAACATCAAGGCGATAATAAATGCTTATCTGCAGAATAAAGTCATTGTGCTTATCTCCGCTTCTTTTAGCCCTAGAAGGTTAATCATATGTCGAATCTCCGGGCGTTCCTTCGTATGTTTGACGCAATACTCAGTATAACCAGTCTGCCCTGAATGCTGTGTACTTTGTGAAAGGCAGTCCAAAATCACATTTCCGGCTGGTAAGAAAATAATCGATTTTTATCGCTTAATTCAAACTTTTTGACTACTCTCTCAGATCAATAAAGTGGCAATCATTTTTCGCGATGAGAACTCCGTTCAAATATGAGCAAACTTTGAAGATGAATGAAGCTTAAAATTGAAATCAAATTTCCAAAGTAGTATAATTTCTGTACAGCATGAATAAATATGAAAGAAAAAGCCTTCGCAAAGGAACTTGCAGCGGATTAGTTGCCCTAATAAGCCTTGACTATTCTCAGAAATCTCTGTGGTAAAATCTCCTAGTCAGTAAGTCTCCCGGAATAGTAGAAACAGACGTATACCGTGGAACACGTTTATTTAGTATGCGTGCAAGCGTGCTGTGTTATGTATGACGTGGAACTTAGTCATTAAATACACTTTACGGTATGATGACCTCAAATGACTTGGGTCATTGATTGGTCGGGTAATCGTATACTGGAATTGACCATTGATTGATCGTATTGGCATTGGTCGAGAGGCTTCTGCATTTGTCATGCTGAAGTTGTGTTCCCACAAAGTATATCCCAGTTAGAAATACTCAACAGTGGTCTCAGTCTTAATAAATGAAAAATACTTTTTAATTTCTCTTTTTCGGGCTTTATTAACGCTGTGATATAGTTTAATATTTGGTACATGTGACAAAGAATTCGTATCAAAGGTATAATTTTGACGAAGGGCTAATGATTTTTGACGATTCGGTTTTACAAAAGGGAGCATTAAAATGAAATTCAAAAATTTCTATCTACCTCGAATTCCATAAATAATAATTGAATAGATTAGTTGTTTTTGATAAGTTGTTTTTGAAAATCGTTGCCATTTTGTGAAAGATGTACTAATTGAAACAGTCAACATGATAACAATACTTAACTATAGCGTAGCTAAGAAAGGTCGGCTTTTTCATCGCCATTGATTTTTTGTATTCACAAATAAGGTCGTCGTCCCCATGTTTAAAGCGTCGGTAGGTTCTGAACTCAATCTCCCTTGCCACAGCTATTTCGTCGCTCATTAGAGGTTTGCGTATAATCAGGATATGGATGGAGTTTCGACACTCTGAATGCAGGAGGGAGTGAAGTCGGTTTACTTAAAAAGCAAACACTTACATATTCCGAATTTCGGATACTTGAACGTTTCTATTCTGTGATGCATCGTCTTCGGTTATGCAAAAGGGAAGGAGTCTTGTGGGGAGGGTGTATTACACGTCCTTGCACATTTTGCAGCACTCATCATTGCAGACTCTCTTGTGTTCCAGAAATTCTTTCAAATTTTTACAGTAGGGTGTTGAACACGCACTCCTCTGTTGGCATGAGGCAATGTGCTTGAGAACTTGACGAAACAGTAGACACACAAACTCCTTCGGAAACTTCTTCACACGATTGACAATGCAAAAGCCATCTGAGATCATCCCTTTTAATGCCAAGCAGCCGTTGCTCATCGTCAGTAATGAACGATTCACACATTTAAGATTGCAACATTGGTAAATATCAAATGGCAGGCTTTTTGATAGGTATCACTAGCCCTTTAGTTGACCTCGGGTGAGACTGGACAGGAGATGAAGCTGATTGATGGCTTCAAGGCGGACGGTGGCAGAAGCAGAGATGCCTAGATGTCCGGTTGTTACTTAATTAATATTATATATATTCTCCCATTAATATAATTGCCTAAATGCTATTTCTTCCTTTTGAAAAAAAGGAAATTGTTCTATAATGACGAAAAAAGTGGGGAAACAATCACTCTAATTAGTGATAAATTGGACCTGAGAGTTTCTAAATTTGTAAGTAGCGTTTGAGTTTCTAGCATTTTTGTACCCCAACAATGGCTTTTCTTGTTAAATTCAAATCAATGCCTTACATTATTCCAGTATGATTATAATTGGAATTGTGTCTATAATTATTTTCTCATTGAGATAAAAACAAGTGACTATTCCGTGAGGGCTTTGGTCGCACTAAATCCCGATTTTGTCTCTTCGATTTGTTTTTTACCATCTTCTGAATCTAATAAACTGATTTATTATTTATTTATATCAAATGACAGGATTTATGATAGTTATCATAAGCGCTTTAGTTGACTTCGGGATTCACAGAGAGAAGGAACATGAAAGTGACAAAAAGTCGAGAGGACAGAACAGAAGAGTGATTCACTGATGTAAGAGGAAGACAGGCACAAAGGTAGAGAACAAGGTAAGGTGAGGTGAGTGCTGTGGAAGTGGTCGAATATGACATGCAGTAGTCGGGTCATGGTGATTTAAAGCCAAATGTCGGTTTATAGACTTTTTTGTCGTATAAGTATACGTTATGCATGGTGCACCACGTTGAGGTAAGTCTATCGCGCACCCCGAATTGGTCACTACAAATTTTTATTGAAAATAATGAAACAATTAATTTATAGAAATGGCTTTTGAAACTTTTTTAATCTCGAGTTAAAAAAATCGTTTGGCATGGGTACTGCTACATTGTACGCTTTTTTTCTTTTAATGAAGTTTTAATAGTAATTACATATGTAAACACAAAATTATAAATACTAATCAAATAAACTGTGTATTTTCAATTGAGTTATTATCTAAAAAGTCTAAGTGTTTATAGCGTCAAGTTGACATCATTTAAAATAACCCGATTTGGCAGCTATTGGCTTGAAATAGTCTTTCAGTGTGTTCATTCCGAATGAGTCTAATCTGGCTTTTCAGCGTCTTGTTCCTAGTTCTTTTGAGTCTGTGCATTGTTCCCAATGTGTCACGTTCAAGTTTTAACTTAAGAGAATGACATCTTACCTCTCTCCCCCATTTTCACTCTTTTGTAAGTAACCATACCTCGAGAATCTTCTCCGACCGAATCTCTAGCATGAAATTGTTTCCAAAATTAGTTAGGCTACCTCGACAATATCGAGGAGACAGAACCTATGGAGTGAATAACGTTCATTACAGCTTATGGTCCTCTGACACGAAGGTGAGGCTAACCTCGCATTTTTTCCCTATCCAAAACTAGTTAACTCTCCCCCTCCCCCCTCCCCCCACCTCCCCGTAAAACTACAAATACACAACTGACATCCACTACAACGTCGATGATCACAAGCACTGCAAATCAAGCTGCTCTTTCTGCTCCACGCTTCCATCAATTCGACAGCTTCTAATGCATCTTACTAGTTACATCCGTTTCTATCCATATGCTGTTGTCGTGGTTATTTTTGGCAGAAAAATCTCATATCTACTTGCTGATAAAAAATATTCTGTTGATTTTACCACTAATCAATTTTTAGATGCTTTGTTTTTTATTCTCCCCAATCAAATAAATAACAGCTCTTCTTATAACAAGACTAATTTAAGTACAGAATAGCATGAAGAAGTCAACCGAGTAGGCAAATTAAGTAGGGCTTGTTGACTCTCCCTTTAGCGAATAGACGAGCGTGTAACAGCCTCTAGGCCAATCGGTGTTCAATATTCACGCAGAGCATTGCTAATTGGTAAATTTTGCAGTAGAGTCACTGTATACAATGCATCCCATGTACTTATTGCCTTGGACGTAGTCAAGTAACTTTCAGACAAATTATGTTTGAAGATTCTGCTAAAGCTATTTGTAGTTGTATGCAGCTACATGGACTTTTAAGGGTTTCATTATGGTTTTGCCAAGGACTTGTTTGAGTAGCCATCTATCCACTCTCCTTTCTCGGAATTTCTCCTGTGATTAAAAAGCGGTAAAACTTGTTGATTTCGCCAAGCGAAACTGATCATGCCGCGCAATAATTTAATTCTAAAATTTCTGAATCCTCCTTGTGACCAATCATTTCCAAAAGAGGTAAATAGCCAGTACTTAAAAAGTGTCCTTGCTAGTAAAATGTTCATTGGTGAAAGCTAAACGCACTTTATTTGCATTATCGGAGTTAATCAATGGAGCCAATAGGTATTTGAGTTGAATTCATTTACCAGTAATCAGTTGTGAAGTCATCTCACAATTCACTCGCACTCGTTTGGCTAAATTTCCAACTAACAACTCGATCCAAGATGGACAAAGGTAGGCCTGCTTTAAACGCATTTATTTGATCACCTTAAGGGGTTATTCCGAGGCACGGTGAGCAGCAAAAGATGGTTTTGGTAGAATCGTGTGAACCCGATTCTGGAGTAGAGCTAGATGACGAAATACTCACCACAGAGGATTTGAAATCGCCGACGGAGTTGGTTGAGCTGAGACTCCTCATTCTGTCAGTTATCGCACTCTTTTTCGCCTTCGTTGCTTTCCATGGCGATAAGCCGTTTCGAACTGCAAATTGCACACATCTCTCCTAATACTCCTGCGAGCTGTAAATGAAAGTGATGTGTCATTGAATTACGAATAAAGTATTTCCACCTGCTTTACTTACAGTCTTTTAAGAATTGAAACGTTAAGAGTGGCGATAGCGATGCAGAAGGTAAGTTATTTGAACTTTGTAATCCTGGTAAGGATAAAGGAATGAGTTCCTAATTCTAGCATAAATGATGTATGATCAACGATTGACACGGTCTGGTATCTCTCCACCCTCCCCCCCCTCCTCCTGGTTATGAATTTGATGTCTTAAAAATTTTTAACGTGAAATAACCAACTGGAAAATTTGATTGACGAAGGAGAAAGACAGGAACGATTTATGATTTTTCACTTTTAGAACCCAACGTCACAGCTTTGCAATCTGTACATGGAGATGGTATATTAAAAGCGCAATAAGATTTTAGGCGACACTGTCAGATTGACCTGATAATGCCTTATGTAAAATTATTTATATTTTACGATCTGCACAATTAATAATGGCTCATTCACGGGATTTGTATGTATTAATTTAATAGACACCCGCCAACAAGGAAAAATCGGAAAGAGCGAGGCAATGAACCCCCCTCCTCCCCTAGCGTCAAACTCTATTTTGAGAGAAGACTTCCAAATGCTTGTCTATTTGATAAATTAGAACAACGCAATGTTTTATGACATGATCCCATTGAAGATACGCGGTAGCCAAAATTTCGCTGTAATCTTTGAAAATATGAACTTAATTAATTACAATAAATTGCACAAAAGACAATAAGCAAACAACATTATATATATAGTATTTTATATGTAAGTAATCATGATAAAGTGTTAAAAAAAGTTTATCTAATTAAAAGTGGTCGTTCATTCCCCAAAAATTCGCAAAGATTGTTGATACATAAATTGGATTTTTATTCTAATATGCATAGCGGATTAGCTACTCTAGTAATCCTCGACTAATCTCAGAAATCTCTGTGGCAGCTCTTCCCAGGAAGACGTAGTGCGAGCAAGGCGTATATTGAAAATAACGGCAAATTATGAAATTGAGAAACATGATTAGCTATTAAATAGTTCAAGCATATTTTGAGTGAACGTTAATAGCGAAATATCTGAGCGGTGCTCTACACGTACGGCCGCACACTCCAAAATGTTCGAGTGCGCATTTTCTCGAGGTTACCTATAACGTCTGGAGCAACAATCGGAACAGTACCGTAGCACCGTTGGAGGTAATCCTGCAATAGTTGACAGTGAATGCGTTAAGTTGAAACATCACGAGAATATTAACTTTTAAGTTTAGACAAAGAAACTTCCACTTCTAGGTAGGAGGTCCCAAACATTTTGCTACCATTTCAATAATCCAACCTTTCCTAAAAAGTTGAAGATTTTTCCCATTTGATACTGTTTGAGTTGACACAGGGTACAAACAATATATGCTCGGCACCGTCATAGCCTTATTTTCTCTACTAAATAATTAAAACACAAGATTTTGCGAATTTTACCAATTTAATTAGAACCATACAAAGATGCAACAAATAATTTTGACACGATTTAAGGAATGGCCATAATTCAAAAATACTGAAAAATTTTGATTAGTAATTTTTTTGATGGGAGTTATTAATTTTTCAAAACGTGTAAATTGTGACGATTTTTAGACTAAATTTGTTCAAGGTTGCAGCAATTTGCTGCACTATTCTAAAAAAATATTAAACGGTTTTTACCATGAATTCCGAGTCTTCTTTGCATATTTTACTCCCTTGAAAGTCTTTGCTAACAGGATAGATAAACAAGTTTCTTTATTTAAACGCCTTAGAAAATGCAAGTAAGACGAACCAATTTTACAATGAAAAGAAATTCTCCAAATGGTAAGGATCTTTTATGTTCCTTTTAGCAAAATTCCAAAATAGCTGAAAAGAGGAAAGAAGCCAGAACTCCATACAGCGACAACCTGATAGTTTGAAAATTGTGCAGTGTACAAGGTTGTTTTTTAATTCAGACAAATAAACTAAAACTCAAAGTCTATTTTCGAAATACGATTATAAACAACCTAAAATGTAATGTTTCGAACCGTTAGTATACTTTCACGTTCTTTTCGATCTTTTTGATATCAGTGAATTGTATTAGCTGGAGTTGGGGAGATTATTTTTCAGATAAAATTGTGCACTTTCAAGCAAGTCGATGTATTTATTATTTTTCTCTAAACACTCCAACTACTTAAATTAAATTAGTGAGCATTTACCAATTCTCTGCCACTGGTAATGTATCAACATAATTAAGGCAATCAAATGTCATCGCGCTGCTTTGGGTATTATTATGCACAGAAACTTGTAAAGCCGTGAAATATGTGCTTAAATTAAGCTTTCGATTTTTCAAAATATGAAGACATTTTCTTGAAGAATCTGATATTTACTCTGATTGAAGCATCAAATCTCTTCACCCATTCCTGATTTTCTTCAAGAAATCTGACACTGACTTATCTAATGTCACAATTTTCCAACAGTTTAGTTGTTTGAGACTTTATCTATCCATGTTAAATGAAACTGGCTTATAACAGTGTTTTGTAACAGGTGGCAGATAATTGATTAAAGACTTGAAACATTAGTTAATACATATAATCAACATTATCAGTTGTTGGTATTTGTATTATTGAGATACATTGAACATTACGTCAAAAATGGAAATGTTAGAGGGTTAGGCCAGACCAAAACTTATCCACGAATTCTTACTTAACTGTACAGCTACCGTTGTATTGTCATTTTATTACTAATGGAGAGAACAATAGACGTATTCTTTTCTGAAATCAGATAATCGAGATTGTATTTAGGTATACAAAAGCATAAATTAGTCTTACAAATAGTAATAACAATATAATTAGCTCAGAAACGGTTTTGTCCTTTTTCATTTCTAATATTATTATGAGAACATGTACGATTTGCGTAGACGGATACGTCAAAGTCGCTCTTCGAGTATACCCCAGTCTCAATTTCCTTTGCAAATTTGTTGAAATACCACCGCTCCATCTTATCATAGGCCTCCGATTGGTAGTCGCTGTGGAATTTGTTGGCAAAGAGGTGTGGAGTCCGTTGTAATTGAGCGACCTGAGGGTTCCCAAAAATGCACACAGAGCGAACAAGCTTGGTCTCGCACTTTATATTGTAATCTCCCCAAATCACATACTTCGCCAAAAAATTGATATTCACCTCATTCGGGGGGCTAGGAGCTACCATACAAGAACCCGTGAGTTTCAGATGAGGATTGTAGTTGAGAGTAGAGAAGAAGAGTTCGTCAGGATGGTTAAATACCTTGGGGAGCAGCAGAAGGTCGCGAAAGGGTTTGGTAAATTCATCCAACACCGCTTCTTGCAGAAATTCCCTTCTGAATGCTCCATAGACCGTTCCTTTATACCAATTGGCCTATGATCAAAAAAGGTAGCTTGGTTGATAATTTGCGGCAGGTAAGTGCGTCACGGTAAAACAATTTGTAGTAATTTTGTGCGTATTCAACAATGGACGTCTTTTTAAACAGGCAAGTTCAAAATTAGAATAGTATACCTTTCTGAATCTGAACAAAATGTATATTTTTCTCGTTTATCCAAAACTATTGCAATTTCGTTTAACTAATATGAGCCAATTTAATTTGTGCGTAAGAAATCGAGTCAATGTATCCAGATATGCAGGCAGGAAAACTGAATTCGCTGTTCACAATGGAACAATACGTACACATAGTCCTTCATTCCGTATTTTTATGTCAATCGATTTTGCTAAGAAGATGAATTTTTTGTTTTAATTTGGCGCAACCAGCAATGAAACTTTATGCTAAGTGATACATTATAACATACTGCTTACCTGCTCTGCTCTTGACTACAAAATAACGGAAATAAGCCGATATGAGATGATCTGGCGGTGAACTAGCTCAGAACGCAGCAAACATAAACTCAACGATGAATCTAATATTTTTATATCACAGATTTATCTCCCGTTGTTTTAAGATTCACATATCGCAATGTTCTGGATCTTTTGAATTCTAATTACCCGTTATTATTCCAAACCTCGCTGAACTCTCCCGAAATGCCCTTTTCTCTGGGCAAAAATTGATAACGTCTTAGTACTAACATAGACAACAATAATGCAACGGATATTATGGGAATCCTGTTCACAGGCTTCTTTTTCACCGACAAAGAATGACCAAAAGAATCTCGCGCGCTAGAACTTTCTGGAAAGGACGCATGTGATATTGATCGTGTATCGAGCAGAAGGGAGAGGGCTTTTAGAATCGATCACACATCGTGCAGTGTGGCGTTAAGTCTGCTCATTTACTGGACATTTTTGTACTTAACTCTCTCCACACGATCCCAACTTCGTTCTCGCTAGTTTGGGCGTAGCCGAAATGATTTGGGGGGAGTAGGGGGAGAAATTTATATTAGAGGGCTCTGCTTGTGATTATTTTTACATGTTTACAGCTGGTTTGACTTTTAAGGACTGTGTTAGAGCTTGGCCATGAACTAACTTGTATAGTACCCGGCGCACATACAATCTATTCCATCACATTTACGCTTCACGTGTGTACTCCTATCCCAGTATACACATGTCATCACGCATGAGCAATCTCAGTTCCCTCTTATCTACCTCCCTCTCAGCCTTGTTCGCGATTTCAATAAGCCTTAACAACACGGGTTATTTTTCACTTGGAGATACAAAGATTTTGACTTACCAGGTGCCGACGGAGTGTGCGACAGCTATTTTTAAGTCAGCGTATAGCATAGAACTTAGGCGAGAAATGAACTCTCGGAGTGCTTTCAAGGTCATTCAGATCGGAATACTATATATATATATATATTGATTATACAAACATATTAATAACCAAATTTACACAAAAATGCCTAATCATAAACCAAAGAAAATCAGAGACACACAAATTATAGAGATTCGTAGATTGAAAATTTTGTAATTATTTTTATCAAATAAATAATGTGTAAAAGAAGAAATAATACTTAACTTACACCGTAAGGGAGTGATATATTCTTGACCCACTTTCTAAATCGGTTGATACTAAACGATTCGACAAGGTTGGATCCATTGAGAGCCTTCAAAGCTGCCTGTAATTCGAGATTTGTCCGAAGGGGGAATTCCTGTCCTACAATATTGACCAGATACTTCCAAGTGAAACTCCTCTTAAGAGCCTGTTCCGCACAGATTAACTGAGGCCTCAGGACCGATTCGTCTCCCCAATTAACTTCCACTCTTTTTTCCTCTGGAACTATTTCCACATTTGGTCCAAAACATGCGGCGACACCGACCAACGCATCCCGAAAGACCCTCGGGGATCGAGAGTCCAAATGGATGCAGTAATAGTTATTCACTCGATGTATCATGCGTAATAGTCGGGCAATTTGCCAAATGTCCTTGTGAACAACCAGGGTAAATGCAATGTCCATATCTCCATCCGGCTTGGACATCTGAGGAAAGGTTTCACGGAAAAATCTGCAGTTGGGATTGGATGGTGAGTCAATTACAGCAAAGAACTTGTCGCCTAGCATTCGAATATGGGCGTTCACTTCCTCTGAGGTCTGCATCTTCGGTTTGAGTGAAACATCTTTGTCTCTAAGCAGCCATATGAACATTACTAGCACCGCTATGGCGAAAAGGCAAATATCAAAACGCGTTGTGCACTTTATTCGCATCCGCAAGCTGAATATGAAAAAATAATATAATGTCAAAAAACAGCTAACTTTTTTCAAACTGTAGTAAATTAATTAGTTTTTTTCTCCCTATTTCATAATTTTTCGTCTCCCTCCACGTAGCTACTCAGAAACCCTCCATTTCCAGACATCATTTCTTTCAATTGCGAGCATTTTCTGAAATGGCCTTCTGCATCCCATTGGCCATTTGAGGCATTATACTCAAAAAAGGAAGGGGAGGGGGGAGGGGGGGGGAGGGCGAGGGAGAATTTAAAGTCTACATCAAATGATAAAGGGAGCTCTTTTGAGCAAACTATTCCATAGACGAAGGCCAACAAGTCTTTTTGAACATAAACGACTGGTACAGAAGTGCCACAAGACTCATCAGCTTGACCACGAATACTGGTAGATGTCTTTGCAAAAGTTTTTCGATGTCAGGACAGCAGAGTTTTCCATTGTAAAATGTCGGTCAGATGAAATTGGTAAACAGGAATTTTCTTGAATCATTTTTCAATTTTTCTAGAATACAGTTTTGATATTTATTTAAGCTAGTTTACTACGTGTCTTCTTGAGGCTCAATATTTTCACAAGACGTCCTTTTTTGCCAATTCAAATAATTATTTTAAGTTAATTTAAAAGTGAGTTTTTCGAGTGATTCAGCTGAAAACTCTCATTCCAAGTTAATAGAACTGACCTTCTCTCTACCTTTTGGAACAGTCTTACAGAATTGCACTTTAATGCCACAGAACAGAAATCACACTAGAATGCGTACTGGATCATTAGTAGTTCAGTCACTTGCACAGGAAGTTACGGAATGGCTTTTCAACCAGAAGAATTTCGACTACACAGCTGCCCACATTTTGGTCTGGTGAAACTGATCAGGATTTTATGCACTAAGAGAAAACGAATGAATTCAGTCCCTCAATGTGGGCGAATATCCTTAGCAGAAACTCTAAAGCGAATCAGTGACTCATCCACGTCCATAAAAAGATTTAAAAATGTATTTATTTGCTCAAGAAATGTTCTAAATCAATTTAATAAGCAATTTGATTAGATAACATATGGAGTAAAATCACGCATTTTATTAAAATGGAATTAACGGTTGCATTTTTTAGAAGATTTCGATATTTCTTTTCATTACGGTAAATACTATTATATTTCTAGTGCAACCACCGAGATAGAAATGTAAGGAATTGATCTAATTGAAGTATTGGGAGTTGCCAGTATTTTTATGGCTTTGCAGGGCAAGTTATATTTTTAAAACTTGGCATTACCTTAAATCCAACTGCTCAAATTATGTGTATTTGAGATCGAAGTGGGTGAACGATTAAGAAGACTTAATATATAGTCGATCATAGACGTACTTTTTGGAAGTGACAACACGTTCAGCAGCTCCAGTTTCTAATGCCAATCACTATCTTTCTTCAAATTGGATGAACGAAATATAAGCATTCAACATTAGGCTACGTAATTCAACAGTAATCATTCATAAACTGATCGAAAATTCGTTGTCAAATCTATAGGTATGCCTGTTTGGTAATTAATTTCCAGCAAATTAAATATGCACTCCCAACTAGTCTAAGTAAATATTGGCAAACTTCCACGAACTCAAAATATGCGATTGAGTTTAAAAATCTCCTCAACAACAAAAACCCAATCGTGCAGAAATCCTAAAGCTACTTTAAGATTGCTAAAAAATTAACTACATTTGGCAAGACACTTTTGAAAAACATATATATATAACAAAATATAATGATAAAATAATAAAATGAATAAAGCAAATTTTAAATAATTCTAAAGGACTTACTTGGATGATGGGAATGAATTAATTATCATAGGATAATGGGGAGATTTAAAAGGAAACTCATAGTTGACTGGATCACTCTCAATGCCTACCAATTAGACCTGTAAGATATTCATGTGTGCTCTTTGCAGTGTCATAATTGGTTACGTGTGTGAGTTATGAGAATTCAATATACGCTCACGTTTGACACGTAATTCCTACTGACTAATACGTGCCATGCTTTGTTTGGAGAAGAAACAGACATCGGTACTTTTCTACAAATGAAAAAATTTCGTTTATCTCTAAGGCAAATGAAAATACAATGATGTACCTAACACACTGATATGGCAATGAAAAATTCTCCACTTTCTGGGGTTTAGTGTGTGTATTCTCATCATAATTTCCATCTCAAGACACTGCATTCACAGATTGTGATGGTGGAAAAACACGGAGAGGACAAAGTGGAGTGGAAGATGAAGAAGGGATTTGTGAAAAATATGGAATAGACTTTCTGTTCTGCACTATTTCAGCTTTGTTTACCTATTTCTCGAATATGCGTTGTTCAACGCATTACTTGCTAGGTTGAGTGGAAAGAGTTGAGTTGTGGTGCTTCAAATAATTCATTGAATTCTAACATCGGTCATTGCCATCTGGCACAAAGGTGCTGTGGGAACCACTCTGATGGAAACGAAAGAAATAATTGCAATTATAAGGATAAACTAGTGAAATCTGTCTCTAAGTAGATTGTTTTCACCCGCTCATATGTAGTGTTGTTGCCGATTAGTTCCCACATCACTCTCGTTCGTTTCAGCATGGGACTTTTTCGAGATGAAGTGGTGACTTAACACCTTGAAGAGATTTGGATTCCAAGTACTGTGTGCGCATTCGAACCAATACCTGTTTATTATGATTTATATAAGGCTCACATATTGTTGCACTTAAGGGCAGAGAAATACTCTGGTAAAAAATTTCCTTGTTACCGTTTAGTAGTAGAATTCACTGATCCAATCAGATGAGTCCCGTTAAGTTGAGCACTTTTGCTTGGTTTCGAAGCAGGAACTACTCGATTTTATCAGCAGAACTTCACACTACCGAAGTGGAGTTGGGTGCGATTCAACCACCCATTCTTGAAACTCCCACAATTCAGCATCAAGTTTCTTATAGAGGTGGAACGTGAGATATGTGATCATAGAGAATTCGAATCTCCGTTTTCTTTCCTAATTGACCTGAAATCCGTGTACTGAAGGTGATATGGATAAAGAGGCACAAATTGCAACTCCAGGCGACCGAAACCTGTATGATCTACAAGGCGAAACAGGTTGATTCAGATCCCCTCCCCCCCTCCACACACACACACACACACACACAATGTAATCAGGAATCTCCAGGCATCCCAACTGAGAAAGGATAGTTCAAGTAGTAAATGGAGTTAGAGGATTGGGGGAATTGAGAGGGATTATGGTAGAGGATAGAGCAAATGAATGAAAGAAGCATTACGTCTGAGTGAGATATGAGAAACACATGTTAGAGCACACAATTAGTATTTGCAGGAGAGCGTTACATCTAACATGTGACATCGGGTTCGCTTAGAATTAACTATGTTTACAAGACACCTGATGGTCTCACTTGTCTGCTCTCTACTGCGAGAACAGGCAAATCACTCGAGGTTACGCAAAAAAATATAAAATTAGTTGATCAACACGAATTTGATGCCATTAATGACAGAGCCCGAGAGTCTTGTCATCGAATATGAACTTTAGGAAATTACTTCGAGTACAAGTTCCATCATAAGAGAACGTGAGAAGCAAAATATCACCAAAAAGGTAGGAATTCTGATGTTTAGCTTCATGATTCACATTTCATTCACCCCATTTCACCTTTCATGCATCTTTACACTTGCTTCGTTTTAATGTCCTCTTTTATTCATTTTCA
Source organism: Hymenolepis microstoma (assembly GCA_000469805.3). Taxonomy (NCBI): domain Eukaryota; kingdom Metazoa; phylum Platyhelminthes; class Cestoda; order Cyclophyllidea; family Hymenolepididae; genus Hymenolepis; species Hymenolepis microstoma. Next base: position 158,987 of record LR215993.1, on the reverse strand, counting down.
TATCTTTCGAAAATCTAATAGGGCAGCGTCAATTTAAAAAAATGACCCTACCTGACGACGAAAGACTCACGCGTGCTGCCATAATTGGATTGGGTAAGATGGAGTAAGTACTATCCTCTTAGAGCAGTCAGTGGGATGGAGAGTACAAACCTACTTATTTCACTCGGATATTCCATCGGTGGCACCACTTCTACGAACTGCAAGCCCATATTCCCACCAGAAAGGTGGGAAAACACAAGTTCTCGTTGTTAATGAGAGAATTGATTGCAGTTCATCTCGAACTGCTGGAAGAGCACAGTAAATTTCAAATGCTTCCACTTAAAGCATAAGGAGGCAGACGCTTTTCAATGATAATGGGAAGAAAACACAATATGTACTATTGCTCTGAGAAGTCAATTCACCACCATAATTTCAAATTCATCTTTCGATAAATATTCTAATTTTGAATGCTCTTTAACCTTTCTTTACCAACTATAACTTTCTACAAGTGCCCATCCCAACCGGAAGGCCAAAAGACACGAATCCACTTACTTAAAGCGAAATTTCACTGCAGTTCAGCGCCCGGCTCAACGCAATGTCGGTTTAATGCGCTCAATCATTCCCAGCGCTTCGAATGTCTTTACAACTGATCCACAGTTCATGCTTCCATTTGTCGTTCTTTTCTAGATTTTTTGTCAAAACTTTAAGAGAAAGTAGCTTTCTCATTTTTATGTTTTAACTACAATATAATTCGTTTTATATTTACTGAATGTTTTAAAGCCAAAAAATAGCGGTACAAATGCAAATGACAGAAAGTAAAGAAAATAGGGAGTCTGTCAATGTCCTTGTGGTCAGATTAAATTTTGTTTTAAATGCAGTGAATTTACTATTAAATGCATGCCTTTGAGTGTTTTTTACTGTTATGGACTTTCATTTGCGCAGTTCATGTTAGCGTATGTAAAATGCGTTGTTATATGTCATGTGTACCTTCTCGAAACAACTAATAGTTTTGATGTCTTTGGTATGACAAGTATCCCTTTCTCAAAGGTATTTCCTTGATGAAATTCGGTGACAAGAAGTCATCAAACTGTTGAAGTTGATTGCCAGAACGTTTGCGATTACCCAGACAGATTCTTTCGCAGTCAGCTCGAGTTCGGAAACTATTCAGCTTGGAATTGCAAGCACTCCAACCACTCCAATCGCATCGATCAAGAAGATGATTGTAAACGTAATTTGGACGGTAGTACCAGCAATTGGCTGTCTGGAGTTGTGGTCTACAAATTGGGGGCACTTCTGCAAGGAAATTAATTAGATCATTAGTAATTATTTTTCATCTAAGTTGGATATTCTTGGAAAGTAATTAGCGTTTTTAAATTATCGCCTTATTCAATTTGTCTCAGTTTCTACGATTACGTAAATACAGAAGGCTAATACAAATAAAACGCTAATAATTCGTTAATTTTAAATTTTTGTTTCATTTAACAAGTTTTTGTGCTATAGATTAACTTGTCATAATAAACCCATTTGTCCATGAATAATTCCAGATTTATTTATGTAATATTTATTTGATGACAATTGATTTCGAACATCATGGCTGAATTATTCATACTTTTCACTTATTTTATATTGCGTAACTTTATTCTATTTATGTATAAATGAATGTAATAAAGCATTGATACAATTCTCTGAGAAAATGTTCTAAAATTTCATTAGATTTAAGTAAATGTTAATAAGTAAAAATAATACTAGAAAAAACTAATAAGAAACCACTTGCCACTTTCTTCAAAGTCGTATGCACTCGCTACAAGAAGAAAGCCAAAAACGAGAAGGCAGTAATAGAGGTTGTTGAAAAGCATTTCAGATATGTTTTTCCAAGTGTGGTATACTCGAATGTCCACGTTGGTGAGAAAGAGGGTTTATTTATTTCCTTCCCAGTGGCCAATCAGATGAAGAATTTCAAAAACAGCTGCACGAATTCTAAATCACGTGACCCTATTTATTTCTCCGAAATTTTCGCTATTTTATTGCCCGATGCACCTCACACTCGAAATTTCTTCCACTGGGCTTCTATAGAATTTGCAGCAAATTAAGGGTCAAATCACCAATTTGATTTACCTGTTTCTCAGAAGTAGGTTTATGTAAAAGTCAGTTAAAGGGCATTTAAACAGAAGTCCGCTTAAAATACTTACTGACCCTTTAAAAATTTCCCAAAATTTGTCACTACTACCCATATTGACACCGATGTTATTGCAAAGACGCTCTCTTTTACAAAAGGGAAGATTATGAAATATTTCCTGCTCTCTTTGGGTTCTACTAAAGCCAATTCTTTCCTTCCTCCTTCAGGATTCTCGAGAGAAACTGGCAATATTAGTTTTACGAACTAGATTATAAAGTTAAGTAGAGATTGCTGACCAAAGAAAGACTTTTTTCATTTTGTTGCATATTCTTCGCCAACGAAAAACTGTATATTTGTTTGTTCATAGTGTGTAGATTACAACGCTTATTTGGCTGAGCGAAGGAATCTCATACTTGCTTGAACATTCTGGAACGTGTGGACCGCGTTAGGGAACCTGTGCGCTCGCCAATGCAGAGCCATCCCAACCAATCAATAATCAGTAGTCAGCGCAAGGTCAGCGTATCCAAAACTGCATTTGATGACTAAATTCTGTGCCAGGGAAATCACAATCCGAATAAACGCATTTTTTTAGCCATACGCTCCGTCTCCTCGATTTTATTGAGGTACCTAAGCCATGGAGGTTGCTGATGTTTAGCCAAGGCTCATTGTGAGACATTGCTACAATAGCATTCTTCAAAATTTACACCCCTTTTACAACACTGTTCAAATGAAATGGCAAAAGTGCATCTTATTTACCTTTGAAGAGCAGTATCCTAGCAAATACTTGACCCAGATTACTTTGAAGTAAGTAAATGGAGTGTGAAGATTATAGGTTTCTTTACTGCTCTGACCTTCGGATTCACCTCAATGGCCTGAGAGCATTTTGTAAAAGTAAGCAGAGGCAATACGGTTGAATTTGATTATATTTATACAAGTTGGTTCACTACCATTCCGGGCATACGAAAAACACCCCATTTACCAAGCGTTGGTAACCACGTTTAAAAGTTCCCGCTGTTGCACTACTGACATCTTTACACCTGCAATGTCGTTATTTGTCAATTAATGGTAATTATTTCACTAAATTTAAAAAATAGAACTGCCTAGTGAGAGGTAATTGGTGAACGATCATTTAAGTCAGCTGATACTATTTGCGTTCTCACGCTTAGGTTGATTAATCTTCATCAGTCAAAACTTTTATCGTGATCCAGTTTTGCGAATCAGCTAATTGCATGGGAAAGGTTAGTGAAAGGGCGATCGTCGCGAGAAAAATATTAAAATTACTTCTAAATCGAAAGCATCCACTCCGCGTTGACTTTTCAAATCCTCTCTTCATGATTTCCAGTTAATTTTAATTTTTGTCGAATCTTCCATTTTTGCCATTTAGTAACTAGAAAGCTTGAATTTATTTCATTGATATTTCTCGGAGGATTCAGACTAAGGGAGATATATTCCTTGTATTTCACTCGTAAATCTCAAGTGGGGATTTCGATTCACGTAATTGTAAGAGAGAGAAAGAGCGCGCGACCAAAAATGACGAGGTGACAACCAAGTAAGACGCAGCAGTAGCCAGCTCTAGTTGTTCCTTATTTCTCTAATTTCCCCTCCGAGTAGCTATTCGTCCCTTTTCCCATTTGCCTTATTCCATCCTATACCAATTATCAAACCAAATGAGTTGGGCTCTTGGGGTGCACTGGGTTCACGTGGATACTTAAATAAAATATAGTAATTAATTCAGCTTAAAGAGGCATAGCGGAGCAACCGCCAAAGTCACACACTGCTATTGAGCGAAGTAGACAAAGATCAAAGCCGCAGTGTTTATGCTTTGGTTCAGAAAAGCAACCCCGAGGTTGTCTATAGATTGTCCAAAAGCCGGACCGCATTGCTCTTGATAACTTGAAGGATGTTGTGTCCAAAACTACTATCTGCTGTTGGCAATTTGATCCTCCCAACATCAAAAACCTGAAAGCGGCTTGTTTTCATACTTGGCGTCGCTATTTTCTTAATTAAATATTTTGGGTTAAGTGCTTTCCGTCCTAATCTTCTCTTACATGACTAAGTGGGCAGACATACCATATCGACAGAAAATAGAATTTCATGCATCGAGGTTGGATAGACAGGCTTTACTTTACGAGATCTGTCAAAGGCTTTAAATGAACTAAATTAAGATATTTCTATTTAGAGTTATGAAAAGATAAGATTATATTCTTTGAAAATAAAATTGGCTGAAAGTGGGGTATTTGTATCATGAAAAAAAGCAAGACCACAGTCTCGAGTTAAATTTAGACACCACTCCATGCAGTCACGTACCATCACACAAAGTAAATTCGAAATGAAATTTCCCACTTGCTGAAGACCGTGAATACAAATAAAAGCAATGGCTGTTATTAGAATTCCGATTGTTGTTGAAAATGGTCTGAAGAAGTTTTAAAAATTACCGGGCGTTGGAAGTGTTTGTAAAAAATCAATCGATAGATAACCTCAGATTTCATACCTCCGCAATTTCAATTAACGGTGTAAGGACAAATCTAGGCGGAGTCATTCGAATTTCACCAAGCTGAAAGATCTTTTGATCTTCGTGATTTAATCTCCATCAGTCGCTGCCTACACTTGTTTGGTTGAAGTGTTTGCAATCTTAAGCGATGTCATGTTTAAATAAGTACAAATTTTTTACTGATTTATCATTGATTTGCTCATCATCATCATCATCCGATTACCGGTTAAACAGATGTCGATCAGCATCGTTTCCAAAAGTGAACATAAGACTAAGCCTTAGTTCGTGATTTAAGCAATTTAAATTGCCCAGACCCTCACGTAGTTAACTCACGCCCTGGTGATCTTTTTCTGATTGTAAATTCTTACCTCTTGAAAAGGCCTTTTACCTCCTATTCTAATGTTTAAATGTTCAAATCTCAGGATTTTCAATAGGTTCCTGTTAACAAGTTTACTACCTTTTTGACCAATGTGTTGGTCAACCATTCAAGATGCGTTTTTCTTCAAATATTTAAGATACTAGTAGATGGCGGGGGTTGACACAAATGCAATAAGCGAGTTCACTTGGGATGCTGTTTGCCTGCTGAATTTCGCGTGTCTTTGTACAAGATTCAGGCTTTTTGCTTCTACGAGCAATAAAATCCAATGTGATTGAGCATCCAACTCTGTCACACCGCTAAATTGTCAGTCCCAGGCTATCCAAGATTATGTGCAAGAAGACACGGGGCTTTAAAACGCTCATTAGGTTAGAGTTGATATAGTATGTCCTAAATGCAGGAAACAAATTTCAGCTCAATTTGAACTCATTTCCTTTTTGGTGGGGAGCATGTCAACCTACTAAGTTGAATAATTAAAATGGCCACAAATTTTACAACTTCTCTGCTGCCCAGCATTGAAGCTACAACCACTCCGACTCAGGTAAGAGAAAAAACGACTTAAAGCTCATATGTCAGTAAATTTATTATACAAAATAAATTGCCTATAATGATTTGAATATGTGATAAGTGTTTGGCTGCCTGCCTAGATAACAATTGAGGAAACAGCTTCTAGACAAGCGAATTCTCACCTTATCTAGTTATGGGCGTTGGAATCCATAATGGATAATCCAGTGCGGATTTTCTCTGGAGCGTTACGAAAATGTAACCTTAAATTTTCTAACAATAAATTTGAGTAACATTAACGTTTAATAGAATAAACGTAGAGTGAAATTTTCATTCGAATAATTGCCAATATTCATTCATCTTCCGCTAGTGGTATAGCTTTTAACAGGCCCGTCTGTTCAGTGAACACCCGGAACACAGGTTCGGTCAAGATAGTAGTAGTATTGCCAATTTCGACCTTCTAACCAGGAAGTCTCTACTATACATGACCTTTATCATAAAAATCGCCTTCTCATTGGGTTTTGCTCTTGTGGAGCGCACATCTCTGACTGGACAAAGAAGTCTCATCCGCACTCAGACAGACTCGTGAGGGTGCGGTTGTGCTACTTCGCGTTGGGAGTAAGTGCGATTGTGAGCATAGAGGCCACCCAGCGAGCCGCCAGTCAATAGTCCTTGCTTGGTTTAACAAATCCTCCTTTGTATTATAATGACTAAGCTCCCTGTCTGCAGCACACTTCCCAAATAGAGGCATTCGCGTCATACTTCTGTTTCCTCTATAACTAACCCTGGGAGCGTTTACGAACTAGGAGAACTTCCCATTGAAATTACTGAGCATAAGTCAAGGCTTATTAGTGCAGCAATCCGCTGCACTTTTAAGGGCATCTCCAGTACATTTAATGGCTACCGCTTTGATGTTAGTTTGTCGGAAAAACTCATTTAAGTATTAATTCAATTTATTTATTAGATGCCTCATTATTAATTGCCCTCAATTAGCCCATACCCTTTGGGGCGAATTTCAAATATTTGCGAAAGCTACAAATGCATCACTTACTTCGTTTCGCTTTGTAATTTAATGAAGATTTTTCTTTGGATTATGTTCAGGTAAAGTTACTAGCCCCCTCATAATTGACATTTTGAGAAGAGAACAACGTTATATTACATTAGTGCAAAGTGACGCGTTAACGCAATTCAATTAAAGAAAGTATTTCATCCAACTGCAATAATTTTGTCTCTAACTTTTCCAAAATTAGTTTCAATAGTGTAGATACAATGGTATGTCAAGGTAAATTTAAATTCCGCAGACTTTAAGTGAGAGAAATGATAGGCATCAAGAGGAAGAACGATATGAAAAGGAGGGAAAATCCGCAGAACAATCTCCTCCCCCCCCCCTCCCCTCCCCTTCCAAATCGTGCTGCAAAAGGAATGAAAAAGGAGAAGTGGCATCCTGAATTGTTCCTACAATAGTCAATGAATCGAAAGCTGGAAGGAAATTGAATGTTGTCGAGGGGACAGTGAATGAAGATCTCCCTTTGAAATGAAAAGCATAACCGTCATTCTGTTCCAGACAACTGAAGTGAACACCCTGAACCAGAGAAAGTTTCTAAGGAAGCAGTGATAGAAAACGAGCTGAAACCAACATCATAATTCTGAATAATTTTTGAATATTTGATGCCGTAAAGTCTATTCCATATTTTTCACAAATTCCTTCTTCATTTTCCACTCCACTTTGTCCTCTCCGTGTTTTTCCATATCAGTGTGTTAAGTACATCATTGTATTTTCATTTGCCTTAGAGATAAACGAAATTTTTTCATTTGTAGAAAAGTACCGATGTCTGTTTCTTCTCCAAACAAAGCATGGCACGTATTAGTCAGTAGGAATTACGTGTCAAACGTGAGCGTATATTGAATTCTCATAACTCACACATTTAACCGATTACCTTGTTTCAATTCGAAAAGGTCAGCATTCTCACCTGTTACTTAGCCAACTGTCAGGTATGCTAAGTTTGATAGTATAAATTACGTTTTCGACTTCTGAAATCTCTCCCTAAATCAATCACTCTATTTTTCCTTATATTCCGATACTTGAAATGATTGAAAGGCGGAAAATCTCTCATGCTTCTGGTGGCGCTAAAACTCGTAAATAAAGTTTTCGGTGCTGATATAAAAAGAAGATGACAGTCTATTCAAGTGTTAATTATTGAATATCCGAAAATGGGAAAGAATTCGTTACGTTTTTTTCCCAACCGAAGCAGAACAATGAAATTACGTAAATCCAGAACTTCTAAGCCTCTACTCTTTTATTTCAGACATTGTATATATTGAGCGCAATTGGATTCTGAATTCTTCGAATCCTTCTACTGACGTTCCATTTATCAAGCTCTTCATATGAACTTTGTTCCTTTTTTACCTTTGTTCCTTCTTCTTCTTCTTCTTCTTCAAAACTCCTTTCCTTATTGGTAGCTACTAGCATCCAGCATCTATGTCAATGAATGAGCTGATCGCCACAATGGGGAAAAATCGGTTGACATAGAAAGAGATGAAGAAGCCTCTTGCCATGCCTTCTTAATTTTAAAATGAATTTCATTTTAAGTAAGGATAAATTTTTAAATTTTCAGTATTTCACTTATTAATATACAAATGCGCACTTTCACTAAAGCTCATTCAACAAAGTTTGGACGACATTCTGCCAAATATGAGTTGTCTAAATGAAGTAAATTTAGGGCATAAATGGGCAGGGGAAGAAATTGAATTTAATGGAATGACCCAAAAAGACGAGTCAAGGAAAATGAAATTATCTGGATCCAGATTCTAATTTTCGAAATTTTCGTCTCACAATTTTGGATTTCTCTCGACTCCAGAAATGTTTAAACAAAAGGATTTTCTTGGTTATAATGAAAAAGGAGTGATTTCAAGATTTGAAATGGTCGGCATTATGTGATAGATAATAAACTTCAATCCCATACACTTCAGTTCCTCTTCATTCACTATAACACGATACGAAATTAGAATAGTAAAGCACCATTAAAAACTTCGAAATATTTGAAATTTTGCCGAAACTGTTAAATTGATCAGAAGTTGTGCAGTGCCCACATAACTGCCTATTTCAAGGGTTTACATGTCGGTCCTTTGTTCACTGCCGTTTAGTACTTAATTTTCTTAATCTAAGTAAAAAGTTAGAATCTGGCGCAGAGTTCCAGTGACAAACTTCGGCTGCTGAAAGGCTTATGAAATACATGTAGTTGGTTGAAAAGCTACTTATCACCTGATATGCAGTTCAGTGCAAGTCTCTTTAAAAGATCGTTTAAAGATAGCAAATTTTGAAGTGATAGGAATAAAACAAGTAAAAAAACGGTATCCCACGACCCAAATCTCCAAATGCTTTGCGCAAATCCAATCCCTCACTGTTACGGCTATTGCGCCGAAAAAGAGAAGCAGACGTTATCTAAATAAATTATTAAAAAGTTTTAAAAAATAAAATGTTTTCCTGCAAATAGCCTACGCGGTGGTGTAAAACAAATGCAGCCAAGATTAATGAAAGAATTGTGCGTCATTCTGTCATTATGAGCGCCTCGATTTGCACTTTTTTGAAGTCTCAGCTATAACTTTTGCAAAAGCCTGCATGCAGCTTTTACGGCGGTTCTTCTTATTTACACTTCACTGGCGGTCAATGGAGATTGAGAGAATCTCAGCAAAATGAACGCTTCACTCTTATTCAATTTAAAATTCCGGGACTTCATTTAACCTCCATATCTCATTAAGTCTGTTTGAAAAGTTCAATCTAAAGTGACTGTATAATTATTGGCATAAAAATCATTCATGAAAGGGAGGTGGAATGACCTATTCGAAAGTTTTGTTTCTGAAGCCACTCTACCAAGTTGCGATTTGCTAGCATGACTTGTTTGTTTGTTGGTTTTTCTACTTAATTTGTTTTCAGCAGGTACTGATTCCCTTGGCTAGAGGCCTAATTACTAATTACTCCTAAATCGACTTGATTTCTTCTGGTGGTGAAGGAAATTGTACACAGGCAAGAGTGGGGATCTTTGAGGCTACGGAGTTGGCAAAAGCTACTGACGGCGTTCCATTTAGTTTAGGTTTCTCGGATTTCCTCTCTTCAGCGATTTTAACTTCAGAATATTATAAAACCGTTCACTACCATGCATCTATATTTCTACGATAGCATAGTAACACTAATAAACGCACGAGTAACAGAAATTTTGTTTAATTTTTAGATTGAATTGCAGGAAACTCATAAGGTTTTCCTTTTCGAAGGATTGTCAATAAATAGAAAGAAAATGACTGATTCACTTTGAGCTAACGATTGTGTAGTTTGCAGTTTTTAAATTATATGCTTTTAATAAAAAACTAGAATGTCAAACTAAGAACTCTTTATTGGAAAAATGAACAAATATACACACACACACACGCAGGGAATTAGAGGTCGCATCGTAGAAGTTCAACTCTGAAACATTAGAGGATGAATTGTACTTTTAGAGCACTTTGTTGGTCCATGTGGTTAGATGCTTTGTAAGCGTGTCATGACGTTCCTGTGATTACTTTCGCGGATCTCGGGAGAAATTCGCAGTCTTCATCTCTCTCGCACGCATTATTAACTCGATTTGATACCAAACGCTCACACCTGACTGTGCAAAATCACCTGTGGGGAGAATTCATCTCGGCAATTAGTGCCTTACCAGGAAGCCATTAATTTATCACATATTCAAGCCCATATAGGTTTCTCTATTTCATTAACTGGAAACACAGTCATTTGAGCCATAAGTATTCACTTACTCCTCGTTGAGTGTGAGTAGCCGCGTCCTTAATAAAGGGTGACTGAAAAGTTATCAAAATGATAATTTTTGAGTTTTTGCTTTGTCTTCTTGCCGATATATGGTTGGCGGTTAATTGATATTGCTCTTGCGACAATTTAGGCAATCTTTCATCTCAATACAAAGAAGCCACATACTTGATCTATTCAAGTTTTGCGTTGTGAGGAGAGGTAAACATCTCTAGCCAAAAATACATTTTGTAAATCACGTGATGGAGAAAAAGAAGCGGTGAAATAAGAAGAATTTAGCTTTTGACTGGTTTTTTGGGGGAAATGACCTTTTGACTTAGCGCTTTTGCGCGGCGTTATTTGACATTTCAATGCGTTCTAACTGCTGGCTGATGGACGTTAAGCACACTCCGTTGGAGCAAACACTGTCTGCTATTTTGGTATGGCATAACTACAAAATCTTTAGGTTGTGAAAAGGTGCAAAATAGCCGATTTTACCAGGAGTTATTATAAACTATTTCCATTTATCCAAACTATCGAGTATGACTCCGTAGCACGCATATTTTTGGAAACTGAGAATGTCACACCCTCCTACCGCATCCCACTTCCTCCTTTAATCCAGTGAAATTGAAATGGATGGGATTGGCACAACGCAGGTGAATGTAAGCCCACCCTCTCAAAATTCTTCGTCCACTTCATTTGTCACATTTTTTGATTTTCAAAATTTAGGCTTTAAAAATCGACGTATGTGATGCCATAAACGCTTCGCTGAAACTGGTAACAGGACGAATCCCCCACCCCTTCCCCCCGGCATCGCTTTTGTGCTCCTCAAGTCGAAATTGATTTCTAGATGTAAACCGGATGTACAAACAGGATAATCGAAAATTTTTAACTATTTTAATCCTTGATGGTGAGAGGTAAATTGACCAATAATTGACCAATATATTGACCTTTCAATTAAAAGAATTTTGATTTATCACCGCTCAATTCGAAGTGCCATGATTAAATCTTATCAAAATGATTCTAGTCATAAAAGAACAGGAGGTCTGATTATTATCAAATTTTCAAGGCGTTGATTGGGGGTATCCCGCAAGGCTATGCCACTTGTTTCATGCATTTCGATGTACTCTGTAAGAGCTTTAATGTAGAGTCCTTTACACTCGTGGTTTTATTATAAGTTGATTTGATTTATTCTTGGGTGAGTATTTAAGTCATAATTACTTTACTTAGTCTTAAAATCCAGTACATTAGAATTGTTACACAATTGGCCACCAACAGGAAGAGAGCTAAGACTAATAAGTGAAAATTTTTCGTTTCAATTAATAAGTAAGTCATTATATTGGTCTAGTCGAAAAATATGTTTGAAATGTCAGTAATTTAGTAACTTCAATTTTGAGATATGACGACAAAATTTGAATACTCTTATACATTGATAAAAAATCAAATAAAACAGAATACATTTGACCATTTATTTGAATTTCATATAACATCTTTGCATGCATTCTTCATAAGTGAAAAAATTGTTTCTGTTGCCCCGACAACCTCCGTAGACAAATGGGTTGCATTCGTCGGTTTCAGAGTCATATCCATATCGAATGAAGTACCCACGACACTTTCCTGAATCAATTGGCATGAAGCATCGATTTATGAGGCTCATCGATCCTATAAGTACATTTCTACTTATTTAAATTTAGTAGAAATAAATTATAGTGGGTAATTAACTCAAGCTACTAACCCCAACAGTCCCCAGCTGGGAGAACTGAAGCGACGAAGAAGACGAATAAAACAATACGAAGAGTGGCGCAGAGCATGTCAGAAGATCCTGTAGACAATGAACATCTATTGAGAGGGCACTACTTATATCCCTTTGGGTTAACTTCCGGTTACCGGAAGTTTCAATTTTTGAACAATTTCTACAGTGACTGTGGGTGGGATCTATTTTGAGATTCCCTAATTGTTTCGGTACACGTTTTGGTAGTTTAGAGTACTCCTCAAAACGAATAAATGGTTGTATAATAAAGCACAATATTCCGAAACTGGCACAGCAGCAAAATTGTTGAGGAATTTAAAGGATTTACTGAAATTAATGAAGTTTTCTTGACAAAGCTAAGAAACACGACAATAATTTGGAAAAATTTCGAAGCCCGTAAAGAGGCCTTTATAACTTATAATTTATCAAATTGAAAAGTGGTGCATAAAAAGGAACTTTGTAAAACTGTATGTTATTTAGTGGAACTAACGTTGATGAAGACTTAGTCTCATAACTGCATGTGATATAAAGTAAAATCATATAGTTATAAACAGGGTTAGAACCCGAGCTCATAGCTGCAGTTAATGCTGTGTCTGGAGACAAGAATTTCAAAAGGGATGTCTCTTAATCACCTATCAACCCAATCGATATGCGAGTGCTTTGGTCCTCAATATCGGTAGTACGAAAATGTTTCTTACTCTTACGCACGTTTCTTTTGTTGGGATAAAAAAATTGATTATGGAGTAAATACATATTCTTCTTGAACAGATAGCGTGGGAATGCTGGAAAGGATTCAGGGGACATTTTTCCGTTCAGCGTCAAGGTAGATCTTGTGAAATGATCGCTTTTGACAGTTCTTTCGTTCTCCACCACTCTTCAAAAAATGAGCAATCCTGCGTTTTTTCGTAGTTTGCATTGCAGAAAGCTTAATTTCCACAGAAGCGACATTTTTAAGGTCCAAAAGAAGAGACTGGCCCAACCATGGAAGATGTTTGCTTCCTTTTATTTAAAACTGTTGGGAAATTCCCATTACTTCTATGCTCATCACATATGTTTGTTACAATTATCCTTTCAGTTCCTTCACTTTTGTAATTGCTTCGGGGTAGGTTGATTAATCCTCCCGTTTTCGACTATATAATTACTGTTAGTCCGGATGTATTCGCACAATTTATTTCACAATTATGCTGAATAATTTTAAAAACAATGGTAAATTTGAAATGAATTAAGTTGGAAATTCAAATAAAATTGCGGAAGCAAGAGCAAGTCAAATAGTTGTCGCGTTCATATATATAAATATATATATGACTTAATTGAGCAGATGATGTAAGCTGGGTCATTTCAACAAGTCTTATCATTAATTTTTCGAAATATTCATTCTTATTAAATGCTAAAAGGTAAGTTAAAATAGGCTCTCTTCAGTTACGTTGTCTTCAGCATTCGTGATAACATTTCTTTAAAGTTAATTAAAAACTTATATAAGTTAGTAGTAATTAACTAGAACGTCATTTATATTCAAAGGGATGGTTTAAATTTGATTGAGGGTTTCTGGATCGTGATAATAACTTGAGAATATCGTAATAGCAATGAAAATGGGTTTCATCAAATAGCTCGTATTCCTAAAGGAGAGCCTTTTTAGAGCCCCACATAATTTGTTAACTATGCTCATCTGAAATTTAAGATCGCACTAATCTTTATAGCATTCAGGGAGCTTTACTGAGATCGGGAATGAACAATTTTTGTAAGAAAATAGGTAGTGGTGGGGGGGGGGGGGTGGGAGAAGGAATGAGGTTGAGAGTATTAAATGGTTTTGGGAAGTTATGAATGACATCAGTACTGAGTGATAATAAGCCTGATTGTGATGGAAAGACGAGGCGCAGTACTGTACGGTGGTTGACAGATTTTTCTTTTTGCACAGATAGAGTAGGAGTGGCAATCAGATGGTATGAGGCAAATAACGAGAATGAACAGGCCTATGAGTCACAGTGTGAATGAAATACAAAATCTAATTTCCGTTCACTTCCTTATTTTTTCGATTTTCGGTAATCTACATATCCCATATTATTTGGCGATAGGATTATTACATCGTTTGCCTTTAGTTATTGCCATTTTTATCATTCGTGAACTAATTACTTACTTGGCCTTCTTTGAAACAAATGTGATATTTGGCAAGACAACCCCTTTTGTACTCTCCTCTATTTATTAAAAAATAAGCACTCACCTACCTTCCTATTCAAACCATGTGTGGTGATATTATTAGAATGAAGCGAATTTTTCATTATTTTCAAGGAAGATTAAAATTATCTGTTGTTAGGACTCTGGACGAATACTTTTGCACAAAAATATTACTATTTTTATACTTTGTAACTTATCCAAAGAACTCACTTTCCTCAAGTGTGCATATAAATGAAAAGATACGGTGCAGTTATAAGTGATGAAACAGATAAATAAATCTCGAAGCTGTAGCAATCAATATGAAGCGAGATTTTCTTGGAATATCGTTCTGTTAATCTTTCGAAATAATATTGAAAAGTTTAGATGTAGGAACACCGCTTATGATATTTAGTTATATTTTTTAATGCATGAGAAAATATTTTCCAAAATTTGCTTGCACAAATAAAATATTTTCAAGACAGTTGATTAATGCCTTAGAGTTTGGAACTTTAGCCTCAGAATATCATATTATGATCTCAAATATATTTATCAATATTTTAATGTTTAAGCCATTTGGCTAAAATTTGTATATTTTGAAAATGTGCGGTGGAATTCGGTGCCTTGTGGTTTTATTGGCTTTTTCTATTGCTGTTGAAGCTACTTACGAAGACGCCAGGTGCAAATGCGTTTGTGTCGATCATTCAGTCCTAAAGGTGTCAAATGAATCCTCAACAGAACCCAAAAGATCAGTTTATGTAAAGTCGATTCCTTCTGATAAATGGTAGCTTCGTACTATTGACATCATAATATTTTAGTACTTGTCAAATCATGTTAGAAGATAAATCGGATCTTTGTCCCTACTGTGATTGTAAATACCAAGTTCGAAATACCGCTACAATCAAAGTTGTCGTGATCATGATTGTCGTTATTTTGTCGACGCTTTCGATTTATCTCCTGTTTATGCTTATTCTAGAGTCCTTCTTATCTTCAAGGGGAAGAAATAATCCTATGAGTGGGACTCAAAGTTCATTTTCACCATCGAAGACTTTTAGAACTTTTCGCAGTTACACGACGGCTTCACAAGGTACTAATGATTACTACGACTGAGACAAAAAATCTCTTTTCCAAAAATTTTACTTCTTTCACTCCATTTTTGCATCATAGATGAGCAACGCGGAAGTCGTGAGAGCCCTTCCGGTTCAACTGCAGTTGTAAATCGAGTCCCAGATCAGCAGTCAAATTGGAAGGGTCGTATAGAAGCGCAACGCGAACGCGTATTTAGTGAGCGTACTATTCTCAATTAAAATTCGCACATTCGCCAAAAGACTGTATCTCTGTATCTGATTACCTGTGTTGATTTTGCCTCTCATTTTATATAGATACTTTATCTAATCAATCACGAACACCGGATTCATAAAAATAAACGGTTTTTATCGGTTTCGCTTATGCATTTCTCTTCGTTTTGTGAATGCATAGTAAGTTCCAATTTTGGGTTAATTTACAACGAAAGTATTTAATCACCTTAAATAAGTCATTGGCTGTCCTCGAGGGTTTTCGTTTTGCCTTACTTTGAAAACAGTATGAATGAGCTTGCTCACATTGTGAGTATTTTGCTATTACGACAAAGCGTGATGCTGCCAACTCTATGCATCAAACGACATAACAACCAGAACTACTTCCCATTAGCGGCCTTTTACTGCTTCTAGTTTCGATAAAATGCAGTTGCCACTAACCCACCCAGACCTGTTTTGACTGTGCTCGTTTTAGTTGACAAATACGCATTCCCTCCTCGATCGCGTTTCCATGACATGATCTAGTCTACATCGGCTGTCACAAGTCTACGGCAAGACAGCGCACCACCCGTTAATCACATAATTAACCCACACTTTGGCGTTAGCCATTCGATCTTACCAACTACGCTAGAGGCGGATGCAAAGCCTTCAGGGATATGACGCTGTATTTCTATTCAGAATCAGCTTGTCAAAGTGGACTGGTAAAGAAGTAATAGCATGCCGCTGAATAAGTACATCTAATGATATTTCATAATATAAGAATGGTCGCCACCCAAATCCCCATTTCCACATGCACCGCAGAAAAGCCAATTTGTGCGAATAAAAGAATCGCACAAATCAGAGGAATCTCCTCTCGCCCGAGAAGAGTCTAACTTAATAATAAATTTTCGCTCATGAATCACAACTTTTAAGGCAGGGACAAATATAGGTATCCAACCGGTGATCTTCAGAAGTCAATGTCAATAGTTGTGTAAGCAGATCATTAGAAAAACAAAAAGTTTACCCTATTTTTACCAAAATTATGCACATATTCACAACAATAGTTAAAAAATGATTGCTTACGACTAGTATATATCACATTTACTACAAATTATAACAGAGCAAAGAAGCAGATTCTAACGACGAAACGTGCCTACAACTATAACCGCGATAACAGATGATTATTATGTAAAAATCCCAGAGTACCGCTTGGTTAGGAAAAAACTAAAATTACGCAAATCAACAAAAAACAGCCGCAATACAATAGATTGCTAAAATAATCACTCCAACAGTAGAAGTTAATGATCGAAACATTTCAATAAACGAAACCCAGGAAACCAAAAGCAACCAAATTACCCCTTATAAAATAAACACCAGGTAATACAAGGAACTTCCATAGAAGCTGTATTATAGAAATTATGTTGTTAGAGTATCACGAAGACGACGGATAGCGGCTCTAGTAGTGGCAGCAGCAGCGGTACTGCAAACGTAGGCCCCGCCCGCGATTTGCTTTCCACATCGCTTGCAAGCCCAGATTCCAGCGGATTTCCTTCGCAGGGCCTCCTTGCCGCAAAAATTGCAGTTGTAGGTAGCATGCTGACTAACTTCGATCTTCTTGACAGTCTTTCTTAGCGAAGCACCATATCGTGTGCCGTACTTGCCAGTAATACCTACCTTCTTTGTACGCTTAGCCTAAAGAATATTGTAAAACAAAATTACGGCAACATACCATTACTACTACACGATATCTACAAAGTGAGCGCCTGGCAGCAAAAATAGGCTATTAAAACGATTCGCAAGTTAATGTTCACGTTCCAAAGAATGATTGATTACAAAATCACATATAATATTAAAATCAAGTTAAATTATTTAATTTATTCATTTTCACATATTTTTACTGTTTAACTTTTCGATTTATAATATTCTGTTAACAATAATTTACATTGTTTCGAACCAAACGCTTTGTCCTTGAATTTATCTTTCATTTATTTGCATACGTGCTATCGATAGCTTTGGTGCGCTGTATTAATCTTTTAAACTTATCGTTTTGGTGTATCTTCACGTGAAGTGCTATATAATTCACAAGTAAACTTTAAAGTTAAATAGTAAATCTAATTTTTTGTTTTGCTATAGCTATTATTCTTTGCTTTGCTTTTTCTCGACAAAATCCCTTTTTAACTGGGCAAATGTCGACATTGTTGTTAAAGAAGCAGAAAGCGAACGGTAAATTTTTTAATCTTCTAACTTAACTAGAATAACGATTTTAACACAAAGGCTGGTTAGGCATTTCAATAATGGATTTATAAATCACTTAAATGAATATTGAACTGGAAGATACTACCCAACTTTAAGAACGTAGTAATAGCAACTTCTCACAGTGCAACTTAAAATCGGAAGACAGATGCTATTTTAGAATACGTCCAAAAATATATTCATGCTAAAGGAAATAAAAGGAAGCAAAAACCATAAATTACAGGTTTAATGTTTGTTTATTCTTGAATTTATGCGAAAAAAGTTGCCATTTGTTGAAGTCCAGCAAGCATTTTTCATTTTATTTTAATTACGTTAGTTATTTATTATTTTTCTACACCTACCTACCTATAGTTCTTTATTTGCTGAAAGAGGAAATCAGACCGAATAAATTTATTTAAGCATTAAAATGTTTCGGTGTATCGGTAAGATTGTGGGAAACGCAGCAATGATTTTGCTGAACCAGAGAATCCCTTGCGTTCTCGAACATTCTGGAAAGTGAGTGGTGATGCTGATCGCACTAGGGAGCAAATGAGGTCACGATTGCAGGGTCCTCTCAGTCAATCAACAACGCAGCCGAAATTGTATTTAATGACTAAGATCCATCTCAAATAAACTTTTCACGTCACATGTCCAGTTCCTCCCTATCGTTGAGGATATTTTGCCGTAGAGGTTACTGAGCATAACTAAAGGCTTATTAATGTAGCAATTCGCTACAAGATAATCAACAGTCCTTTGAGTATATTTATATTTTGACATAAGATCATATCTAATAAAATATAATAATATCTAATGAATACTGAAAGGACTTTTTCAGGCTGGAAGCTTAGCCAGGTAGAAAAGAGAATACTTTTAATTCACAGTTCAGAAGTTGGCTGAAAATTCTTAGACGTCTGGCATAATCATTCAAATAGAATTGAGTGTGTCAAGCGATAGGATTTCCCTGAAATTCTTGCCACATAAGGAGTTTATCTAATTTATTGTGTGAAGTAGTCAATATGATAAATCGCCATGAAACGTAAGCATCTCACAAAATTCATAAATTCTTCGTTGACATTTTCGAGAAATTAGCGCTCCAAATAATTAAGGTGAGAATTGAACCACTTTTAACTTAGTGAATTGTGGAGCTAACCTAAAAATTGACATTTAAAAATTAACTCCGCAGTTCAATGAAGGTGAAGTAAAACCTCGTTGGCGAAAAGACTCTTATAATGCGTACAAATGTCTTTGGCTATCGTGAAATCTTTGTAAAATTTATCGAATATATCAAGTGTATGGAGATGTTCCGGTTCTAGCTCCTTAACTATTTTGAAGTTCTATTCAGATTGTCTACTTTGCCAGAGTGAATCCTTGTCATTTTCACTCTCATCTCGCCTTTCTTACCCTCCTCCGCCTTCCTCTCTGAGAACTTTCGAGAAGCATCTTTCCCTCAATTTCTGTCAGTCCTTCTTTCCCCTCGTCAACTCTATCCTGAAATGTAAAGTAAAGATTATTCAAAGTATTTGTCTTGCTTCTCCCTCAACTAAGGATGGTTGTTACGAAATTATTAAGTTATAATTGGCTGATGCAAATCCTCAATCCCGAAAATAGAATGACTGCACAATTTGATCTTGTCATTATTAAAAGCAATTTCCCGCACTCAACTTGAGTGGAACGAAAGAACCCACAGACGCAGAAAAATATTCTTTCTTACTTATTTAGCATTGAGGTGACATCACCAATCAACATACTCCAGTCTCGCAAATGAATGTGGCATTCAATCCTTAAAATAGGAGAACACAATGGCACTTATAAGAATTTGAACATTTAATTTTGACTCTACGAGTCTTACACAGTACGATTCCTAATCGATCTGACTGCATTACTAGCATCTTCTCGTCTCTTGAACTCGTTTATCATTCACTTTAATGCAATATGGAAAACGAAACAGAAGAACCAAGGCCATTCAATAAATATGTGATTGTTGTCTTGAATTTTACAAGTCGATTCTGTGTTGATCAAAGGCCTTAAATACAGAGACGCAGAGAATGCCTAAAGTTGTTCGATTAATCTACACATTCCGAAACAACTAACCTCTCCTCTATGTGTGGTCTCAATCTGCCGTCGAAAGAATTAGAGAAGAAAAATAGGTGAGGGATATATTTTTGATGTAATGAATATACAGTAAAGCAATGAACAAAAAATTACAGAATATACATAAATAAAAACAGTCATATCACGTTAAGTTAAGCCATTTTCCTAAATTTTAGCAAAACTGGATACACCTTGTTCAAAGCTTCATATATCATTTCCACGGACTTTGCACCTAAAATTAAATAAAGGAAAGTCAAGATTAACGACAAAAAAATCGCTGTTGTAAAAAAAACTGAATGTTGGTACCTGTTATAATGGCTTTACCATTGACAAAAATAAGGAAAACCAATTTCGGATTTATGATCCTAAAGATAAGACCTGGGAAGATTTCGGGCTCATATCTAAACAAATAAGTTTTAAAAAAAGATAAACAGATAAAAATGTTTTTGAAACAAACTTACTGTGCCATCTGTTCATTGGCCATGAGCAACCCCTCTAATCGAATCGGGAATTTTAAATCCACAATACCAACAACATTTTGAATTCTGAAGTTATTAAATTGAACCTAAAGAAATCCACAATAGACTAAAAAGGAAAGTTTACGGGAAATCCTAGCTTCTGAATTACACGAGCACATTTTCTGGCGCCTAAATTATTCGCTTCTTCAGATCTGCCGCCTGTGGTCACCATTTTGCCAGTGCTGAAAAGTAAACAGGTAACCCTTGGCTCACGAAGTCGAATGACACAACCTGTAAACCTTTTTGGGTTATATTCAGCATTTCTGATAAACATAACGACCTTCCTTAGTTCGATTGGGCAAGCCAAATCTACTGATGACACAACATTACTTAAATTATTGACATAAACAAAAGACAGAAAGAACTTACTATATGGTTGGCTTAGCAAGCCCATCAAGTAGCTCAACTTTAGGGCGTGAGGGAACAAATTTATGGATAGCGAGGGGTTTGTCCAAAGCTGAATTCTTACTTATCTTCGGAAGAGAGCCCTCCATCGACATTGAGATTTTAAAAACGGGACTTCTAGGTTGATGAATCTAAAGCAACTTTCATCTGTAATAATAATTTATAGTTTTTTTCTCACTATAATCTTTTTTTGACCGTTATATTGCTAGGTACGAAATGTTTTTAATAAAATGTACCGGGATGAATTACATTTTTGACTAAAATATTTTAATCGTTTGATCTATCTACTCAACAATAATCATAACTAGTTTAAATACTTTTAGATTTTGAAAGTTTATCTATATTTCTTTCAAATAATTTAGTACATCTGTCTGCTGATTGCTGAAGCTTTAAGTCATTTCAGTCTATATCTATAATTTTCTATATTTTATTTATGTTAAAGGAACTTTAATGTTCACCTCAAATATACTCGAAGGCCTTTAGTTCATTCTACCATTCTATCTCATTTCATTCGTATTTTACTTTGGCATTTTGTGTTAAAATTTGTCTTTTTGGTATATCGCTTTTAATTTAACTTAATAGCTCAAAGATGGAAAATGATAGCTATTTGATACACTCAACGGTTTACCTGTTATTCTGTTCTCTACCAGAAATGAACCCTATACACCACATCTTAGAAAAATTAGCCGTTCCTTTAGAAACGTGTATAATTTTCAGAAGAATATAAAAACAGAAGAATCAAATTTATGCTCATTCTCATCTCTGAAAATTCATACTTTCTAAATATTCTTAGCTTGAATTATTCCAAATACAAGTTGGAAACTAGTGCAAGTACACGCTCATAGTTTAATATCATGGAACGTTGTTAAATCCAATAAACGGTTTCGGGACTCACGAAATTAAATGTTGCATTATACAAGTTCAGGGATTTTGAATATTTCACGAAATTGGAATTTGTCTGAAGCTCTATCATAGCAATATTAAGAAATCAAACTTTATTTAGTTATGTTTCCATTCATTACCACATTATTTATTTTAAATATGTCGATATAGATACTCCTTTTATATTAAAACCAATAATATTTAATATCCACTAACATGCATTGCAATAAAACAATCAATAGAAATAAATAATAAGCAAACACTTAAAATTAAATAATTTTACTGATTGAAGTTGCTCTCTAAAAGCTGTCGTCGTTATTTAGATCATCTTATCACAAAATGTTTCTGGAAACCGATAATGAAAACATCATACCTTTAAAATTTTTTCTGAATTTTAGTGTGGTTTTCATAATGACACAAACTTAATTGAATTATTTTCAACTTGTGGCATTTAAAATTGATAGTAAATGAAGATATTGCTCAGGTTTTTCTGAAGGAATGGGACTGGACATTTTTCGCATTGTATCGCAGGCAGTGTCTGCTGCTTATTTCATAAAACGTCCATTCTTTTTACTAACAATACTTCTCGCTCGATAAAGGGATAATATGACATAATATAAATTATTATGTAATATTCAAAATCTCCAATTAATTTCAATGGTTAATGCATAAATAAACTTGCACACAATTCGATTTTGTTCCATTAAACCACACGTACAAGTTTGTGATATCCTTTATAATTTTACTAAAAATATCGGAAGCACTTTTATAAGAGGAGAAGATAATGAATTTTTGTTATTTTAGTTTTATTTAGAAATTGCTGAATAAGGAAACAAATAATTTTATGAGAAAATTTCTGGCCATTACATTAATATTGTTCTTCGAGAGCAGGATGGTTTAAAATTAGTAATATTCTATATGAGTCAAAATGTGCATTTCTAAAGCATTAAAATGCAAGTCACTGATATAGCAAGCTATTTCTTTTATTTATTTCCAAAAATATAATTATTTATCATTGTTTATAGGTATGTAAATTTTCTCAAGGGCGGTTTCTGTAAGAGCCTTCTCTGAAGTGATATTATTGGATTTGCTTAATGGTCTTATTTTATGTGAGTATTTCTTTCCTTTAAATTGTTCATAATCACTTAATATTTTAATTTAAATGACCTCATCTCTTGGATTCCATGTTAGAAGCAACTTAAGGCTTGTCTTCTGGTTTTAAATGATTTAGTTGTTGGATTTACCATTTGGTCTCTCATTTTCTATGTTAATCTTCTTATTGATTGGTATGTTTTGAGTAAATTAGTAGTTGGAGATTATTTGTTCCCAAAATGAACAAGCTTTAATTTAATCCGTCTAGTTTGTTTAATTTTTTACTCTTTTTGTGTTCTTCTAACTCAGCTGCTAATATTTATCTAACTTTATTCAACAAAACCACACTTTATTAATTTTTTTATTAAGTTAGTGACTGTAGTACGTATAACATGAAGATATCGATCGATCGGTTTATCGAATTCTTTCGAGTATCGTTCATTTGTTATATTCTGCGCGAATGTTTTAAAAACCATTTTAATCGGATTTTTTTTCTAAGCGAAAAATGTTCATCCGTAACTCAGGCTTACTCTTAATATCACTGTTTTATCCTATCGGTTGGGCACTTATTTAGTGTTGAAGTCCTTTTTAATTTTTTTCTCGGCTTTTTGTATCTGACTCGTAATTTTTTCGTTGTAGAATCCCTGATGTCTGCAGCAACAAGTTCAATATCGACTCAGCCTGTAAATACCTCAAATACTCTTGTGAGTTTTAGTTTGGGAGATTTTTTAAATTTTTTAATACAGAGTAACTAACCGTTTTCTTGCATAATTATGCAAGGCCTTGGAGTATTATATGCGAGTATGAGTTTGTTCGATTGATGTCGGAGTTTCTCGTAGTGCCCTAGGCTTATCTTGCCAATATTCATGCTTCATTTATTCTTAAATATGATTTATTTCCAAAATTTTTAATTTCTTTAGATTCTTTAATCTAACTGCCATTTTGAAGAATTTTCCTTTAATTCAAATTTCTCTCAGAACTGTCTCTTCTTCGCTTCCTTGTTTTCATTTTATTCAAGGATCTAATTCCAGTGGTTAATATAAAAACTTGTAAAACAGGCATTCGGCTGTCTTTGGACTTCTTTATCACATCTTCAAAAAGTACGGTTTAGAGGTAACGGAAATAGTAACTATGACTTTCTAAATTTCGTTTCTTGTCTATGTAGCAACGTAAACGTTCGATAAGTTTTTGAAGAGCCGATAAAGGGGATTTAAGAGTGGGGGAGAGGGGGGGGGGAGATTTTAGCCTACTTTATTATATGCGTTCAAATCCCCCTTCTCGCTCTGGTGTAAAATCCCAAAGTCCCTCGAGAAGATGTTGATTGTTTCTTAGGTCTACTTACCTCCCTGTCTGCTATTTAGCTGATTGAACAATTTGAAATAGATATTTTTTTTGAACTCATTACGCCTCGTACCTTCTTATTTTACATTTATTTTTGAAATTGTCTGGTTTCGAATTTGTTTTGCGATAATTTGATAAACAAATAAGATATTTTTGGGTACCCGCAGTCAAGGATGGATAATACCATTTTTGAATCAAGATCTGCTATTTCCCCCTCGCATTTTCGATTTGGCCACCTTAGCATTCGCGATTATTAATAAGCTGTTGCCTTTCTAAGCTTATTTGGGGTAAAGGACTGAATGATTCATATTCCGCTCTTCCATCTGTTGACCAGCAATGACCATCGCAATCTTCACCTCAACAATTAACTCTTACTCACCTTTTTTCCTTTTCGGAAAGGTTATTTGATCCTACACTCATGTATGAGGGCAATAACCTTATACCCAAAAAGACCCATTCGATTGCAGTGCTCATGCTCTTTTTGATATCTGATTCTGCCATTTATAGATCTCGCTATTACTATAACTCTGACAAAAGGATACTTAGCTTTATGCATTCTAATGCATCAGTAGAGAACACGCGTGGTTAGCATTTGATTGGAATAACGTTCCTTAAGTTTGCAGTTTTGATGTGTTGGGTTCATTATTCATTTAACGTTTTTCGCCTTTCATATCTCTCCCTTCGCAGAACAACCCGCACTCCTACTCGAAGAGCACCCGACTATAAATTAACTGAGTTTTATGAATATATTTTTTGATGTTTCATTATCTTTTATCGCTGTCTCTTGCCGTATTATTAGATGCCAAAATTTATCAGATCCGAAGGGACAAAATCAAAATTTAATAGAGTTCAGTAGAGTTAGCAACTTTTATGATTGCCATACTATCCTTTCTTCCCTCTCTTCTCTAGAATGGTCTGCCATTATCAGTGCGGCCTCAACAGTCTTCGTCTGGATGTGATGAAGAAGGCACAGCGGCTTCAGCAACGGCATCACCTGATGGGACGACATCAGGTGTTGCTGCTTCGACGACGACAACATCAGAGGAGGCGCGTGCTGAAACTGGAGTGAAGGTGTCAGTACTCCAAGGGGGAGGGGAGACCTCGACTACTAGAGGAGGAAGTTCTGGAGCTGCAGAGAAGAGAGCTGCTGCCGGCGACGCTCCTGCCGGGGCTCCACCGCCTGCCAAGAGGGCCTGGCGAGATCAGCCCCATGTGGGCAAGTACAAACTCATTCGTACCCTTGGATCTGGCAACTTCGCCAAGGTTAAGTTGGCGCAGCACATCACTACCAAAAAGGAGGTGTGTTATCTATGTTTATTCCGAGTTATTTAATATCACACATTTTTTTCCTCTTTTTTATTGGTAAATTATTTGTGGTGCACCAGTTTTTTTTTTTGCCAACTTAGACAATTGTAATACACTAAGCATAGGCCAAGTGTGGATGGGAAAAATAGAGGGGCCATTTGAATAGAATCCTTTGTTCTTACGTTACCAACATTTGTTTGTCGATCTGGTTACTTTTTGTTGAAATTCCATCAATCAGTTATTGGCTGCCTAATAACCTCCAACTGTTATCTAATGAGCAGATTGAACAGCTCAAAATTGGCGTCCACTCAATATTTCCTCTTGGCTTATATCGGGGTCTTCAATCTATGTACCTTCAAACAGACTTCTTGGATTAACTCTTTTTCTCGATCATTTAGTACGTCAAAAAATGTAGAGTTCAAATTTATTCGATGTGATATTCTTAAGAGCATAGAGATTTGAAGAATGTGAGTTTCTCATCAGAAGATGCTGCATATTTACCAGTGATAACTGTCGCATTCTCTCTATTTTTACAATATCCTTCACGCTTTTATCTGTACCTCAGTATTAATTTATGCCTCACATGTTGAACAATTCAGAACTTGAGTAATTCTCCCCTCCCCTCCCCACCCCCTCTGCCATTCTATTTGGAGCAGCATGCATGCTTTTTATGCATTTGGAGTCCTTTGATCGCTGCTCAAATTACTCACTTGCTCTGTTACTCTTCATGTTGGATAAAATGAATAATTTATGTTCTAGAAACATTAAATTTTCGTTTATGAAAATTTCATTTTTGCTTAAAGGGGTTAAATGTCTGAGTAAATCTTACCTTTGCCTTTTATATATGTTTCTATTGAATTCTGTGATTGGTGGCCGTTTTGGGGGCTAATGCAGTTATATATATATATATATATATATATATATATATATAGTTTGTAACATTCCAGTTTGTGGATTCTTTGGCTCAGTCTTCTGTTATAGGCCATCTAGTAATTTCTAAATCAATTTTCAAATTTCCCTTTTGGAAATCTTTCTCATTACCTGTACCATTAGAATGAAAAGAAAGAAATGTCAGACGCGCAGTGTTTATTCTTTTGTCTTGTAATAGAAATCTCACTTATTTGTGAGAGTAAATTTAACGCTGCACCTCTTTAACCTCCATTTTTTCTTCTCCGACTTTCAGGTTGCTGTGAAGGTGATCGACAAGGGCAAACTCAATCATGCTAGTCTCAATAAAGTGAGTCTATTTATTGAATGTTTCTTTTTGAATTTCTTTCATGTCGACTAGTGGCAAGAGGGTCATCTGGGTGCTTAATTACTTGCTTGTGAAAGTAAGTGAGAAATGACCAAGATCTAAAACCCTCAAACGATGACTAGTTGTGTCGAATCAAAATTTTGATGACTAATTTAATAACTAGTCTCACTTTCATCGAAAATTGCCTGGAAGTATGGAATTTCGTCTGGAAAGTTGCGACAGTTGCGTCTTGATGCAGCGTCGTATATAAAAGATACTATAGGAATTCTAAATACCGAGATACGAGTCAAAATATCGCTTTTGAAGCTTATTGGTAGAGACTGTGAGAATAGTCTTTCTTCGATCTTGCAACCATCATAGACCGCATCATATCAAAAAGGTTCTTGTGGTCCTGATTGACTTTAGATTTTGATGACTTATTACAGCAACTCAAAGACGTGCTCTTCTTTGTTGTAACTCCTAGGATATTTTCAAAAATTTACTGATGTTTGTGCAAGGAATTTTAAAGCAAAAAATTTGTGTGCCTTCTTTGCTAGTGAATTTAAGTTTGGGAGTGTTTCTCGTAGACCTGCTTATGTTTTGTGATTGTTCTAAATTTGTATGGTGGTGTATTGGAAAATTAGCATAATGTGCGTGCGATGAAGGTATAATTAGGGCCTGGTCGATCTAATTTGCATTTCAAGAGTCCTTCATCGCCTTCATGTTTCTCTCTCCCCTTTTAGCTTTTCCGCGAGGTCAATGTCATGAAACAGCTCAATCATCCCAATATAGGTGAGTGCCAATCTTTCATTTCTGCTGTTCTCTTAAAAGAGGAACCAGCTGTATGGGTCTTTAAGCCTAAAAAAATTATTGAATGCGAATTTGGTGAGGTCGAGTTTTTGATTGCTTGTAGCATTGAATGGTCGTCGTCATTTTCCTTTAAATGTCTTTGCATAATCTGTCAGACGATCGAGTTAGAATTTTGGCTCCTAGTTCAATCACTAAATTTCATGCATTTGCTCTAGAGGGAGATGGGGGGGGGGGGAGGAATTTGAAGTCTGATGAATCGTGAATGACATGTGTGAGAGCTGCAGACCTCTTTCTGGTGTACTCTCAATATGTGAAAGCAGTCTCTCCTGAAGACACGAAATGGTCTTGGAGATCTCCCAGAATGGATCAAGGAGATTTTTTTGCACCTCTTTTTTTGTCTATTCCCGTTAAGTAGCACTCGTTGTCCTTGTAACACAGTTGCCTCTATTTAACGACTTAATTTGGCAGTGATTTAATGTTTCCTAATTGCTGTATTTTTGATCACTTCAAATGCTGTTGCACTAAAACAACAATAAACCATCCATTCGATCTTAAATTACCCCCTTAGTCTTTAGTCGATCAAGAAAGGAACTGAGAGCAGTCATGATTTATCATAACAGGAGGGGATATTGTGCAATTTTCGTTTCCATAGTCTGCCTGCTGCATGATGTAGTTTCAATCTCTTTTAATGGGTAAAATTCTCGTGTCTCCATGCGCATCTGGTGAATCAAATTCGTCATGGCTTGTGACAGCTGTGTGTGCACCATCCGCTGAAACACTTTCAACATCATTTGTGGTAATGAAAAGAGTTTTGCGAATTTTTTGCAGTCGTCATTGCTTTGAGATGGCAGATCCAAGCACAGCTCGATTAATTAAAACTGAGTGCAAATTCTCTAGTGTTGTTATAATCTCCTGCTCCGTGTCTAATGTCCCCTAACCAGACGTCTCCTTGCTCTGTATAAGTTGTCTTTCGCACAGTCTCCCTTTGACGCTACCGATCGTCAATCTTTCTAGGGTTAAAACTGAGGAAAGGATTTGAGGGGCTCTGAATGCAGGGTAAAGAGGACTTGTAGTAAATATACCACTAGCCTGGAATCTACCTTCGCCCAAAAAATTTTCTAGCGATCGCTCTTCTGCTAAAATTAATGCACAAAGTAGTAGAGGAACTTCGGTTGTTGCTGTAACTTCAAAAGTGAGTCATAACTCAGTAAAATACGAGATTCGACAAAAAGGACGTTCACCAACTCATAATTATGTCATTTAAACAATAAAAGTCTGTAGCACTTTTTGGATAAAGTATTCATTTTCATTGAACAGCGTATTCTTATGAGATGCTGCTTACTTATTAATTGAAAGTCAACTTACTTTTTTATTGGGGCTGTAAATTCGTCTGTTCAACTTTTCGAGCTATTGGCATTGAACGCAAAATTACACGCATCTCATTCAAGCTTTAGAAAGAGCCCAAACTATAGCGAATGCCACTTTTAATTTCCTTATTCGATTTTACAAATTGTTCACCTGTCGTCGAGAGTTGTATTGCAATGCGTCGTAGGTGGTTCAGTTCGCCGCTAACCAATTCACCCTGTCTCCTTGTCGCGCTTTCTTTGATTTAAATTCTCGTCGTGTTTGCCAAAACGCTCATGATGCACACATCCAATGAGTGAAACGGCCAAGTATATTCATAAATTAGGCTCAGAAACTTATTTTTTTGGAAACTGATTTTGGCATCAAGAATTTTCCAACATAAGTGCTTCTTCTTTGATTTCTTTAAATTTCCTATTTTTATTCACTTTCTAATTTGCTCCAGATTAAATAAATGGGGTTCTAATTTTCGAGAGATTTTAATTTCAAGAGCTTTTCTTTTATTGTCTGTTCTTTCCTCCAGTGTGTGGTGTTTGTAAAAAAACTTGACAGAATACGCTCGAGAGTGTGGATAGTATTGTTGTTTGAAAAAGTGCAGTGTCATTAATACATGAGTACAGAGGCTATACGAAACTGTGGCTTTGAAATTTTTCACAGCTTGAATCATTGTTTACAAATATTGGAGAGAGTTGGAATCATTTCACCTTATTTACTCCTTCCTAACACAGGAATCGAAATTATTTTTCCCCAAGTCATTGTAGGGCCTAATAAATAATCATCTTTTATGCGTTTCTCAACTCCACATTAGTTGAGGTGGACGAGAAGGTTTGATCTGTGGTGCTTGGTGTCAAAGTCAACTGGTTACTTCTCGTGCTTGTTAAAGGTTTTCAGTGCCTTTTTCATAATTGAATGGAATTACATCTCAAAAAATTGTAAAGTGGTAGATAAATCTTACTGCTGAGTTCGAAATAAAAACAACAAATTGGCTTTGAAATCTTTGTATGTTCCACTGACCAATTTTCGCACTCACCCTTTATAACTCGATGGAAGATAACGCCTACAAATTGACACTTGGATAAGTCACGTTCTAACGTGTGCAAGCGAGAATGCTCCATTTAACTCAGAGTTAAGTATCGAGTTGAAATTTTCAAAGTGAAGAAAGTGGAATGTTCTGTTAGTCGTGGAAGGCGAAAATTAAACATTCAGAAAGTGGTGAAGTGGGAGGAATTGAGTGGAGGTAGAACTTCAGGAAGGGTAGGGTAGAGAGAAACTCTTTGCACCTGTTCTCTCGCGGTTACTGGCTTCAATTTAATTCCTTCTAAGTGTGCTCGTTCGGTCAGATTTGAAAATAGAGAAAGAGTAGTTTTGTTAAGTTGGAAGTTGGCTGCTAACTTTTTGGCGAGCTCAACTGAAAAGACGCAGGTGAGTTTTGAGGTTAGGCATCGGCTTTCTTCAGAATTGAATGAAAAATATGTCCATCTCGAAGACACTGGCCTGAGTCGTAGTTTTCTTCTGAAGTTGTCGCTGGGGTTTGATTTGAAGCACCAGGTAATAGAGGGTCTGAAGTGATCAGAGTTTGTAGAATTTGTGGCTTCGTGGTCCCAACTTTCGCATGTGATGACACTTGCTTTCTTCCGTTCGCACCCTCGATGTTCACACCGAGCTGCGCATCTTCCAGTGGACTAGCTGCGCAATCTGGTGGACAAGTTGACATGATTTATCCAAAGAGAAAAGAAATGAAGGTAGAAATTTCGCACTCTATGATGAATTATTTAAAATTTCATATAATCGAAAACAATGTTGCAAGATTATGGGTTGTTGGTGGGGCTAGGGAGGAGAATATGGAAGATATTGGTTAATTAGGTCATGTTTGCTGAGTTGGGTGGAGTTTGGGATTATTGGAGACTCCCGAAATTCATAACGTAGTCATTTCGAATAAGTTGAGTGCATTTACGGTTGTGAGAAATTCACAGCTCACTGTGAGTTTTGTGTCAGTGCTCAAAGTCCACTGCGAGATTCATAATGGCTGGGGTGGGGGGGGGGGGGGGGGGTGAGAGGGGGATTGGCCTACGGTCGCTTAATGCCATACTCGCCAACTGCCAATGAACTTTAAGAATTTGAAGCGTGTTGAGTCATTTGCGTGAGTTTTGACTTCCAAACTTTCGAGTTGATTTGAGCTCATTTGTTGGTCTAGTATTGGCAGTTAATGTCCTAATGTAGCTGTCTTTCAAGGTCAATTCGTTTAGGCATTTCACTCCTAATACTTGACCAATAAACGTATGCGACTTCACTTTTTCCTAGTATAAATCTTCGCTTCAAATCTAGCGCTGTCTTTTTCTATTCGAGATGGCAATTTGACCACTCTTAACTAACCGGATATTAGCATATACATCTGAATGTGAGCTTGAAATTGTTATCATAAATTCGTTGACTCCTTGCAGCAACCATCAGTCGCATCCATCTCATATTTTTTATTGATTTTTCTTTTCATATGTTGTTATCCTTCCCGTATACCCTTCAAATACACCTTCGCAAAATTAGTTTGAAGTTAGAATAAAGTGGAATGACATTTTCACTGTGAAATAGATTTTTTAACGCTCCATTTATGCTAGTCATTCTCCACTGAAGATCAGTCATGCACCTTCACGTGGTCTTCCTCGGCATCCTTAAAGCTCTGTCCTCTCCCTCTTTCTACTAACTTTGCCTTTCCTTCGCATCACTTTTGTTGCTTACGCGTACGCAGAGACGGTATGCTAACGAAATTCAATTGTGTGTGCGTGCCAGGGCCTTCTTTTGTGCTTGTTGGCAGGCGAGCACTGGAGGATGACAGCAATGGCATCAGGAGTGCGTGACGTCAATCTCTCCTCTCGCATTGCCTTCTGCTGTCTGACTCTTTGAGCCAATACCCGGTTAAGGTCAAAACGCAAATAGTCGTCCTTCGCCATATTCATGGGGTGGAGAGGGAGGGGGGAACGCCTACATGACACTGTGTCCCTACTCTGCGTAAGGTTCGTGTGACCTCTGGAGGCAGGGAGGCAATAAATGTTTGGCCCGGACACCTGCCGTCCATCCGTCACAACCTCTCGCTCCTTCCTCTTCTCTTTTCCTGTTTTTCTCTCCCATTGCTGCTGTTTACTGCTTTTCAAATGTCTTCGACCCCACAAGTTATCAGGCCTCTTTTCCCGGTTTGGATGAAATATCTCATATAAATTGGGAAATCTACCGTATACACATTGATGGAATGTTTGTTATTTTGCGTCATCACCATATGTGTTGAAAAGCACACTTTTTGTTTTGTTCCATCCAACGATATGCACAATTTTAGTGTTGTAATTTGAACTTTAATGTCAATCCATTCGCTGATATCCGACACTGTTTAGATGGAGTCACGCGGTGCTAATATCTAATTTGAGTTAAACAAGCGCTAGAGCGCGTGTCGTAGTTGCATCAAGGCATCGCTCTGTTGTTTGTAGACAATTTCTCCTTAATTTAAGTCAGACTCTTAGTTGAAGCCGTGTTTCTCTTGCCGAGCAACTTTCTTATGCTGATTAAATGAGAGAGCTAATTCTCTATGAGAAGTTCTCGCTGTACCCTAACAAGTGTCGACCACATAAATACGGTGTATATGTGATTGTTCTTACCTCTGATTTGCGTGTGTATATGTGTTTTATGTGCAGACGGTCATATATGGTCTCACCTCAAGTCACTTTAACCTCACCTATGCATATGCCCCCCTCCGACCTCTGCCTCCTGTAGGCCTCAGTTATCGATCTTTTATCTTGCGATTGCCTAAGTGCTCTACCAGTTGTCAAATCTCTTATCGCATTTTTCAGCCTTCTTTCCCTTTTTGTCCTCGACTGTCCTCTTATTTGCTGCCTCATTTCGCACTTAGGTTCCTTTTGCTGGCGGTAGACTGTTCAATTAGGCAATTTGGTCGTCTTTTGCTAACAATGCTTAGCCTCCGGATTATTCAAATGAGGTGGTTTATTAGTTTTAACTATTTTTCAATTACGGCATGCTTAGTGCAATTCACGGTATTCATTCTTGCCTCATCGCTCTGACGTCCTATTATTTATTTCACGCAGTGAATGTTTTTTCATGGAGAATATCGTCTGAGAAATGCCTTCTATCGCTCTCCGTCTAACTGGACTGCATAAGCGTGTTGTGATCGGAGATGAAGGCGGGAATTGATGAAAGGAGGGTTCCGTAAGATAAACAAGACCCAGTTGTGTTGTCTTAATGTGCTCGCGTATGTGCATTTACGAGAGGTCACTTCTCGATTGCAGCTGGCTCTGTTCTATGCTTGTTCATGGGTCTAAGTTTATTAAATCGTGGGCAATATAAGGGTGATCTTGCCCTTTTAGGTATTTATTTCTCAATAAGTCCCTGTTGCCCCTCTGAACTGAGAACTGGAATGTGGACTTTGGGAATACTTCGTGCTAATTGTTTCTTTACCAATCAGTATCGTGGCCATTGAGGTCTCCGCGTGGATGACCTAAAAATTTCATTAGGAGTGCGAATTCAGGCTGCTTCAAGAAGATGATTAGTGTGACGTACAAATACTTTGGAGATCTAACTTTTCACCATTGGTTTTGTGTTATTAGTTTTTCACTCCTTGACATCTATTTGGGCTTCTCTCAAGCCATTGAAGGGGAGAACATAGCTACTATTTAACTACTTTCTCTAGAGCTTTGTCTCTCTCTCTCTGGAAATGCTCTATTGACGTATTTTTTCATTCTTTCTAATCGTGATCCTTTTTCTCACCAATTTTTAGTGAAACTCTACGAAGTGATCGAGTCCGACCGACACGTTTACCTCGTAATGGAATTCGCTGCAAACGGTGAGTTATGCCTTCCATTCATTTATGCTTTCGAGTTTAAATAAGGTAGACTGGGTCTTATTAACTACTGCTAAGCTTTGAAGAGAAGATGAAAAACCCTCACATATATTTCTCCTTTTTTCGAAAATATTAAATCTTTATAAAAGAATGGGCAATCACTGAAATCTAGGAATCCTCATCCCGTGACAAGTTGGCTAATAGTTTTTGAGGGAAATGTGGTGTATTGTGTCATTGTTCAAGTCAGAACCAGCTAAACTACTTTTGTTTTCAATCCACACATATACAAGAAGTAATTTACATAAATCTTATATCATGCGAAGATTACCTACAACCTTCTCTCTTACATCTTTTTTTTCCATGAAATATACATGTAGTCTTGTCAACTGCAGTTTTTATCAGATCGTCTTAGATGTTTATGGATTTGGTGTCTGTTCTGGTGTCTTTGTTATTTCCTATTGGGTGGAAGTTCTCTTCTGAGCTCCAATTACAAGTTCCAAGACCTCCTCTACGTAGAGAGAGCGAGAGAGAGGCCGTGTCAACGTTCTAGTGCGGATATTTGTGACTAATTATTGCTATTATTAGAATACACTCACTGATAGCAAGACAGAATCAATGCTGCCTGCAGCAATAGACGTGGACCAATGAGAATTTGCCTTCATTTGTGTCTTTCTGCTCTTTTGCAACCCCCGCCCCCGCCCCCCACCGGGGCTTTCTCGCGTTCTAATTTACATGCGCCAGCCGAACCACCAGCACCTTGTGTGCGTCTCTATTTTGGCTGGCACCTAAAAATGCCATTTCGTATGAGTCAGAAGTCCTGGTTACCAAAGTATCATCTCTGCATTTTTTATTTCAACAGAAGTACTAAAATACGCTTGTACTAATTCATTCCCATATTATGAGCATAAAAAGTACTTTTGTTTGAACTGAGTTATCATAGGATTGGCATACATGTACAATTGCTACTCTATTACAGCACAATACACTGCTCTATTAGATCTCTCTCTCTCGGGTCTCTTGTTTGTTTCTCCAACCTGGTAAATAAGAAGTCAGTTTCCAGCAATCACTTTGAGCAAAGAAATAGCGTTCTTGGACCCTATATCGAGAAACGCTTCTGCTAGAGTAATGCGGATGTGGGATTGTAATACCAGGTGCATGTTAGTCACTCCATTTGCTTCGTGGGCTTGCTATTGTCGATATCTCTTATATTCTAGCGTACTTTCTATAGCTGAAATAGAATCATTCCATTGGAACTTTAATGAATCTACTGCTGCATGCATATCAATTCTTGAACTCTGCAGAGGTTCTTTATTTTACTGCTGGCCATAAATTATTTTGGTGTTGACACTTCCGGTAACTTCTGTTCACACGAGTAATCTATAAGCACTTTTCACATGTTTGGCTCTTAAGACGGGTGTCTCCAGCGCTGGAATTTGAACACGGTTGACCCAATTTGGCCCATCCCATCACGCCTCAATTTTATCAGCTTCAGCAAACATTAAACTTCCTTTTTACTCAACAACTGACACCTCAAGATTTATGACCAAGACAAATAATACAGCCATTGTTATTGTTCTGTTATTAAATAATACCTATATTCATGCTATTCCAAAAATGGTACTCTCGCTTAAAAACCAATTCTGTACCTCTTGCTCACTAGTTTTTGTTCTACTTTTCCACCTTCCTCTGCTTTGGATGCAGTGAAGCCGAAACTAGCTCATATCACTCTTTGTGTAAGTAATCATCTTCATTTTGATTGTTCTGTGTTTCCAACCTTTCGTAGAATATCAAATACCAATTTCTACGTATCCATTCCATCGTTGTTATTTTTTCCTAATATCATAAACCCATGTCCTTTTCTGAATGACCTTGTTCATCTCCAAAGCTAAATAAACAAAATTTCAATAAGGAAATATCGGTATTTCCCCACCCCTTCCCACCCTTTATATTTTTTCGGGAAATCTTGAAACCCTCTACAAGTCTTCTCTTTTCTGATGTGCGCTACCGAGCTGGTTGTGGCCCTGACTGTTCAATAAACCAAGTGAGCTCGTATTTTATATTGCCTTCAGTCCGTGTAGGGGGGAAAACGTAACTTCCATTCTTTAAAAGACAGGCCTGTAGATTTGATTAGTGCATTATTTTTTTCCTTTTTTAGGTGAGCTCTTTGAATACCTCGCGTCGAACGGTCGAATGCGTGAGAAGGATGCCCGCATCAAGTTCCGCCAAATCGTTTCCGCTGTGCAATATTGCCATCAGAAAAACATCGTTCATCGGGATCTCAAAGTGAGTTCCTACTGAAATTTGTGCTTCTACGTGCGTTAATCATTCAGTAAAATTATCTCTGGGGAATTGAGGAAATGCGCGACTTTTATATCAATGATGTTCCAAAAATTCGTAAAATTTGTGTTTTATATTACGTTTGTCTTCTTGTATGCGGATGAAATAATGTTTTATTTTACACCGGAAGTGCAGCAGTAATACTATGCTATTGAAACGTCATTTTAACACCATGTGGAGGTCAACTGAGGTCGTTTATCGATTGATTAACTCTTTAGCCAGTCAGATTCTGCCACAGCAGACGTGAACTTCAATCCCCATCAATGATTGCTTCTACTTATCTTCAGCCGGTCAAAGTCCAATTGTCTGAGTATAACCAGACTCTAAATTTGGCCAATACAAGTTTTGTCTGCTCTGGCTAGTTTTTTCACGCTTTGCCCACTTTAACTGTTTCCTCAATTGTTGACGGAAGGTGAGTAGATCTAATTTACAAACTTTCTTGCTACTTCCGAGCCTGAAGGAGGCCAACGCTCCGCAGACTGATGGACATGATTCTATTCAGCTTTTCATTATGAAAATACGAGAAGACAGGCACGATTAGCTTGAGCTGTGTAAATCCTCCCCTCTTGAAACTGCATGAGATATCGATTTAAAAAGTTTGAAGAATACGCCAATTTACTTGTATTGTCAAGAGAAGTTGTTTTTCAATGGTCTCCTTTTCCGTCTCCTAGTTTTCCCACTAAGTGCTCACGAAATTTGTCATTCCTAGCTGATTTTTGCTCCTAATTAATTTCATTCCAGTATTTGAAATCAACTATGGGAACATATCCTTGTAGTATGTCTTGGTAACCACTTGATGAAGTCACTTCATCAGATCATGTCCCGACTTCAATCACGTTTAGTGATATACACCATCCTGGCGGAATTTATTAAGCTATTTTTTCTGTGTTGTAGGCAGAGAATTTACTGTTAGATGCGGACTTCAACATTAAGCTGGCAGACTTCGGTTTCTCTAATGCCTTCCGAGCTGACAAGAAACTGGACACATTCTGCGGCTCCCCGCCTTACGCAGCACCGGAACTTTTTCTGGGCAAGAAGTACATTGGTCCTGAGGTGGACGTATGGTCCTTAGGGGTCATTCTCTACACAATCGTCGCTGGTTACCTCCCATTCGACGCCCAGAACCTTCGGGTATTTTTGTGATGTTTATCCTCCCTTTTCCAGCTTATCTTTCAGATTTCAATTTTAATGAATTCGAATAAGACCTCTGAGAAACACCAGTATCGCTTCGCTATTACCATTTACCTATATCTAGATGACCATCACACGATGAGGCAGAGAGAATGCAACCCTGAGCTCTTATTAAGGGTGGGGAACCAGAAATCGCATGAAGGTAGAGACAGAAGAATTGGAGGGCAAGACTACAGGTGCTGACACGTTGGTGTTAATGTGTGCATTTTTGTCTCCATAATTTGATGAATAGAGATGATGACATGCTGATGGTAACTGCATTTCTATCATCATTCTTTGCTACTTAGGAGATATTAATGGATTCTGCCTCACTCTAAAGGGTAT
Organism: Hymenolepis microstoma; assembly: GCA_000469805.3. Taxonomy (NCBI): domain Eukaryota; kingdom Metazoa; phylum Platyhelminthes; class Cestoda; order Cyclophyllidea; family Hymenolepididae; genus Hymenolepis; species Hymenolepis microstoma. Next base: position 121,614 of record LR215993.1, on the reverse strand, counting down.
TATAAGTTAAATTAACTGAGCCATTGCTAACCAAATTCATTTTTCTATAGTTGAACCTTGAAAAGACCAATTCTACTTATGCGTCCTTCTTTTTCTCACGATTTTTAAACAGGATCTGCGTGAGAGGGTACTGAGAGGCAAATATCGAATTCCTTTCTTCATGTCAACCGACTGTGAACTCCTGCTCAAGAAAATGCTCGTTCTTAATCCCGAAAAGCGCTATTCCCTCTTGGTAAGTTGCACCGATAATTAGGCAATAATTTGCTATGACATAGTGCTCTATTTAGTTGGTCGCAAATCAGGCAAATTTAATTGTTAGTTTATTTGAAGAAAGGCATGGTATTGATAAAGTATTTGATTGAAAACAACTTTTTATACATGTGTGTGTGTGTGTGTGAAATCGATTCATTTTAAGTATTCATTTATCAGAATAGTTCCTCAGTGCAATAGTGGTCTTAATAATGTTAGCTTAATCACCTAAACGGGTGTCGTCGTCTGCTACCTTCCAACACATGACTAGACACACACACACACACAAACACACAAGCGCCATCTCTTCTATTCACTCGCCACCCAACTAGCCAGTTCGTTTATTTGATTATTAGCATCGTGGTGGGGAATCCGATGGGGTGGCAAAGGCAGAGATTTTTATGCAGCATAAGGTAAAATCTCAGAGGAATATGGGGCAGAGTCGTCTGAGCACATTACCAATGTATTTTTAACTCAAAACGAAATAGATATAGTGAATAACACCTATTCTGTTCTTCAGGGCGACTGCATGTTTATCAATGTGAAAATTCAACCACTTCGATAACCTTCCGCTCTTTTTCCATTTTGTAGGAAAATCTGTCCTCGAAAACTGTAAAGTTAGCTTGACTTATTCCTATGTCGAATAGTAATGTTTTATTTACTTGTAAATGAACGAAATTAAATGGAATTTTGAACTAGACATTTGAGCGGTTTTAGCCATTTGTTAGCTTTAATGGTCAGTCACGAACAACGAAGCATAGATAAGTCGAAGTCCGTTTACGTAATTCAGTCTATTCTGTTTATTTGCATTGATTAACCCTTTATAGAATGTGATGGCGGACAAGTGGACAAATATTGGTATGGATGATAATCCCCTTCAGCCCTACCAGGAACCCCCTCCCGACTACAATGATCCCGTCAGACTAAGTAAGTCGTCGCACTCTCCTTAATCACCTTTATATTCGACTCGTATACATATACATTTAGCGGCTATCTCAAATCCCTGCTATCTATTTCTCTAATCGATAATTAATTCTGGTTGTTAGTATCGGGTAGCTGGGACATCTCAGTCAAGCCTGGGTGAATTCTCCTATCAATGCCTGAGTGCTGTTAGGATTCAAATCGATTGGTTAATTTGTTCTTTGTGCAAAAAGGAGTACGGTTCAATATTCACAGCATTCTCTAGGTCATAGCTTTTTTGGTATTCTTTGAATTAATGTCATCCCCGTTAGAGTTTTATGATGGCACAACTCTGCGACCGCCCAGTCTTTTCATGGACTCTGGTCTCCGTCCGAAAATAATTAACGTCGCTTATTGGCGGGTATAAAAAATCTCTTCGACTTAATTGTGTATAAAGTGAAGCCTTAATTACTTTTCATTTAATAACCTTTTGTAACCTTGAGATTGCATTAATATTTAACTTATCACATCTTCTAGTCCTGTTTCCAGTTGCCCCCTTTTGTCCTTCAAACAGAAAATTTTTCTAAATCGCATTAATGATTTGGCTGTCTAACTTCTACCTGTGCCAATTAGAATTAAATTTGGGAGTTTAAGATGGGACGAATAGGGGAATGTAGACCATAAAAAACCTAGGAGATAAACCTCCTAATCCCATCCTCCTCCTCTACTAATGTTTATTCCCCTTATGTATGTGCGTGTGTGTGTGTGTGTGTGTGTGTAGAGAAAATGGAGGAGATGGGATTCGCGCTGGAGGAAATAAGAGACTCCCTGGAGAACAACAAATTTAACAACGTGACTGCCACGTACTTCCTTCTTGGCACTGATCGACCCGCTTCGTCCTCCTCCTCCCCCGCCATCACCACCACCACTGCTACCGCCACTGTAAGCAAATCTGGGGAAAAGAAGGACACCACCTCTTTCGGTGTCGCGGCAGCTAGCAAGAGCTCTTCCACGGCTTGCACCGATTGTGATCCTTCAGCTGAAGCTCCTGGTGAGTAAACCTCTTCCCTCTTGATTTTTTTTCCACTTTCGAGAATATGTAGCAAAATGTTTATTGGTTAGAGTAATTATCATTTTCTTAAATGCTGCATAAACTTCCTTTTTTTCAGGTAATACTAGTCGGCACAGATCTCTCTAAGACAAAGTCTAACCGTTTCCAATGAATAGAACCTGCTTTACTGATTTTTCCCGAGGGCTTTATTTTTTGTATTTGATAACTGTAGTTCGTCAGAGCTCGGCTATAATTGTCTTTTAATCTCTTATGGTCATGTGAGGTTCGAATTTTATAAGAATTTTTGCTTGTATTTTGTGAATGTCCAACATCTTCGATGCTCAATTTTCACACCAAATTTAGTCATTACCCGAGTTCAGCGTCAATGGGTGATTTGATCGGTTTTCGGCAAATGTCTTTCGAAAGAAGGATGGAAAGATGAGGTTCTTAACTGAAAATTTCGTCGTATGAAAAGCGATGGTCTGAATGCGTTAGAGTTTCTCTCTTTCGGAAAAAAAGGCAAAGAATATAATTTTTCAGAGTTTAAGAAGCTTTTCTACGATGGACCAATTAACTTTAGCATTTGTAATTGAAATTCAAATCAGTGCAGAAGACGTGCGGTTTTGTTTACCCCCTCCTACCTCACGTACACATACACATACATCCACATGCAAATGACCTCACAGGCGCGCACGCACACGGGTTAAACTGCCCTGTTCTTCTCCTTCTTTAGCCTCTTGCACTTTTAGTAGAAGGCATCAGGCATCTACCAAGCCGCACATGGTTTAGTGAAACAACTTCGTAAAATGGTCTTCGACTCTATTTGCAACCCTTTAGCCATATGCGATTGCCATCGTAGTTCAGCGTCTTGAGTCTTTTTTGGCCTACTTTTGTATGATCGGAAGATCTGCCTAGGTATGTCTCAATTTCGGCATTCATAGGACGTATAACATGAAGTAATTGGAAACCACGGTCTTGTTAAGAGGTTCTTGATGATTTATTGTTCGTGCCTTAAACTGTTCTAGGCTCCATTAGGTGAAGTCTTGTTTTGAGTAGAGAAAAGGCACTATTAGATCCGTTCCACTTTATCTGTTGAGCTGAATTAATTGCTTCGAACACGTTGACACACACTGAAATACTTTTGCCTTAGCTATTACCATTGGCCTCCTTATAGATACCCCCCAAGTGCTGGTGTCCTCCACTTCTATGCGCAGGAAGGATTCGTCGTCAGTTTCGGCTGCTGCGTCGACAACTGCACAACGGGCGAATGGATCGGCTGGTGTGTCTACCTCAGCAGCCGCGGCAGCAGCTCCTCCATCCACTGAAAATAATTCCACTTCAGAATCTTCTCCTTCCACCACTGCCGCCATCGCAAATGCCAAACACCCACAACAGCAAAAGTCTACTTGGTCTCAAAAGATAGAGTGAGTTTATGTCAATAAAAATGATGTTTTTTTCATTTTACCTCAAGACGCAAAAATCTTTCAGTCTTCACTGCCTCCAGCCCGTTTTGACTCAAATAATTTTTTTTCACTAGTAGGAAGGTATTTTGATAAGGCGCCCACTGCTCTTCAATTTACTCCGACGTGATGAAATATTCTGGCGTAAAAATTCATAGCTATTTCGCTATAAAAGGCCAAACTAATTCTTATTTATAGGGAAGCTTACAGTCAAGCCAAATGAGACATCAGTCATATATAGTTACTTGTGTTACATCATAATTCGCACTTTTTATTTTTGGTCACTAACGTGGCCTGAGTAATCTAGCTCAGCTTTTTCCCTCCTGTTGCCATCTTCATCGCACAAGCACTCCAAGGGGAAAGGAGGTGACAAATATTTCTATTCTAGTGAGAATCTTGTCAGGCTGTGTCTTACCCTTCTGCTTCTGCAACCCCAGTCACAAGTTAGATAAGGAAGAGGCAAAAGTAAGGCGTCATAAGCAATGTATTAGAGGAGGGATGGACACAACTCTGCCCTTCCTAATAGATACGAGACTTATGTTTGTCAATAAATGCATGAAGTTTTGTATTTGAATATTTTTTTCTCAGAGAATAGAAAGGGTTGAGTAAAAAGGTCTCTCTTATTCTAATTGTGATCTGGTTAAGCCCGCAGCCTTCATAACTCTTCTGGCACAAAGTGTCTCGAGTTTTGCGAGGTTCTTTAGGGAAAGCGAGATGGTAACGTGTGGCAATAAACACCGCCTGTTTTGTATCACAATCATCTGTGCTGGTTACAAGAGGCATGACTTTCTGGGCAACATGTACAGGTTGTTTTGTTTCAATGTGCTCGGTAGAAATTTAAGTAACAGATAGGCTACCAGTCTGTTGTCGAGTCTTTTGCAGGATGTACCATCTTTTTACAACATGGGGTTAGTTATACTTAGTGCGAAGAGAGGACTCAGAGGGGTGAAATGGAGAGAGACTGTGTAGTGTGGAAGCAGTTGATATGGTTCACGTATGAACAAATGCACGCTGGGTAGGTTGATCACACAAACATTTTAATTTTCTTCTCCTACAGGGATACAGCTACAGGAGATTCAGGAACAACTGGAGGAGTGCATTTCGACAAACCCAAGATCTCAGCCGTAAGTTCTGCTGCCCCTGCAATGCCGCTGACACGATTCGACCCTGTCCTCACGACAACCGCAAAAAAGGATCGTTCTCCGGCCACTACCGTCACCAACAGTTCAAATAGTGCTGGAGTCCGGCGGACTCGGACCTTCACTTCTGTAGACAAGAGGCGTAGCGCAGCTGGTATCGCTGCAAGTGATAACGACTCCTCAAAGGCCCTTGTTCGAGCCCCTAACATGGATAACATTGTCGAGTAAGTGCCATTGAGGATTCATCGACTTTCTTCTTAGCTGTCTCTTTGATTAATTTGAGTTGATCATCAATAGTGAGATTGATAGTGCCCTGCAAAAGGTATTGTTGTTAGTTTTTTTGTGATTGAAGGTGGTTATTTCATTTGTAGTTTCTTTTTTATTGAATTAAACTGATGTCCATTTTTAATAAAACTAGTTTTATTTAATGTTAATAACTGTTATTTGGAAAAAGAAGTGTAGAACTGTGTGCTAACTATCCAATTCTTTATTTCCAAGCCCTCTCTTTTACCACCAACAAGATCGCCGCAGATTTGGTGAGTCTAAATTACATCCTTAGATTGCGAGTTCTCTTTACTACCAGAGAAGTTTCCATTGATTTGTTGTTGCTCTATTCCAAGATTTGTGGCGCTAGTTGTCTGCGATGGTCAACCGCTTCTGATGTCTCTCTCCTTTAATCGAAATACTTGCCAATAAACTATAATGATTTCATCATTGCAGAGCTCACTAGAATTCATGCCGGGTGACCACTCATTTGAGCAGCTTGCAGTTGGAGTAACAAGAACCAAATTACCAATCCCTGTAGACGTCAAATTGTTGGATCAACAAATTATATTGACTAATGGGCCAGAACCAGACTGTAGATAGCAGTCAAAACAGGAGCAAATAACGGTTCCTAAAAGTGGGTTAGAAGGAGATGAGGGAGACGCGTGTGGAACGAAGTGGCTATGGAAAAAGCGAATCAATAAACTCGTCTGATGACGGGAAAACCAATGTATTTTCATAATGAATATGACTAAATGTAATTTCGTAAAAGGCCTGGAAAGTGATTATCCAGAAGAGTATCGGAAGTGGAATGAATGTGCACGAAATGAAAAAGTAGCTCTAATTTTCAGCCTATTTTAGTACCAGTGTTATTCCGTCATCAAGTGACTCACTAATAATCAAACATTAAAAGACGAAATCAAATTTCTATTTTCACTTTTAGATTTTTGTGACTGATTTATTACTGAAACTTCCTGCTATTTGAATTTTTAATCTTGTTTGTCACCTCAGAACTCGGGTAAATTTGGGGGTGGGAAATTCTCAACTGAAAAACATCGAAACTAGCAGTACTGTATTCTTTAAAATTTAGCTTTATACTCTTAGTCTGATTTTATTCGAAACTAAATCGTATTTTGTGGTAGCTACAGTCGAATAAGCCAAAAGTAGTCACCATTGGCTGCTATAATTCCATCTTGAAACTCATTTAATGAGTTCTCGGACTTTTCCCTTGTCACAATTATTCCGCACTAATTTTCCTTCTCATTTCGCAGTCAAGTTGATGAAGCTGCGTCTGGGGTTGAAGGGCACGATTCTGGCAGCGGTTTGGACGTGTTGGTCGATGGTGGAGGAGGAGGAAAACATTCCTTCACAACCACTCGTCCCACTGGTTCAGCTGAAATCCGTCGTCTCACCTCCACCAATGTCACAGCAACCCTCCCCAGCCAATCTTCTCGTGACAGCGCCTCCAACACCCTCAAACGGCATGATTCGTAAGTCCAAACTACAATCCATAAGTGTAAAAAACATAATTAATCCTCAATTTTTTATAAATCGAACCAACCTATTCATAGAAAATAGAGCATCTGCTGTAATTCAATCGCTTATATAAGCAGTATGTTCGTACCTGTTTGTGTGTGCTAATTAGCTTGACGAATCATGACGGAGATTGTCATGACAATTTGAGTGATATCAGCGGCAGCTGTGGTGGCAGCGGTGACAAAGTCAATCGGGAGAGGGGATCCGTTCTTCTCTGTGGGTGGGTTGCTCCGCTGCTCGTGTGTGCTCTCTCACAATCGATTTACTATCAGCACCACATCTGTGTCGTGTCGTGTTGTGTGCCTGTATCTATTTGGTCGAGTGTGTTTCGATCAGCTTGTTTGTCAACCATCTCTCGCTACATTCACAGTTTGTGATTTTACTGCACTGTGTGTAGCTAAACCTCTTTTTTCTACTTTTAACTCACTTTGACCAACTTTTTTCCTTTAAATCAACCTTCCGCGGCTCTCCTTGAAAAATGTTGGACGCGTCTGCAGATTCTGGAAGCGTGTTCGAAGGTAATTTCCATTTTTTTCACTCCCTTCTTTGCAATGTGCTGGGGGGGGGGGGGGGGGGAATAATTTCACTTACCGAATTGTGTGCCGCAAGGATGCCTGGAGCGAATGGTGATTAGATTTCCTCTCAGAATCAATCAGTAGTGTAAACCTTAAGAGAATGTGCAGCAGCAGCAACCGCACGGAGTTTATTCCATTCATAAGTTGTGCTTAATTAATGACTGTCGTCCGGGTTTTATTTTGTGAGCCCTCGAATAACAATGGGAGGGGGTGGGGTGTAGCGGGGTTAGGTCGATAGTATCAACAGCAACAAAGCATGGCGAATGCCTTCCTCGAAGACTAAATTCGTTTTGTAGACAGCATCACTACCGACTGGTCTAACTTCACTTTTTTGCTGGCAGCCTAAAGTCTTGCTTGGCAAAGGCGGCTGGTGCCAGAGGCAGAAGGCCTATTTAAGGAGCTCATCAGATGAAGGATCAGCATTGATGTAGTAGAAGCTGACAACAGTCATCTGAATAGTTTCAATCTTTAACATTGTTAAGCAAGCATCATTTTTCACGCCATTTGGGATTATAAAGTTGGGTTAATTTGATACTTTTATGAAGTTAATGTGATATGGATTTGGCATGAGTAATCCAATCACCCTTAGAGAAATAAATAATTTTGTCAATGAGTTTACCAGGTTGCATAGAGCGAGGTCACCGATTTGATCAGCGCAATTTTAATTGACCACATTTGTATATAATTTGTATTAATTTTCGTTTGAATAGGAGTATGTCGAGGAAGAAGGACCGGGAGAACAGGAAGTTGGCACAGCAACCAACGATTCGTTTTGAAGCGGCGGACACAGTGCTCTCCGGAGCCCCACCGAACACCGTTCCAGCTTTCATGCGAGGTGCGCCCGATCGGTCCACAGCGCCACCCTCTCGCGTCACCCGCGATCGCAAAGCCGCTCTTGAACCCGCACTTGAGCACTCTCAGCGATTCCGTCCTCCTGCCACTGCTCTTCAACAGCAGTCTACGGAAGATGATGATGAGCAGGAGGCCGAATCGCCAGTCCGGGTGACAACGAAACCAACTGAGTACCATTCCGCCGCTTCCTCTTTCTCTTTCCTCCGATCTGTCTCCTCTCGACTCAGCAAAAGGTATTCTATGTTAGTTGTCTTTTCCATAATTTACGTTATTGGTGCTACTTTTTATGGACTCTTGCAAGGATAAGGACTGATCAAGACACTGGCTCTGAGTCCTAAGAGATTACAGTTGATTTTGCTCTGTATGCAGGGCGTTTACTACCAAATTCTTATATCTGATTCAAGTAGCATTAAGGAGACTATAGTCTTAAGGCAGCTGCATAAACCATTAAATTAGTTAGTAACACTTGAGAAACAAGAAGATATTTTGCTTCTCTGATTGAGGAGTCGTGATGGTAAACATTCTAGGTTCCCTATCTCCACGGCGTCACTTGATGTGAAGATTACAACAAATTAAGACTAACAAAAACTGCCTATGCCTAGCAAAGTATTTGTCATCCTCATTGACATACCACCTGATACCCCTATTTTCATCTCATTATCGCTTATTCTTCTACAGCTTCCATCGCAAAAGAAATCGCTCGCAGTAAGTAAGATGTAGCTTTTCGTTCGCCATTCTCTCACTTCTTCATTCTTTTTGTGTTCATTGCACCCCCTTCCTCTCCCCCCCCCCCCATTTCGCCTCTCTTCACACTGACAAACCTTCCTCCTCCTCCTCCTCCTCGCCTCATCTCTACAACAGAACTTTCATTTATTCTACAGATTTGTGTCTCGAATTGAACGAATGTAAGGCCAACTGCTAGAGCTGCTCCGCTTACTCATTGAATGAAAAAGGCCAATTTTATCAAATGCTTTCATTATTTAAGGCTGTAAGAAATTAGCGGGCTTCGGACAAATCAGAGGAAATTTTGGTTTCCTTTAAGTTGACAGCGCCAGTTTTTTGCCCTTTTAAGATGTCTCTAGACCTAGAGTGGAGGCCATAATCATCAGAAAAAGAGGTTTCCCCAACAAGAGATATGATCTGAACTATACCTTAGTTATAACATCACAGCACTCCTCCATTTTCTACTCAATCCATTCCCAAAGTGCATTGCGCTGTTCAAGCCAGGCTTGATTTCCTTTTAGTTTTAGATTCATGTCTAGCGTTTTTTCTGCTTCCCCCTTCACAACAGTAATAACAATCCTGCTTGCTTTAGTTTCCTTTCTCTTGTCCACAGCCAAATTGTCCTCAGTTTTCACGTTTGGATAAACTTTCTTTAATCACCATTCAATATCATTTAAGGCAGTGCTAATTATTGATGGTGTTTTGTCTTTTTTGTTTGTCTAGTTCAAGAGCAACACCAACTCGAGGACCAGGTAACGGCGTAGACGAGCCCTTCGCCACCGGGAAACAGGTAACTGTAACTGATGGCTCTCCTCTGCCTGTTCACCAGAGAGTTCATTCTAACGCTGAGAGGAAACACCACAACACTGCTAATGCTGTCTCTGTGGATGATCCCTGGAGTCCCATGTTGCCTGAACATGGTCGACTTGAAGGTATGGTCTCAGGCTGCTTACTCTCCCTTGTTTGAGTTCGCAATTAGTCATGACGATACTTTCTTTTTTTAGATTTGAACAACAGTTTGGAGCCTCTGCTGCCTGCCTGCTTTGACAAGAAGCCACGTAATATTTCCATTTTTTCAGGCACTTGGCGGAAAGCAGCGGCTTCGTCTCACCATTCCTCCTCCACGACCTCCCAATCAGAAAACGCGGGTACCACCACCACTGCGTCCCTCTTTGGATCTAATCCGGACCGATTGATGAACCAGTTAATCTCCGCACTCAACACCTCACGCATTCACTTTGCCCGGCCAGGAAAGTATCTTATTCAGTTTGTATTTTCTCCACCAGCCGCTACCGGCTGCAATTCGGCATCTGCTGCTGCTCCCACATTAGAACTCACAGGTGGAAAGGTGCGTCAGAGGGTACGAGTGATGGCTGAAGTGTGTCATGTCTTTGGGACATCTTCCTATGTAACACGTTTCAAACACCTCTCTCCAAACAATACTCCCACATCTTCAACAGACGATTTTAAAGCTGTCACTCAGAGTCTTGTTCGCCTCGTACGAACCTCCTCTCCCTCCACTTAATAGAACGCCCCTTGCCCCACTCCCTGATTTGTCGATATATTCAATAGTGATGATGCTGATGGTCTGTGATGATTTTAAGTCCTCATTTCGAGTAAACTTTTCCGAATTTCCTCCTTCCACCCTTGTCTTCTCTTTTATGCCAGCCTCTCTGTGCACGTAAAGAGGCAGGAAATTGTAAACCACCACCGTCTATACAGTTGATTTTTCTCTCTATCACTTGTGTAAAAGACTACTTCTCTTTTCAGTACTAATACTCTTACTCACTCCTCTCCTCTCTCTCCTCTTTTTGTGTGTCCACAACTGCCCACGTTCTTGAGCACACACCAATCCCCTCAGAACGCGCGCACTGAGTTAGTGGATGGATAAAACGCGCTTCGACTTTTGCTCCACGTTTGTCTCTTGTGCCTTTGCGGCGAAATTGCTACATGCTGTAGTGAGCGGCGTAGTGATTAACGTAAAATGTTGTGTATTTTAATAGCAATTGTTGCAAGTCGAAATGCGATCATCTAAACGAGTGCCGCCATCCTCTATGCTCAAGAAGGGTGTTAAAAACACTTGAGATGTGTGTTGCCTACTAGTTAAAACGAGAGATGCTGGCTAAGTTTAGTTGGTTGCTACTGGTAGCCATAGGAACCTTATTAAGCAATCCAATTCCTCTGCAAATTCGTGTCTCTTTTGGGGCCAGAATTTGAAGAGTGAAGAGATAAAAGTTTAATAAAATGGCGATCTAGATCAGATTGCTGGTTTCGCTGTCAACTAATTTTTCTACTTTTATGTCAGCTTGACGGGTGGTTGCGCAATTTGTTTTGAAAGGTGGGAGGCTGTAGGGGTACATACGGCTTTGGGCTTGATATTAGAATGTTATTTGTTATATAGTATCGGTTGTATACTTTAGGTGCTTGATAAGAGTATAATAAATCAGTCAGACTATTTTACTTATCACACGGCAGATTTCTTTCCGATCATCTTTCGTATGCAAGTATAACAAACAGTCTAAATTAATCAACATTTTAATACCTCTGATCCATTGTTGTCTCTCATACAAAAGACCCATTCGGAAACGTCTTCGACTCTATACTCGCGATATGTTTGAGGATGGCAATGGTGGAAGTGGAAACCGAAGAAAACGGCGCTCACTTTTGAGAACTGTTATTTTAATTTTCATGCCTATTTAGAGCCTCAACTTGCCATAGACACTTGGTGTCTACTCGGAAATTCCGCTGGCTAGCTACCTCTCACTGCTAATAGATAAAAATGAAACAGTAATCCGTTGTGTTAACGTTTCTTTAGGCATACTAAAGATTGATCCATTTGGCAGACCTCAAGACCTATTCAAGACCTCTTTTTGGTGTACAAATAACGAAAACAGGAAATCGGTGGCTGTTTTTATTTGTTTACTTTTCTTGTTTGTGGCTTTTACTGATAGTTTGACTTCTCATAAGTTAATTGAAGACGACGAGGAAATTAATTTTCCTATTGATGAAAGCAGTCTGAAGTTCAAGCACTTGCATGGTAATAATAGTAATTATGAATGGCGTCTAAACAGTTTGAATTGAACCGCACTCTGCCATATTGGCATTCGATTCTATCGAACGTGTTGCGGCAATTATTGTACAAGAGCGAGGGTGGCAAATTTAGGATTTCAATCAGACTGACGTCAGTTCCAAAGAGTAGAGAACACAGACAGTTTGGCCGAACGGTATTGAATAAACCGCAAAATGATTTCGAGGGTAATGTACTCGCAGATTATGACAAGCGTGTGCTTGCATGCATGTCCATGTGGCAATGCACGCAGAGAAACAGTTCGTATGAGTCCTTGGACAAGAACGCGCCTGAAGGTATGAAGAGCGCAGTGTACTTTTAAATGGAACGAGCAGTTTCAGAAGAAATAAGAGCTAAAAAGGTTAATGATTTACTTCGCTATAGATTTGCAAGCTAGTATGATTCAGCAAGAGTAACGTGTATTTCCTTTATGCCTTTGGCATCTACTTCGTATATGATTTGATTATCGCTTTTTGCCAGTTTTCACCCTACCTCCATCTGCATTCTCGTCCGTAAAGCACTCAACACCTACTCTGTTCTGTTTCCACATCTTGTGGTAGCTGAGGTTCACACACACACGCGCACTGGTCTCACTTTGGTTTCGTCATGTATCTTATGGCCAGCCCACTCAGTCTCTCTGCCCTCGTATTAGCAAATAGTACCTCAAGAGGTAAATATGGGCGATCTATTTCGTCGAGTAAAGAGTTGGCCAAATTATCTGTAAAGCCACATCGCATTTTTGTTGATTGAAAATTTCTCATCGACAACCATTTCGATTTTTTCACTTTTAAATCCTTTTAGGTTCATGATCTACATATCAATATGTGTATTTTATTATATCTATTGAGCTTGATATGAAGGTATACAATCCATAAAAATACGCATTTAAATTCGATGGCCATTCGATTTATTTAAAAATTAAACTGACTTATCATTTTTGAATTAAATATTAGATTTAAAAATGTCTTCCAGTAAGAACGAGTTTAGTTGGTTCTTTATAGAAGCAAAATATAGAATTTTCAAAAATTTTTAATCACTTCTCCTCATCTCCACTTGACCTGTCCTTTTGGGAAATAGAAGCAACTTTGTGAATCCTTTGTAGGAATTGGCATAATATCAAACACGTAAATAAGAGTCCCCTCAAATTAGATAATATAAAAAATTATTTTCGCTCAGTGTGAAGTAAATTGAAAGAATTTAAGTAAGAGGGGAGAGTGAATATAAGCGTCAAGGAGTGAGAAGGGACGCTGATGTGACTGTGTAGCGGATTAGCTACCTAACTAAGCCTGATTGTACTCAGAAACCTCAGTGGCAGAATTCTCCTAGTTCGTAAGACTCCCAGAATTAGCTAAGCTAGTTGCAAAGCTAAGAAGAGACAGAGGTATCCAGAGAACGCATTTATTCTAGACATGCATAGCGTGGAGTGTAATGTGTGACGTGGAACTTAGTCATTATATACACTTTATGATACGATGACCTCATATAACTTGGGTCATTGATTGGTAGAAAATCGTGTACTGGAATTGACCATTGATTGATCATATTGGTATTGGTCATTGATTCTGCATTGGTCATGCCAAAGTTGTGTCCCCACAGCTGCAAAAGTTGGTTATAAGTAACTGCGGTTGCTTCAGCGTTGCCGTATCCTATCAAAATATCGGGTAAATATTTGGAGTGATCCATGCTTTGGCACAAGTACATTGGATACGGCCGCTTTCTATTTATTTCCTCCAACAGCTGCAAACTACTTACAGGAGCAATTTATTGCCTGCTTGCCATTTCGCATTGGGGAGGAATATCCGCTTGGAGACAAGTGGAAATGGAGGTTCCTGGAAATAACAATGCAGACGGGAAAGATTTACAATGGATTTTGGCGATAGTAGGAGTATTTTAAATAGAAGCACCTCCGCACACAATTTCCTTCCAAACAGAAAAATATACAAAATAAGCTTCATTTAACATTTATTTAAGCTTTATAAATTTTAAATGACAGTTAAGGTCATTTTTTCTCACATTTTCATTTATTAAACATAAATCCAAAATGCATTCCAAAGAGGTATAAAAACGTTGCCTCTAAATTCTGATCTAGTGAATAAGTCGAGTTGAAAAAGGGGTTGACAGCACACTAAGGAAGGTTTTCTTCGTCGAAAAGGGGGAAGGGCATTCTGGAGTATATCGTGTTGAAAAATCTCCCTCCTAATCTCTTGGTACGCGAATCGTGGCGTATGAGCTCAAAGCTTCCCAATGGGAAACCCGATGGTCCAGCTTTAACGAAGAAGACTTCGTCTTTTGATTGAAATATCTTCTACTTGTCATATTTACATAGCTTATTCCAACCAATAACGTCTGGAAAGGAGGCATACATAAGGTTAGGACTAGGTCAAACAATTCAAGATTCCCAAATTGACCAGCCAATAATGAATTGGAAAAGCCATCACAAATCCCTCCCCACTGGAATTCTCCACAGCCTCGCGAATGCGACTGCAGAAAAGAAAGCAGGGTTTAGGCACATTCGTTTTTCTAAAATACTAAAGCCGCTTACCCAGACATTGGATATTTCAAACTTAACAAAAGCGTTGTGGGTAACCGTCATATTGCTGACTGACAATCGAAGCTGTTGGTTCAATTTTGAATTTTAAAAGCGGTTCGACTCAGTAAATACCTCGTGTATAATGACGGTTTATTTACTCTCTGATAACAGAATCATATGCCTTCATTGTCTCATTGTCCACCATGTTTATCTCAATTTATCCACTCATTGGGCTCAATCTTCCTTCATGAAAATGACAGTTAGGCTTTACTAACCGAATGAGTTGCAGATAAGCGTAAATATACGCTAGTTTTAAGAAGGACAAGAGCACAAGCCAAATCTCTAACCACCTTAATCTTAATAATCAGTGGCTAATTTATGACTTCAATTGTCAATTTTGTTGTTGAGCGCCTTAATGCATGCAAGAAAGTGAGTGATCGCATTCATCACGCAAGTGGTCAAACACGCCCTGACTGCAGCTGTTGTCGGTGAGACATATGTCATTGCTTTTAGCATTCTAGTGTGGAGAATCTTAATAAAGATAGTTTTCACATATAAATTTACTATGCAGTGAGTGTACCTTCACGCAATTAGATAATAAAAGCCCCGTGAGACAATCCCCCAGCCATTATGAATCTCGCAGTGGACTTTGAGCACTGACACAAAACTCACAGTGAGCTGTGAATTTCTCACAACCGTAAATGCACTCAACTTATTCGAAATGACTACGTTATGAATTTCGGGAGTCTCCAATAATCCCAAACTCCACCCAACTCAGCAAACATGACCTAATTAACCAATATCTTCCATATTCTCCTCCCTAGCCCCACCAACAACCCATAATCTTGCAACATTGTTTTCGATTATATGAAATTTTAAATAATTCATCATAGAGTGCGAAATTTCTACCTTCATTTCTTTTCTCTTTGGATAAATCATGTCAACTTGTCCACCAGATTGCGCAGCTAGTCCACTGGAAGATGCGCAGCTCGGTGTGAACATCGAGGGTGCGAACGGAAGAAAGCAAGTGTCATCACATGCGAAAGTTGGGACCACGAAGCCACAAATTCTACAAACTCTGATCACTTCAGACCCTCTATTACCTGGTGCTTCAAATCAAACCCCAGCGACAACTTCAGAAGAAAACTACGACTCAGGCCAGTGTCTTCGAGATGGACATATTTTTCATTCAATTCTGAAGAAAGCCGATGCCTAACCTCAAAACTCACCTGCGTCTTTTCAGTTGAGCTCGCCAAAAAGTTAGCAGCCAACTTCCAACTTAACAAAACTACTCTTTCTCTATTTTCAAATCTGACCGAACGAGCACACTTAGAAGGAATTAAATTGAAGCCAGTAACCGCGAGAGAACAGGTGCAAAGAGTTTCTCTCTACCCTACCCTTCCTGAAGTTCTACCTCCACTCAATTCCTCCCACTTCACCACTTTCTGAATGTTTAATTTTCGCCTTCCACGACTAACAGAACATTCCACTTTCTTCACTTTGAAAATTTCAACTCGATACTTAACTCTGAGTTAAATGGAGCATTCTCGCTTGCACACGTTAGAACGTGACTTATCCAAGTGTCAATTTGTAGGCGTTATCTTTCATCGAGTTATAAGGGGTGTGTGAATGCGTTGTGCTACAATTAATTACATTTGTCAGTTAACATTATTATGAAAATAACACGGTATTTTGATAATGTAAGGTCGTTTCAAAGAAATGAGACCTAAGCCCGTTTAGGACTGTGGAGTATGCGCAACGCTGGCAGATGTGATAAGACTCGAAGCAGTTGATAGTTTGTTGTTTGCAGTCACCATTTCTTCTGTCTTCTTCTTGCAGTCAATCAGTCATCATCCAAACAGAAACCAGGTGCGATGTTTTTCTGGAGTATTCACGTAATGAGCACTTTATGACATCTGCCTTTGAGAAGTCTTAACTTGACCCTGAAATTCAAGTGCATACTATTTGCATAAGGAGTATACAATCCGTAAAACTGTGTGATTAAGAGAAGCACCTCAAAATAGTGTAATGCATTTTGAGACTCACAAAGTTGAAAAGATGTCTCGAGATAATTTTGAGCTGACAGGAGACACATATATGCGCATATCGAGTGTTGAGACGCTAATATGTATAACAGACGCATTTGCATTAGAAAATGAAATTCGAATTTAGTAGAATTTTCCTCCCGAAACCACGAAAGTGGCATGTGCACAGCCTAATCCTTTGAATTAAAGGCAAATATGTACCTTCTGTCAGCCCAAAGTCGTTTGACTTTCAGGTACCTCAAGTGCCACACCGTATAGTGGCCTGAGATTTATATTTTATCTAAAATTTTGGCACTGATTAGAACGTCCCCACCCTTCCATTTTAAAATTAGTTGACTGATTCAGCAACCCTCCAGGCAGCTGGAAATTTAAGCGTTTATTCATTCACAAGTCTTACAGGTATCCGTTTAGTACTTTGCTAAGGACATCTTTACCAGAATAAATGACAGCTACTTTCATTAAGTGGTTTTTATAGGCCTGGAATTACTTAAGCGGCCATTCAGCTTTACATTATTACTGTTGAAAAGGGAAATACAGCGGAAATGAACAAAGACATGTCAATTTCATGGAATGGCTAGCGAATCTGCACCAGTCATCCTTAGTATGCTTGTTGTAGACCCATCTACTAACAGTTTTACCTACCTCAGTTTCCTCCCGCTGCTTGATACCAGCGGGCAACGAAGTCCATCGTTTATGGTATGGCACACCTCCCGCCCCCTGACGGGAGGTTAAGTTCCTCGTTACTTTATGATATTGCAGAACAACCAGCCATGCTTCCTCAGAAGGCCTTTGAGACGTCATCGATAAACCAGCCACACCAACCTACTACGACCACAAACCAGAATTAAAATTGAGTAAACTGCTATCGGCCAAACTACATAGTCACAGAAAACACTCTGAATGGACAGCAGCCCTCGCCAAAATACAGTATGACCCACTCTCATTCCCATCCGAAAGCTACAAACATCTGTTGACAGCAGTAATGAAATTGCCAGATTACCTAGTATAATGGAACTCCTGCACAATGACTCGAGTGTATCTTCTTTTTTTCCACTTAGAATAAATAACATTCTTCATTCATTATTTTAGAATCCCTGAAACTAACCCCGGCCTCACCTGATAGGAGATAAAAAGGAATTTCAACACAAAAATCAATATATTCACTAGAACGATGAGAGAAAACTGGGTGAAATTTATTTATAACAATCGGATTGGCTGGCTTCTTTCTCTTCAGATGGAGGTGGTGAAGACTGAAGAAGTTCATCTTCGACGTTTGTGTCGGCCAATTCGACTCGCCATCGAAGGCCAGGAGTGTCGCTACGTTTGATATAGTAGGAGCTCCGGGTGTCTGCCATTTCGTCGACTCGAATCAGACCTGTCGGCAGGGGCTTCCTAACTTGATTGGCGTACTCTGGAAACACTCGACTCTTCTCCTCTTCACTCGGCTCAACTGGGACCTAAGCAAGTGCATTAATTTTATAAGCCAATCAACTTTTCCATGAAACCAAGAATCCACTCCATTCAGACCAAATAACTTCCAGGCCCATATGGGAATGTACTTTCAATACTCATCCCTCACTGCAAGCAACTTCGATCCTGCCACCAAACTTAACCAGTTATGTTGGTCATTCCATACGTCAACACAGCTTTCAAAATAACTATGACCATGCGGAGGAATGAGTTAAAAGCTGCGTTACCGGCACATGAGCTAAAGAATAAGACTACTGATTAGCCTAAGAAAAAATAAAGATTTACCTAACGTTACGATGCCAACGGACATGTATGCGATAATTGATTTAATACTTTAAAAAATGAAAAGGGCTATTAAGGAGTGAATTATGTCCTTACAAATAAGCTGTATACAATTGAAAAAACCAGCACGAAGTTGCCTTCAAACAAACACATTTCTCAAGAGGGTGGATGGGCGAATTTAATCCAATTTTTACTTTTCAATGTTGTCGAAGAAAAGGGGACTGACTTTGGTAGGAATGAAATTCTAACTCCTTAAGCGTGATACAATGATCCAATTCAATGGATTTAAACCGAAATTGAACACTCAGATCCTGCTAATCAACTGGCAAGCCACAGGAAACACAATAATAAACCAGAATTAAAATGTTAGTCCCCATTACCGTAAAGCTTGAAAAACAGCAAAGATCAAAGCAAATAGTAGGACGATAACTTGAAATAAAGTGAAGAAATCAAATTAAAGAAGTTAAAGAAAGGAGAATTTAGCAGTTAACGACACACTATTATACTAGTAACCTTCTAATGAATTGAGTTGGACCAGTACAAAATATTAATAAAATACCTGAAAAAGAGTGGGGTCGTCGAAGAGTTTGGTTAGAAGAAGATAGCCGCTACTTTCCTTAACTGCTGCATTTGCGTTTGGAGGAGTAGCCTTCTTTGCTGCTTCAACAATTTTCTCTGGAATTTTGCCCAAATTCCGCAGTTTTACTGCCAAAATCGGAGGCATAGGAGCCACACATTTTATTGGCACCTCCTTGGCGCAAGCACCCTTCTTCGAAGCCAACTCCTGCAGCTTCCTGCCCTCCTCGAGGCTCAAGAGACGCCAATCTGGTTCATGGGATTTAGGTACGGGTACGACTCCAAAGTTGTGTCCACGAAAAACACGTTCGGCCGATGCGCGACATCGTACGCCTGACTGATGAAAAACCAAATACAAACATACGGACATTGTTAAGACATAATTTACGCGAGAATATGCATTACCGAATCTGACATCAGCGGTTCAATATTTTTAATAACATAGTAACTCGGTTCTTTATAAAATCGCTCCTCACTTTCTTTAACCACTATACGACCGACACCCTTGTTGCATAAATTTCTCGCTATTTCGCTTAAATATTTTCCGTAAAAATCCAAAGATGGTCTGCCAACGTACTTCACTTTTGTCATTTCAACGTGAAAACCGCTAGATAAGATTTTCGAAGGACGCGTCAAACCATAGGCTGATGAAAAGAAATAAACTTTAATCTGATTATGAAACTTTAAATATTTTTCAAAAAAAAATTATACCTTTAGATTAAATATCTGTGCTTGTTATTAATTTAATTTGTTATGTGGTTTAGAATTGTGATATTTAGTAGCTAATTTTCCTCTGCACTTTTTGATTTTATTCATTATTATGATATTTTTAAATCGATGAAATCTTTTTTTCCTGATTTTTTGGCTAGAAGGTGTTTATTTAAGACTGGTTAGTTGAAGCATAGATGTAAATTTGTCAGTTGCAGATTTCGCGTCAACGATTTTGAACTGATTGCATTGGACTGCCAATGTAAACTTGATTTTTAAAAATATTCACCTAAAAATTTTCTATATTCTGCACTTAATATCGGTCAATTACAAATTATATAGCTTTCGAAACTGTGGATGCCTCTGGAATCACGGATATTTATAGAGATGCTACTCATTACGTATGGGCATTGACGACCTGAATTGTTCCCTATACGCAATATCTGCCCAATTCATTTAATCAAAAAGCGCTCCGGTGTTTCAAACCGCCTCTAATACCTAAAACTAGTTCGAAGGTTAATTAAGTTAAATTAATTAAAGAAATTAACTAAAAGTATGCTCACTTACTGGTTTTACTTGATTTAGCAATAGTTTTTTGATACTTTTTTGACTTTTTCTTTGCGCAAACCAAGTTACAACTATTAAGAAACATTGTAATAATCATTTCTCTGAAACAATAGTTCTAGAATTCAAATTAGAAAGCCTAAAAGCAGCAGATAAAAAAATTAACCAACGAGAAATGCTGCTAAGCTAATATTAACTTAATTATATGAATAACAATTGAGCGAACTTTACTGAGAAGGTGTTTTGTCGTTTTTTATATTTTTTAAGATTTTTATCTTTCTAGAAATGGTCGTCTTTAAAAACCGAATTTTATCCCTTCTACACAGAAATATAAAAAGAAAAAATTTAGATAGATACATATGCTGATTTACTTCTGCCCTGATAAGCCACAAATTACTCAGAGTTAACGAACTAACTTTTGAAAGTACCTTTATAAAAGTATGCAAAAGTAACTAAGAATCCATAAATTATTATTTCAGATATTTTTATTTTAAGAAAAGCTTTTGTAAATTAAAAGATTGGGTTTAAAGTTAGAATAAATTTGTAAGTAAAAATGCAAGCACTTCGTTCTTGTCTAAATATTCACATTACTTATCTTTCTCTACGTTTTCAGAAGTCGTTTAGCCAATTCCGGAAAATGCATCAGATCTTGATTTTAATATAATAAAAAACGTATGCTTGGTTGAAAAAAAAGAAAAATATCATATATAATTTATATGCAGCGATATGATAGTTAACTCCTTCTCCAATTGGATGTCAATGTCTCTGTAGTTGTAATGATGGACTCTGTATTATTATGGACTCTCATATTATTATTTGTTGCACGATCGGAATAACTAGAACCTTTTCTTTATCGCATACTTATGGATTGGGGGGGGGGGGGGGGGAGGGAAAGGATTAAAATTCATTTGATTCTCTTTACATGAGCAACAGTCTCTGAAATGAATTCGGTTATTGAACGATTAACAAAGCTTGAATAGGATGTCCGTCATTTAAAAAATAGAATGAAGTAATTAAAAATTCGGATATTTGTTTTCTTGATTAATCATACCTTATTATGTATTTCTGAAGACAATTTGTATCTTATTTATCAATGGTTGAGGATAAGGAAATGTTATTATTGTCCGCCTTGAGCAAGCTCTGGTCTGAAAGCTTTGTTCTGCTAAGATCGTGTAATCTACTCCTAATGATATAATATCGTGGCGCTATTTTATGCTTCGCAAGTTTTTTTTGACTTACATAGCGGATACTACACAAATAAATCCTCTTCTAAACACCAAAACTCTTCCTAGAAGTGCAAATGGCTGTGGCCAAGTACAAATATCCTCGGGAAGAAGGTTAATGGATTAAGTTGTTCCAAAAGTAGCTAGGCCATATCTAAAGTAGCGGGAACGCTTCAGGATTTGTGTAGAGGAAAGCTACTGAAAATTGCCATGTAATCAGTACAATTAGTCCTGTTCTATTAATTCTACATACTATTAGATATTGCAATTCAATCAAATATACGTTAAACTTTTACGATGTTCAAGTTTTATTCAAAGGTGAAAATAATTATACTTATGTTAAATATGTGTTTAAATTAATTACAAATATGCTATTAAAATCTATCCATTTTACCATTTGAATGTTCCTACTTTTCATGTCAATGAAATATTCTCACATCTGCTTGCTTTCAAAAATATTTCATCCTATTTAAGTAAAACTGAAAACGCCTCAATTATTTCTATGGCTAAAATCGGATGTGCGCTTCAATGCTCATTTCGAGTTCTTGAATTCCTTATTAAGTAGATTAAAACGAAGCCTTCAAGGATATTTTAATTTCTAATATACTATATTGCCTGTTGATTGGCTGCTAAATTGCTCCATCCCTTTTCTTTAACATCTATTTTAAAATTAACTTGTTGAAGTCAAATCATGGAACCTCTAGTATATTAATTTATAAATTTAATTCCTGTTTCGTTATATATTTGGCAATGAGCTAACTTTGTAACATTATTCGGGCAATAAACGGGGAGGTCAATTAACTAAGATCAATAAATAGGTGCACTGTTCAAGGTTGCAAGAAATTGGAAATTTGAGAAATGAATTTCGTTCATTTATTTAAGCGACAGAGAAAAGGTAAGATAAGGGTTCTTTCGACAACTTGAACCGAAATTGACCAAATGATTATTTAGTAAATACTTGCGTTATTTCAATGGATTGTAGCGGATTAGCTACTTAACTAAGCCTGACTATACTCAGAAACCTCTATGGCAGCTTCGCCTTGTTCGCAAGTCCCCCGAAAGAAACAGACATATTGCAGAAACATGTTTATTCTAGACATGCATGGCGTGGAATGTCATCGTAGGGGTAAAAAAGGAACGATCCATCACGAATTCACGCCGAGATCTGTTACCGGATACATTCTATCGGAGTAGGAGTGAACGAAGGGAGAGTCGACGAAACGGTGATTGATCGAGAAAGAAGAGGATCACCAAATGAGTCATGCGATCGAAAAAGTCTCATTCCTTTTTTACCCCTACGATGGCGCTCCACGCCATGCATGCCTAGAATAACGGTGTTCCTTGTGATACGTCTGTTTCTTCTATTTCTTAGCAGTAGCTTAGCTAGGAGTTCTACCAATTTGGAGAATCTGCCATAGAGGTTTCTGAGAATAGTCAAGGCTTATTAAGGTAGCTAATCCGCTACAGGATCTAACCGTGAAAATTTTACTGGTACTTAAACAGAAATTCAATTGACAATCTTGCAATCTACTAACTTGTCTTTTACTTCCTTAGAACTTATAGGCCAAAAGGCTATTTTCAATTAAATTATCTTATAAATGCCGAAAGTATTAATTTTAATTATATGTGCAGTATTTGTGTTTTATCATTGCCTAAAGTAGCTAGCTAGTTCGGGTCACAAAGTGCAAACTTGAATGAATTCCATTGAGCATATGTCACGCTCAAATTGATTCAGTAGCTTCATCTACATATAATTAAATCCAATTAAAGTGACTAGCCCCATCACGTAATCGCTGTCGTCTTGGTAATTATACTGATACTAATCTTAGAACGAGAAATAATTATCACTTATTGAACGCATGTATCAGCGCGGCTTTAAGAGCGAAATGAGAGTAGACTAAATATATGTTTACTGAGCAACCATATAACAGTTGGAATTTAGAGCTTTAGGGGTGAAATTTTTTAAGTGCTGGGTCAAGAGACATTCAAGGAGTACAAAAGGTGAGGGGAAGCAACCACCTTCCCACAACGGACAATCACCATTCTCTCTGTGTGCCGCATGCTTCTACCCCGTTAATTCACAACATACTGGTACGTTTACTTTTCTACTGACAGACTAAGTTACCAGCTTAGTCTATGTTCAGTCCTTCGGTGGCGACGAGGTTGGTGGCTTACAGTGGACCCAAATTCACAGATAGCCGCCCACTTTATTTATCCTTCTTGCCGTCTCGCTTATCATTTGCCCTTCTTTGTCTCACAATGGTAAGGTGCATAGTTCCCACTTGAATGACCACTGTCCCACTCGACTGTCACATTTTCATTGGCATTTGTACTGGCGCACAGGTCTCAATTGAATTCCAGACGATTCTACTGACTGTTTAGCTCCTGCTCATGTGAGTTTACTGGTAGATTTAATTGCCGTTAGTCTCTATATCTTCCCCGATTTAAGTAGTGTCAAATGGAAGTGAAAAGGCCTGCAAGAAATTTTTTCCCAGCGAAAGGTTGCTGACAGTTATTACCCGGAATCCCATCAGAGAATTGGCCTGAATTACTATTTGTCCTAATTATTGGTGAAATGAGGTCAGTGGAGGAAATAATTTATACAATGTGCGAATAAAGTGGACTTACGGTAATCAATAAGTAAGGTCACATTTAACATTTAAATATAGAGAATGGGGTCACAGCGAGTCATATAATTAATAGCGATTTACAATTAAATGAGAATAGGAATCGGAGGGGAAATAGGAGGGGCTATTTCGTTTTATACATGCACCTATTTACCAGAATGAGGAATCTGATCTTTCGCAATCACCATCGCTCGATTGACATTTGTTAAGTCCATCGATGCGTTTTATAGTATTATAAATAAAAGTAGTAACCCGTAATACCTTCTTCCTAAGACCACTAAGACTGAAAAAAGCGCTTTTACTTTGGCCCACGACGGACGCACTTCAAATGCCATAGTTTGTGCTATAACTAACTCCACATAGACTTCCTACTTCAGGCCACATAATGAATTTTAAATTTAAATTAACTTTAAGGAGGCAAAAGGATAACTTAAAAGCAAATGATACTATAGTTTCTTTGGGAATAAGTTCAGTGCTAATACAAAAGAATAGTGGTGAGAAAGATGAGAGGTGTTTAATTGTAATTCAATTTAAGTAGGCAGAAAACAACTGAAACAGCATTATCGAAAGTCGCAGCCAGATGTCACAATTTTTAGATAATGAACAGACATTTCCTCCGTTCTTAAGATGTGTCTCTATCTAAAGCACAGACATTTTTAATTTCATAGCTAAAAAGCGTTAGAAAAATGAAAATTTGGTATAAGTTTAAAACTTTATTTATGAATGACTTCAACTTAATTTCAAACTAGAAAGTAATATCGAAAATTTTCAAAGAAAGCTGAATTCAAGCAGTTATATCTTTTAAGCAATTCTGATCCAACTGATAAGATGAGGCAATGGAATCTGCGTAAAACTCCAAATTATGCTCAAAACGGTTTTAATGAAAAAACAGCCAGACTGTTTATTGATTAAGACCTGAAGGAAGACAAATTTCGGCCCAGTTATCAAGTGAGCGTTACTTTGGCGAAAGAGAGAATAAACAATATGGTAAGAAAAAAATTAGGAGGGAGTTTTGGACAAACATTTAATTTGTGGGGACACAACTTTGGCATGACCAATGCAGAATCAATGACCAATACCAATATGATCAATCAATGGTCAATTCCAGTACACGATTTTTCGACCAATCAATGATCCAAGTTATACGAGGTCATTGTATCATAAAGTGTATATAATGACTAAGTTCCACGTCACACATTACACTCCACGCTATGCATGTCTAGAATAAACGCGTTCTCTGGATACCTCTGTCTCTTCTTAGCTTTGCAACTAGCTTAGCTAATTCTGGGAGTCTTACGAACTAGGAGAATTCTGCCACTGAGGTTTCTGAGTACAATCAGGCTTAGTTAGGTAGCTAATCTGCTACAAATTTACCCTGAAAATCGACAATATTGCAGAGGGTAGCTTCGAAAGTAGCTTACTTCCATCAAAGTCGATGCTTTCCATATGTGCAGCATAAAAATTATAATTTTGTACTTCTAATATGGAAAGTGGGATTTTTATATTTGTTGTTTGGAAAACCATTAGGCGCCTAAATCTGTTCTGTCTTAAGATAATTGAGTCTTCCATATGAGACAGCTGTTCTGGAGGGTTCTAGCCATTCATAAACAGTGGCAAGAGTCATCACATTTTTAAATTAATAGATAACACGGAAATCAATTATTACAAATCGAAAGGCTAAGTGGAGCCCGAAGTGAAGCTGTACATAGAGCACGTACCAGGATAGTCGAAATAATGCTAATCGGTTGCCGAGGTTAAAATGAGGGCAATACACTAAGTGGGCTCGATTAACGAAAACACTTGAGGAGAATCATTATTTCACGTTAGCCTCAGATAATGGAGACAGGATAGACATGCATGTATATATGTTAATACATAATCTGACAAAACGTGGAAATCATGTGGAAAGTGGTCCCTTTTGAATTTTACTCACTAAATTGTGACAGATTAAATGCTAGAGAATAATAACTGGAATTAGGGAAGCTTGAGTTTGTAATCTTGCCAGTTCGGTATCAATTGGAAAGATGGTCTTTGTAGGTTCCCTTCTGAGGCAGAGGATCTTGGCAATTGCGGCAAGATGGTCCAGTCATTCTCCATTACCATTCTCGGTCCTCATTCCCAACTATCATTAATCCTCTTAATGACCTTTGTGACCTTCCATATTAACTAGCCTTATCTAAAATAATGTCAATTAATAAAAACGCATTTGGTCAGAAAGGTAAGAGTGTGTGATAGACGTTGTACTAAAATGGATTGAAACGGAGTAAATGAAAGAATCTGAGAAGATTTAATACGAAAATCACGTTTCAGCAAAGGTTTAGGTAAAAGGAAGTAACAACAACATCACCAGCAAAAACGACAACATATATATTAATAACGTTTCACTGAACGGAGCTCGAAAGCGGTGAGGAGCAAATGCTAATCCTCGATCAACATTGGAATGTGATTTTGAACCGCATGCTGTCAAAACACAGGTGTTAATAAATTAGATAATCGGATATATCTATAATCTAATAAATTGCCTCTCCCTTAAGGTCACTTATTGGCATTGAATGTTGAACATTTGAACTGCAATGTTTGAACTAACTTCATCGGTCAATTCAGGTCGAAAGGCGATATTCGAAAATTGAAGTTAGGAGACAGACTGGAAGGGAAAATTATTCGATTAGCTAAATCTAGTAAAGACGAAGATAATTGAGAATATCGCTTTACGGTTGAAAAAGCTGCCAGAGGTAACACTTTCTTAATGCTAAAATTAGCAAGACCTTACGGTGACCAATAGAACCCATCTTGCTTATTTCCTTTTAACAAATACGATTAAAAAAGGCAATTTTTCAAATATATCTTAGGAGCTGTACTTTGATGATTATATTAAAATAACCAACAACAAGGAAGAAGAGCATTGGATACAAGGAAAAGAGAGAAAACTAAGATGTTGAGGACTGAGCAAAGGTATTCGTGGATATTACCTAGCTTGAATTCTGAATTCATGTTGCACAGGAGTCACTCAATTGTGGTTCAATTCAAGAAAGTGAAATTTCTCTATCTCGAATACAGTGTTCTTTATTTGATTGTTTAACCATAATGCTCCATCCTGTCAATGCGATTTTTTCTTTGAAGGTTGGGAAACCATGATAATATTTTATGATACCAAAAGGCTTGAATGATTAATTTGCTAAGATGGATTGCAAAAATGGGCAGAGCATACTTTTTCAATTGCAGTATTGAGCAGAATTTTTTATGATTTGAAATCGCAAATTAGCCACCTTTCACAGCAAACCCTTAGTTAGTAACCGATTTGACTTGCCATTGCCTACTCTTGATGAATACAGGTTTAGTGCTACTTATTTCCGAAAAAAAGGATTTCAAAAGTATCATTTACCACTTAAACAAAATGTGAATTTCAAAGTGTGCACACTGTTCCATAGAAATATGACTGTAATTGTTTATGGACACTACTATCCACTGGCTTAAATACCTGCAATTTCGAAATTAAGGCTTGAATATGTAATAGCGACTAGGCAATAGGTAAATTTAATTAGATCAAGAAACATTTACCAATAAATCTGCTCGCATATAGAGGTCAACCAATAAAATTAGTGCGTGCTTTCTGTTGTTAATCTGATTGGATATCGATTATTGAATACAGGAACTGTTAAAATTCTTAACAATCATTTGGATTCTACACTTCCAGCTGGCAGCGTGCTCCATTATGAATACTATTACTTCAGTAAATGCAAACAATTCAAGTAAGTAAAAGCAATTCAATATTTTTGTGTATTAATATCATAGGTCACTGATTCCTTATATCTCAATTTATTATTGTTTGTGTCATAAATTAAATCTCATCTTACATGTCGTTAAACAAAAGAATCGTCTCTTTTTGATGAGAAGAATCGCATTCTCTCGGACTCTTATTTTACTTTGTTCACAACTTTTCCCGAGAGTGTGTCAGTGAACATCTAAGACATGAACTCCGACTCCATAGACGTTCACTTGGACTCCTATGTCACGGGTGTATTAGAGTGACTGCCGTAGGAAAACATCCAAACGTTGACGAAAGAGGAATATTCAGTTACAAAATAGGTAATATGGGCAAAGTAGCTCTTGAATATTGGCCGAATGACCGTCATTGAGCCTAATAGGAGAGCACAAATTTCCTAATATCAGAAAAAATTGAGTTGAGTTGGGTCACTGGTGTATTTGTCAGAGTTGTACGTCTACGCGAGCTGCTTGAAAAAGAAATAATGAAAGCGGGGTTGGTTTAAGAGAGTTTTTTTGTCGCAATGTCACAATAAGGTCATCCAGAATGCACCGCAAGTTAGCAGGATTCGGTCTAGTTTATATGTTCAAAACTAACAAATAGGTCAATTGAATCCATAGGTCACCTTGAGCGTAAAAATGGCGAGCACTGATCAATTAAAAAAAAAATTAAGATGGTCATCAACTTCATGTAGAATACTTGAATGCCACAGTTTCATCTGATACAGATTTTTCTTACCATTTTATACCATCTGCCTACTGGGTGAAGGAGTCTATCAGTTCGAGAAATCACCTTCGAATTTTATGGAGATAAATCCATTAGCGTTAATCTAGCAATCAAGTACGTGTCGATAGTTTTAATTTTCAATACAAGCGAATTTTCGTAAAGTCATTTCGTTATTAGAATGATGAAAATTAACATTCCAAATGACAAGCAGATAGAGGTTGCCATCACGTTAAATTTGGCATCATTTGTTCCAATGTAAACTAAACCAATTCTCCATTTGTCCTTTTTAAGGACATCAAATCTTTTGCTAACTTTGATATCAATTTTGTTAGTTCGTTAAAATTTATATTGCATTTTAAGTACTCTTAAAGCTATCTAGAAACTGTTCGCTTAGCGTTTATGATATATAAATAAAAGTGCGGAAATCATAATTTGATAGCAACTATTAACCATTTTATGGTTTTCAGGACAAAACCTTAATAAAGTATGCCCATAATTAAATGAAATCCAATTATATGGGTCAAAAGGTCACCAGAAATAAAATACATCCTTCACACAATCGAGAGCTTAACCGATTAATAATCAAGAGTCTGTCACAGAGAATGCCCTTAGTATTTAAATGTTCTTTCTATTTAGCCAAAATTCCACTTGAAAAACAATTTATGCCTCAAATCAGCTTTGCTTTAGGATTTTTCATTAATAGTCCTTTTCTGTTTCTTCAATTCACGAGTTAGGTGTTCAGCGTTACCTTCCCACAGGGGGAAGTGTGAAATCACATTTATTATGATTGGCCAATAGTGAGTGTAGTCGAGTCGGAGTTTCTCGACGGAGAGGCTAAACGTTGCGTGCCTACGAACACATGCGACATAGATACGACGAGAATTCACTTTTCATTTACAGAGACAGAGAAAGTAAGATTGGCATAGAAGTAAACCCATTTCAAGTTACCTACACGAGGGCATATACAAGAATTCAGATATGCATCCTCTATTGAATTTTCAATAGTTGATTGATGTTTAATAGTAAAATCCTCTATAGGATGCGTCACCAAAATTTTAATTTCTCTGTTTAGCCACCGTTGAAGCTAGCTTAGCCAACTCTATGGAATCACTTGCGTTAAATTGAATTTTAACAGCATTTTCACTACTGGTAATTGATTTAAGTATAAAATAACACTAGCAGACTATAGGAAGATGGAATATCACAAGCTTCTGCAAAAATCACAGTGACGGAATGTAATGAGTCGGTGTTTGCAATTTAAAATTTTGTTATTCAATATCTTCTGAAATGGCAGATTGAATGAACGTCAATTGGAATAATTTTTGGACATGCCAACCGTATTTTCGCATCCCTGATTTTTGGACCTAAAGAGTATTTAAAGTTGTAATTCGTATAGAGTTAAAATCCAGATGAGAAATACTATCACCACAAATAAAGATTCGACGGGCTAGAAAAACACAGTAATAAAAAGTTCTACGAAATAAATACGCCAATGGAGATGATCACAAGAATAGGGTAAAGAGAACTCTTGATAACTCTAGACAAATGGAATGCCTTCTGTGGTTGAATTCTAGTTCTCCTCGTCTTGTTTGGCATGTAGCTAAAACTACATGTTCACGTACTTATTTCACACCACAGTACGGCCAACTCCAGGTGGTCAATGGACATCGCACTTTTGACATTTGGCTCGTTTATTTATCATCCAACGCGCCCAAATTGGAGCCAATTATTTGACTAAAACTGTGCTCTCTTTGTTCATCTGCCCACATCTGGTGGAAGTGCAACATGGCAAGTTGAAAGCCAATGGTGAAGGAGGTGAGACCATTTCACTGGAAATGAAGAAGTTAGAAAAGTGTGGAATTGTGTCCACGTCAGTTAGAGGAGTGGCTTGATTGCACATCGATTGGCGGAATGAGAATATTTAGAGACCAAGGTAATTAATGGTGCATTCAGTCATTTAACGCCTGTTTTTACTCCTTGTTTTTCAGATGGCTGCCAAGTAATAGTGAACGGCCATGCAAGTGGTGAATGTGATATGGGAGAAGAGGAGGTGATCGCCGAAGTGCGTGAAGAGAAAGGCGCTATTTCTGCTTCTCCTACGCTGGGCAACGATGACGGCGATTTCGGTGAGTATGTCCAAGATGTGCATTGCGTATCAATGGCCCATTAGTGCCCACGTCCAGTGGATGGGATTGCCATGCGGCCTGGTTAATTCTAGTCACCCATCGAGGTGTTTGAATGTGATTGACTCTGAGGAGCGTGTAATTTCACACATGAAGAAAGATGCAAACAGCATTACAGACATGCGGTGTCTTCTAGTGTGCTTTTCACGATGGTTTCACCACGTTGGAGGCCATTGTTCTGTAATGTATTGTGGGTGTGATGGCTGTAGGACTTAGTATTCGAGCTTGGAGAGCGCAATTAAGTTGGTTCCTTGCAACTTATGACTACCTAATGAATGGCAGGTCAGTATGACCACGTTGGGAGTGTTATTGCCTTTCGTCACTACGCACCGATTGTAAGAAATGAGAAAGACGACAGAAGTGAGTGTGCACCACGGTATAATGCAGAATGAATGACGAAGTCGTTCAATACTAGTAATTGGAACTTTTCCGATTTTGGGTAAATATTCTTTCCTGTATATTGCGTTTACTTTCTCACTTTAATTCGTAATTAACGTTGAAGCACCCAAAGAAGCGGTGGAAATTGAAAAGGATGTTGAAGCAGTCGAATTGTTATTGGAAGAAGATACGACAACTGGCGAAGAAGTCGACTGCTTTGAACAAGTGGAGGCAGGGGACATTTTGGGTGAGTGCCGCATTGACGAAATGTCTTTAAGAGTGCATGTAAATGTGAGTGCATAGAATTGGAAGGAATGCGCGTGGAATCGTTTTTCGCAGTGTGTGTGTGTAAATTTCAAGAGGCAAATTAGCGTATTGGCAGAGAGAATGCGGGAAAGCATTACTTCTACTAGGCAATCTCGAGTGGTCAACATTGTACATGGCATAGTAAAGCATCAGAAAGCATATATAGGGTTACACCACCAAAGCGCGCTGTTAGCGGAAATGAACTTGGTGCTCTCTCCCTCCCTCCCTCCCTCCCTCCACTCCACGCGATTGGCCACTTATCATGAAATACTTGTCACATTCCACGTGAATTGAGTGACACATGGAATCACATTAGCCGCCGAATGATATGCCAGATAGTTGTTGCTGTTATTGGTAGTAGAAGTTAGAAAGGTTGTAATGGTAGCGTTCATTTGAAGTCCAACCAACTTACACGCTACTTCTGTTTCAGGAGGCCCAAAACCAGGAGGTGCCCAAGAACCAGAAATTGGCCAAGAACCAAAATGCGGCCAAGAATCAGGTGGAGAAGAACCAGAAGGCGATCAGAGAGAGATTGGCCGTGATGAAGATGAAGTTGAGGAAGTGAATGTGGCCGGTGAGTAATAACACCATTTTGGATGCTTTTCATCGAATTTGCACAACGTCGAAACACTCGAATTCGAATTAAATGTCAGGCTCAAGTGTGGCTGCAAACATAGCTTAGACTATTGTGATTGAGATTAAGCACTACAACTTAAGGATTTAGATAAGAGAGCTTCTTATGAATTGATAATTACGAATGTAGTAATGCCAATTCATTGTCTATATAGCACTTGGAGAATCGGAAGAAGAGATGGGAAGCAGTGAGCCTCTTTCCAATGAAACTGAAGAGGCCGAGGTAGAAGACAAAGTCCACTGTGCTGAAACCGAGTGCTTGGGTGAGTTGAGCAGTTTGACGGTTAGGCAGCTTCGATAATGTCACATTTGCTAGTGCCATCTCTAATTTTATAGTGCGTAGGCACGAAGTTCATATTCCTTCTTAGTTTTTCTATAATCTTCTTTATTGATTTTTCTAAATGAATATGGTCTATTTTTACGCAGTTGTTCTTTTTCCCTTCTTTCCTTTAAAGATGTCCGTTCTCTGTTTCTTTTGTTAATAGTACATCTTTTATTTTTTTGCTCTCTGTTTCGAGTTCTAATGCATTCTTGTAACTTTTTAAGCTTCTGAATTCGTCGGGCCAACTAAAATGTCTTCTAATCTTCCTAATGGCATCTCGTCATACACATCGGTAGCCAGACTTGCACCTGCGGTGAAAGTACAGGCAAGTGGGCAATAATCTCATTTTTCTGTTATTTTTTTAAATGGCATAATCTATATCTCCCGCACAATCCTTCCAATTTTTATTATATTTATACATTGAACTGATAATGCTAAAGTTCTGTCAAATGGGAGCTCAGAGAAGGAGGATGGGAATAGCTCACTTCTTTATGGAAATTTAATCCGATTTTCAATTTTACTATTCACCTTTTTAGACTAGTGGTCAAACTCTTATTTTAATTCAAATTTTGAGAATTAATTTGTTCTCACTTGGCATTAAGTAGCCCATGCTATTCCCATTCATCCAAAAGTGACTCGCCAGTGCCAGTTCAGCAGGGTTTGACATTTTCTTTTCTATTTGGTAGTGACGCTTTGCGAGCAAATTTCTCCCTACTGCTAAACTCACCTCTAGAAATCCCAAATAATTAATTTATTTATTTATTGAGAGCATAGAAGTTAGGTAAAACTTCGATTCATTTGGATAATTATTGATTTAAATTTACGTTGATCCCTTCTAGGTTGGAAATCCAATTGAAGTGACAAGTCGATCAAATACTGTAGCCATGGCAAATGCTGTCAAAATTTTTGTAAATAATGAAACACCTGCAAGTGAAACTCGGAGCCAGAAACTTGGAAAGCACGAACTCAGAGCTTATAATCAATCGAAAAGAGGGCCAACTAATTTTCAAGTTCCTGCACAAAAGTGTGTGGATAATAGACGTCCCAAAGCGAATTTTAGTAGGTGGAAAAGTCACCAAGAGACCACGAAGGACAGCGTTCAAAAGAGCACAAAACCTACTCCTCCCACCTCCTTAAATGAAGCAGGAAAGAGCACACTTTCTGCCATTGACAGTGGGTCAGGGGTGGTTGTGAAGTTAGCGAAAGCTAAAAACAAAGGGAGGAGACGATCAATTCTGTCCAAAATGTCTCTCAAGGAAGGTGGAATTGCAGAAGATGCTACCACAAATGAAACCGCCGTTAAGCCCACTCCTTATCAGTGTCTGGAAGAAACTAAGCAGCTTTTAAATTACCTTCAAGACGAAACAGATTCCACTAAATCTGCAAGTGCTCGATCACAGGAAATCTCAAAGAATGGAGCACTAAATAGGAACTCGGTGAGATTTATTGCTTGCAACTTGTCACACATTATTCAGCTATCCATTTTTGCAAGGGCTCTTTTCAAAATGGCAGGGTACTACGTGAAAATTAGCATTTACATATGATAAGCCAAGGGCTTGGAAAATTGTTAAAGTTAGTTGATAATAAATCGTCCTAAAGTGATTGGGCGAAATATTTTGTTATCGGTGAAAGAGTACTGAATGTATGCAAAGTTCTCCTGACACAACTTCGAAATCTCTCTACTTTTTGTGTTAGTGAGATACTTTACTATGTGATAGTGTCAGAAGTTGAACTGTGGTTGTGGCTATTAAGTTCTATTTTGTCAATAAATCATTCAAAAGCTAATAATTTAAAATGATTCTAGACTAATGAGACTGTGGAACAAGAATCGAGAAATTTAAAGGAATCATCAAAATCCGCATCGAAATCTGTTAATGTTGATACAGCAACAAGAATCCAGCCGGCTAATCACGACCCTGAAAAACAATCTTCAACAACTGCTGCCAAAGTAGGCATCATGAAAGACTCTTCTTCAAACAAAAGAATCTCGGAAGTCACCACAAAATCGAAGAAAACGTGGAAACAGCGTAAACGAGCGCGTAGGTTCACCTTCCTAATTGGATTAATGATATTGTCTCTAAAGTGTCTTGATTCCGTGAGAGTTATGGATTGGTAGATAGAAGTTTACTGTTTGAAACTATATTAGCTAGAAAAACATATATAGAAATCAAAATTAGAAATGAATAATATTTCCAATTGACTGACCTATTGATCCAATAAAAATATATCGAAATTATTTCCTAATAGGAATGAAAGCGATGGCGAGAGTAACTGAGATCGAGGTAGGAGAATTAGTGCCTAAATCTGCGGTGACAGAGCAGGAGACTGAGGCAGACATTGATACTCAAGTGAACAAGACAGCAGAGGAATCTGCTCCCATCAAGGAGGTGTCTAAAGTCGTTCAAAAACCGAGCAAAGCAAAGATACGCCGCGAACGACGTAAACGAGCACGTAAGTTTACATTTCTAAAAGATTCAACGAAAAGCGAAATTTTATTTTCACTGTAGAGTAATTTAGTCTAATTGTATTTTCTTAAAATTATTTTTCTCTAGAGCTGAGGAAAAAAATGGCAGCAGCTGTGGCCGCAGCTTCTAAAACCGTCAAGAAAACTAAGCGGAAATCTGAACATGTAAGTATACTATTAAATACACATGTCTGCGACGTCATCTACTCACTCTAACCGATAGGCTTGTTCTCACTTTAGAGTGCTGTAGATGCTTCGACTTCAAAAGTTGATTGTGTCGACGCAACTCTCACTAAAGGAGTAAATTTGGTCACTCACTTAATACCTTACCTTTTACTAACAATTTCAAGTGAAATTTGATTAAAACAGTCTACTAACTTGTTTGCTTCTTTATGTTAAGGTGGAAGTGGGAGGTGCACAGGCCGCAGCGTTGAGTAAAGAGGCTAAAAGTGGCAAACTTCAGCAGATGAATCCTGCATGTGAGTTTTGGTCCAACAGTGAGTCATGCGTAGCTGGCAGGGCTGAGAGAGTGGGCGCTTTCATTTTTTCGTTCCGTAGTCTTGAAAATTTACGAAATCATTCACCGTCGAATCATTTCGAATTTCTAAGTAGAAAGAAAAAGTATATCTAGCATTAAAGCAATAGATTTTTAAATCTCATCTCGCGTTTTCAACGTTCTTAGCTCAAAATGTCAAACTAGAGGAAAAGGGAAACCCAAAGCAAACCCCCATTTCGACATTCCGGTCACCCGGTAAATCTGCATCAAGTCCTGAATCTGTAAGTCTACGTTGAATCTGTGCCATTGGAATTGCCAACCTCAGTGATAATAACTTGATGCATGTTTTGCGCTGATCACTTTAGGGTACAAAAACCTTGAAAATCGGCCCTGCAAGGGATTGGCTTTTTCGAGGAAGGAAACTTAGAAAAGGGGCTAGAAGAAGGAAGATTCGGAGGAAAAACAAAATTGTAAGTCATTTACTGAGAGCCATTCTTTTTAAATAAATAAGCAGGAAATGCCCATTTTTGTTTTTTAACCTTATTTTAGGTCCGCAGGTTGTTGTCTAATCGATGGTTTCTGCCGGTAAGCGATTGTATCTACTGAGATGGATATTGAAAAATTGATAAAGTCATACTCAGCGCCTCCTTTTTTTCAGGGTGTTGTCGCCGCTGCAGTTTTAGTGCTTGCACTTTTTGTGCTCTTTTACTGTTATTCTTAAATGAAACGGTGCACGGATGTATATGAGATTTTGTGTACATTTCAACAAGAAATCCCTCTCTTTTGATTCCACGTTTTATCATAGGGGATGTAGGGGAATCTCACTATTTTCCCACTAACTTCAGCTTGAAGTGCGTGCTCCTATTCCTAGTATGTTCTTAAATTAACCTATCTGAAACTTCCCAATTAAAGCATCAAATCAGAAATGGACTAATATCGTGATTGGGGTTGCCCCTATGTTAAATGAGGCTTAAAAACTTGTATTTTAAAATAATTAGAGTGTTCAGTCTTTGAATTGGGCTAGTACGATATTGATACCAAAATGGAAGCATCCACCGGGTCTCCACCGGCTCGCCTTGGTTTCAAATTGTTGATAATAGGCTATTTGTCAAAAAGACGTTTCAGTGAAGTGAAAAAAACTAGACGAGGAGATCATTGTAGGTATTTATATGATTAGAAAACTTCATATTCTCTTCTGATTTGTAACAAAACGAGCTATGCCATTTCATTCGGTTTCCTGGACCAAGGAGAGCGGAGCAGTGGGAAAGCCAAACTTAGAGCTTAGCGTGGTTAAGGTGGGTAGAAAATAGCCAGGGGGTCACTTCCTCTTACCTTTCGTAAGCTCTATGCCCCCTTAGTCTAATTCCGCTCCTTCGCACATCCTATAGACTTCAAACACTTTCGTCCTTGCTTAACTGTTTGATTTGCTCCCAATATTGAGCCCTCTAGACCATCCAGTCGACCTGTAGGAATTTACACTATGCTGTGCCATTGAGCTCAGAGCGATGAATTCCTACCGAGTATTCTATCGTCGGTAAAATACGGGATTAATAAAAATAATCATTCGTTTTACCAATGAAGCATTCCATATAATTTAAAAAATGAGTACCACTTTATAAAACTAAAAGATTCGTTATTAAAGTGCTTTATGACCAAACTTATAATCTACTTTGAAGGCAGCTTAAGCATCGTCTAGCCTTTAAATTCGTGTCATACACTGTTTCCTAACTGGCATTTTCATTATTTAAATGGCCAACTGAGTTCAAAGTTGTCTCTTAGAGAAGCGGGCTCCAACGTTTGCACGAAGATGCGGGATGGATGACTGCGCTGAGTAATTCATGTCTGCCTGTACAAATAGCGTAAAAAGTAAAGAATTTGCGTTAAGGCTAAAGATGATAGAATTTGAGCAAGAGGAGTGATTTAAGTATGTCTTTGTGAATTTTAGTCGGAGACAAATGCCTCGAGCCTCTTTCTCTACAAAGAAAATAGCATGTTTGTGGCTAAGGGCGGCATTTGCGCTATGGTGTTCCTAAATGTATTTTTGGTAAATATGGGAAAGACATCCGAAAGAGGAA
The DNA here is from genome assembly GCA_000469805.3 of Hymenolepis microstoma. Classification (NCBI taxonomy): domain Eukaryota; kingdom Metazoa; phylum Platyhelminthes; class Cestoda; order Cyclophyllidea; family Hymenolepididae; genus Hymenolepis; species Hymenolepis microstoma. Next base: position 84,427 of record LR215993.1, on the reverse strand, counting down.
GTGGCCAAAAAGAATGCGAAATCCCTACACGACTTCGATTCTTCCCTTGAAGGTAGAAGTGAAGCAGAATAATTGTGATTCACTACCAGCAGATTAAATTAATTCGTTGATAATAGTCGCATCGATAGCGCAAGTGGAAATACACTTCTGCCTTAGCCAATTTCGTTGACCAGAAAAGGGTCGATCCATGTTTATATCGCAGGTGTATTACATTAGTATATCTATCGACGCGAAAATTGAGGGCAGTTCGAAAATACTATCCTCAATATAAAACATTTTCTAAGCTGTTAACACTGTCTGTTCTCAATAATAATATATTTACTTTACAGTCCAAAATTGGGTTTTGGTATCCCTTATGAAAATCTTTAAACTCTACAATCCTCGGTGAAATTTTGAAAGTAAAGTTGTACCTAATTGCATCTGCTTTACCAAGCCTTAGAAAGCATATTAATTTTAGCCTAAAAATACATTTTGAGCATTACATTTATTTCGATAAAATTGTAGATTTACATTTTGCTCTTAACCATATTTGCCAATTTTTATACGTCTTTAGCTTTGAATATTAATTATTCTTTTACTAAAATTACATCTTGACTGTCGATTCATTAGTTCTTTCAATAATACTTCTATGAAATATCCACCTGTGAAAAGGATTTTCATTCAAAGCTTAAAACTCGAAAATGCGTTATCAAACTGATTATATCAAACTGGAAACTTTCTCCAACTGCACTAGTTTTTTGATATTTATGTTTACTAACACTCATTTTTTCTGCGTTGAACTAATTGGGCACTGACATGTTACAAAATGATTGGTTATAGGTTATAATTGCTCAGTCAAATTAAATGCTTTCTACTTGCTATTTTAAGTAGACAAAATTAATCGAATTTAAAGTTACTTATTTAACTCTTATAAACGAAGCAGATCCACTTTCGGAATTTTTGTTCAATAAAGGTAATAAAAGCAAAATTTTCTACATATCTTTAAACTGTGAGACCTTATAAAATTCATTTCAAGGTACTTTCTTAGCATTCTGACTTTGAGGGCGCAATGAACCTGTTCTAGCATTTGAATGAATTAATAACAATAGAACACAGAATTGAGTGCAATATAACTTTGAATGATGTCGATACAAACATCGTGTCGTGTGTATTGGAAGCAAATAACCACATCCAATGCATCCGCATGGCAGTTAACTGCATGTTATGTCGTTTGGAGCAATACACAACTCGCATATTAAGCACATTCAGATGCTGTTTAAATTAGATACATACGATGAAAATCAGAGTAAATGAAAATTCGTATTTGAAACTACTCGAATCAGTCGGTACCTTTTAGGCACACCACTTATTGACGACTAGGGTTAATGGCAGTTAAAAGATATAACTATTGCCATTTCTTGATAAGTGGTTTCTTTATTGAAATGACGCTCGTCATTAAATAGCTTACGAATGGTAAACAACTTCCAAGTGTGAATTAAATTATTGAAATTATTTGATATATTAAAGCATTCAAATTGGAAATGCAATCTAGTGCTATTAAAGCGACAATTCACTGATTCACGAAATGATCCATTTAATGTTCTTGCGAGAATCGCACTCATCTCCTCCTATCTCTATTCATATGGACAACTTTGATTCAGGCGACTGCAGCTCTGTCGATGCACATATCGGTTTATGAGAATCAATTAAAGAAGAAATACAGACCGAATCATATAGAAGAGATAAAATAGATCAATCATGTTGCTAGATCACCGCGAAGATGGTCAGAAAAGTCGCCTGAATCTATCGAAAAACAGATAAGGATTTACATACCTATCGATTCTTCTTTTTCCATCAGTCATATCCGGCGATGGCGATGGCTATGAAGTAGCGTGCAAATGCACATCTAGGCTTTCCATGGTGACCTTCATGAGGATCTCACAATTCGCTGGTCTTAAAACCCACTCTACTTGGCTGTTACTATTAAAGGCCACCTTAACAAATGCGGGGCTGGATTAACTTTCATTATCGAAGAATAGAATATTCGATTTGGTGAGACAAGTCATCAAAATTTGCCAACTGGCCAGTAAGTATTTGGTTTGTAGCCAAGGAACGCCTCTTGAAAGATTGATTTTTGCATATAAAGCTTTGAAGAATCATTAAGAAATCACCGTATTATTCCCATAAATGTTTATTAAGTGCCTTGGCGGCGCAATAAGCACCATATACTTCTGCCATGTCAGAGATCGCGGTTTCCATACCAATTGACACATACCTAGTGAGTAGAATGACCAAACGCGTTGGTTAAGTAGGGAGAGTAAAGAGAGCGCCAGAACTCTAATCTCTCATCAAGGAGGCTCCATGATGCCACTTCCTCCCCAAGATGAACGTTGAAAGATGGTTTCCAAAATAGCTTTGTAAACGTAGTATACAGTAGAGTAATCAGTCAAACAGATGGGAAGCAACTTTGGGAAATAAACTAAAAGGAGATTCAATCGTTGCGATTTGAGGTAATTACCTCCTTTTTTGCTGCTGCTGCTTTTTCTAATTAACTCGCGCTGAAAACGACACTTCCATGGCTTTTTGTACCAAATTAATCCATTCTCATCATTCTTCAATAATCTCCCCACCTCCTGTTGTGCAGATTGCTTGGAACAGGTGGTAGTTGCTTTCCCATGATTTATGACTTATTTATATAATCTGGAAATGACACTTATTTGCTGAACTAACAGAGGAATAGTTAATCTTGGTTAGAAGTTTAATTGCAGCCAGCAAGACAGACTTAATAGAATTGAACCCATGAGATGATTGGTAGACATGAGGTCACCAGTTTTAGAAAATAATAATTTGAATATGTATAATATGTACTTATTTCCAACAAGGATATGCGAAAGGTACTAGTATTTAATTGCAAATTGATGACACTTCAATTGGCCCAATTCAATGCGTTTCAATGCGTATTGAGAAGTGAAAAAAGTGACAAGCGTGCTTTATGTATTGCACGTACTGGCTATGAAAAATTGACACACATGGGCAGAGTACTTCACGCGCCTCAGGTTGCCAATTTCGTTTGGGCTAACGTTTACAATTAGCGAGCACTAAATAATGTGACAAAATGGAAATTTGTTGTTGCTAAGATTATCCAGATTCTCATCGTCTCGAAATCCTGTCCACTAATGGCATCTGCTAACTCTAGCAATTTTACTGATGAAAGAGAGATGGAAATAAATACTCATTTTAAGTCTAGCAGTCTTACCAAACTTCATTAATATCTCCTCGTGTTATTTGCTGTGTGTACGAATTGGTCGCCGCATCGTCTAAATTCAGATTCTACAGGGTTTCCATAGAAGTAATTCCTAACATAAGGTGAATTTTTTGCAAACTCTTCAAGAGGATTGGGAATTATTTGTTATTTATGCACAATGGTAGAAGTTTAATTGGTTACTTGCAGAGAGCAGTCCAGATATCATATGATAGACGCCATTCGCGATAAGCACATCGACCACTCCACTTTTCTTCGTCTGAGTTTTGTAAAATGAGTTCTATGACAGTGACCTGATGACCTGATGTGAAATGAAGCTATAATAACAAGTATGTCTATTCAAGGGGCCAATAGAAACATCCTGTTGGCTCAGCATTAGATAATAATTCTAACTTCTTTGATTTAACGCTCTTTAAGGTAATTAAAATCGTTTTCTTTCCTTTTACTAACGCTTAGCATTAAATAGAAAAGGGAGATAGATGTTAAGATTTAAAATACTATACAAAGGTATTATCTAAGACCATAGGCATTAATCTTAATAATTAACGCCTTGTCAGAAATGCCAAATGGCAACGGGAAAGTTTAGAAATAGGCACATAACGAGAGGAATCAAATAAAGCATATGATCCATGTACCATTACTAAAGTATGAATCTGAATTTGTTTAATCACCACTTAGTCGCACTCTTTCTTTGCCTAGTGGAGTTTATCAATTCTACTTTGCCTAGAAATGTCCAATTTCGCTCAAAAGTGCATCTGCACTCCTGTCTCACGCGCGTCCTTGCTCAAGTGACTCCTATAAACTGTCTCTGCATTTCCACTCATATCTACACTTGCACACAGACACGCGCTTGTCTTTTGATCTGTTTGTACGCTTTCTCTCATCTCCTCTAACTCCACCTCACCCCATCTCCCCCCATCTCCTTTACTCACTCAAATCCTCACGCGGTTTAGTCCATACACTAGGACCAACTCAAATCTTCGCTTTCCTCTTTTTTGTTGTTGCTGGTTTCAGCTCATCAGTTCCTACAAACTGATAACTACCAGATTGGTGACATCGGTCCGTTTTACTCCAACAGGACAGCCTCATTCACTACTAGACTTCTGTAAATGAATTTTTGGACTTGAAGTTCATTGTTGGTGCTGAGACTGGGAGTCAACGATCTTCTTTGACAACGTCACAGACCGCCAAAATAGCGAAAGTTATTTGTGTTCTTGCCACGTCAAATTACCAAACTGATGATGCGTCCCCAATCCTCGCACCAAGTTTATTAACTAATATACGAAGCGAATTGATGAACTTATTTTGGAGTAAATGATATAATGAGTGTTCTTGAAGAGTATAACGTCACGGAAAGCGATCTGACTGAAAGCTGAAACCAATATTTTCAAAGCCTCAAGTTAATCAAAATATAATTATATTAGCTGAGTTTTTTCCATGACTTTTCGAATAATGCTTAGGAAATGAAAAAAACCATCGTTTGAGTTACATACACTCTTCAATCCTCTTTTGAGTCTGAAGGGTTCCACCAAAAACAAAGAAATCATCCGGTATTACTAAGAAGAGCCTGTTAGATGTGACACGAGTTTTCAGGTTTTATCCGAACTTTGCTAACCGGGAATTCAATCCAGTTGGAGTACCATTCTTTTGCTATCAGACAAATTCCAACAGGTTTGTTAAATGTGGAGTTAGGAGATATGCATAAAGGCATTTAGAAACGATGCAGCTTCTATCAAACTGCGATGAAAGATGGGACTTCACCGAATTGTAAATAAACATCATTAGCCTTTCGTGAATATTGGGACACCAATTGAAACCCCCTATTTCAAAATTGAAATTCATATTTTATCGCCATGAATTGTAGCTTGTATTGAAACTTATTCATCTTCTGCTTAAATGGTGAAATGATACGACTTTGGAGCATAACAGAAGGAGAGGGATGATATTTCTATGGCAGATAGTGTGTGTTGTTAAAGCTCCTTGAAGATTTATGTCATTAGCTTTCTCTTCAAGGCAAACTATGAAATTATGTGAAAATTGAAAACTCTTCAGGATAAACATTTAACGAGTTAGGTTATCATTGGATTGAACTCGTCCTCCCCTTTGCGACAGTTATTACGCCGTCCTAACTATTCTGTCCAGCTGTACAAGTGTTTACCCAACACACGCCCCTGGCAACGGCCATATTGAATCCTATCCCTGTCACCAGCCGCTCCAAAAATCCGCATTTCCGCCTTCAGTTCGAGAGAGGCGGAAGGGACTTTAGTTCTTGATGCTCAATTTTTGCATAGTTAAAACATGTCCATAAATCACTTTAAGTGAGGTTGCAGATGTCGCAATTTTGCTCTCATTCAATTTTGTGAGCGTTTTTCATAATTATTTAATTCTTTATCTTGTTACTGAATGTTCTAAATTCCCAGTACCCCTTTGTTAAACATACAACTACCCAGAATAAGAGCAAAGGAAGAGAGACCATTTGTAGCTCAGACGGCGGTTCACTTACTTGGCAAAGTAAATATTCTTATATGGACTTGAAAAGGCGATGAATGATTGGCTGCTGGCTGGTTAGCCAATAATTGCTGCGACGGCCTCTCCACAGGTGGTCCCACGTATTGATGTGGAAGTGCGGGGAATGCAATCGTTTCGATAATTCTGTGTCTGAGAGGTGAAACCAGTGCATTCCCCTCGAGTTCTATGAAAATATTCTATCCGGTTTTTGACAAATTTACATTTGAAAAGACTGGAATTTGAGGTTTTAATTTGTATAAAAGTGAAAATTCGTTACAGTTGGATGTAATTTAAAACTATCCTTAACGAATCGTCTATAGATAATGGCTCTGCAAAATCGAGGCATAATGTGTTGCCATGAAGCACAGAGCCATTTCAGAAAAGCAGTTTTAATTTGGCCAGAGTAGGTAAGAAATGCTCTCCCTAACCCTAACCCTTTGTGCTTCTTACTTATGTACTCAGAGGATTGAGGGTATTCAATCAACAAAATACATGCCCGACGGAGCTTAAAGCAGATTTGTTCAGTCAGTAGTGAGAAAAAACCGCTTGGTTTAAATGCGCACAAATTAACGGTTCAGATTCACGTGATTTATTTAATGCGACGTACTATTCAATTAAATAATGAGGGCCGTTAAATTTAGCAACATTCATTTATATCATTCTCTTTTTCGGTGGTGAGAAGTGAACGAAAGTATTTGTTTTTAAGATATGTTAGGTCGCTGCAATTTAAACAATCTACTTTTGAAATTATGCCTCAAATAGTCAAAGTCATCTTCGTCTGCCTAAGTAATAGAATTAGTGGCCATCATTTCATTAAGACAAAGAAGACCCTCAATTTTTTCAGTTCAATCTCTAAATCTACCTGTCAATACGATTTACCGGGAAAGATAGAAGGCATTTGCAATTTTTTCTGAGAAAAAAAAGGACTGTAATAAATAATTCGGAAGTTTTCACTGATGCCAATTCAGTCTGTAATCTCTTGGTAGTTGGTATGGACAGTTTATGGAGATTGGCACGTCAGGGCCCCTCTATTTAATTTTCATTTGGAAAGAGAATCCACATTACATGCACATTTTTTTCGTGGTCAAAGTTCAGTAATGGTGGAAAGTAAGGAATTCCTTGCATTATGGATCATGCCAATTTCCACGTCCTTCTCGCTGAACAGCTGTTTAGCATCCGTCTGGAGTTGCCGTAAACTACTCTGTGTGTGGGTGTGTACAAATTAGGCGACGCATACTTTTGGCAAATAAGTATTTAATACCATTTGGCCCTGCATTTTGTTAGAACGCCAAATAAAATACTTTAGTTGAACTCGAGGAATCTTGCAAGCTCCATCTTAAGTGCATTAATTTATCAACTTGATTGGTTCTCCACACTCAAACCTGAATGTGAGACCCTCTGTGCGGAAACTGTCGCTAATCCGGAAACCAACCGTTTGTGACATATTCAAACCTACATCAGAGTGTTTATTTCGTTAAAAGAAATCAAATGCTTGAACGAGTACTTGTCTCATTTCCTCCATAAATCTAAGCAGCAGAAGCCTTGTCCATCTTTCTCAGTCACTTTGTAACTTAATGCAACAATCTCTTCCCTTCAGCCATTTGAATTACACTTAAACCGCGCCGTTCAGTTTAGGTAAATAAAAGATTCCATTTTCGTTTGTGAGTTTTATGTGCGTGAATGTAAACAAAAGAACAGTAGTGGTGTCATGGCAGCCTTATAGCGTGTGAAGTTTTAACAGGATGACGCAGAGATGCCCGTTGTCAACTGACCCCTCCAAACACCACTGAGTCCTTCCATCAAGAATTTATGTACATAATTGCGTTTACTTGTTCCCGATGAATAAGAGATGGGCACTGACATCCATTGCATCAGCATGAACCGTTTCCGAATCAACTTAATCTGCGCCTTCTAAAAACGTAATACCCCCAAATATCCATACCTACACTGGGAACACTACCTTTTGTGCATAGTCAAAATTTAAGGTCTTTAAAGAATTAGCTGAACTATCTACTTCTAATAAGGTATGACAAACCTAAAACAGGTGAAACGATAGCTATTAGACAATTGAATTCACCATGCCAATATTCTAATCACTTAACTATAGTTAGCTTGAAAAGCATGGATATAGTATCATTGTGCGTAAAACTCATCGGGATAATACAGCAAGCAACCACTCTTCCTCCTCTTGATTATGCAGAAAATACCTCCCCAACTGCAATTTAAAATTATTTCTTTAAATGGGCGAGAAATTATTATTTTTTAGCATTTAATGACAAACCTTGGAAACTATTCACCTGTTGGTCTATTTCTGAAGATAAAATCATCAGTAAATAAGGCAATATGGGTCATTTAAATTTACAAATTTACCATCAAATCATTAAGTCGGAAACGGGAGCCATTCATAGAACTTAAGTATGAGAAGTTTACAATTCGTGCTGGTGGTGGAACGATAAACGTATTCAAGTATAAAACCAGAAGTTACGGAATCTGGTGTTCATCAGTGCACCTTCAGTGAGTGGAATGACCAATCATAGTTGCCCAGTTTGGTTAATAAATGGGATAGAGGTGACATAGGGTGACTCCACCCGCCTGCCAAAATAGAGGGTTTAAAGAATTCTTTCCCAAATGGATCTGGGAGTTATAATTGTAATGCTCAGTTCATTTCAAAATGCAAGAAGGCGAGGATTAGTTTGGAAGGCCTCCCAAAAGAATCGCAATTTCGCTATTTCAGATGGCATCTCGATATGTCAGTTATATAAATTACGAGAATCGGGCGAAGTGAGTGACGGGAAAAGGGCCGCCAAATGCCACGTTGGTGTGATGTGTGTGGCGGCTGCACACTGGACGCTGTCAGTTTATTGGCTGTTTAGCAGAAAAGACAGGCACATCGCTTAGTCATTCACACTGAACCAAGAATTTTGCCAGTCGGTCACTAACTATTATTAATAATATTATGTCCATTTGATTGATAAAATTTTCAGAAAGAGCTCTGAAGATTGCGTTCTTCAGACTCCCTCTTCAATTGCTCTATAAACGGTACTTTCAAAAGACAATTTAATTAAACTCTTCAAATCTTTAATACAGGATTGTTAAAGTTAATTGTCATTGAATTTTCACTGCCAGCTCCCCTTGAACCAACTCAGCAAAAATTGCAAAAACATGGCACGACCAAAACAAACTATTCTCTCATCTACTTGATAAACACCGATTTTCCACGTTAGAAGATCAAAAATGGTAAATTTTAATATTGATAATTTATGAGAAAATAAGATCTGTTCTCTGCATTACTTAAACCATTAACGTGATGCTTTGAGAAGGCTGATAATACTAGAAACAAGAACACCTACATGCACAGAATAACGACATCTCGACAAGTACTTGGACCACGAAAGGAAAGGCGTAAAAATAAGAAACAGGGCATTTATCGACGCCAAACTAGTTAGTTAATCAAATGAAAGTTGGGGTGGCCTAACGAATTCACTCTTTGTGACCCCTTGTTGCCCTTTTAGTCACATCATGCAGACTGATATGGGCATAGATCGGATTGACGCACACTAAAAAAAATTCAGGCCAATTCGAATAACCATGACTCATTATACCAAACGGTGTTACCAAACCAAATCCTCCTCTCCATCGACTGCGCAAAGAAGATCATCATTCAACAGTAACCAGATTTACTTTCTTGATTCAAGAACATCTTGATCCACATAAAGAAATGACAGAAGAGCAAAGAACTGAGGAAAAGGGGAGGAAGAAAATGAAAAAGAAGGATCGAATAATTGTTTAATAATATTATTTACAAGTCAGTAGTTAATAGTTAAAGAATATAGAAGGGAGAAAATATGGAGGAATCAGAATGAATTCATTGTTTGTTTTCCTTTTCCAGGCTTCTTTGAATACAGAGTAGCTCCTCACGCGTCTTAGCCAAAGCGGTCTTCAATTCGGAATTAGCCTCCTCCAGAACAAAACAATTGTGACATTCAGCGGGGACGTCAATTTCAAGGACAACTTCCTGGTCTTTTGATTCTCCAATCTCTACTAGCTCCTTTTGAGCAGACACTAACTCCGATGACTTTTGAGCCAAATCCTCTTTGATTTGATCAAATTCCGCCCGATTGGCAGCAATCTCGTACCTAGCAAGGGAGAGTTCCTCTTCCTTAGCCGAAAGATCCAACTCCAAAGTAGTGATTTTACCCTTCAGGTGCTCAATCGTTTCACCGCCGGTGCATATCTCTTTCTCGGCCACTTGATGGGCAAGGGAAACTGTCTCCAATTTAAGTTTGGTGGCCTCTAGCTCAGTCAGAAGGTGTGAGCATTCACCCTTAGTCTGAACTAACTCATTCTAAGGAGATGACAAAAGTGGAGTGAAAGGGCAAAACCAATGGAAACAAGTAAGAAATAATGGCGCACTTCTTTTTCGGTGAATTTTTGTTTGAACCAGGACATCTCTGAGGTGACTTTCTCCGCTGTCTTTGTTAATTCGTCTTTCTCCAACAGCATAGTCTCCTTCTCAGCAATCAAGTTCTTTACCGACACTTCTAACTCCACCAAGCGATTCATTGAGGCCTAATACGGGTGACAAAGATGAGAAATAAATACTACAAATGTCTGGTAGTAAGGGCTACTCGGTCAGCGAGTGAACAACAGACAAACCTGTTCGGATTGTTTAAGGTGACTGACTGTGGCTTGCAAGGACTCCAGTTGAGCGTGGAGGGCCTAAAGGTGGGTTAATTACGATAAAAAAAGACAAAAAGCGAAATAGGTAACGCGTTAAGGTGAGACTCACGTCATTTTGAGCCGACTTTGCAATAATTTGAGTGTCTTTTTCGACAATCTCATCTTGAAGTTTCTTGACAAGAGCATCAGACTCTTTCTTTACCAGTTCTTTAGTTTCTTTCGCGGTCTTATTCCTAATTTTTTTGCACTCCGCTTCGAGCCTAGCACACTCCTTTTTCAATACTTCAACGTCCCTGTTCGCTATCTGCAAAGAATCAATAATGTGATTGAACAAGGTAAACTCAACAGAGCGCGTTTGAATTAGCAAAAACATGAATTTGGCACGCATGCGCGGCTTTAAACGTGTGAGGAAACAAACACTCTAGACAAATAAAAGTATTGCGTGGCACTGACGTCAAAGCAACGCGAAATTATGACGGAGTAAACACTCATACGTGTTAAAATTGCAATTTCAATAATAATTTACTGCCAGTACAACGTCTGAGATGATCAGGAAGGCAATGACATTTCTGATAGTTTATTGAGATGATGAAGATACTCAACTAGCGATACTACAGAAAACGCATAAGCATTTCTTGAAATTAGAACTCACGTCACAACGCTGTTTGAAGCGGGTACTCTCATCGGAAAGAAGAAGAATTTGATCAAGGAGACTCTTTTCAATGGTCGCTTGCGTTGAGAAGTGAGGCGTAGGAGATAGGACCTGTTGAGGTGCCTCGACGTTCTCACATTGGGTGCATTTCGAAGCGACTTCTTTCGGTTTCTTCATAGACACACTAAAAAATGAGACGTAAAATATGCATCAACAGCAGAAACAAAAAAATTGCTTATGAGAACAACTCACGACTTCTTTTCTTCAATATAAGGTAGTTTTAAAGCCTGTTGACGCTGATTTTCCAACAGATTCTTGTAAAACTACAAAAACAGGCAGTAAAAGAGGTCCAACGATAAAAAACGGCTCTGAAGAAGTAGAGAGCTTACAATAACCTCGCTTTGTTTAGCAAGTAGTAGGGCCTTGAAGTTAACGATTTCCGATTTTGTTGGATTCTAGGGAGCGAGAAATAAAAAAAATGAGCAAATGACCCATTGAAAAAAATAAAGGCTATCTCTTACTTCGGAGATGTCGGGGATTTGGGAGGAGGATGACAAAGAATCGGGCACCGGGTGAGAAAAAGTGAGGTTTGGATGAGCAGAACGGACAGCTTCGACGGTAGCGCTGTCACAGCCAATGGCAAGGGAATGCTCCAAATGTCGTATGTAGGCGAACAAAGAAGACGTATCTTTAGTCACGGGAGCAGCCAGATTATTCTGGGAAGTTCGTTTCGTCTGCTGCTTTGCTAACGAAGCAACAGGAACAAGTTGAGAAGGGACAGGGGTTTCCTCAGCAGGAGTCATTAGTTTCACAGGCTCACGTTGATCTTGTTGTTGCGCAGAAGTAGGTTCCAATGGCGGACCAACTTTCTCCTTATTAACCGTCTTAATTACAGTTGTCTTGATATCCTTCTTTTCTTGTTGCTCGGCTGGAAATAAGCAAGAAAAATAAGTTGATTAGCATTAATACTAAACCTGCCCAACAATTACCTAAAAATATGAAAAATGAATGAATTGACTTACGACCATTATTTGATTTTTTCAGCTTTTGGGAAATAGGGGCAGAAACTGAGATTGTAGGAGCGCCATTTACAGACGCAGAAGCTGAAGACCCATTTAAGGATTCGCCATTCATCTTTGCTCTGGGCTTTTTGGCCTTTGACTGAGATTGCCAATCATCAAAGTTGTCGTCTATATGAAAATTAGATTCAAACGACACTTGATGGCTAGAATCAAACGATTCTTTTGGTTTGCTGTTTTTCTTTTTATGGTTCTTCTTTTTAGGTTTTGAAGAGACCGGATTTCCAGAGATGACAGGCTCTCCCATAGAGAGAAGAGACTGTCCCAATGCAGTAAATCCATTACTTTTAGTTGCCATATTTATCTACAGTTGAAATAAGCCGTATTTGGAAGATAAAATTAGTACGAGATTAAGTGAACTCTAATAAAAACAAAAATCAAATTTTCTGAATCGGGAAAAATAGATTACAAATAACAAACGATGAAAGACACAATTGGTAGAGGAACAAACCCAAAGATCCACGTTACATTTAAGGAAATGGCAGGAGCGTCACAACTTACCCCAATTCTACAATTATGATTGGATACTCTTTCTACGTCCAAGACAAACACTCTATTAAAACAACTTTGACCTATTTTCATCTCCTTTTAAACAGACTTAAGTTCGTAAAATGATTCTCAATTATGGTTGAGAAACAAATAATAATTAACGCTTAGTTTGAAAAATTTTCATTTTTTGTTCCAAATTATTATAATGTCATGCTAATTTTGTTAGAAATTGCAAATTGTTAAAATTGCAAATCATGTCGCTTATTTTCACATTCCGTAGTGCTCCTAAACTGAAATATAAAAAAATACATTTTTACCACGTCAGATTAGAGAGTAAAACTCAGGTTGAATTTGTTACTTTATTTGGAATTTTTTTCGACAAGTATTTCTTTGTTATATGACGACGATTTCTTCAAAAATTAGCTGCCAATAAGGATGCATATCCGCAACGAAATCATATTCACTTAATGGAACTTAATTTTCCTTCAGTGAAAAATCATAAGCCCTTAAATTTTCTGTTCAAATTTGCTGTCTGTACCGTAGCTTTTTGACTCTTGAATAATATTTCCACGCAAGTGTGCAGTGTGTTAAATTATATTTAGAATTATGTTTCATTTGTAAAGATATTCGCACACCCGGTGAAATAAAAATACTGCTATCATCAACATTATCTCTACCTCCATTCGTTGCCTTTAAATCCAACTTCTAAGCCTCGACTCATCTCATCTCAATAGCCTTCTGCCATTCGATCACTTCTGTGGTAAAATTAAGATACACTGCGTAGTTCAGAAATTACTCACTTGATATGATCATCCTGTTTAAATAGTTGAAGAGACTACCATTTGATCAAATACAATGAAGTTTCTAAATTTACTTTTGGAAAACAAATTAAACACTTATTGAAATTTATTATTAAATAACTCCTCACTAATTGACTTATAAAAATTATTCAATTACTTTCAATTATGTTTGAAAGTAATTATTTCCAAAAATTGCAAATTTCTGATAAAAGATCTAATTTATTGTCAACAAGATCCACGAGTTTATCGAAGAGCAGGCCCAAATTTGATAATTATGGTCTTACAAATATAAATAAAATTTAAACAGGAAAAAATTATCTTTTTAAAACTGCAAATCATTAGAATCTAACATTTATATCCGGATGTGCGAGAGACTTACCTCCACGTGATGCATCCTGGGCAACGTATATTCATACAGTAGAAAAATCTGTAAACCGGCAGTTGACTTCAAACTACCATGACCCAACTGTATGTCATATTCGACCACTTCCACAGTACTCACCTCACCTTATCTTTTTCTCTACCTTTGTGTCTGTCTCTTTTACATCTGTGGATCACTCTCCTGTTCTCCCTCTCGACCTTTTGTGACTTTGGTGTTTCTCACCTCTGTGAAGCTCGAAGTCAACTAAAGGACTAATGATAACTATCATAAAGCCTGTCATTTGATATAAATAAATATTCGGTTAGCAAAGTTAAGCCGATGTATGTTTTCTTAAAAATTGTTTTTTGCCAACCGGGACTCATTGACACTTTAATTTAACAGTAAGTTATGTAGCCAGGAAATTAAAAATTAACGCATATTTTAAACATATTCTCAAAAATTTAATCGTCTAGTTCAATAAAATTTTTAATCATAGGAACCAAGTAGAATTTACACTCTACATTACATTCTAAATAGAGATTACTTCTGAATTACAACTATATCATAATGAAAATCAACAGAGTAATTCAAAATCACGAAAATTTATTTTAATTTTCCCGATACTAACATATCTGAGCTTTATTTGATCTGTGTTTTAACTAATCGATTTAATTTACTAGACTCTGCTTAATACACACGCATATTTATGAAGATATTAATGCATGAATGAAACCAATCTTTTGTAAGCTACTTAATATTAAAATAACAGTTATAAGTGTAGATTGTTAAGCATCTAGATTTTGAATTTATTCTAGGTTTAAAGATTGCATTTTAAAACAATTTTCTTGGAATAATGTCTTCTAATGGAACAAATAGTAGCACACCTCGACACACTCCAAGTTCCGGTAGTGAAGAGGAAACAGTGACCCACGAGGAACAGGACAGAAATGTTATAACCACACATCCAAGTGTTCGTCCACAGCAGCCGGAACCATTAAGTCTTCTGGCAGAATCCCAGCGACTTCAACGTGAAATGCTTCGAGTTGAGATGGTATGTCTACAATTTGATCGGGATAATACTTTCCTGTTATTTTATATCATTCTAATAACTATGAATATTTTATCATCTTTATGATACAGTGTTTGGCCAGACTATTTAAGATACACAAATCAATTTTTTGAAAAGTGTATAAATTTATTTACAAGAAGTTTGATTTTAGATCTCTGGGATACTATCACCTTTTAAATAAATATGCAGCTTATTTATGGTTGGATTTATTACTGTCCTGTGTATCGATTTCCAAATTGATCATATGTATATAAATTTCATATAAATATACAGCATATATTTACCAGTAAAAATAGATAATTATAATTACACGTGAAATGAAAGCAATATGGCATATGACAATTTTAAGCATTAGAGACGCAAGAATCCCTTTGATAGAGATAAATATATTCAGATATTAAAAATATAGATTTTACTGTTAGAATATATTTCAGAAATGAATTTTAAAGCTTTAGACGATGTGAATCTGGAACAGTGTGGATTTATGAAGAGCTGAAGATGTGCAGATAACATCTCAGACTAGACTGAATTGACACCATTTAAAAAGATTTAACATCAATACTTCCATTTGAAAATATATTTTGATTCAAATCTTAATGTTTAAATAGTCAAATTCTCCCTTAATTAACTTCTTCTATGCCTGAAAAAAAGAAATTGCAAGGAATTTTATACATTGTTGTGCGATGAATTCTCAATAAGCAAATATATCAGCTACAAGGTCAGTAGTCAAGGTTATTTTAATGGCCATAATATTATGAATTATTCACCGCATATGATGGGGAGATTAAGTATAGCTTTTATTTATTTTGCCAACGGGTGCCTTATTTATTAGAAAACAAAACAATTTATTTAGCAGGAGTAAGAAGGATAGGGATGAAGAACTATTAAGAATTTAGACTGAGAGAGAGAGGGAGTGAAGAACTTAAATTTTTGCTTTAAATGTCGCAGCATCGGCAGTAACAACAGCAATCGGGAAGGAGGCTGTTGCAACAGTATCCGGATGAAGGTTAAACTGGGCCGAGAGCAGTAACGGGGGATGCAATTACAGTTGCGTTGAGGGAGTTGATAGGCGTGGCTTCTAGCTATGGAAATAGGTTGGCTGTGCGTTTCCTGAATGTGTGTTGCTCACTTTTTACCTCTCCTTTTAACTTTCTCAGTTTTGCTATACTCTCATCACCATCTTGGCATTTTCTGATAAGCTGCATTTCCTTGCTCTCATTAGCAACCGTATTCGCATTACCGCTTTTTAACTTCATTATGAATGATTTAATATTTTTATCGAGTCCTTCGCAGACAACGCCAACTGACTCCAAGCTCGATGTTTGATTCGACACATCTGAAGCATGAAATACAGATAGAAAATACTTTTCGCTTCCAGAAAAAAGTATAATGCCATTCTAATTGATGTGAAATTGTGTTTTCCTTGCATATTTGTGTCCTCTTTGTATCACAGATGTAATGTAATTTAAATGAGAAATGTTTATTTGAAGAAATCGTTGAGCGGCGTAACTATTTTTGATGGTAACTGAGATTATAAATAACTATCCAATACAGCAAATATTATCTGTAGAAAATCTAATTCTTAACAAATAAATGATGCTACGGTGTAGAAAATTAGATTTTAATTGAATTCAAACTAAAATAAACTGTTTCTGAGAAACGCTCATTAATGATATTGTGGAACCTCTGCGCGTTACCTTAAAGGTCTATATAGTCTCGTGCACTGCATTCTTACTGACTCACACCTCATCCCTAACTGAAGAGAGAAAGTTCAAGTAGTCAATCAATTCTATTATCTTATTTCGCCTGGTTCTGTCAACCCGAGTTTTCCTTGCTTAGTTTTGGCGCCTCACTCTTCCCCTCCCCCTCCCCCCCCCTCCCAATTCCTCTTTCTACTCCTTTTTCAGATTTACTTCACTTATGCTTACCTATTAACCCCTTGGTCTCACGCATTAAAGGCTTTTGAATCTCGCGAACCTTATGAAGATCATTAGCCTAATTTGGCCCAGCTCCTGATGCATTATTTATTTAAGTAAATATTAGGTGAACTAATGGATGCTGCATCTACTCAGACTCAGAGATGGGGAAAGGAGAACACCTAGAGACATTGCTTAAAAACAAAATCTATTTGCCTGTGAAAGCTTGAATAAGTGATAAATGATTGGCTGAAAGATAAGCCAATAATTGTGGAGACAGCTTCTCCACTCAGGTGTGGGTGCAGGAGACCAATCAAACCGAAAATTGAGTGTTTGAGAAGTGAGGGTGACGAGTTTCGATCAAGCGCAACGAAAATATTTCATTAGGCGCCCTAATAGACACGTATTCGCTCTTTTAGGAATGGCCTAATGAGAATTAAATTAGCGGATTCCGAAGTTTCAGACATTTCTTAATATCTTAAAGTTTTTCTTTGATTTGGCAATCTTAACTTCTCATTCTTCCTAATTTTTTCTCCTTTAAATGGAGAAGTTCCAATGAGACATGGGTCCTTTTTTGATACTTCTCTGCTTATAGATCTGGTACGCTTCGTTACATGTTGTTACAGTTTATTAATTGAAATTGTTTTAATTTCTCCTCTGAAGATATAAATGATTTCATGAGAAATTTGTAATTGATCAAGCCCAAAAATTACGCACAAAGAATTTTCGTGAAGCTTCTTTGAAAGTTGAACATTTTTAAAATACCAAGGGAGAAATGGCTGGTGCAGAGCTTAGCTCGGTGGGAGGAGGTGCGACGACTGCTCGCTCGGAGATTTCTCCCGCAGCTGAACCGACAAGTTTGGCTTTAATGGCATCACCTACCAGAACTCGCATTCAGCTGATTGAAGCCGAACTCCTAGACAGCAAACGTCGCGCCGCTTCCTTCCACGAAAGCAATCAACGACACCAAAAACTCATCCAAACTCTTCAGTCTCAGGCAAGTCGCTCTCCTATCTTGAAAATTTTATCTAAATTTATACCGCATTAGCATTATGGGGATATACAGATGACGTATTTACGTACGGACTTTGAAGATTTTGTCATCTCAAGTAGTTGTGCCTTGCTCCGTTGCCTGGCTTGACCCTTGTCGTTGGTAGGTGCTTGTACGGAAATGCGGTGGTGCTGGTCTCCTTGTGCAGAGTTGGGATCATCGGCAGCGGAGAGTTCAAGTGTGTCTGGTTAAAGTCACTGAATGTAGAATTTCGTTTTTGAAATGAGATGTCAACATTTTCGGTCTTAGGACTGTCTGCTGTTTCTAAAATGGTTCCTCTTGTACTTCTAAATAATTTTTATGATTAGTTGAAGGGTGTGATTTATGACGTTTAAAGAGTGATTTTCATAGATACTCAGTCGATAGTTCTTTGTCCATTTCTCACCAAGACTTCTTAATGTACTCAAGAATGGCTAAATCGAAGTCGTTATAGGATTATCAACAGATTCTCGATGACGTCCAACATGAACTCTACGACTTTTGGAGAAAGAAAAATGAAGAGACGGAGCTTTTTGATTCTTGGTCAGTTAGTTTAAAGGCGTTGATTTGTATCTCAAAGATGGTTGAAATATCAGAAAGAGAACTTTTAATTAAGGTAATAAAATATTCGTTGGACATGTTCTGAAGATCGTGTTTTCTTTAGGGTCACCAGTTTGATGGCTAAACAAAGACAATCACGCTTTGCAAGTCAGAATGCGAAGGGTTGATTGTGAATTGAGGCCACCTTTCTTTTGGTTTGGAGGGAGTAGTTAAAGCTACCACAGTCTCTGAATCTACCCCATTAATAATGGACTTTCCATTTCACCAGTCTTTGCTTTGATAGATTCTTAGTACGCTTGGGAGGTCATTACAGAACGCCACTTCACGACCACCGAGGTTGGGCGTTACCGAGCCGCTGTTGCTGCATAACTGTTGTTTATTCATAGGGTGTCAATTTATCCCCTCCCCCCCCGCTACCCTTCAAATCCTCCCTCTCGCCTTTGCACCTGACTCATCTCCATTAACTCCAGCCTCCTTTTCTTCAATTCAGCTTACACAGTCAAAGCGAAAGAACACCGATCTGGAAATGGAGATTGAGGATTTGAAATTAAAGCTCCAAAAGAATGCAAAGAAGGTGAGTTGAAAGTGAAAGCAGTCTTAGATATCCATTTTTGGGAATTCTTTTAGCTGCAATCAAAGGAGTTAGAGCAAGAGAGTCGGTTAGACGCTCGGGAGAGTGTGGCCAAAATGCGTGAGGAGAGCTTAATTGCTGAGTTGGAGAATTTAACGGGCGCACTTGAGGCGGAGCGGGCGAAGTAAGGAACGTTACGTTCTTAGGATTGAACTACTTATTTTAGATCAGCAGAGCTATCAAGGTCAAATGAAATTCTTCAGGATCAGATTGAAGAAGCAGCTTCAGCCAACCAGGTACTAATCTGCCTTTATATCCCCTTGCCCTTTTCCGACCAAATCTTTTTATTCCAACGCATTTATTCTCAACGCAGGGTTTGAGTCGAGATGTAGCCCAGTTGACCCAGGCCTGGAGGGGTGCAACTCAGGCGCTTGAGAAATTGGAGACGGAGTGGCAGTCGGAGGAGAACGCATTCAATGAGTACTTCTCAGCTGAACACAATCGTCTCCTTGCTCTATGGCGTGAAGTAGTGGCTCTTCGACGAGCTTTCGCAGAACTTAGGCATCAAACGGCGCGAGATTTCACCCAGGTATGTTAGTGTAACTTTAAGATTTATGAGGTAATTTAATTGGCTATGTGGTGAAATGTGTCTTCTAGCAAATCGAATTCTGCTTATTTAAAAATGAAAAAAAATAGATCAACCGATTTCTTCATCCAAGACTAGTCATGGTTATGATATGAAAGTGAGAGGATGATAAGATTAAGGCTCCATTTCAAAAGGCAAAGGAATCATTAATTGGGGTAATAGTATCTTCTGTCAAATTAAAAAACATCACAAGCTTAATCTAGAAGTTACGTCATGGAAAAGTGTATTGAAACTACTTTAATTCCTTCTTTCTGAAGTAATTACTTGCCTTTAAGAAATTGCTGCGTCGCTTAGTCAAGATGACAAATTTATATTTTTATCGTATAGAAATACTTAAATAGATAAAACTTTGCTTGTTTAAATGGGAAATGCACTACAATGGGTCACTTTCAAATACCGAAAATGCCAAATTGCCTTCTCCGAAATTATGCTGATTTCAACCTCATTTCGAATCGAAGAATCATTTTTTCCCAAGGTATCCTAATTAGCGCTATATAGACTAGGTCTTCCTTGTTCCAAGATCCTCTGAAGGATTCTCCTTTGGTTATCGAAAATATGAGTGAGATAGTATGAGGTCAGCAAAACTTACGCACAACAGTCAACAAGCAGCTATTGAATCCCGGTCATAATGAGGGCTTTTACAGATAGAAAGGTAATATCCTTAACTCCACTGCACTGATTGAAGAATTGATGTTGATAATGCGGTCGAATGGAAGCTTATCCTATCGACCGAAAATGAATGGTTCGGTGTAAATATGAGGTCTTTACAACTAAAATGTCAACAATTAAACTGGTTGTTGGTTCAACTATTATAGTCTTGAGGTTGGATATCTCGTAACACGAGCCAATTATATTTGAACAACAATATTACCATATCTTTGTCTTAAGATTTGGTGATATTGTGATTTAATTCGAAGCTAATTGAACGAGATAAACGATGCATTATCTCCTGAACATTTTCCCTAGTCTTCCTAGTTTGCAGTTCGTTTTATCTTGTCGGTGAATAATTAATGATAGAATCGAAATACTTATTACCTCGAAATCTACTTTCATTGAAAACTGCTAAAACTCTAAAACGATGAATGTCGTTTTGAGACTCTGCTTCATTTTGCTGTGGCACCTAATTTCATTAATTGCCCTCCTCTTAAAGATTTCAGCGCTTTCGTTTTTACCAGACACAAGTAAATTATCTGGTTTAAATCAACACATTCGAAGTGTGCGATTCAACCCTTTTGATAGCTTAATAATTCAGAGAAGAGATAACGGTCTGATGGTTTGACTGAAATTATTAATGCTAAAAAGTGACGGGAAATCACATTCAAGGTAATGACATTAGTACACACATTTCGTCAGCAGCATTATGGGATATAGAGAAATGCCTTATGTCACGAAATCGGTTGTTTCAGCTCAGTGAAATTAATGGAATATAAAACTCCTAATTGTTAGGATTAAGGAAGCCATGTATGCATATCTGCTGGGTCCAAGTTTATGAGATCGTTTTACTGATTATCTTCGTGCAATATATAAATCTTAAAATTCGGAATCTTCAGTCGGAGAACGTCTAGACTGTCTTCTTTTTGGACAAGGTGAATGCTGTAAAACCTTCTTCATCAATT
Organism: Hymenolepis microstoma; assembly: GCA_000469805.3. Classification (NCBI taxonomy): domain Eukaryota; kingdom Metazoa; phylum Platyhelminthes; class Cestoda; order Cyclophyllidea; family Hymenolepididae; genus Hymenolepis; species Hymenolepis microstoma. The sequence goes on along the minus strand of LR215993.1, from coordinate 63,208 downwards.
GGATTATGCTAACTCAATTCCGATTTCCTTTGGATTAAAGCACATACTACTTTATTACTAACAGTAAAACGTTAATCACATTAGCGAATATGCCGAAGGTCTGAGGAAATCGAAGCTATGGCCAGTTAAGTTCATGCTCACATTACTATAGATGAACAGTGAAATAACGCGAATGGGTCAATTTTTGGTTTCGAGTTGTTGCGCTCTGGCGAACAATCTACGAGCAGCTGAACTAGAGTCAGCTGAAGCCTTGGCAAAGAGTCGACGTGAGCTTCAGGCTGAAGAGGAGAACGCGAAAGCGCGGAATCAGTCTCTCTCGGAAGCCCTCGCGCGATCTCAGGCCCGTCTAATTGAAGCTGAATCCAGCGCACACGAACTCAATCGCCGAGTTCAGGACCTCCTCTCCGAGGTTAGAACAAAACCAGCAGCTACTGCCACGTTTCCACAAAATCCCTAATACCATCTGTTGCCGTCTTTTAGATTTCAGATAAAGACCGCGTGCTGAACACCTTGAGACGTCTGCGAGCGGCATTTCCCACGTCGAAGCAAGAGGAGACCGAAAAGATTAGGAAGGAGCAAAGCGACGAGGAAACCGAAGACCCCATCGCCGTCACTAAGTGTCTCATTGAGCAAACACATGCTATGCATCAGGCACTCTCTCAGATTGCTCAGGTATAGTCTTCTCGTTCATTTAACACATTTATGGCAACGGCTCTCTTCAGAATTATATTGGTAGATAATATGAGGTTGCATATCGATTAAAATTGGTATGCTTGCTTGAAACAAATGAACGTCATGTTTGCTAAGACGTAAAGGTTAAACTTAGCCGGCTGTTTTGTTGCTGATCAAAGTGGAAATTGCTTCGAGAAGGTATGGCGAATCCCAAAATTTGATCATCCAATCAATAAGTTTTGAACCTACTGCGTATCTAAAGTTTGATAGCTATTTGAAAAATTCTTACCTAATATGTGAAGAGCTTACATTTCACGAAATACACAAATTGATCAAATTAAAGTCCTTTAAATACCCTGGGGGGAGGGGAGATTTTAATTTATTCCCATGCCACATCCTTGCGACCGCTTATTTTGATTCCCTCATTAAAGAGTTCTGTTGGGAAAAGTTGATTGATATCTATCATCCCAAGACTGCAAAGAGGATTTATGCCGTGAAATCATTTTATTGAGTATGACCTTAGGGATGAATCAGTGATAATCAGAACTGAAAGGTAAGTCATACTAAAGAATAGTAGTCACCAGAGTCATGGTGCTCTCCTTTCAGGCGGTGCATACTTTTGTGGAATTCGTTTAATTGAAGCTGAAAGATGATAAAATTGAATTGACTTTCGAAGGGAAAGGAAATAGTTGCCGGTTGAACTATCACGTCGTTTGCTAATAGCGTTATTAAGAATATAATAGAAATAAAATAACTTTAATAAACGAAAAATGGTGTAAAAATATGAAAGTGTAAAATTTTGATGACTATCTAGAAAATCTCAATATACAGATCTTAACCTACTTTGCCTCCCAAATAAACACGGATCCACAAACTCAACAACCCTGATCATGAACTTTACTACGCAATCATGCATCAAATTTAGCTCGTTACAATAAATATGGAGATTTCACGAATAACTGACATAATATTATTAGTTAAACTTTGGTTGGATTTTGCTTGAATCTTTTTCGAGGTCTTCTAAAGTTTTCGGTGAAACGGCAGGACCGCTGTTTGTCCATGGTCCCTAGAGTTTTAGGATTTCAAAATGCCTCCCTTAAATCTCCGTAGAATATTCTCTCGGTTTAAAGTCAAAGCTCTTCACCGAGAATGGCCATTTTAACACCTATGTGAGGCAATTATCGGTTCATACACTGAAAGGGATTGACTCTATCCACTCTCTCCAGACTATTTTGGTTAGGTGGTGAGTGTCAAAAGAAGATATTCATACCACAAAAGAATCTTCAAATCGAGTGGAAGAAAACCAGGTTATATTCCTCTAAATAGAAACCTTTGGACGTCCTGCACGAAATGAAATTGGTTTGGTCTGTTGATAAAGGCGCCGGTTGTGGCAGACTTAATCGGTATAACAACCAATTACTTTGAATGCGAATTAATCATGATTAGATGGGAGGTCTGCAAGACAGAGAACAATGTGAGACCAAGTGACATTAATTTGGAAATGTATAAATTTCTAAATATAAGAAGATGCATCGTAGCCTTCATTTCATGCAATTAAGTTAAGTTATGCATTTAAATTTGAATAAAATTTTTTCGAGTAGGTTTGGCAAGACGAATTTCCTGAGACTGCTTGCATTTGTTATTCACCGGTGCCGACGGCTTGGAAGAGCAACCAAGCAGAGCTTTTACGCGCTCCTATGCATTTACGCGGACCAAGATATATAGAAGACATGATCATGACGAATATCATGAACCTTTCCAATGTCCCTTCTAATTGACGTATTTAATTTCCTTGTTAATCAAACAGATACTATTAATGCTCCGATTGTTGTTTTGACATGGAAACCCATTGGAAACTACAGCTTTGGACATTCAAGATCCAAATGAATGTTTGAGATTGGTTACATTTACATCTTCTCCGACTGATGAGGACAAGCGATTACCATCATTGGCCACCTGAACCAGAGCTACACTATGGCGTATCTTAGGAGATACAAGTAATACCACGGATTGAGTAGAATTTACAGAAGCATCGGTTTCAAATGCATTTGAAACATCAGATAATTTTTTAAATTCATTGCATTATTTCCGCAAATAAGCTCTAAAGATAGTAAAGAATTGAGAAATCAACTGTCTCTTGAGAAAATGGTGACATTTTGCTTTTAGGATTCTAAAATCATCGAAATGGCGATAACGCGTGCTCGCCACTTGCTATAACCTAACCCTGACCCCTCCAAATATCTCACAAAGTCCAGAAGTCACTAAAAGCGCGTAAATGTCTTAAAAGTATGAATGGAAATAGGAGGACACAATTTAGACAATTCAGATTTTCTAAGAACTTTATGATTTATCGGTAATTTAATATTATTACTAGATAAAATTATTGATTTCATCTAGCAATAAAATTCTATATTTAACAAAAAATCGCTTATTTTAAACCAGCGCATCTAAATTATTAATACAACCAATAAGCAACAAGCTATCGCCTTTATTTAGAATTCTGATTTCACTAACAATTACGAAAGGCTTTCTTTCTAAAACAGGGTATATAAGACGCCGAGTTACTTTGAGTATCATATGAACGATAACAATAAAATGAACTGGTAACATAATAGTGGATAGGAGGACACAATCCATTGAATGAATGAGTGATCTTCTTGGGTATTTCTTGCATATCTAGACGGTGTTGTCGGACACGGCGAACGCAGATATGGACGAGGCGCAGGAGCCCTTCTTGGCGAGTTTCCAGCATCAAATGCAGACTAAGGGGTGGATATCAGGAGATGAAGATTTCCAAGTCACTTCACGAACTCGCCGGCCCCGTTCGACCTCTCCCGTCCATAGGGCCTCTCCTCAGGCGACATCAACTATCGTCGTCTCCACACTTCCAAGGTCGATCTCCACCCCGGCCACTGCCATCACACCTCCAACTAAACTGGCTGAGACCACACTCGTAGCCGTTCAATCAGCTCTCAATCGACGTGCCATGCAGGTGGGTGCGCCTCCTACTACCCTCCTTCCAATAGTCACTCTCTCTCCCTTTAAATCGGTTTCGAAAAATTTTTGATTGTTGATATGGACTACAAATTCAGCTTTTACTGGATTTATCTCTGATCACTAGCCGCGTAAAATGCCGTTGAGAAGAAATCTTATTAGCTCCGCTATCAGTCCAACAGAGATACTACGATTTATATCTTCCCAGTGATTATAACTCTTCAATATAATAATCAAACTGCAGAGAGAGAGACCACTGAAAGAGGAGATAAATGGAAAGATACTGGTGTTATGAGGGATGCCATATGAGAGCACTGTACAGGTGGGCCTAAAAATTGGTCCTCTGAGAGGAAGAATTCACTTAAATGCAAATTAAAGCTCTTGAATAATACAAAGAAATGGTCGAAATGGTTTCTCCATGGACTTGACGGTTGTGAATAAAGTGAAGATGCGTCTGCGTGGATAGATGCCTTGAATGGGCAATGCACTTTGTTAGAACATTTTGATTGTACATATTTTAATATCAAAGCCAAAATAAGGAATAATACTATGCAAGTACGAAACCAATACTAGTCAAGGTCTATAAAAAACTTTCCATTTTAATTAATTTGCTCTTAATTCTCAGGTAACCAAATATTCCTTGCACTTGTCGGTAGGGAAACGGAAGCTGAATATTAGAGAAGAGTGGAGAAAATACATAACTTTTCAAATACAGCATCTAGTGAACACTTGATACTTTTCTCCCAGTGATTCTTATTTGCAAAAGTACGGTGATTGAGGGGATCCATAAATGAGGTTTTCATACCGATGACTTTAAAAGTCATGCATACATATTTCCACTCTTCATTATAGGTACAAGCACTGCTCCTTAAGTTTTCAAGTTTGAGAGGCCGACTGGATGGTCTGTCAAAGCGGTATTCGGAGGGCGAAGAGGAGAGAAGCCACCTGATGGAACAAACCAATTCACTTCGCTCTGACCTTGACGCGGTGCGCAAAGGGCTTGATGCGACACGGCTAGAACGAGACAAAGCAAAACACTCTCTCACTGTGGCACTGGAGGAGCGCAGTCTGGTGGAACGAGCTCGAAACACAGCCTCAGAGCAGGTAGCTGAACTTCAACGCGAAATTGAACAATTCCGTCGTCTTCTTTACGATACTTCCAAGGAGCGTGATGCCCTCTTTGAGCAATGTAATTCTTGTCAACTTCAATTTGAGAGTGAGGTACGATGACTAATCTTACCAATAACAATGGGAATCCTTTATTTTGGACTCAAACATACTTTTCTAAACACTTCATATTCCAGACTAGGGAAAATGAGCGTCTACAGAGACTGTTAGAGCAATCGGAGGCACGAGGAGCTCAGCATCGAAATGACGCGGAAGTGGCGCGCTCAGAGGCAGAGAAGAAGGAGCAGCAACTTGCGAGCACGTTAACTGAAATGGTAGACATCACAGCCAAATGCAATCGCTCTGAACAGCTCGGTGTTGAACTTGGTGATCAAATCAGCAAGGTAAACACCGTTTTTGCTCATGCCATAACTTTTAGTTAAAAGTCAACCTTTGAAGTTTGCAAGTATGTTCTCAGGGTCACTAATTTGTAGGTCATCCGTTTGTAGGAATTAATGAGCTGAAACCGAATGTTTTAAATTTGGACCGTAGGTGGCAGCTTACAAAAAAGAGGAAAGCGAAGATTTGAGTTGGTCCTAGTGTATGGACTAAACCGCGTGAGGATTTGAGTGAGTAAAGGAGATGGGGGGAGATGGGGTGAGGTGGAGTTAGAGGAGATGAGAGAAAGCGTACAAACAGATCAAAAGACAAGCGCGTGTCTGTGTGCAAGTGTAGATATGAGTGGAAATGCAGAGACAGTTTATAGGAGTCACTTGAGCAAGGACGCGCGTGAGACAGGAGTGCAGATGCACTTTTGAGCGAAATTGGACATTTCTAGACACAACCACTTTTTTAAGAGCAAAGACCGTAATTCACCAAACTATTCATATTCTAGTTGAAAGTTATTTTAGAGGAAATAAGAGCCAAACGACATATCTTATAAATAATGAATATGTCACTTAGAGGCTAGGATTTGATCCTATTCATGCTGCAACTACTAAATGTTCGATTTTATTTGAATAATGTTTTTATGATGAAAAAGGAATCAAAAGCCTAGATTTCCTTTTATTGTCCGGATGGAATATCTTTTAAGTAGTTGGAGGTTATCATGATTCCTAATCAAAATGAATTTTCAAAAAAATAAACAGTACTTTGAAACGTGCAGTTTAGCAGAAAGTACTACAAGTTGTCTGAGCGGAAGCGGAGTTTATTGGAGAATGGAGGTCTAAAGGAGATTATTGGGGAGAGAAATCCCACTCAATTACTTTTGTTCATTCGATAGAATCCATGAAACCTTTGAAGCTGATTGGTTCCTCAGCCTTATCGGAAATGGGTAGAACGTGTTTGCGTGTTCAAAAAACAGTTATTTTAAATGGCTGTTGTGGTCATTAACATAGACCGCTCTGGTTCAATACGATGACCTCGAATATTCCATTTATAGGCCCTGAAATAAATCCCTCATTTGTCAGTTAAAATACCAAATTTGACTTTGACGGAATTTTTATTCATCTAGAAAGCCTAACAGACCATATTCTTAAAATCCCAGCAAGAGTTTGGCTGTCTCGTTAAAACACTCTTTTTAGTTAGTCCCACGGAGCCCGATCACTTTATAAGCTGTCCTCGTTTATCACTCTGACCCCGAATTGTTCTCCCAAATAATTGTACTTCTGATCTGCCAACTCCGCGTAATATTTCAAAGTCTTGTGCTTCTGCAGGTGCCGTCACCAACCATTTTTAGCTGCCGCATCTGCTTAACTTGTTGGATGCTGCTTCACAACCACCTTATCAGTTGTTTAACGCTTTATCTTAACTGTATCACACTTCAGAAATATAGAACGTCTTCGAAATGGTTCCCCTATCACTTTAAGATACTTGAATTTAGTTCTACTTCTTGCGGCACAAAATAATTACGTAACTTTTCATTGTTTAGTTGCAGCAGGAGAGGCAAAAACTTCAGGAGAGGTTAACGAATTTAGAGGAAGTGTTGAGTTCGCGGGATCAAGAAAGATCGCAGCTAGCTCATCAAGTGAGTCTCCTTGCAGATAATGAAAGACGTTTGTCTGAGGAACGAAATGCGTTGCGCACCGAGTGCCAACAGTTGCGCAATGAGGTATTGCGGATTGACGCGGAGGCGCAGTTGAGTAGCTCAGAGTTGGTGCGACTACGAAATACCATTGACCGACTGGAGAACCAACGAGCCCAGGCCGAGGCCGAGGCATTGCGGTACAATCGAGAGAGAGTGGAGCTCACAGAGGAAGTCGCGACGACGAATCAGCGGGCTTATGCTTCCGAAGAGGAGATTGACACGCTGCGTCGAGAAATCTCCCAACATGTCTCCTCTATGAGGCGTCTTAATGAGGAACGCGAGGAGCTCATGCGAGATAAGGACGATCTCACTGCCAGGGTACACATTCCCTCTCCCCTTCTTAGGTCTCTGTTATGCGAGAAGTGAAGGAAATGATTTGGAAACACATTAAGCGGTTATCGCTACTTTACCAAGCAAGGTCAAGACGATGAACATGCATAGGTCATCAAATTAGTTAATTATATTAAAATGAACAATTTGTAATGTCAATTGAAGCTAAGAGGCGATTTGGGTGTAGGGGTGGAGGTGAGTGAGTAGAATACCATTTTCTTTAGCATTTTGGGAACAATTTCTTACATACAGTTCATGCGTTTTTGAAAGTTTCTTTATTGGATTTGGAAGGGTTTTATAACATTTATTAAAACTAATGAAACCTGTAACCAGAAAACCTCGATCGAATCACATTTAAAGCACATAACTAAATATTAACATAAGCATGATCACTAATAAAATGAATCTATGTACCTCCAACTATGAGCGCCGTTTGCTCAAAGCCAGGAAAAAAACGTGAAATACTTATCATCTATTGGTTATTAAACTAACCCAAGATATGAGAGAGACGGTGAAAGATGTCAATAAACTCTCCTTGATTTCTGACTAACCTTATTTTAGCTTTCCCTGGCAGAAAGAGAAAGACACCAACTCTCTGATTTAGTATCCAAGTTGCGTAATGATCGAGAGGTGTTGGACAACGAGGCCTTTCTGGCGCAACGCCAAATCACAGAACTAAAGAACAAGGTCGAGAAGCAGGAGACTGATATAGCGAATCTCAACTTGCGGCGAAATACTCTTCAAGGTAGGTTGGCTAATTTCATTGTGTAATCGTACATTGGCCTGTCTGAACGCCCTCTTTACTGCGCAAACTCTAGCTGAAGTGCAGAGGGTGAGGAGTGATTTTGAGGCAGAGTTGGGCAAAATCCAACGGCAAAGAGATAGGTTGGGAGCAAAATATACAGCGGAGGTGGAAGAATTACGAGCTAATCTGGCCGCTGCTGAACGACGCCTTGCAGAAGCGGAGGGTAAGAAGAAACAAATCAATCGATTTTTAGCGCCCAGGTCCTAAAGTATTCACTTTATTGCTTAGAGGCTGCAGTGCAGGCGGTTCTACGAGCGGATCGCGTGGCTGCGGAGGCGACGAAAGCTTCAATGCGCGAAACGGATCGACTCGGAGTCAGTGAAAGGGAGTCCCAGAGGTGGGCTGAGGAACAGGCCAGACTGAATCACGAACTCATCCTTGCGCAAAGGTAACACTTTATCTGTACTTTAATTTTACGAAATTGGAATGATCAGGTACATTTGTTGCAACTGGACAAAAGACAACCAAATCTTAAGTTAAAGAAATCGCTGTCGGTTAGAATGCCTTTCTAAATCTGTAAATGGCTCTTCGTAATTTTTGATCACAATTATCGATTGGCCAATTCTCAGAAGAATGCTAATAACTTCATCATTTACAATACTTCGTAACTTATTAACGCTTCAAAAGCCAATCGATCATTCTTGAAAAAGTCGTGATTTTTATTTAATTACAACATATTGAAACCTACGCCCAAACTTTTCATAATGGTCCCTGCTTAATAAAGAAGAAGCCCTTAAAATAAAATAAAATTGGATGATCTTAATACTTTTGAATAAAAATTTGGTTAAATGTGCCATTGTGCTTTTAAATCTGGAAATAGAGTGTTATTTGGATCAGGAAAGATATAGATTTGAAAGTTCATTTCGTAATTTACAAACTCTTCTTAAGCAGAAGTAACATAAGCTTATTTGTACTTCTTTTTTTCATTATAACTCTTTTGAACGATCGTTTTGAAACAATATCGTGGCTCTCTTTTAAATACAGGAACACAAAAAATACGCACGTTTGTAAAATGATTCCTTCCTTACTAAATCAAAGAAAACTTGAGCTGGATCCAGTATACGAGTAGTTCAAATTCAACTAAAGTACTTTTTCTCTTCACAATGTGTTGGCTAATGTTTAACTTTGTTCTGTTAATGAAATATTTTGACACTGAGCAGCTTTCTGTTTTAGCATGGCCTGGGTTTTCGGTCTTCATCTGTTTAGTTTATGATTCTTGTTGGTATTGCAAAAACTGATTCGAATTTATCACGGAAAACATTCACTATACAGCAAATCATATTAACTCAAGTAAATCTGGGGTTAATCTTTATTCCAATAACAACGGAATGAAAATTCAAATACAGTATGAACTTTGCAAAGGAAACGCAGTTGATAATCAGGTCTTCCAGTTGATGATAACTAGACATGAAGTATCACTGCACGTTGAAAAATTTATCATCGAACCCCCCTTAACTTCAGCAGCTACCATAAATTCCTGGGAGCAAAAAAGTGTTTTATTGATTTATTGCCGTCTAACATTGATGAATTGTGCGTGAATAGGGAGAGAGACAACGCTTTGTTGAGAGCGGAACAAGAGCGTCAGAAGGTTCTCGCACTGGCAGCCGAAGACCACGCCACCGTGCGTGAACGCATTGTCCTTCTTCAAGAAACGGTGCGAGAATTTGCTCTACTGAAATTTATTCAGTAGATGTGATTAATTGAACACATTCTTTTTCAGATCACCGATTTGGAAAAAACCCTTGAGAGAACAAGACGTGAGGCAAAAGCGAGATGTGAAAAGGACGAAGCTGTTTTAAAGACGGCAAAGGAAGACCTCTATAATTGTCTAGAAAAAATGGAGGAATTCAAGTAAGCTCCTTCCTAATATCTAGCTCGCAATCAGTTCTTAATGGAAGACTTAGGAACGTCCCTTAGAAAAGTATCTGAGCTACACTACCGTCAATATGTTTTTTGAAAGAAGTTTCTTGTTCCAGTTTGATGCAAAGTTTTTATATGATAATTTTTAACCAAACTATAGCGAATCGACAACAAAAGTGTTTTTTATCTTTGAGAAAACTTTGTAACACGTGAGTATTAATTCTCAGAAGCTCTAGCATTTTACAGTGCTGGGTAAATTAAATCTAAAAATAGTAAACAGTCCCTTGAAGAAACATAGCGTGATGATGACCATAAGTCACAGGATTTTAAGATCGTGAAATCCTTTTTGGATCTGGTTGTGTGCCAACTATTGGTTGTACATATTTTAGTACTTGGTCCAAGCCAAAACTGCAGTATGTCATGGGCATTCATGGGAACGATAGGGAATGGCGCCAGGAATTCTTAAAATTCTTTTACTTTTGCACTCCATCAATTGATAGCTTTGCACATATTCTGAACAAATTGACAGATTTTGAAAAATGTTCAATCATTTTGTAGCGGGATAAGAGTAGGGCCCTTGGATATGTGGCCAAGGAAGCAAGAAGATGAAGATCTCAACAACGCGTGATCATCCTCTCTTCAACTCCTCCACATTTTCCCCCGACTTTCTTGAATTTTTATCGTAGTTTTACAGCAAGTCTTATTATAAATTTTAATTAGATCAATGCTGTTAAATGTGTACCAAACCCATTGAATAGGAAAAGGTAAAGAATAAATGAGATAACATTGATTCCTCGTAGAAGATCAACCTATTCATTAAAGACTTCCAAGCCCTATGTGGTTGAATTTTTTAGCCACCCAATGGTCCAATTGATTAAAAACGCAAAATCATGGCCTAAACTTGATAGTCGAGTGAAAAGGTATTGAAATTACACTTTCGATGCACAGCAAAGGTTCTATTAACATCTGATCGCTCGAAATTCTTGTAGTTTACTGTTGTTAAACCGTGGTCTGCAGCTACTCAGTCTTGCATAGGTAGAGCAAAGCAGAGGAAGTTCAAGGATATAAGTTAAAGTCTCTTCAAGGCACAGCCAGGAAACTAGGCGTGCGTAAGATGGTAAGGAGTAGATGTCCGTTGTCTGCCTATCGCCTTAGTCTCCTCTGACTTCTTCATTGCCATATGCTGTAATTTGCTTGTTAGATGAGCATGGCTCTATAAGGGTGACCACAAGATTATATATTTAAAAAAAGGTTCAAATCAAAGCAATACGCAAAAGAGACGAGTAAATATAAAGTATAGATTTGTAAACAGCAAAAATTGGAAGTAAAATAGAAGATTTATTTTGTGGATCATGGCAGTTTCCTCTAAATAATGCGTTAATTTTAGAAAAAATCACGAGAAGGAGGTTAGGGATCTGCGGGCTCAGGTGAAGTCTCTTGAAGCGACTCTTGAACAAACGGTACACGAATGCAATGAGGCGAAATTGCAGCTTCGACTCTGTGAAGAATCGCAATTTTCACATAGATCGGAGTTCTCTCGGACCACGAAACTCCTTCGGGAAGGTAAGCATTTTATTAAAGAATAACATCCCGCCTCGTCTTTATTGCTTTCAATAGAATTGTGAATTTTGCAGCTGAAGAGAGCCGCAACAGCCTTCGGGGCGAGGTAGATGATCAGCGAAGACAGATAACCGAGTTGGAAGGTGCAAAGAATGCTTTAGAGGGGATAGTGCAAGAGTTACGGCGTAAACTGCGGGATGCAGAAGTGCAGAGGACAGATCAAATCCGATCTCTAGATGAAATGCGTGAAAGACTGAAGGCAAGCGAATGCAGACGGTGTTTCCATCGCGGCAATGGAGAGCAAGATAGCTCTGGACAGTCACCACCTCCTCCCTCGATACCGATTTCCGGATCACATAATGATATATTGATTAGTGAATTGAGGCAGAAACTCGCCGAATACGAGATTGCTAATTCCAGGTTGCAGCAGGATTTCGCTGAATTGAGAATCAACCAACTCGAAGAAGTTAAACAGTATGATTCACATTTTAAAGCATCCAATTCTTTTCTTTAAGATCTAAGTTGATACAAAAGTTCTCTGTGATTAAGCATTAGAATTTATTGATTGACAACGGCGTTGAGTTGCTTCTAGGAATATATTAAAAAACGGTATTGTCAAGCGAAGCATAATTAACATCCAGCTGTACATTTTGAGGAAAATTTGTTTCATCCTTTGTATAAAATATGACATTGATGAATAAACTGGAATTCCTCCCGCTCTCCTTCTAATGGTCTCGGCATATCTGAAGCGAGAAATTGAGGGTATGAAGATTTTGTAAATCCTTCAATTTCAGCAAAAAAAACAAACGAATTACCAAGTTTTGCCATTTTTCCTGGGGTTTTGCTTCAATAACTAAACTGCTGTTTGCCATTAGCAGTGAGAAATTTCTTCCTGGGGGTGAGTGGTGTCAGGTAGGGTTTACCTCAGGCAATCGCTTCTTTACTGCGGGAGCCAACTATGACATCTTGAGGAGAAAGTTATCACAGCTGGATAAAAAGTTGTCAGCTTTCGGGACGAAACTAAAAGGAGCAATTACGAGACGACTGGTATTCTGCAGCGAATTATCGAATTTAGTCCTAAATGCGTTTGTCTAGTTAATGTCCTGTGCTGTCATATTGAAATAAATCGGAATAAGAAAAGTTTCATATCATTATGTGAAAAATTCGATATTAAAAAGTGAATTAAGTACGACTGTATGTTTTAAATTTCTCCGATGAAGCATTCTCCTCAACCTAAGGCTTTCAAATTTCTCATTTCTACTTGATTTTAAATCACTGTTATTCTTTGTCTTGAGGAATGAATAAAAAGGTAATCGATATTTAAACCTAATTTAATTAGTAAACCTACTTCGTATATGACATTTTTGGGCTCATAAGATGTTTTTAGTAGTAATTTAATTGTTATATGCGATGATAACCCTGAGTCCTTGTAAGGCAATTTCTTTTTTCTACATTATAATGATTTAAACAGCTAAGTAAATTGGACTTGTACTCACCACCTAAATTAAGCCCAAAGAATCCTGACTTTATGAGCAATGGAAGTTGTTGGCATAACTCACCCTTCATGTTAATAAAGTTCAAGATGGTGAGGTTGCCAGAAGAGGAACTTCTTTTATCATTTTACAAACAAAGGGTCATCAGTTATGTAGAAGCTCCTGTTTAAGCTAACAACGGATAACAACCATTTTTAAATGATCATATCAGGGATTAAGAGTAGGCCAAATGCCATTGTACAGCAGACTCCTGAAAACGAGGGGCAATGAAGAATGATGATCAGAAAAATTGGTGAACGTGAAATGGGAGAAGGAACTTGAGATCCAGAGTTTTGCAACCAGCAGCTTTAAACCAGAGTGTATGTGGATGTGTGTGTGTGGGCGTAAATTTTGTACCTGAGTATCGGCATAGCAGGGGCGAATGAAAATGATTAATCGATAGTCCATTTCTGCTTTCATAGGCCATGGCATGAAATTCAATGACCAGTTAGAAATAATTGAAAAGTTTAAAATAACACGTGGTATAAAAATAAATTCCAAGAAGCTTAGAGACATTTCGTCTATCTCTCAGCTCTTAACACCATACTTCTTCTCCCACAGAGAGTGTACGGCATTGAGAAAGGAGCTGGCAGAGAGCGAGACCGCTCGAAGGCGGTTGGAGGACGAATTGTCGAGTTTCCAAAGTTGCATTGGAGATGCAGGGGATCGATCGCGCTCCCGTCGATGGTCAACCAGTCTCAGTGTCGAAGAGGTGCAACGCGACTGCAGGCGTCTCAAGGAACTTGAACGCATCCTCCAGTCACGAGTGAGTCTTTTGATTTGAACCTGGTGTAGCCTTGTCTCAAATCGGAGGGTATTGATCATTTTCATAAAAGAAAGAGCTCTAAAGTGAACGCTCGTGCATGCCCAATAGTAATGCATTTTCCCTGTGGTAAGACTGTACGTGATATTTTATTAACAAAAATGGATTGCAGGTAATTGAATAACTGATTATGATATTAGCATTTTAATTTAAATCAAACGGCCGTCCCAAACAGTAAACTTATCACCGAGCCCTGAATCCCGCAAATCTAATAAGCATGAATTCTGAAATTTGGATACTGGAAGTTGAAGCTGGGTACTTTAAATGAGTGCTCTACTGGAAACCCATCCTTAATCTTTACCGTTTAAGGGGTTCAGATGCGTTCCCACAATGAAAAAATACATTTTGTTTTAGTTCTCCGTGGGTAAGCATAATAAAATCCGTGCTGATGTGAAGAAAGCAAATGCCATTCTTGCAATATGGTATACGCAAAGCAGAATCATTTCAATTAATTTTAATGCGCTGCAATTATTCAAGTTTTTTGTTGATTCACGTGTATGTGTTAAAATTAGCCTACCTCTCTCATATGATCCCCCAATTGCGCTTCTCTTACCTGCTCGTTACTTGCAATTTGCTACATTGATAGAAGAGTTCACTTACAATTAATTACTATCAATTTTCGCGATTTACCTCTAAGCCCCTGACTAACATGTAGCTTATTTTTGAAGCCGATTACAGTCAGGAAATGAAATAATGTGTGCATTCAACAACAAAGCTTAAACTCTAACTCTGACGAAATGATTGTCAAATTGTAAATGATCAAATACCTTAGTTGTTTCAACTAGATTTATATGAATACAGTAACGTAGTCAAGCATTGACATCAATGATATTACATTTTGGCTTATTTCAGCCGTTTTCATAGAAAAGATTGAAGATGCCATTTCTTTACGTTTGGTGCCTTAATGTTTGGGGTATAGACTTCAGAAGTAATTCACTCAAGTGGAAGAAATATTCCTTTGTCAATTGTCAATTGTGGTTTTATTAATTCTTTGCAAGGGTAAACTCTCATATTTTTAGCACAAACTGGTTATCTTTGAATTGAAATTACATGCACTCTTTGCATTCAATCACAAACGTTCGTAGAAAATTTTCAACTAATCATCAAGTTGTACTTAGTGTGCTGCGTTTTTTCCTCAATTTAAGTTGGAGTCGGCAGAGCAGGCAAACTCTCAGTTGAACACAGAGCTGAAATCGGCAACGCGACGACTTACAGTAGCAGAGTTTGAGACGCGAATGGCCAACGAGGCTCGTTGTGAAGCCGAGTCGCGTCTCTCAGCCATTCACTCCCTCCTACGTCGTCTTCTTGGTTACCACCAGCGTCACGGTGCCTCTCCAAACCTCATGCTTCTCTCCAAGCGTCGGGGTCGACCCTTTCCTCTAGACGAAATTGAGACAGGCTTCTGTGATGAGCCCACTGGGCCGCGAGCCGGATCTACCTCAAATGAAAAAAGTATTTGTTTTTCTGTCCTGATTTTTTGCCTAATGGCAGAATACAGTACATCAGAATACTGCCATAGTAAATGTAATTCGTAATTCGCAACTATGTTTTGAGAAGAATGACGAGCGTCATAGGAACGAATTACAAACACTTCAGTGATGAGTTTGGTTTTGGCGGCCGCCTACATTTTGTTAGCGATCTGGAGAAAATAGGAGTTTTGTGCAGAAATGGAACGCAATGCGATAGGATAAAGCTGTTTGGAGGGAAATGGCAGGAGTATGCGAGAAGCTTCACGGAGCTCATTTGGGCTGCTCGGTAGTATCACGATATCTTGAATGATGATTGGCTCCACTTTCAGGCCGAGTATTCATGCAACATAGAATGCAATGGAGTGGCTAATTATTGCATCCACTCGGATAAGCAAGTGGAATTAAAAGTATAAATCATTGCGACCTGCATACATTCCAACTAAATTACAAAATTCTTTGACAATAGCATTAATTATCTGAGATTCCATGCATGATCTCCACATAATTCTTTCATTTGATCACCTCCACTCATTTATCCTTTGAGTGCTATCCATATTGTTTTAAATTCTCAAGAATGCCATTCCAGTGATTTTGCACGGAGCGATTTTTATACACCTCTGAACTTTCATATGCTGAAAAAATTGGGTATATTTCAATCTAAATCCGAAAATACCTCAACATACATCCGTATGTACCAAAGTGAGTTTATCATTTATATGACATTGAAAGTCCATTTACCACTTATCTCAAGCCTCCAGTTGATGAAAAATAGCAGGGCGTCTGAAACTGACGCTTAAGGCTGTTCACAAACTTTTTTAGACAGAAAGTAAAAATAAATTTCTTAAATCGCAGGGCTAAAATTGGGAACTTTTGTGCCTTCCCTATCCAATTTCGATCGTGGAAAAAACAATTGTCGATAGTTCAGTGTATGAAATATGGGCGTACAAGTACACCGAGTCCTCAAGGTGTTAATAAAATACAATTATTTTTAGAAAAGTATTTGTTTTCCTGTCCTGATTTTTGCCTTATGGTACACCGGACTACTGCCATAGTAAAGTGATTCGTATAAAATGTGATTATTTTTAGAAAAGAAAATTAATATTGGGACATTAAAGCAAAAATATTTAGGACGAATTCAATAGCTTAAAATACGCCTCCAAGGGCCTAAAAAGTCATAATATTTGTATATTGAAAGAGCGAGAGAACTCTGCATCGATGGAAACGTTTACGCTGAAGATTTGTGATAGGAGAGATTCGGGAGTTTTCCATTGATTTCCACATATTAGTCATGTTCCCTTTTAACAAAACGTTTTTAAACTCTCATCTTATCTGAAATGGATTCATCGTTAAGTCTCTTATAATGTGCGAAATTCAAACTGCGATCCATATTTTCTCAGTCAGACTTAATTTATTGTATACCATCAATTACTAAACTGGCAGTTTCACAAGAGAGCAAAAAGGTACTTCACCAAGTCAAGTGAACCTATTAACATCTTGGACTCCAGACATGTACAACCACACGACCCTATGTTATGGGAGAGGCGTGGCCACTGTGGAGATGTAGTCGATTTTGCTCACTTCTGTGACCCATAACGATTTTTGGTACATCTTTCATTCGATCGTCCATAATGATAAGACATTTGCACCACACTTCCCTCACTTTTCAGCGTTATCACCCACTTGATCGTACAAAAGGGACACTTTTTGGACACGATCATGTGAGAAAAGTGTTTGGACAGCCGAGTAGAACCAATGGACGTCACATGACTGTGCCGTCATAGTGATTTAGCGGTGTAGCCTGTGTCACGAGTTGTGCTGATTAGAGGCGCGTGAATATAGATGTAGGAGATTGGGGTGGGCTGATATTCGACACTCAAAAATTCCCTGTACAATTTTTGAGGAGGACTTGCACTTGAATTCATCAGTGTAGATAAGTCGAGCCAATTTCTAAGCACTTTTAAATCACATCATTTCCATCACGAACATTTACTGTAAATAAACCAAGATTTAGGGCAAAGTGCAAATTGGAGAGATCTGAAGCAGTTCATCAGAGGAGGGGATAGCAAACGGGTAAGTAACAAATCTAATTTAAATTTCCTAAACCGAAATAATGACAACTTGATCGCATTCATCGAAGAGGCTAGATCCAAATTGGCCCATATAATAAGCACGTCGGGATAAAACCAAATGTAAATGGAACTTCCTTCGCGGCTTCACTTTCTTCACTTATGCGTGAAGTGAAGAAAGTGAATTGAAATGATGGCCCGCACTGCTCGTTGTCCTCGATTTAACCGCAAATCACAAAAGCGAAAATCTCTCAACAATCATCTTAACTACATCTATCGCCCATGTCAAATATTGGAAATTACAAACTACCATATCATATCTGGAGAATACCAGAAAGCTCTTTCTTAACTGTTTTTTCTTTGGAATTTATTCGAATTATTTATCAGAGAGCCATCTGTTTCAAGACATCTCACTATATTCACTGGTTTCAATGAGGATTTATGAAGCAGATGATTTTCAAGTAAAGGAAGAAAGCTGCTAAGTTTGTTAATAGAACTGAGTGCATCTTGACAAATTCTTTTCAAAATTGTTTCGCAGTCAAAACCAAAAGCGAACGTTAACAAATAAAAGTGAAATATTCAAGTATTAAAAAAAATTTCCCAGTTTTATCTGCATGACAAATAACAATCAATTAGCTTGATTCTTTTGCATAATTGTGATGGGAGAATTATTCGTTTGTTTCGGAAGGAAGACTTTGTCGTTATTTGAATATTAGTAAGCCATGACATCTTTGCCCCTGTATATTAAACAAAAAAGGTGAAATGGAAAATTATTATGGGTAATATTTTAAAAATTCACTTCCATCCCTTCTCGGCAAATATAGTACTCGAGAAATCCGATTCAAAGTCGCCCTCGGCGAAGAGGAGAGATAGTCATCTTCCACAAGATTGGTCAGAGATGGAGTTCGGAGAGGGGCAGAAGGCCACTTTGACATCGTCTGTTGATTTGCATAGCAGTCGATCTGGTCTCCACTGTACGCGTGGAGAACGATCCCTATCCCTGACTTCTGATCTTGATCCAGAAGCAGTAGGGTACACCATTCGAGAAATGCTTAATCAGTTGGCGCAAATGGAGAATGAACGCGATGATGCACTCATGAGCAAACGTGTCTGCGAGGAACAGCTTCTAACTACCACTTCTCAACTCAACGAACACTCTGATGAAGTTCAGAAGCTTCGAAAAGTCATTAATTCTTTAGAAGAAGGTAGCACTTTAACTTGTAATGCACATCTTGTTGATTTTATTGAAAGCATGAGAAATAGGGCATTATTTCAGAGCAAAAGACGCTGTCAGATCAACTGCGAAGCTCACGTTCTGATCTCCTAAACCAGGAGTCGGAGTTACGGCGAGTGTCTAAGGAGCGGGATGAGGCGACGGTGCGCATAAAAGAGCTGCAAGAAAGCTTGCAACTCTTGCAGGAGGATTCCAGAGGCATTCAAGAGAGATTAAATGCCTCGAAGGCGATGGAAGCAAGGGCTGCTGAAGAACAAAGGAAGGAACTTAGAAGCTCCCTTAAAGATGCCGAAGATCGACTCGCTGTATCAGAATCTGCACGAAGGTCTCTGAAGGCTGATCTTAGCCACCAAAAGGCGATAAACTCAGATAAAACGGAGGAAATTAAGGTAAAAAATAGATAAATTTAGAGTTATTTCAAAAGACGTCTTAGAGACAATCTATATAATTGACTTGCAAGTTAGCTGTACAATAAACTTTATTGTGCATTTACAGACCACAAATAATACTGAAGCGCCAAAATATTGAAATCCTTTCACAGAATTTAATTTACTCGAGTGAGCCCTAGGGAATGGCATATTCGCATGTCTAAGGTTAGAAAAAAATGTATGAGTGTTGGACCTTTTAAAAGGAAACTGCATTTCCTTACTCTAACTCCACTAATGAGCGTCTTAGCCTCGCCTTGTTGCAGAAGGAGCAAAAATTGTTGGGTAACTCGGCATCCCTCTGCTGGTTATCCTATTCATGTGTATTGTTAATTGTCTTCAACTGTTTTCTAGCCTCTGTAAAAAGAGCAGTACCACGCTTCGGATGATTGCAAATCACTTTAATTCCAGCTAAACAATGTGACTGAGATATGCCGTCATCAATTAGGAAAACATCCATGACAAATTCGACATCCTTGTTAAAGCAATTTCTGATAGAAGCATGATATTGAGGGTGTTTAGAGTAAATGTGTTAATGGAACGTGTGCATAACCGAGCGCGCATGAGGGTTCACTCATGGAAAACTGTTCGATGAACCAATTGTCGTTCAAATTCAGAAAACCAGAAACTTGTTCACTACTTAATCATTAATTACTTGTTTGAGAAATCTATCTTCATTACTTTAGCCAAGTAAGTTAGTGATTTTGTTTTGGTTTAGTCGGCATTTTTGTGAATTATGTATTTTAAAGGAACTCCTTTGTGGGCAGATTAGAATTGTGCATGGCAACGTGAAACACGTTTTTTAACTAATTGTATGATGCGGGGCATCAAGAAATTTGTGTTTTGAAATTATTTGCGCCAGCGTTCGTTTTGCAGCAAATTTTATTGCAATTTTGAGATCTAATTCTTCTCTTTTAACGATAACAAAGAGCTTTTAAATGGATTGTCTTAATACAAAGTGACAATTTTCAGTCTTATGAAAGCAGAAATCGTCATATTCTTAAGCAAAAATTCGTGATAATCAAGTAAGTAAGTATTAGTGATTCTTCCTAGGCTCTGAAGGTTCGATTGGGGAGTCTGACGAGCACACTGTCGGAGTTGGAGCGCCGAGCGGAGGAGACAACGTCGGCGATTGAACGACTGTCTGCCCAAAACGAGGAGGCCTCACGAAGAGAGGCTGAAGCCCGCTCTCGGGCACAGACCTGCGCTGATCGATGTGCAGACTTGGAGGTACAGAATGGAAAACTCCAGGAGAGGATCATAGCTATTCAGCGCCTCCTAGACAACGCCGATCACAACCAGCACCTCCTTCAGGTAATTCTTACCTCTAGTGACACTTTTTTTCGTTTATACCCACTTTTCTATATGATTTAACCCCCTGGTTGAGGTCGAGTGTTCAGTACTTATGAACAGGGTTATTTTACTAGCCGACAAGTCACACCATCTTGAAGTATTTATTTCATCACATAGAAGGTGTCAGCTCAATAGAATTCTCTTATTCAGTTGTTCGTAATTTCTGAGGGGGAGGGATATTCTAAGGCATTTTTCAATGATAAATCTTTTCAATTACATTTTGCTAGATTTATAAATTAAAATATTTGAATTGTAATTTCAGTGGGGGAATGAGAGGGCTTTGTATTAATATCATGTATGTAAGATTCTATTTTACCCACTAAAACACAAGTCTGGGCGCTCATTCTAAATGTAATGTCACTAGTAACCATCTTACTTCGCTAATGAAAGGTTTAAGTTTCGACTGACTTGAGGCTGAATAAAACGTCCCGGAGTGCAGAGCTGAGAATTGCGACATTTTTCCTAGTTCATCCCGCCTCGTATTGATCACCATTTTGAAAACAGCGCAGAACCAATGCTTACGTCTCATGATTTTTATGCAAATCCACTTATTGGTGCGAAATGTACTCTGGTTTTCGCCTTTGGAAGGCAAATTTATATTCGTGAAATTTTGCTTTGGTAGGCCAGTAGACAGGAAATAATGTATTCAAACAATATGCAGTTGCTGTCTAAATTTTTTATTACCGAGTTTCTTGCTTATGGCCTGCCTGTGCGCCTTTGAGCTTTGTGACAGGGTGAAGGGATCCGCTACAAGCAGCGAGGCGCTAAGATATCGGATTTTCTCCCTATTTCTAAAGCTTCCTGTTTTAGGTTCTAAGAATCCTCGGACTATGAGCAGAATAAAAAGGGAGGAATGATGGATGAGTCAAGAAAAATTATTTTAAGAAAGGAATGTAAATACGTACGGAATGCTTCAACAGCAAAACTTGAGATCATAAGAGGGGATTAAGGATCCCAAAATTGTGCAGGAAGAGAGCATTGTAGTATTTCTAGCTCCACATTGATAAGCGTTTTAGAGTTCAAACAGATCTATGTTTTTAAATTCCTAAAATAATAATATTGATTGTAGTCAATAAACTAAATTTGGATCATTTTGGAGAATTTGTCATTTTGCCGGCCTTCCCGCCTTGTTTCAATCAATACAGTCATACTGGGTCAGGAAGCAAGGCGACTTCTTGAAAGCGGCATTTAAAGCGAAGAAGGTGGTGGAAAAAGGATATTGATACCGAGACATCAGAATTCGGATAGTGAGTTAATATTTGGGCATGAATATCCTCAAAAATAGCACATGTTGATGTAAATTTTGTTCAACATCGAGAACGGATCTTGGATGAGAAATTTATTCGAAATTTTGACGCATAGCCTACAAATTAATAAGTGGCATCCTTCTAGGTTTTGTGGTACTGAATGATGGCTATTTAAATTTTACAATTTTATTACAAGAATGGGTTTTATTGTGTTTTTATTTCGACCCAAGGAGCGCTTGGATAACGCGCAAAAGTGTCTGAACGTCAGTAAAGCGCAACTGGAACAGTTGAATTCGCGTTTTCAGAAACTGCAGAGTCAGTTGACAGACACTGATTTGGCGCGCTGTGAGCTGGAGAACCAAAATCGTCAGCTCACAAGACAGCTCGGTGAGCTGGAATCCCTTCAGAAGGACCTTACTCACCAAGTCATCAACTTAAAACGTAAGTCATAACAGCGGGAAAGATTCTGAGAACATATATTGTTTACTTCTTAACTTCTGCTTTGTAGTTGAGAAAGAGAAAATACAGACAAAGTTGGATGATCTTCAAAAGGGTAAATCGGATTTAGAAAAGTCACAAAAGGAATATGAGTGCAACAACAAGGAGCTGCGCGAGAAACTCAAAGAATTGCACCTAGAATTCGAACACGTTTGTTAATTTTACCATCAGCTGCATAATTAGATTAATAAAGTGAATAAATCCACAACATTGCTATTTGTTATTTTGTAGATGGTGAGAGAAAGACTACGTGAAAAAGAGTTGAACAATCTGTTGGTTTCGAGTCAGGAGGATATCCGCAAGCGCACAAACAAGCTGGAGGAAGAGAATCTGGACTACCGACGCCAGATCCAGCGACTCAATGTAGGTCAAATCGATTCCGATGCATCACTTCTCCACTTACTTGGATAATTTAACACTGTGGACTTCTTTTTGTGTATTCTCAGGCGCAGTTAGCGTTGAGAGAGGAATCCCACGCCAGTCGTCTGGACGAGCTTCTTCGACAGCGTCATACACAGATTGAGAAAGAATTAGAGAGGAAATGTAGCGCTTTACAGCAATGTGAAAAGTCCCTGCAGGCCAAGGAGCAGAGCCATCGCCAACGCGTTAAATCTCTTGAGGATCAGGCAAGTTCTCTGATGGTACTATGATTCCTAAGTATCTTGAACCGATTAAAACCGTTACATTCGACTGTTTCAATAATTGAATACATTTTATTATGTTAGTACAGAACGTGACCGTGTTTATGAAGTTAATTAGAAATAGGTCCATATCAAAGGGATGTTGAGACAATGCAAACTGCGTTTGCTGACACCCATAGGACGAAAAGATTAGGAGGAAACCAATCGAGACATTGATTACTAGAGTAGACTTTAGTAATGTGGTCAATTTTAATGATGTGAAATTGATGAGATCGCCTCGTTGGCATGTTAGTGCTTGGACAAAATAAAAGGATATCCACAGAAATAGTTGTGAGAAAGAATAAAATGCCACTTGGTGTTTTCCTCGGGAATAACTATTTCTTTGGCTCCCATTTTATTTCATTGCGTGGATCTGTGAGTGAATTTTGATACCTCGACAGCGGCAGTCGGTTTGGTCTCTCATGATTATTCTCAGTTCTCTCGAACTTGGATGTTCTTTGTTCATATCAAATGGGAAAGAATTTCGACACCATTTTAAGCCAATTTCCTAAACCTCAAGGAATTAATTGAATTATCCACCCTATTTCTCGGTTGTTTTGGAAACCTTTCATCCTGATTTGACATTATTTATGCATGTCTTTATTATATTTAGACGCACTCTAATGATGTATACTTTTTAAGGTATTTGCTTTGAGCCCTACATAACTCTTATTCCACTACTCCGGAATATTTTATGATTCGCAATCAATTTTCTATTTGGCGTCCGGTTTACGTTCAGTTTTCTTCCTTGGTGTTTTAGTAGGTCGGTTTCTGTCATCAGCATAATATATGATGCTAATTTTCTTGGTATTCCAGGTACGAATGTTGAACGAGCAGCTGTCTCATGAAGCGACCAGACGTCAGCTCTACATGTCAACGAGTAGGCTGCCAATTGCATTGGTGTCCTCATTGAGCCATCTCCCCTCCACCCTGGCTCACTCCCATGAAGGCCTATCCTCCCTCTCTCCCGACTTCAGTCGACCAGCTACCGAGGTGTGTGATGTCAGTTGAAACTCATGCTTCAGTTTATTTACACAAGAAAAATTCTGCATTAAAGTCAGCAACTAATACGTAAACACCTTGCTTAAAACCATAAATTAAAACCTCATAAAATGAGGCTAGATTTTGAAAAGTCAGGGTATAGGACGGTAATAGGATCACAGGAGCTCGAAGACGCACAACGCTCCTACACGCATGTTGCACTCTTGCCAATACAGTGAGAATCACGTGCTTAGGCTGAGTAATTCAATCAACATTGGCCAATCTGCTTAACAGTCGTTCAGGTTTTAGCTCGGTTAGTTTTCAAGAAGTGGGGTAAAAATAGATCAAGGGCCGAAGATGCAGATGGCATTGAAGTGAATTTTGTACTGAATCAAACTGAGGAAATTTGGCATTCAACTCTCATGCTTCTGATACTAATGTAGAGTCTGGATCGAAATGGACTCTTATTACATGTCAACAGCTTTTGGCTATCTCATGCCCTGTGGTAAGTTTTTTGGGCCATCATTTAATGGTTTTCAAACCGTCATTGTAAATCCAAATAAGAAAGATTGTTCCGTAATATGTTGTCTTTTCGTAATTCGCCCTAGCAAATTTTGTTTCAACAGTAAAAATTTGTCACCTCTGCCAACTATGTCCCATGAAGGAACCCTTTCGAGGAGCGATTCGCCTTCGTGAGCGAAATCTCGACTTCTGATTATAAATGAATTGTCGGGGCAGGCGTACAGACATGATATACTAGTTTTACCTTTTCAACCAATTTGAGTCCATAACAGCTTCTACCTCTTTGTTTCCATGCATGAGTAAAATCCAAAAATAATAATTGTCATTAACTCAACAAGTCCAATTACTTATTGGGACGTACGTTGAGTATCGAAATTCTCCCAAATTGTGTAATGCGTATTCAAATTTTGAGATATTTTGTTTTGGTTAGGACACTATCTAATGCATAGCGCTTGACATTAATTAAGGCATACTTTCGATCTTTCTGAGATGTAGATGAACTTGATCGCAAAATCGCACTGCGCAATTGGAAGAGACATGCATTTACCAGGCGTTTGTACAAAATAAGCCGAATGCGTAGTGCTCTTCATCCAGTTCCGAGTTGGTGCGAAAAAATTGCGAAAAAAATCAGAAAAGAAGAATGGAAATAGTCTCAATCACACGAAATTTGGGGTCACTGAGTTTGTGATTGCCAAATATACGGAATAGCAAAGCATCAGGAGGCAAAAGACAGTAATCGGAATGAGATTTGAAACGTCGTCATGGTAATAGCTCACAGAACAACCATTGCACTTTTGTTTAGGTTGAGTTTAAAGGTCATTATTTTTGTGGTAAATTTTATTGAAATTGGTTCTAAATATTCCGCTAACTTTTATTGGTTAAAACTAGAGATGCTTAAGAAAAATGGTTAGAACAAGAATAAAATAAGAAAATAATTCACATGAACCAGCGATTTTGCTGGAGCACCTCGTACCAAATGATATACAAATGGCATATAAATGAAAAAAAGGAGTATATGTGATGAAGACTTTTAATGCCTTAATTGCATTGCACTAACCCTTTACGATTCACCAGATACGAACTCACTTGGTTAGCAAACAGCTGATTGGCAAAACTGACATAATTTATGCGAATTCGCGTAAATGGAGGTAGAAAACAAACTTTTATAGTGTAAGTAAAGGAAAAATTTATCTCATTGCTATTCTTTATTACAAACGATACGACCAATACTTGCTGCAGATTTTATTAAAGGAAATGCAAACTAATCCATTAAGGGCGTCAGTGAGGTGAATCGATAGATGCTAGTCATAAAATGAGTATATGTCCAATTACTTTCCTTCATCTGTGTTTCTTAGTAACTTTGAACCAAACCATAGTTCACTTATTCATTTTCAAAAAGATTCGAAGTTAAATTCTGGGTCTCAGAAAACCCTGAAGTTATCTCTCATTTTTTCAATTTGTAAGTTTTGACATTCACTTTCAGTATCATGGCGTTATGACGGGTCTTACATAGCAAGAATTTATTAAGCTAACTAAAGGTGAATCTAGTGACACGGAATAACTATTTTCATCAATTTTTGTGGCTATACAAATGCCTCACGTTTATGTTCTTGAATTCCTCTAAAATAGCTAATATTCTTCAGACACACTTCAAGAAAACATTTTAAACACTTCCAAGTAATGCGTTTTAAAACGGTTTTATTTTGCCTCTTTGTTCATAAGACTTGTCAACTTCTTCACTCAAATTTGATTTAACTTCTGAGTTGACCTTTATTAAAGAAGCACCTATTCAACCTCGAACACTCGTTCAAGCGTCCCTTTTTTTCTGCTGACAAAATAAATAATATAATATTGGCTCTAATATGTAATAGACGGTTGGCTGCCTGGTTTCTCCAAGCTTGATTTCACATTTATCTAGTTGTGAGCGTTGGTATCCAATTGAAACAATAATCTAGTGCACGAAAGATGGGGTTAATGAAACGAAAATATTCCATTAGGAGTCCCAACAGTAACATATCATGAAGTCATTATTATTAAGTTCTTACAACTGAAATGCGTATATGTTCCTAGTATTTGCAATTGTCCTCTCTGGGTGCCAGATTGACACATTTTTAAATATTAACGAATATCGTCCGTTCATCAAATCAACGCCTATCTCGGACTCGCTATTTTTTCACAGGAGGGAGTGTTTACAGCCAGGCCACCACGTCAGCCACAGATGACTTCAGCTGTTCAACCAAGGATTGACACTGTGGGAGACGCGCTTTCTGCTAGTGTTACCACTCCGGAAACTCCTTTAGCAGACGTCAGTGTCCAGACGCCCTCTACGTAGACACTTCTCACCTAATATTGTTTGCAATCTCTTCAGTACTAACCAGTCCTTCCGTTTGACTTCTATCTCTGTTTCTTCCAGTCACTAGGTCATATTGTTATTAACGTCTAAACTATTATTATTATAATTTCTTTCAATTTTATTATTATTGCTGGTGATGGAATCATGAAGAATATGAAAATTTAAGTTGCTTGCTTTCCGTCCTTTCTTAGCAGCCAAAATTTTGGCTTTTGTGTAAAGTTATACATCGTTTATGACATTCAATGTGGTCACAAAATAAAATTTATAGCTGAGGTGTGGTGATCCCCAGAATTCGTTGCATACGAGGCTAAAAGAATGAATAGGTCGTGCACCCTTTTTTACAGCCTTGCGCTCCTGAACATCTACTTGCCTGTCACTATTTTAACGAAGTGAGAGGAACAATGAATAAAAACTGTAGAACCAAAAAAGTCAGTGCTTATGAACAATATGAATTCTTTTATCCAATTCGCATATTTGATGCGATATTTAAATAAAGGGACTTATTGCTATAAGGTGAATAAGAAATCTTTCTGTCCGCAACACTTCACTCGTGCGGAGGGCAGATGTCGTGGAGCCATTCCTACGATGAATTCAAATTCTAACGCTTTTCATGCTAACTGGAATTAACTCAGTGGTGCTGTTGGATACCCGCGCCACTAAGTTCACAGTAACGAGCTTCGGACTCAGAATCTCTGACTTTGAGACGATCAGGTCGATCTCTTTCTCGGATGTAACAACGGCCATTGCATTTTTTCTCAGAAACTCTTTGCGCTTATATTAATAGGCTAGCTTTGGTGAATAGACTTGTTAATTTCAGCAGATGGGAACATTTTGCACAGTTTATTTAAGGAGTTCAAAAATTGCTATTTATGATTTAATTAAAAGCGAAGTTAAAATATCCATTACCCTTTTCAAGATGCACAGAAAAGATCTCTTGGATTATACTGTAACGCAAATTCGAAGAACTACTATCGACAACTACACTAATTCTAGCCTAATTCCAGGTAATCTATAACCAAGAAATTGCCTTCTAGATCTGCAGAATAAAGCATTTCACGCTTCTATCAAGTTGATATGACGAAGAAGGGCATATTAGTAAAAGTTGTTTCGATTGAAAAATCCGTCACAGACGAAAGACAAGAGTTGTATGAAGTCGATATCAAGGATGGCTCATGCTCATTGCCGTTAATTTAAAAAAGGATGATAAAATGAATTTCAACGAAATTTGCGCTAGTAACAGCTTATAATTAACGAACTGCAATCTCCATGATGTTGCTAATTATATAATAATTAAGTAGAATAGCAAATGATTTTGATTAAGGCTAACATAAATAAACCTATTGACCATCGAACAGTGACTCCGTGTTCGTAGAGCAGAATTACGGGTGTTTCACACCAAAATTACACAGATAGATAGGTAGACGACGTTTAATTAAAAACAGGCGACGTCAAGAGGTATGTCAAAGGAGATAGATGGAGAGTTACGATAGAGTATGAGTGTTAAGAGATGCAGTTCTGAAAGTTTGCTCAGATTTGGGTCGAACCATGGCTTAAGTGGGTTATTAAAGTGATACGCATAGAAAAGACCTTCTTGTTATTATTAGACCGTATAAAAGATGACAGAAATTTCATCAAAATAAATTGTTTCATCAAGAACACAACTCGGATGGAGGGGCTGTAGCGTCTGCATAGTATACTCTGAGAAAAAGACGTAAAACCAAGCTTTGTCAAATTTCAGCTATTTGAAGTTGGTGGGTTGACATTTGCTGCTTGACTAAATTATGAATATCAAAAGCCCAGTTATAAACTCTATGAGAAGGTTGACAGCATGTGATCGGTTCATTATTTGCGTTTATCCTTCATAGGATCACGTTTAACTTAGGTCACTGTTTTCATTCATAAAGCGTTCACAAACTTAAAAAATACCCTTCTATAAAATTTCTATTCGAAAATTTGACAAATCAGCTTTGAAATACGTTCAAAGTTTAGATTTAACACCAAGTATCTCAGGTAATTTTTGAGATCGTTGAAATGTCCATTTGCTTTCTTTAAGCAAATAATGTAT
This sequence comes from Hymenolepis microstoma, assembly GCA_000469805.3. NCBI lineage: Eukaryota > Metazoa > Platyhelminthes > Cestoda > Cyclophyllidea > Hymenolepididae > Hymenolepis > Hymenolepis microstoma. Next base: position 34,546 of record LR215993.1, on the reverse strand, counting down.
TGAAATTTGCATTAAAAAATTTTGACTGACTCTCAAAATTCTCATCCAAACAAAGTCAAGGACAAATTCGTCAGTGAAAGCTGCACGGCGTTCCATCCAACTTGTTTTTGTCTCAATTTATTTAACTCGGTTAGGCTGAATTCGGGTGATATTCTCAGCGCCTTTATCGAACAAATAAAACAATTCCATATTCTTAATCTTCAGCTTCAAAACAATCTATGCGTACACATATCGGTTCATTTTTTCCAACCTATGTGCACTTAACTGTGAGCCCAAAAATGAGAATTAGAACAATGATATAAAAGGTGATTGTCTGAGCAGTTGGCAGTTGGCAGTTGGCAGTTAACGAGCACAAAGTCTACGTCCTGAAATGGGGTCTCACGAATCAGTTGGAGAGCCTAAAGAAGCAGTGAACTGTCATGCCCAACACTTCCAATGTTTCGCAATTTTTTTTAAATACGTCTGACCACAGACAAGAAAGAAAGGATAAATGGCTGAAAAGGAGCCTTTTTCACCACTTATGTCATTCTAATGCTCTTTAGCTATCTCATTCACTTATTAAATCGCAAATAAATATGTTTTGTGCTTGGCGATTTGATAATTTTGAAGCACCTAAGTCGGTAGCTTAAAAAGTACGCCTAACACTCAATTGATTTACAAATTCGAAATCACTGCATTTTTTCTCATAGATCTGTCAAATTTTCTTCTCTTTTACCCGAGTTTTGTTACAGTTTTTGGGCTTCATGTTTTCTCTATCCTGTGAGAGTTGAAAGGAGGTGCTTTGTCCCACATGGTGGAATCAATGCATGAGCGAAGAATGGCCAATTCGGGTTCTAGTTAATTTCTATTGGCGTAATTAACCAAGTTCATTTATATTATTCATACCTTCCAGAGGATTAGCTTTGCTCTTTTAAGTGCGATAAGTATGAGGGGAATGGTTTATAAAATTAGCCCAATTTTGCAAAGTCAGTCAATTTATGGATGGGGCTCATTCATAAAAATAGAATGAATCAAAACAATAATTTCAATTTAATAATTTTCTATTTTTCTAAGAAGACCCCTTTATTTAATGAAGATGCTTTCACGTTGATTTGCTAACCCAAATCCGGATTTCCATGTTGTGTGTTTATGTTTTCGCAGGCCCTGGCTAATTTAAAAAGCTGAATTAAAGTCATGGTCAATCAACTTTTCTGATTGGCCTTTCGTTTCCCCCTCCCCCCCCCCCCCCACATTACCCCTCAACATCTTCTGAAAATTAATACTGAAAGAATCGATCTGATCGCTTCTGATCTGAAATAACATTGAATGAAACTGTTGGCGCTCTGAGTGACGTGCTTACCAAAACTTACCATCTAGGGGCCACCCGCATCGACTTCAATTTAAACTTCTTATCTAATCCAATTTTTTACAACTCTTACCCTATTAAATTTTATGCTTCAGGGATTTAAAATTAAAGATTTTATTAGAAGCTGCTGCATTAATCTTTCGCCTTAAAGCTGAAAAATACGCAAACAACTACATTGAAACATTTCGAGATTCAAAAATGATTTTGAGCCAATTTTACGAGAGTTAAAAGAAAATAAGAGAGAGCTGGTGGGGTCAGTGTATGTAGAGAATGAGGTTTGCATGTCATTGAAGGTATAAAAATATTACACGAGTCACTTGGCTGTTTTCTTGCCCTCTTAAAGAAATGTAAAACGCAAGATTGTCGTGTCTTACAATAGCAGCAGTAGAAGCAAAGTGGGTTGAATGGGACTTCAAGTCTCAAAGTCCTCAGAATCTGCGACCCCTCCACCGGTGCTTATTTGATGTTTGGGAGTAGAGTTGATCCCTTGGTGTTGCTGGAGCGAAAGCAAACTCAAGACAGCCGTCTTCATTTATTCGCATTGTTCTATAGCCATAGAGGGACTCCTCATATGCTATGAGCTGCCGCCAGAAACCAAGATTAGGCTGTATACAAGGTCTGACTGAAATGACTCTGTTATATGCCTCCGAAAGATTGAGTCGTTGGTATTTCATGAGATAAGCAAGAACGATTGTGGCCGACCGCGAGATTCCAGCCATACAATGGACGGCTGTTTTGCCGCCTCGCCTAGCCTCACGCGCTATTCTGTCGCCAACCTCATCGAAATGAGAACGAAGGTTTGAGTAGTCAATGTCATCGACTGGGATTTGAATGTGACGTTCCACCTGGGCAAGGATCTCGCTGGGAATGGTTTCGGGCATAACTGAAATCACCTGGGTGATGCCCTTCTGATGAAGGCGTTTGGAAGTTAGAGCCTGGAGACTGCAGAGGTAAAGATGATCATTAATGCGAGCTATCTGGCTAAAAATATCCTGATTTATGTGCTGGCATTGCTGATGGTTGCAGGTTATCGGTCTGGAACCATTCCATTCGATTGCTGATGCTGTAGGAATATAGTAGCTCAAACCTGTCATTTTCTCTCACTTTTCTCTCACAAATGCTGAAAGGAGTGAAAATACTCTCTTAAATTAGCTATCTATGCCTGCACGACCTTGATGCATTCCAATTGGTCCTGTGAATCTTAACCTATCACATTCCACTGATTTCTGCAAATCCACGTGATGTATGCAACCACTTATCAATAGGAAAACATGCGATTTGATGGTCAAATTCCACAATTGGAATTAATTTATTTTTTGAAAGTGACAGTTTGTTAATATTAATTAGTATAATAGTTAAATTAAGACCTAAATAATTTTCTTTCATTTTAAATTAATAAAACCCGCAAACTTATAACATGCACGCAAACAAGCCTTTGGAATTCCAATTAGTAGAGATATCTTTAAAAAAATCTGTATGAGTATTTGATTTAATCAATAATGATTTTGGAAATGATTTTAAATATAAAATATACCTTTTAAATATAACATTTTTACACTTTTAGCTTAAGGTTAAGAAAATTAGATACACACGAAATGTGTTTCACATGGGAATTAAAGATTTCATGAAATTCGGAAAATTCTCTCGCCAAACTAAATGCTGGAATAGTTACCAAAACAGCATTGAATAGAAGCATGTTAGTTTAAGGCTTTCTTATAAGTTACGTTCAACATTATTTCTTGATTTCACTTTAGCCCATTTCTTCTGAAAACGAATGATGAAAGGCAACGTGGTGTCAGCATTTTCATTTTCTTTCTTGTGATGCTTTAAGTGCACTGAACCGTGTGCTGAAAGTCACAAGTAGACAGTGTCTTCAACGATCTCGATTTAATGCAATATTATCTCCTTTTTAATCACTTGTATCAAAATTTTATCGACACGTGAAAGTTTTAATGAAGCGCCTATCACGTCTTTTTGCCTCCTCTATAATCACGAATACTTCTGATTAAAGTATAGTAAAATTAACTGAAGACAGACAGACAGTTTCAAAAAAGACAGTTGCAAAATATTCAATGTGAATTTTCCCAGTTTGCTCTACTTTTCGCTCTATTTCTCCCCTCCCCCTTCCAACAGTCCAAAGAAGAGAAGTGCCATTGCATTTGAGTTGTGGAACATCTTAATCCATTGACTCCTCTCTGCCCTTAAATGTGAAATGACCTTCCAATTTTGATGCTTCAAAAGAAAATTTTTTGTAGTGTCAGCTGCCTTGGACCTACTTTTGCTTTTAATATTAAAATGTCATGCATTTGCTATTTTACTTGCCTGATCTATCTATGATTTCTCTCTTTACCTTTAGTAGCTTTTTTCTCCCTGAGAAAATTTATTCTGATTTCATTAATTCTAAAGTATTATTTATAATGGAATAGTTTATTTGATTATTGATTGAATAGTTCTAACTTTATGAAGGAATTTTAATGATTATTCTTAAATGAAGTTTGCTTTAGGCGAAACTCACCACATGGTATTATCTACTTAGCCCCAAATTATCTCAAAATTCCCCCCACAGCTCAGAAGCAGGACATTTTTATTCCCATTCTCGCAAGTCGAACATTTCATGATACTGATAAAAAGCAGCTGACTTTCGAAGAAAGCCATGAATTCGGGGGTTTCCTGGATGAAATGAATAATTTATAAGTTATTGCCCTATATCACTTATTGGCAAATTTACTCACTTAAAATCCAGATGACCTCAAAAACATGGCACTTTTTGTTTGCCGAATCTCTCGTTACTTCTAACATAGGGCACTACCAACGATGGCAAAATAGAGCCAGTCGTAAATTTCCCCTCATTCCACTATTTTTTGTATCAAAAATAAAAGTGGTAGTATCCAAACTCCCAACGGGTAATCCCGTGGGAAAGCAGAGGAGATTGGCAATAAAATTCTATGAGAATATCGAGGGGGTAGGGGGGAAACTGAACTCACTTCGACTTGCGTTCAACTGACGGAATTTGAGCAAGTAATGGGAAACACGAATGTACTTCAAGAGATTACTTCATCAGCACACATTTGAGATCGGACGATCTGAGAATAAACGAGCCTGCTCAACAGGGGATGCATAGATATATGGGCACTAGTAATAATCGAGTTGATTTGTCTTCCTTGTGAAGAATTTTTTAATCGTATTTTAATAATTATCTGCTTTTACGCCTTTTTCAAATAATTAAATTATAGTTCTCAGTAAAACTTTTGCAATAGTGATATTGATATTGAGACTTAGGCCAAGGTCCCAGGTGTTTTACTTCATTTATTTTTTGCATTCGAATTGTTCAATTATCACTTATCGGTTAATGAATACCGAAATAAAAATTTCCTAATTAAAGGAATATTTCCATTTCAACAGGTTCGAAAGGTTGAAAAATGGAGCTTTTAAAGTCCCAAGTGGAGGGCAATAATGGGTTTCTTAGAGCTCTATCCTCGAATTCCTATCAGCCTATCCATCAAAAACCATCCCGAGGGGCTGGGGAGAAGAGAGAACTCGCAGAGAGAACTGTCTGTGCCTATTGATAGCGGATATATTTGAATCAGATTGCTAAGTCGTCGAGAGAACCAAGTAATTAGTTAGAATTTTTCCTTTGGAGCTATTTTCAAATAAATTTTGAATAAATTTGTTTTCGCTTCTTCTCACTACCACCATTTATATGATAGTTTATAATTTCAGGATTGATTTAAATTAACTAAATGTTTCCAAAAAGAAATGACCACTTTACTAAAATCTAACAGAAAATAACAACATTTTTCGAATGAGAAGAACAAGTTTTCATTTGAATTATTACTTTATAGAACGATTAGAAGAAATGAAGGGAAGAAGAAAGAACCGGAAATTGCGAGCGGATCGAGAGACGTGCCAGTATTCTTAGCGCGTTCAAATTGTTAATGAAGATGATCATATTGTGTCATACCAAATCTAAATGGTTTGCAACTCTGTTGGCTTTTCACAGTAGCTAGACTTCATTCAGCTTTAGGATGGCTACCACCACAGTAAAGACAGAGCCAAGATATCTCATGGATTTCAAGAAGAATTCACACTTTTCTTATTTCAGATGGAAAACGAAGTGGGCAATGCATTCAAGAGGATGTTTTATTCGCTTTTTGAGCTCTTCCACTGTTTGCCCGACCACTAGTGTATCATCTAGATATGCAACTCTGTTTATCAAGTGTTTTTACTGCTAAGGAAATCTAATAATTCGTATTGAACCCGGTGCGTATCGAGCGTAGCTCCTGATATCTCGAATAGCACTCTTTGCTATAGAATTTATCGTTTAATGATGAAATTGCATTTATTCATCTACGTAATATAAGAACCAAGCATTTGGCTTATTTATCGAGTACCTGTTAGATAAATTCGATTCACGCTCAAGTGCTATTTCTCAATTAGTGAAATTAAGTACGAGAATGGAATTGTTTCCTTTGCAACATACTAAGTCGGCGACTTTATAGGGAATCACAAGTAATGCGTATTCATGAAGAGCAACAACGAGACTTATAGCTCAACCAACTGTCTACAGTTGAGAGAAAAAAAAATGCATTTGTACACACTATTTGATGAGGGATGAATTATTGGTTGGCTATTTGACCAATATTTCCAAATTATGGCTCCTGTCTGGTGGTCTTCTCTATCTAAATTCGATCGTGGAAAACCAATTGTCGATAATTCAGTATATGAAATACAAGTACAAGTACACCGAATCCTCAACGTGTTATCAATCTAGCGCGCTTCTTAACAATTTAATTAATACTTTTCATACCCCAGATTAGAATATAATCTTATTGTCATTAATCATTATTGAATATCCTTAAGAAGTCCATGATAGCTGTTTTTATCCTATTTGAGGGTAATCGAAGAAGTTAAACTGTATAATCTGTTCGCTCCTTGGGTTGCTCACTTGTTTGCCTAACCACTAGGACATCGTCCACTCACGTAACTCTGCACTCCGCTATTTATATTAAATTGATACATACCCCAGTGCAAGTTGATAATCACATTTTCAAGGCAGGTTTCCAAAACTCCTACCATTTTGAGTGTTAAAAATGTATCTTCAATAACGTCTAGAGGATGGCGGTTACTGTTACGACCCACGCTCATAAGAAGCAAACATGAACACATTAACGAACACTACCATTCTGTCTTCGTAGTGTCCTTCAAGTACAGGTTTGATTTCATTTTCATGAATTGACCTTGGCAAAAGTGGTTTTTCTATTAAGTTCTATCCATTTTCAGCAGCTCCAATATTATAATTGCTCTCTTTGTTGTCTTAGTAGCAGGAAAGCCTGTGAATGTTATCTCTCTTTTTTCCTAGAGACGAGATGATTTTTGAGCCCATTACTTGCGGTCTAGATGCGTTTTGGGAGAAATATTTGTCGTTCTCGGCGCCTTAGTAGAACAAAACTAAATTATTCAAAATTGAACAAGCTGTTAGATCCTTTATTCATTATATTAATCGATTAGTTTTATTTGAATTACGAAAGGATGCACTTATTTCGAACATGAGTCCTGAAAGTTATTGCGTAAGTTGATCTTGAACTTGATTTGAAATTGCATCATGTACAATGTGCGTTTTAGTTGATCAACAAGATAGAGTGAAAGCACTTATAATTTTCTATTAAATTATGACGTTGGTTTATTTGGTAATTTTTGACAACTTTTAAATTCTTATGGTTAACCCAATTTAAAATACGGACATGTTGATCCTCATTGGGAAAACCATTTAAGGGTAATAAAATATAATTTTTAAGAGCACACCGCGGAAAATCAAAGAGGTCCCAAAATTCATTTTAACCTATAATGTCCAATATATCTTAATTAAACGTCTGCGAAACACCTATTGTTTATCGAAGTTGAGGTTTTATTTGGGCACATTTAAGCTCGTCAAGGAGGTTAAAAATTGCGATGAAGGGAACGATGGACAATTAACGAAAAATTGAAACATGAAGTATGGTCGGCACTTGACACGAATTTGCAAAATAATTCCAGATTATGTGTTCAAAAAAATTCTGAAATTTGCTAAAATTCTCTTTTAATTTTATTTATGGATTCCAAACTCCAAGTGTTTTATTCAAATTTTAATAAATAAATGTGACTTTGTATTCATCGATTTACTTCATATAATCATATATTCATAGGCACCTAGCGACAAGTATTAGTGAAGCAATTATTGGTTATTTGTTTCATTTTTTAACTTTATTGGTATTAATGCAAATTAAATAAAACATATTATAAATCTAATAGTCATTTTTTATAAGTCGGCACATTTTTTTCTAATTATTAGTATGGTACATACTTGGAAGGTTTGTAATAACTTGCCATACTTATCAAGAAAATTTCTATTACTCTAAGATATTTAATTAGAATTCGGATTTATTCAAAGATACAGAAAGTAATTTATTTATAAATTATATTAAACAGAAAAGTAAAATAAATGACGTTACAGCATTCAATTTAGATTTCCAAATAAGATAAGACTTTCATCGGAAAAACTAGAGATAATTCATTTCATTTATGCTATGACCCTTCAGGATTGAAATAAGCTCCGTTTTATTCAACTTATAAATAACTATGACACGGAATGAATTGTGCTGCGTGGTTAACAACCGTAAACAAATTCAATTTCGAAGTTCAAATCAACGAAACATTTGTAAAGTCCAGGGAATTAACTTTTCTTTGGAATATTAAAATACGACATTTATGTTTATTGTTCATAATGCATTTCTAATTGCGATTATCGTTTTTGATTTTCAATGGACCGGACAATTCCTAACACAAATCAGAAGAAATTTTTCTACATTTATGCCGATTTTCACCTCATCTTCACCCTACGAATCTGGTTTGACAAATATAGAAATCACAATTTATTAATGCCATTTATTTCCTTAATAGCTATAAGTGACAATTTTAGGTGCTTTATTTCACAGAGTTCTTATCAAAATAACTACAGCAATAAAAATAAGTTATTAAGTAACACCTTTAATATTGTAACGCAAAAATAATCTTTCACAACAATTCAGCTCTGTAGGAAAGATTATGAATAATAAATATCTTAATTCTGAACTTATTTGATTCATTGTTGTTTAAACAAAGTTATTCATATAAAAATCGTATTCACATAAAATCGTTGCCATGGTGGGTTGGGTTACTACGTAATGTGGTGTCGAGTTGAATTGGTAACGAAAATTATTTTCTGACAACCTAAATGTCGGTCACGGTTTCCCATTGTTGAGAGCAGTTCATAACAAGAAGTCAATGTCAAAGTGTTTTTGCGCTAATGGCTGTTGAAAAAAAACTAGATCTCATTTGTTGAGGAAGTAAACGGAGACGGTGAAAACAATGGAATTGCAGCGTCAACGGCTGAACAAAGGTAAATATGACTGAACATTTTAAGTGCGTGAATAAGAATACCGAGCCTGGGATTTTAAACGGCTATCTTCATGGACAACCGTTGTTGCAATTTTTTAAATATCTGTCAGTCATATATTGAAGAGCTTGGTAACTGAAGTGGTGAAAGCATTGTCGGTAAAAATCGTGGCTAAACACATTTGCTGCTGAAAACGTTTACTTCAGTAGGAAAGAAAAGAAGTTATCAATTCATTTTCTTTCCTCAAATAAAATTATCTTCTATGTAATTACGGACCTCTGGAATTCAATTTCAATCTTATGTAGAATGTTGAATTATATTACTTTATACGAATGCTTTAAACCATGGTTGAAGAAACGCTGTTAAAAGTCGATGAGTGGATGCAATCTATTTGCGATTTTACATTAAAATATAATAAAAAGGTTTTGAAGCAAGCCAATATCGTAAGCACTTCTGCAATGTATCGATTAAAAATATAAAACCAATCGATATAATTTGTTTACTTTAATTGATATGAAATTCGACAGCGAAAAAACTGTTTAAAATAAAAGCATAAGTAATTTTAAAATATTTCAACAGCTTATTTTATCAATATTTCCGATTTATTTATTAATACTAGTTTATCACACTTCGCAAAGATGCCCAAGGTCGATTTCTTTTACTCTACACAAATTTCACCAACATTTTGAATAAGCAATATCTTTCTGGCAGGTGTTAAGGCTATGGATGAGAAGACCCAAAAGCCCGTTCCAAAATATATGAAATTTGTTCTCGGTGGTTCTGCTGGGTATTTCATGTTTCATATTGCCTGTCATTGACCCATTGTTTTATATTTTTCTTCATTATCTTTATCAGTATTTTTGTTTCTTTTGATTATATAACTATTCAGGTGCTTATTTTGCATTCTCCGTCAGTTTTGAATTGCTGCCTTTTGTGAATCTTATAGAATGATGGCCACCTGTGTTGTCCAACCTTTGGATTTAGTGAAAACACGTATGCAAATCAGCGGTAAGTTTCGAAATGATCTAAATTCATATTTGAATTCATTTTTATTAACTATCTTTTTTAAAACATTGCACACATGTTTCCGGTTGTTTTATACTCCTAAATGAAACAGGTTTATTCCGTAGCTTTCTTGAATATTTTATTTCTCGAGCCAAGGATTTTATAACTTGTAAAATCTAAAGAAATGGAATTTTCGAAATTTACTTAATTTTCTACTTCTTTACTTGGCAGTAATTACATGTATAACTAATTTTAGACCAATTTATTAAGGTATTTTATAGGCATTTTAAATAAATTAATGTTTGCTCAACTTCGTATAATCATTTCTCTGCACTCCTTTACAAAGGTTTCTCTTGGAGACGATTATACTGTAAATCTAATCAGTGTGACAGCAACTGTAATTATACTTAAATTCTAATAGTGATTTACTGCTTGTGAAAATTGTAGCATTATAAATTTAATAGCCTTGAAGGGGAGGGGTATTTTTAATAGATATTTAATACTTAAGTCTCTTCAATTCCCCAGAGGAGAATATTTTTAAATGAAAGTCTTGCCTATTGACACATTTTCTCGTTGACAGGTGAGGGCGGAGCTGCAAGGGTCTATAACAACACCTTCCACGCAATCAGCTCAATTGTGCGACAAGAGGGTGCTCAGAAGCTCTACACCGGGTCAGTTTATTATCTTCTCACGCACATTAGTCTGGCGACGTTTTTTCAAGTACTTTTTCGTGGCCATCGCTTCCCTCTCGCCATCTTTCCATTGTTATGAGTGTGACTGCATCTTTCATTCCCATCTTGACACAGCTCTCACCTTGGCCACCTCTTCTGTCTCCTATGGTCATTCCATCATGCGAATCTGTGGGTTTCGGATTGTCTGCTCGTGACACTGCATACTTGTCAACCTCTAGTCATGCACGGTGCATGGTCTCATTTCTTTCGTGTTTATTTACCCAAATTTTCCAACTTCCTTGTGGCATGTGCTTGCACTGGTTTGTAATAGCATTTAAGACTTGACGTGGGTGTGTCATTGTGCGAGCCATTCACCCGCCTTGAAATCTTGAAGCCATTTGCGGTGACCTTCTGTGTCTAGACATCTGTGTGCATGTATCTTCTCTCCCTCTGTCAATATTGTCAGCTTTTTTATCTACTTCTGCTTTTATTATCTCTATTTAGCTCTTTCCTTTGTTTAAATTGAAAATCGAAATCAATCGGTACTTGATTTTCACTGTTACTTCCGAGGCTGACTTAATTATTATTTGTTTTGATTTACCACTACTGTCACCACCGTCTCAGCTTACGCAATTTCCTTTTTTTTATTAAAACGCAATTCTAAAGGTATTGTTGTCTGCTCAGGTTGTCTGCGGGACTATTGCGTCAGGCTACGTACACCACGGCACGTCTGGGCATCTACACGAGCCTATTTGAGTACGTGAGCAATCAGTCGAAGTCAGGTGCTCCACCTTCCTTCGTGGCCAAACTCGGGATTGGTCTCACTGCCGGTGTCCTTGGCGCCTTCGTTGGGACCCCCACCGAGGTCTGCCTCATCCGCATGACAGCCGATGGCAGGTACGTCTGCCACCACCCTGTCAACCTTAAGTAGACTGACAGCTTAGGCATTTTCTTTTTCACGCTCTGTTGTATTTATTTATTCACTACTTATTCTAAATACATGTGTAGACAACTGGCACATAATTGCTCAGAATTTTTATATGCTCATCCCTTTAGGATCCCACTGTAAGTGCACGCCCATAGTGCAACTTTCGACAAACCACGCTTGAGAAGCGAAGAGTAAATGTTCTTTTTCGTCGTACTATTTCTGTCTGTCCTATTTTCAAAATCGAAATAAGATTTGTGCTACTATGGGATGTGGAGAGAAGTCATAGAATAGGTTTAATATTGCTTTTCTTAAGTAAATAACTTCACTTCCGAAAATTGCATATTTCGGGGTCCTATGTTTTTCCCTACGTTTCAGGTTGCCAATTGCGGACCGGCGTAACTACAGGAACGTCTTCAATGCACTCTACCGCATTTTCAAAGAAGAAGGACTCTTAGCCCTCTGGCGGGTACGCTTTCATTCCTCCTATCCCTCATTCACGTTTATTATTTTTTATTAATATTAAGCGCTATTTATTTCCTTTTAAGGTCATTTAGCTCAAATAAAATGCAATGAAGTTATTATTTGACAACTCTTTGATTGAATTTGTTTAACGGTTATTAGAAGACTTAATAGAATTTTCACGAAATTTACATTTGAAAAAAGGCGATGGTTTCTATATTTCTTCCCTCTGTGCTATCTCCAAATCACAGTATCATATTCATTTTCCAGAAGCTTCCTACAAGTCAACTTTGACTTCCCTACATGTCTTAACGTTAGATTTGTGAAGCCATCTGTGTGGATGTTATTAGTTTATTAATTTGTTGAGAATTAACTTAAGCTTCCATTGGCAGGGCGCAGTGCCGACTATGGGCCGTGCGGCTGTGGTGAATGTGGCTCAATTGGTTTCCTACTCTCAATTCAAGCAGATTATTCTCGAAAACAGTGAGTTCGCCTTCGAGTTACTCTTTCTCAACTTGTCTCTATTTTGTCGAACTGCTCTCTTGCCTCACAGATCTGATGCGGGATGGTTTCAGTGTGCACCTGACGGCGAGCATGTGTTCGGCACTCATTACCACCATTGCCTCTCTGCCCGTAGACATCGCCAAGACGCGCATTCAAAACATGCGCACCATCAACGGACGACCCGAGTACTCCGGGATCTTTGTAAGTTCCACCATGTCATGCTATCTAAAATTCACACTTGGAGCAAAGCAGTCTTATTAATTTTACCTCTTCAATCTGTCTTTATTTCACTTCAATCACTTCTTTAATTGGGATTTCTTCTGAATTCCTGGAGTTAGTAGTCTCTAATTGAAATCGGAAAAGGGATTGGATATGTCTGTTTGGCACTTACTTTGCTGGAAAGTTTGCCTATTGCAACATATCATTGGAGTCGTCTGGACTTGTCAGAACAGGATAAACTAAGTGAAAAAACCCAACAAGTGTTTAAAAAAACGTGTTTGATAATTATGGTCCCTCAGGCGGTTCATTAATAATTTTTAAGTGGTTACATGTTCTTTCAATGTGTTCGATAAGCACAATTATATATGCTTTTTAAACCGACTTTGAGCTCTCAGTTGTGGCCACATCCTCAGTTGTTTTTTCGTTCGTAGGATGTGTTGCGTTTGACCGTGAAGTCGGAGGGGGTGCTGGCGTTGTGGAAGGGTTTCACGCCCTACCTCTTCCGCATTGGACCTCACACGGTGCTGACTTTCATCATTCTCGAACAACTCAATGCTTTCTACAACGTCTACATTCTCGGCAACAAACTCGGTGGTGTAAAAAGCGGTCTCTAGTGGCCTTGTCTCCTGTTTCTCCTTCCCCTACTACTATGGGCGGTATCCATGAAATAAACCAAGTTGAGCAACCTGTTTACTTATCTTGTTAACGCTCTAGCGAGGGTGGTACTTACAGCTTAAAGATTGAGTCGTCTTGCAAAATGTGACGCTTATCTTAAGATGCTTTTGCTTAGCATCTTAAGATTAATTAAGAGAGTTAATAGTATTGAGTGGAGTACAGTATAATTATAATACCTCTGCTGTTTTTACCTATCTGCTGAGAAGAATAAGCTGTAAGAATTTACAAATTTAACAGCTAACTCTGAATATTTCGTGTAACAACTTATTCCAAAATCCTGGGGTCATATTTTAAAATCATGTGAGTCACTACATCAAGGATTCCAATAGAGTTTGATTGGTGATATCTGGACTTCATCGTTTACCCCTATATGACCCTGTTTCATTCATTTGTGAACAATTTCCAACTCGAGGTGCTCTTCCAAAGCCAGGAATTGCACAAGATTTTCTTATCGCCACGTTTAACCTCAACGACGATGATAGGCTGCGCTTTTTTGCCCAAGTTATGCGATTACGCGTGAGTCACACGAAGCTAGGTAAAATGCAACCGATACCTAGGAGACAGGGATATCACTCATGTACAACGTCTCAATACTTTAGATAGGTTTTCTCGTAATATTTCTAGAAAGAAAATTATCTCATTGTAACCCAATCGGTTTGGATCATATTTTGCTCTTTCGTCAGGGAGAAAAGAGATTTCTGTAATGTCATTAAACATTTAGAAGATGCGAATTAAGGATCTTTAAGATGACACTGTAACTATCATGAACCGAAAATCATGTAAACCAGTAATTAATTGCAGCTCAAAATATCGGGAAAAAATAAGGAGAAAAGTAAATCGAAGGGCCTTGTTTTGTATTCTCAGGCAATAAGTGCTCTAAATGGCGCTAGTAACTCAACGAAAATCAAACTAAGGCTTTTGGTGAAAGAGAGGAAGCGATTTGAAGGGAAATAGTTTTGAGTGTCTTGGTTCATCCCTGAAATAGAAAACGAAACAGGGCCATTGTTGACCCGTGTAATGGTTAACAGAGGCTCACCGTCTTCCTGCAATATAAACATACGAAATGGAGTACCGCAGTTGAAGTGTAAAGGCTATTCGGTGTGGCCATCATTTTATTCATTAAGTAATATTTTTCGCATGCGGTTTTGTGATCGAAATATCAAAAGATTTGACACAATGAAAAAAAAATCCACAATGAAAATGTTCACAAACTTGTCTCGTTTGAAACGTTCTACTTTGTGCGATGGCAAGCGAGTGTAGGTAACAAGAGTGATGAGGTACTTTCCTACATATTTATGCTAAGTTTCTGGAAAATTGAAATTAGTATTTATTTAGATAAGCTACACATATTCGCAATGTGTTTTAATGTTAGTAGAGCATTTTTGGCAGAAACGGTTCATTAGTTGCGAGTAGACGACTCGCCAAACCCAATTTTATTTACAATGTCATAGCAGACAACGTAAAACCAGCCAACGACGTGTTGCACTGTTTACTGAACTTATGGAAACTTCGTCGGTCGGCATTGGGTGGTGCTGGTCTTGATTATTTAATCGGTGTAAGTTAACCTAGATGCCTACAATAGGGAAAAATTTAGATGGATAAAAGTGTAATCAGCTTCGGAATTTATTTCACTGAGGCGGCCGATTGTCTCAAAGGCAAATGGATTCAAGGGGCGTGTATTGATATTGAAATTGATGTAGATGAAATCTGGATCATAAATTAGCTGCCCAAAGTACTTCAATAAAGTACTATATCGAGAAAGCATTTAATTGAATGAAAGAATTATAGAGCTCATTAAATTTCTTAACAGTATAGGGGGACCTAAACGCAGTAGTCATTGCCTAATTCGAATTTTCTAGTTTTGGGGTGATAAAACTTCCATATTGAAGAGAGTTCGCTTTGTAAGGCTTCAATACAAATTCTTCATGAACTGGCTGCTAAAGAGCGATGGTGTCTGTGCTATTCCGAGCATATTGATCAGACATTCTCTAGCAAAATTCAGCCCATTTAATCGTTGTTTCCTGCCGAGTGAAGGCAATATTTTTGAAGCCCATCGAAATGACACTTGACATGATTACCTTACCTTTTAAAACTGATGAAGCATCTGAAATAACCCTATTTCAACCCCGCTTACGTTTACCTTCGTCTTTCAACTGGTCAATCTTACAAAAACTTGAACAATTTACTGTCTCGAGGACCTATTCTTTGTCTTTGAATGTGGGCTATCGTATTTATCAAGAGGAAAACATTAGTAGACAGTCATTTAAATCGTTTTTGTTTACAAAGTAATGAGCGTGGTTCTGGACTACAGGAACACGGGTTCATTGAAGGTGACCATGTGTCCAAGATTTAAGGGCTGTTGTGGCGCGTTTCGTAAATCAAAGTGAGCATTTCATCAAATTGCCTGCAAGAATTTTCATTCTCTCACTCATTCCGCTTTAATCGCTGTCCTCTTTTCGGTGGTAACAGGCAATTGCGGGCATCCGCGGATACAACTTTTCCTAAATTTGAGCAGCGGCTAATGGTGACGGTTTGCATGGGGGTAATTAGGATATATCTGGAGACTACCGACAGATACTTCTTCATATGGCAGCAGACAACATCTAGTAGAATGTGCCTTTTTCTCAAAACTAAACCAAGGATTCCAGAAAACAATAGAGCAGTGAGTGGTTATGATACATTTTTCGTCATTTAATGCGAATGCAGTTACAAGTACGTGCTCACTCACACTGCATGAATCGAGTTATGAATGTTCGAAGATCAAGAGACCAGCAATATCCACTGACGACCGAGGTCACATCCGTTGTGTCCAACCTACGTAAGTGGATGTTGTAAATAGCTCATATGTATTTACGGTGCCTAACATAATACGACCTAAACCAAGAGGAAGAGGTTAGAATTAATGTAGAGTAGCTTTGTTAGCTCAGACAGCAGCTTCCATGAGTAGACTCGTGCAATCATTTGCCTGAATCAACGGCATTCAAAACTGTGCCGGAGTGGCAGGAGTAAAATTGTCTATAGAAGCCGTTCAAACTATATTATGTTTCGATGTGGTTCGATTTGTCGAAATTAGCAAGATTCATTACCAAAACGAATTTTGCAATTTTCAGATCCGAGTACTTTGAAAAGTTTCCGAAATGCGATCTTTATAATTTGGGACAACTGATCTCTTCCAAAGATCTTCAGTGCTACTGGTTGATTCGAGTTTGTCATTACTAGTACTTGCAACAAAAATAGCATTTCGTCGGACAAATTTTTTGGCGTAGTCGCAAGAAGTGAATTACTTTCCGTCAAATCAAAATTTTGCAACTGCAAAACAAGCTATCAGGAAAGCGACAAAAGTGAACATGTTGAGTATGAATTAAATCCTTTGGTTTAACAAGTTATAAAAATTTGCAAGGGTATTTCCTTCTCATTAGTTTAACTCGACTTCTTAAATGATCGAATGGGAATCGTAATAATTCACCCTCTTCGTGTGCTTAACGAAGTGTTCAGTATTTGTAATTTCCTCTAATAAAAGTATTTATTACATCTACTAACATATCTCTGTTGTTTTCTAAGGCAAAAAGATTGGAAAGAAGTTCACATTAAATTTCATCCTCTTATGTGGCTGGATGTCACTGCCAGACATGCATGTAGGATATAACCGACATTTTCCCTCCAGGCTCAGGTGTTTCTACATTTGCGTAAAGGGCAGATCAA
Organism: Hymenolepis microstoma; assembly: GCA_000469805.3. Classification (NCBI taxonomy): domain Eukaryota; kingdom Metazoa; phylum Platyhelminthes; class Cestoda; order Cyclophyllidea; family Hymenolepididae; genus Hymenolepis; species Hymenolepis microstoma. Next base: position 17,627 of record LR215993.1, on the reverse strand, counting down.
TCAGGGATTTTTAGATTTCTGGAATGCAAACTCAAAGAACTCAGTAGACAAAAGTGACCTCGCATGAATCCCCTCACCCCTCCTCCGAGGTTCCAAATCCTTCGTACTTGATTGTGCGGATTTCAAGCACTCTGAAGCGAAGTACTTTAAATACCTAATCGTTCACAATGAAGAGCTGCGGAGAAAATTTCATTCGCTTCTTGATTTTTCGCCGAATACCCCTTCAGCCTCATTGTTTTGACCACGTGATTTCTTCGCTTTCAATGCGCTAAATTCGTTCCTTTCTGATTGTTATTGAGAGATGGATATACACTTTCAAGATGCCTTTGCCTTTAGACACGGTGGGTTAGGTTTGAGAATATTAAGATTCTGCCGCCTCCACATGAATGTGAAAATTCTTTAATGAACTTTGTGCAGAGGGCATGAAGAAGAAATAGGACACTCTTGAACCGATTCTATCGATTGGAACAAGCTCTTTTGCATCGATGTCTATTCAATTCTTGATTTATTGATGTTATAATTTAGTTTTAAACAGGATAAATTGTTTATCTTTTTGTGAAGTCTTCTTTTCCCATTGCTTCGTTAATTTGAACAGTCCGCATTTCAAGGGATAATTGCGATTCTATATTCTTTTTCCAAGCTTCTAAAAATATGTTGAAGAGCATAATATATTTGCATATGGAGGGAGGAGATTTGAATTCTGGCTCAAGAAGTCAAAATGCCTATAAAAGTTGGGCGATCATTTCCATAGAGACGGTTGATGGCAAATTAATTTATGTTGAATTTGTTTATGTGAGCAGATGACGGCAAGTTCACTGTGGAACCATTATGAAAACGGTTTCACATAATTGTGCTGGGTTTTTTGTGTTAAGTCGTGAATCAAGGCCGTAATGTATTTGGAATCGGAAATCATCAGGTCAACAAATGCTAATTTCTTTTCATTCTTCTTGAAATATTGAACTATCGGGTGGCATGGTTCAAGTGATAACGTAGCCGTCCTCTTCCCAAATGGCTCTTCTAGCAATCATTAACCTAGATGGAAATTTACAGTTTGTGGAACGCCTAATTTTTGATGATGGAGGATTTGTCAGTGTCTTTCCAGCTCATTCGAAGAAACCGAGCGTCCATGTAGATTATTCCACTTTATACACAACTTTTATTTGTGGTCGGCATTCCGGTAAGCAAGAGATTGATTCGATATTACAATTCAACACCCAAACGGCAGCCTCTTTCTCACCGAATGCCTGTTTCACTCCATAATTGAGCTGTCTTAGCTGCTGCTGCTCTTTGTAGGTGATGCATCAAATTTCTCCAACTTCGGTATTTGTGAAATCAATAAAAGTGAAGTGATTGCATCTCCTTTTCATGCAGACTTGTCCAAATTTTGAGCCTATGCTTCTTCAATTTTGCAAGAGGTTTCTATGACTAAGTATTTTTGCCATCACTTTAGCGCACATTTACCTTTGTCAAATTTAAATTTATTCCCATTAATTAGGTCAAGGTAATATACTATTCTTAGACATCTTAGGGCTTGATAACTATAATTCCGCCTGTTCATTTTATATCCTCATGGCTGTTCTCTAATTGAATCACTAAATTGCATCCCTAACATTAATCACATCTAGTTATAACAAGTGAAAGTGGGATGAAAGTAGGTAGAGGAGAGGATCGAAGAATACACCTCGGCGACTACTGCTTCCTCAGTACTAATATCAAAAGACACCGCGAAAAATCTTCGCCTCCCTGCGAGTGAAATGGCAACAAGCACATGAGGAGGAGGAGGAGGTCATTGGGGTAAAGCTCCAGTTGGCGTTCCTTAATAATTTCATCGGCATTTGATTCTACTGAAGTATTTATGGATGGCAACACTTATGTCTTCTTTGGTGGCCAGTAGTATTTAAAAGTACTTTACAAACTTCTACGCACTTTCTCAACGTTAAAGAAAAATAGGCTCAAAAATCGCGAAATCAGATTTAATGATAGTAAATGAATGAGAAAAATGAGACCATCTTAACGCGACACACTGCTTCGTCTCCATGAATTATTTTGGTATTTTGCACTTTTATTTTTGATTTTAACTGCAAATAGGCATTCATCGCATCGGCATATAAATAGCAAGAAATGAATTAAAAAGCAAACCAACAGCGTTTTTATGCTTACACACAGATCTGTGGGTTGGAGAATACACGATTTGTAAATTTAGAAGCCTCTAAAATTCGCAGCCAGTGAATATTCATTTGATTTGTGAGTATTGCGCAGATGATTGGCGCACGTGTGTGGATCTGCCTGCTATATAATACAGTAGAACATCTAATCACCAATTATCAACGTAATGAGATATACAAAGTTCAAACGAAGCTTGATAAACATAGAATAGTTTAAATTAATGCAACTTTATCAACGGTAAAGTTAAGGCTGTCCGGACTTCATGATATGTATATTTTGGATTTCTGTCAAACAAATTTGATAATTAGAGAGTTCAGATACCAAAGTCAACTTACCCTACACTGCCAAGTCTCGTGACTAAATGGTTTCAAATGGTTACGTTTGAACTAGAACTATTTTAGATCATAGGCCGAGGACCCACTATTGGCTTTAAAACTGCTTTCTTTAAAGTAATAAAACGCATCAAACTGTAGAAGTATGAACCACAGGTGACACCCTCAACTAAATCCATTCTTTTCGCTGATAATATTTTACAGCTCGTGTAACACAATCGCGTTCCGGTAAAAGTGAGCAAATATCTTGATAAAGTCAAAATTATATTTTGCCATTTCATTCGATTTTAAAGTTATAAAAGTTTTCTATTTTAAATATTAATCATGGATTGGTTAATTTAAAGGTACTGTAGCTGATTGCTACACGAATAAGCCTTGACTTATGCTCAGTAATCTTTAGGGCAAGGTCTACTGGTTTGGAATGGCGCCCATGTCTCAACGATATAGGGGAAACAGACGTGTTGCGTAGAATGCTTTTATATGCGCGTTTTTGGGCACGATGACCTCCATTATGACCATTGGTCGGGAGGTTTGTGTACTCGTGACCTCATTTATCCCTTGGCACGGATAGCATATTGTTGCTTAGTTCAATTTGTACTTCAAATTGGATAGAGTTTTGAATATATACGGTTATGAAAAGTCGGGTCTAGGTTTACCAGATGAATTATCAAGGAATTATGGAGAGCTGAAATGGTGTTTGGATGAAAAGGAGACTATTTTAGAAAAAAATTAATGCTTATTTGTTGAAATAGTTCAGGCTCATTTAGACTTACTCGTACGGATGGATTGGAGAAACGTCAACAATTCAACCCCATCACTGTCCTATTAGTGAAGTAAATAGAGAACACTAATGAGAATCTTTGCCAGCTAGGCAAAATCAACCGCATAGTGAAAACAGCCCATTTTTTAATCAGAAAAACGGAAACAAATTTATTCCTCCAAACACCTTCCAATGCTTTCGTTCGGGCAATATTTCGACAAATTCCACCCATATATTTTGATCTCCTTAATATAAAATTTATTTTTTACGATATTTACATTAATTTCATTAATTCATTAACACATATCTGCCTTGTAAACGAGACGAGTCGGTTAATGTAAATGTGATTTAAAGACTTATATTTCTACCATTGATTAACTATGTTTTTAGCATTACTGCATTGTACAATGCCTCACCTTCAAAGTCAAATCGAATTCCTAACTATATGTGGCTTTTAAGCAGAATTGAGATAGAGTTTTTGTAAATTTTGCAAGCCGTGACTTATCGTATAAAAAGCCATTCGTATAGTTGACTCGAAATGCCTTTTGCATTTCGGTAAAATGCGTCCTTGTCTAAAAATCTTGCAATTTTCGTTAACGTAAGATATCCGACTTGAAGGAGTTTAGTTTATCGGCATTAGACTCAGAAGGTGAAAGACGTGAGGGCAAATCATTTCCTGCATTCAATAAGCATTTGAGGCGTAACCATTCTGTTTATGTTCAACTACCAAGATTTTCTTTTGAGTACGCTTATTGAAATTACCGGAATATGTACTGTTTTGTCACGCAAAAGAGTTTGTCTAGAGATGATAGGAAACTTAAAGCTAACGCAAATATTTTGGGAAAAATGATTCCTTACGTGGAATTCAAGATGAACGTGAGCTTTCATTAATCTGTACCTTGTGGTCATATACACACCAGTAGAATTATGGTTTGTTTTGTAAGAGCAGCGCTTTCAAATCAGACGACCAAGAATAAACAGTAACCAAATTATATTGTGTGAATGGCAAAGAGGGAAAGAGACGAAGATGGTGCAAGAGAAAGCAAGAGAGGGTGAAGAATAAAGTGTCTGTAACTACAACGTTGTAATCATCATGTTCTCAGATTTACATGATAGATTTTGAATTATCGGAAAGGACGCCAGTATTCTCCAACTCTGCCTCTTGAACCCAGTTCAAATGAAAGCAAAAACATAAACCAGAAAACATACGGCTTGAATGAGTAGCATAGCGGATAACTGCTTTCTTTCAGTTTATTTTAGAGTGAATATTTGCATTTTTCTTGAGACGTTTCGTAGGCCCTCTTCTTCTGACTACATTTTAACGACATATTGATGAAAAGTAATCTTGAGAATTGGAAAATATCGCCTATCTACAATATGTTCTGAGAAAATGATGAATCCTCTTTTAGGGTTTGTATTTTCTGAGAGATGTTTTACCAAATTTTTCTATGCTTACGTTTGTATGGCTCCTCTCTTGTGGATGGCAGGTGCTTCCTCATCCAATTTTTATGGTTGGAATCACCAGTGATGAGAACTTCTCGGTCATTTGGTCGGAACTGCTTTGCAGAGTATTCTGCTTTAGGGATAGTTGTTGAGTAATACAAAAAATCACTGTCATTTTGATGAGGATTCAGCTCTCCCTCATCTCTTTCTTGCTCCTATTTTTCGTCAGAAACTCTTCTCAGCACGTAATTGAGGAGCCACTTGCTATATTCTAATTCTGGGTCCTCCATACCTCCTAGGATAGCAAACTGGAGATTGTCTTAGGGTAAATCGCGCTTGCTACCTGGTTGCTTCGTAAGAGCGAAACTATGCCTCGAGGGGAATTTAAATCTTTCTAGTAAAGGCCTAAGTTATGAAATAATTTTTGCCTTTATTTATTATTAATTAAGAGGAATGGGGAATGGTTTATCTTTTTATGTCAGGCGAACTAGTTTTAACCTGTGGTTTGGGTAATCTAAATAATGCCTGGTTAAGTAAAGTTGATTCGGTGTTTCTCTCAACGGGTTTAATGTCTCCTCTTCTCTCAGGCAGCCGTCACTCTCCATAGTAACCGAAAGTGAAATTTTTGAATTTAGAGATCTGTCGTCGATCACTCCCGATAGCTATTCGAACGAAGTTTACTAGAGTGCTTCCAGGAGTTAATTCTTACATCTTTTCCAATTGGCATTCACCCTATTGGGCGGTCTTTAAGGGAGTGATTTATTAGTTCCTTCATGGTGATCGCATCTTCCATTCACGGGTTGGGAGACGTAAGATTTTTTTTGCAATCAACATTCCAGTTCTCGTCGTTTTGCTCATTGCTAGGATGAAGAAGAAAACCCTAATTATCTACTCCACAGAGTTGCCTTCACGGTCATTGGATGAAAAAAAATGAAGGAGTAGTCGAGAGGGGCAGTGACAATCTTTCCCTCTAACGAATGAAGCAAATCATGGTCCCTGTGCTGATTATGTAAAATGGAGAGTCTTCGTTGCTGAGTGGATGGAGAACGTGGATGAAATGAAGATGCTGGACGTTGAAATATATTAATTATAAATAGTTAATTTATAAATAATTATAAATAGATATTTTCAATCACATCCCATTCGATGAAATAGAGAACAAAATATTCATCTGTAATTGATTTATATGACCAACAAAATTCATATCTCTCATTCATTATTTTGATAGTGTTTGGATTTAGAAAGCCAATAACTTCCAGTTCGCCTAACTTACATTAAGTTCACTAATTCGTTGTATATTAAATCATTCATTTTTGAAAGTGCGATGCACTACCCCCTAAATAATAGCATATTACAAAGGACATCGAGCACAAGAATTTTTCACTTTTGTAGTTAGGGAAAGAAAATAACATTGCATTAAGATTATTATTTAGATGCGAAACGAACGGTCAATATTACCAATACCAAAAATGTGCACAAAATTGTCTTTCCACTCACTTACAAAGCAAAAAGTGAATCTTTTGTGATTATATCATGTGCACATATTTTACTTCTTGTCTTTACTATTTTGGTTTTGATTTATTTTTTCCTTGATAAACGTAAGTTCGTCGCAGAATTCAATCACTACGTTACCGAAAACTGGGTCACACAAATGTAACATCAATTCACAGAATTTGGGACTTTAGTCTTTTTTAAACTACTATTAAACCTGCAAAAAGTACGTTCTATCGGATTCCTCATTATATTTTCATTGATTTAATTATGATACTGTCTTAATGCATATACTCGCCAGTATTAATAATACTAACAGTGAGCTAATTTTTATCCAAAATGTGTCAATTAATTTCGGGTTCTAAGTTAATACTGCGTCACTCACTTCCAAAATATTGGCTGATTGGTTTGCTTCTGTATGCTACAAGTGCCAATTTTATACCCCGATTTTATTAAACGACTATATTAAAAAACTGAGAATTAATTTACTGTTAAGTTTTGCTCACATCTAGCTGTGCTGCAGTAAGAAATATGCTACATATAATGCTAGTATGATCATATTCTATTCAGAATGAAAGTAAATAGAAACAAAAACGTGTTTAGTTATAAGATTCATGTATAAAAAATAAGTAACAATTGTTGAGCTCATATTTACTCTCCATATTTATTTTAATCTTGCTTATATAAATACTATTGTTTGTCTTATGGTTTGACGACCTCAAGTGGAGTTAACATTGAATGTAACCAATAGTAGTGATAGTTGCTCTACACAATTTTTTGTCATTTATTTAATAAATCGGGGTCTTTTCATGCTGAGTCTAGGCCTTTCGTATAGTGCCTGTTGCAAAAGAACCTATGGATAGCAGTCATATTGGTTGGTTTGTAAAAATGAGGATTAGTTTTTATGCTTGTAGAAATACCGATTCCTCCCAACGGTACGAGTGCATCTGTGAATGCCATAGATAATAAATCAAGCCAAAAAGGTGTAATTAATTGTATTGAATTTTAACAGAACTATACGCCTTTACCTGGTTTTAATGTGTTCTATTCGAAAGGTTTATCTTGTGACGAGTGCGGGAAAATTTTATCAAGAAAATCAAGTCTATCCTATCATAAAAAGACAGTTCATCTCCGTAAGTTCATTTTTCATCACTCTGTATGACTAGATAGCACGTTTTTGGTTTTCACTATGTACTTTGCTTAACTTATTTGAAGGATTATAAATTATTTGTATTTTAGAAAGTAAACCTTACAAGTGTGATATATGCGGAAACGGCTTTGCCCTTCCCTACCTACTCCGCAAGCACATCGACGCGGTCCATAAATGTTTGCCCTCCACATTTATTTCGTTAACTTGCATTGGGTCTTTTAAATCGACTTACTTTTTTCAGGCTTGAAGCCTTACGTCTGTGAGAAGTGTGGGCTGGCCTTTGGTTATAGCAATCATCTTCAAGTCCATATCAATGTTATACACAAAAGTAAATGTCTTTTTCTCTTCCTTTTTTTCTCTAACATTTAAAAGAGCCTGTTGTTGTCGAGATCTCTTCGATTTAACCCCTTTCCATCGAAACTACTCCTGTGTATTTATCTGGGTTAAACGGGTAGAGAATCATGATTTATGAACGCTTGATTTCTGGAGTAGTGTCGAAGCAGTGTGTTCTCGTTTTCTCGCCCAAGTCATGGTACCAGCACTCAATTTTCATCTTTGCCACTTGTGTCCGGAATAAGTTTAAACCTAAAAAAGCACAAACGTTTCTATTAGTGATCCTGAGCGGATTTTTACTTTGTCCCATTTGTCACCTCCTAAATTTTTGGCATTCCTGTTTATTTTTCTCATGTTTTTCTCTTGGAAGGAATAAAGAATTTCAAGTGCGAACAGTGCGGGAAGGCATTTGCGAGACGATTTCATCTTAAAAAGCACCTCAGATGCATACATGAGAGTAAGTGCCGTCTTTTCACATTTTTTGTTCGCTAGTTAAATAGAATTAGCAGACTGTCTTAGATTTCTTATCTTCGTTACTTACTCCTCATTTATGTTTCCAAAATATTGTGAATGGTGTGCGCCTTAGTGGTTACCATAGTCGTGGTTTTCGTTTCTAATTTCGAAATCGTATCGACCATGTGGTGAATATCGCATTTCGGTTACACTCTGCGGGTCAAATGTGACCCCTTGCTAAACAAAGCCGCATGATTCATCAGGTCGGCTGAATAAAATAATTAAAAAGGGCGGTTTTGGCTAGGGTCGGTCTGGTGCCTATTTAGATCACCATTCACTTGCTTTTTTGCATTTTAGAGGCAGAGCCCGAAGCTGACGTTAAATGAGATTTATCCCCGCAACTACCTCCTCCTAATCAGGTCCACCTTGTTTATCTATTATTTTTTACCCATTCTCGTACTTTGTGTAAATAAATGGAAAGGAAGTTGTTCTTTCACATTGCTTCTGGGCTTTATATTTTCAATCTTAGGATGGTAGAGTGCAAAGAGTCAAGTGTATCAGGGTCCGGTGACTAAACAAAGTTAATATTCCAGTGATGTGGGGAGTTAGTATAACAACCCCATTCCTGTTCACGGCGCACTCAGTTGTCCAACTGGTGTGCTGCAGTGAACATCAAAGGCACCGCTTACAAAATCGGAAAGATTCCTTGGTACCTGTTATGACTCTTCTGCAGACTTTGACGTAACTAATTATTCAGAAGATTATTTCTCTCTGTCAGACGATGTCCGAAGGTCTATTTATTACTCCTGTCAACTTGAGGAATGCAAAAGAAGTAGCGTTAACAAGGGTGCTCAATTACTATTTTAGGTATTTTTATTGCTTCGATGACAACGAGATTGGACGTTAGTCTGATTAATGTTCTTCATACTTATGACCTTGGTTTCTTAACAGTGGCAAATCCTTTCTTCTTCCATTTTAAGAATTCGACGTCGAGGGTATGTTTGAAAGTGTCCGTGTGCAAAAGAGCTGCATACAAGCACAAATTCTTAATGTGGTTTGGACCCAAGAAAATATTGTCAAATATGACTTATCTCTTCTTGAGGAAATATTCTAGTAATTTATTATTTGATACAATTTTATCGGTCACATAAAATGAAAGGAAAGCAATACTTCCCCTTAGATAGGAAGTAAAATATAGAGCCGCCTTTCAATTCCACCACGCCAGACAATGAACTTCCTCGTAATTTTTGTTAGCATAACAGTGCTTCAATTTGCTTTGTTCACACTGGATGTCTGACGTGTCTGCATACAATTGGATTCAGCTCAATGTAGACCTCGACTTATCTTTATGCCCTCCTGCGTCTAACCATTTTTGTCTCCTCGAGTTGTTCACTTCCAATTTTGTGTTAATTTGAGATTTCCTTTGAGTTCTCCTCACACTTTCAAGCATAGAACTTCAATATGAGTGAGAATTTCCTTCCAAACTCGAATGGACACATATCTATATGAAACCCTCTGAGCCTGATAAGACTAAACCATTTCGGTGTGTTCTCATGGTTCGTCATCTTTTTACCAGAATTCCCAGTGGCCTCTTGGTTATAGCTAACATTTTGGGAATGCTGACTCCTCCTTTTTCACCCTCTCTCAATTTGATTGACAAGATTAATTACTCTCTTGATAATTCCCAGCACTAAGTCTTACTGGATCATTTTTATATAAGATTTATTATCTTACAGCACACCTAGCAATCTATGCATGCACTGCATTTTCGTACACATTAAATACTTAATGCTTCAGTGGAGCCTCAAACCCTGTTTTTCCCTGCCTCTACTAGATCTGCTGGATTTTTCTACACCAGGGCTGGAAAGGGATAAAATTGGCTACTGAATAAGTGTTTCTGGAGGTAGAAAGTGACGGCCTTGCTTGGTCAGCCGGAAATCCTATGCAATCAATAAATTATTTAAATAATCGTGCAGTGGAGAAATGAGTATTTGATGCAGATCTAAACAAAGCAGAATCTGGTCCAAATGTTTAAGGAATGCTACTGAGAGGAGTGAGTGACGGTACTAAATGTAACTGTTCTTATTGATGAAATGGTCCAAATAATGGGACTCTTTCCAAACACCATGCGATTCTAATGGTTGAGGTTGTGCGAGCTATGGCTGATTGCAGTCATGCATGTTGAGGAAGGTATAATGGTTTCAATGAAGTTTCTGTAAAGGCATATCAACTGATCAAACAGAATTAGGCGTTTGAACGAGTATCCAAAAAGTTATTCGCAATAACAGCTCCGTTGTTGGGATTTTTGTTGACCTAACGAAGGCATTTTGTGACTTTCCCATGTGGTTAATAATGCGGCTTTAGTTGCTATTGATATAGTAATCCCAATGAGAATGCATTTTACTATTACAAAGGCGTTGTTAGATAAGCAGACAAGGACTCTCTGAGGTTAATTTGCAGGTGGCTATCGAGAAAACTGTGGGCATTTATTCTGAGGGTGATGGTTAGAGTGGTTACCTGCTGGAAACGTAGTATTCAAGTGTGAAATCCTTTACAAATATAAGGTTAAAATTTCTTCTCGACGGGACTGCTGCTAGCCACTTTAAACTATCCACCATCAGTTAAACTATAAACAGATCTTATCGAGATATTCACCCCATAAGAGTGTGAACATATGCCGCCTCTTATTACCTTGACGAGAATGAACCTAAGTATGCACTCTTGCAGAATCATTGTTTACAAAGAGTTGTCTCTCAGGGGAATCATATGGAACTTCCAATTCGAAGCTTCTAAAAAGTCGATTTCCTCTTTGGACTGCTATGAAAAATCCTTCCATATTCCTCTACACTAAAATTAATTTCTGGTTGTAGGATCCCAAGGGTAATTAGAAAAGAATCTCACACAAAGTCATGGCAAAGGTAAAAATTCTCTTGTACGTCAATGTAGCCTTGTTTTGACCCGCTGTTATAATTAAAATTGCCAACAATATCATCGCTAATTTGTATAATCATCTCAAGCCCAGTAATCTTGCATGTGTCAAAGTAAAAGAGATGAAATTCGAAAGCGGAAACAACTAATTCTTGAGCTAATTGTAAACAAATGTAGTTTATCGGATGGTTGGTACCTTACACTATAAGTATATGAGAAGCAGTTGTCATTGATTCGACCCCTGTCCATCCTGTTTTAACAAAATGTGATTAGAAGTCCTAGAGAGTAATTTTACGACCTCCTTACACGTATTGTATCAAAATTATTAGAAGTAAGTTTTGGTTTAGAGAATTTTATATCAACACATTCTATAAATCGTTAACTGAAGTGAGCGCATTGGTCAGCTACACTCGATGTCTGGCTAAAAATCGGGTCATTCTCCCACCATGGGGTCTCTGCGGAGATGCTCCTTATCAGTCAAGACGAATTTCGAATAAAAGCTTTAGATTAGTAATTTTATAGCATAATTCCAAACTAATGGTCTGTGTACAAGCGGGCTTAAATATGAAAATTTCATTATCAATATTAACTCCGGACGATGTTTGAAATTATAAATTCCCTGAAGTTGAATTGGAATCGCCAGTGTGTAGACTTTTGTGGATGTTACTAATAGATAAATAGTAGGTGTAGTGTTATAGAAATAGTTGTGCCACGCTTTATAGAAAATATTGATCGAATGGTTAGTAAGATTTTATTAGAAAACTGGAAAATAACCTGAAATTATGTAAGCTGTTGTAACTCTTCGTTTATTTTACCTTTCGGTATTCATTACGAAATGACAAGCGTAGTTGGAAAGGTTAGAAATTTGTCACTAATTAGAACCTTGATGATAGGGCGATAAAAAGGGTCCAGAAAATTTAAATTTTTAACTGAAACAAACAACTCAGTGATAGTGCGCTAAATAAGGTAAAATGAAAATATTGGATTCTTTTCGGTTTAGAGATTTTGCACATATAAATGCCTGAAATTGTTCAGGTAACTAGCTATTTGAGTAAGATATCACTCAGTTTGATTGAATATTTTTCAAATTTATTTGAAACACAAAACAAGCAGTGGACAGAATGCACGTGTTTAATGATAACTTGCCTACTACCTAATGATCCAATCAATCCATCCAAGCAAGTTTGTAATATGATAAATAACTAAAAATAAGCGTATTAAACGCATAATTTTAAAGCCGTTTTTTGAATTTACTGTCCTTTCATAACAAAATATATAGAATAATAACTCCAAGCGCAACAATATATGATGAAATGATAGCTATATAAAATCAAAACTAGGACCTTGCGCAGGTTACTTCCCTATTTTCCAACTATTGGCCCCTAAAAGATTTATTCAATTTGCAAATTACACTGTCTGATCAGTTAACTCTGCGTTCACGACATGGACGTTTGCGAAGTGTGAATGGAGAGACGTAGCGGCGATAGCGCGATTACCTAAGAGTTTTTTCATGAGGGCTTCTCTCAACCCAGGAAATTCGTTATTTTGGCTTTCGTTTGAGATATTTTTAA